>OY740782.1:25870135-26477278 GCA_963514005.1 Raja brachyura | reverse complement strand
GATGAGGCTCCATATGGAGTTTTGGTCACCCTGTTATAGCAAATAAGCCGTTACAGTGGAAAAAAATTATAAGGCTGTTGCTGGGACTTGAAGGACTTCGTTATAGGTAGAGGTAGGGCAGGTTAGGACTTTAATCCGTGGAAAATAAGGGTTGATCTTATAGAGGTGTATTAAATCATGAGGGAAATAGGGCAAAGGTTTAAAGTGAGATGGGAAAGATTCACTACCCGTCCCGGTCATTCCTCCTTGCCTCTATTCTTTAGACTTTGGACTACGTACTCCTGTTAAGAAGAAGGTTCAGAAGCTTGAAAGTGAACACATCAGATTCTGAAACCGCTTTTCCCCCTCTATTACTAGGCTTTGGTCCCTAAAGCTGGGATACTGTCTGATTCAGCTCTACCCCATTGCGTCCATTGGACTTTGTGTATGAAATTGATGTGCTACAATGCCGAGAACTATATATCCTGGACTCTGTATCTTCCTGTTTTGTACCTATTGTACTTGTGTGTGATTCCATTGTATTTCTTGATCTGATTGGGTAGCATACAATGCAAAGCTTTTCACTACCTCGTAATCTGAGGAGCTATTTTCTCACACTGTACATGTATGGAACAAATTGTCATACAAAGTTGTTCAGGTAGGTACATAACAACACTTAAAAGACATTTTAGACAGATACATACATGAATAGGAGAGGTTAAGCAGGAACTGCAGGCAAATGAGCTGTATGATTCATTGCCTAATAGACTTAACTGCATCTTAATGCTTCATTAGATAGACACTGGCTTTGTACAATTAAATGCAGAGGAAAAAAAAAGATATTTAGCTAGGAAATCTGGGATAATGAGTATTTTGGAGAATTCAATGAAGTTATGTTAGATTTTTTGGGTGCACCATAACATTCTCTGGGATATTAATTTTAGATTATCAATACTGAACTGTGGTAACCTTCATTCACTATCTTCACTAGTGATCCAAACTGGTGGAAAGGTGAAACATATCAAGGTATTGGATTATTTCCGTCAAATTTTGTGACAGCAGACCTAACAGCAGAGCCAGAGATGTGTGAGTAATTATTACATTAATTAAAATAAATGGTTGCTTTTGTATTTTAAAAGCAATAAAAAGCAATAAATTGCAATTTATTTGATATATTCTCATTGCTAACTTTAACGTGCAAAAAATGGTAGAACTTGAAAATGCCTTTCAAATTTGATTGGAAAGTCAATTATTGTTGTAAGCTTTGGTGATTGTAATTGTAAAATTTGGCTAATGCCCGGTTTTGTCCTTTATAGTGAAAACTGAAAAGAAAACGGTACAATTTAGTGATGAGGTACAAGTTGAAACGTTGGAACCAGAACCTGAGCCAGTTTATGTTGATGAAGTAAGTAATTGTACGTTTTTCAATGTAATGGAAGATGTTTTTAAATAATAGCACCTTAAACATTATGAAATATTCCTATTCACTTCAAATGTGTGTTATCTCACAATTTGATGCATCAGATTTAGCACGGTGTGAGTGCTCCATTAATTGTTTGGCGCTATGGACCGCCCGTCCTGCGAGTCCGTTGGACTGTGGAAATTCAGGGCTGCTGGTGACAAGGTGAAAATCCCATCGTTGAGCAAAGTTTTTGAAACACTGACTGGTGAACTGACTACCGTTATCAGATAGGAGACGTGCAGGGGCGCCGTGTATGTAGAAGTGGCGTGACAGCTTTTGGATGACTGCGTCGGATGTGATGGTCTGGAGTAGGTGAATTTCACTCAATTTCGCTACAAATCTGAGGAAGGACATTATTGCCATAGAGGGAGTGCAGAGAAGGTTCACCAGACTGATTCCTGGGATGTCAGGACTGTCTTATGAAGAAAGACTGGATAGACTCGGTTTATACTCTCTAGAATTTAGGAGATTGAGAGGGGATCTTATAGAAACGTACAAAATTCTTAAGGGGTTGGACAGGCTAGATGCAGGAAGATTGTTCCCGATGTTGGGGAGATCCAGGACAAGGGGTCACAGCGTAAGGATAAGGGGGAAATCCTTTAGGACCAAGATGAGAAGGACTTTTTTTCACACAGAGTGTGGTGGGTCTCTGGAACCCTCTGCCACAGAGGGTAGTTGAGGCCAGTTCATTGGCTATATTTAAGAGGGAGTTAGATGTGGCCCTTGTGGCTAGGGGGATCAGAGGGTATGGAGAGAAGGCAGGTACGGGATACTGAGTTGGATGATCAGCCATGATCATATTGAATGGCGGTGCAGGATCGAAGGGCCGAATGGCCTACTCTTGCACCTAATTTCTATGTTTCTAATTTCGAACCAGCCCGAACATGAGTCCCCGCGGGCATTGAAAAACTTCAATTTGTAAGCTTGTGACTCCAGGCGGCAATTCAGTTCAGTTTCTCCAACTGTGAGCAGATCAGAGAGTTTGGATGGCAAATCGAGCTGGCAATGGCAGCGATAGTGACTATACAAGAACAAAACTAAGTGAACAAAATGAAAACCGATATACTTAAACAAGGAGGGGGTTGGCAACCACTTCTGACACCATGTAAATGACCCGGTCATTTTCATAAACATGGTACAACAGAGTTTTATTAAAGATCACTTACAGTACACTTCAGCATGTTGTTATAGCTGTGTAGCGACAAATAGACTAATAGTACGAGTTGGGTTACGATAATATAAACCATGTAGTGGACGGAGCTTCTAATAATAAAGCACTACAATTGTTTAGTGGAGTAACCAATCTCCAGCATTTACCCAATCTATGATTTTACACACCTCAATAAGATCACTGCTTCATCCTCCTGGAATAGAATCCCAGCCTACTCAAACGCTCCCTATAGCTCAGACTCTCTAGCCCTGGCAACATTTTTGTAAATCTTCTCTGTACCCTTTCCAGCTTGACAACATCTTTTCTATAACACGGTGCCCAGAGCTGAACACAATACTCTAAATGTGGCCTTGCCAACGCCTTATACAACTGCAACATGACCTCCCAACTTCTATACTCAATACTCTGACTGATGAAGGCGAATGTGTCAAACACCTTTTTGACCACCCTATCTCCCTGCGACTCCATCTTCAAGAAACCATGTACCTGCACTCCTAGATCCCTTTGCTCTACAACACTGCCCCAAGCCCTACCATTCACTGTGTAGGTCCTGTCCATGTTCGACTTCTCAAAATGCAGCACCTCACATTTCTCTGTATTAAATTCCATCAACCATTCCTCAGCCCACTTGTCCAATCGATCAAGATCGTGCTGCAATTTTTCACAACCATCTTCACTATCTGCAAAACCAACCACTTTTGCATCATCTGCAAACTTGCTAATCTTGCTATGTATGTTCTCATCCAAATCATTGATTTACTGTAGACGACAATCAGTAACGGGCCCAGCACCGAACCCTGAGGCACACCACTAGTCACAGACCTCCAGTCAAGGGGATCTCTCCTTGGATCTCATGCGCTCTAACCTTCCAGAGCAGCCTACCCTGTGGAACCTTGTTGAATGCTATGCTGAAGTCCACATATACAACATCTGCAGCTCCGCCCTCATGGACCTTTTTGATCACATCTTCAAAAAACTCAATGATTACATTGATTACATGATTACAATTGCGATAATCGAGTTTTGTTGTAATAAAACACCAGTTACCTTTCACTGGAATCTGATGAAACATTTTGCTGCGGCAGAAGTAAATCCAGTGCCTATAAACTTTGACCCAACAACTCTCACCAATTTCTACAGATGCGCCATAGAAAGTATTTTATCAGGATGCATCAACCCACTGTAAGGTTTGGGAACAGCTCCATCCAAGACCGCATTAAATTACAGAGCATTGTGGACACAGCCCAGACCATCACACAAACCAACCTCTCCTCCATTGACTCTATTTACACTTAGTGGCCACCAGTGTATTCAAGGATGAGTATAATCTGATCCCCTTCCCCATCAGACATAAGGTACAGAAGTGTGAAAACACATATCTCCAGATTTGGGGACAGTTTCTTCCCAGCTGTTATCAGGCAACTGAACCATCCTATCAACAGCTGGAGAGCGGCCCTGACCTATCTACATCATTGGAGATCCTCGGGCTAGGTTTAATCAGACATTATTGAACTTTATCTTGCACAGGATGATTCCCTTAATTCTGTATCTATCCACTGTAGATGGCTCGATTGTAATCATTTCCGCTGACTGGTTATCAAGCTACAAAAGCTTTTCACTGTACCTCATTACACGTGACAATAAACTAAACTAAGCAGATATCTTTGGAGAAAAACACGGTACCAAAAAAATTGAGGAAACTCATTAAATAGCAACTAAGAGTTGGTTATTGTTCAGAATTCTAGATTTCCACTGATCTTTGTGTAGTAAAGATGTTTCTAGGGGGGATCTTATAAAAACGTACAAAATTCTTAAGGGGTTAAACAGGCTAGATGCAGGAAGATTGTTCCCGATGTTGGGGAAGTCCAGAACAAAGGGTCACAGTTTAAGGATAAGGGGGAAATCTTTCAGGACCGAGATGAGAAAAACATTTTTCACACAGAGTGGTGAATCTCTGGAATTCTCTGCCACAGAAGGTAGTTGAGGCCAGTTCATTGGCTATATTTAAGAGGGAGTTAGATGTGGCCCTTGTGGCTAACGGGATCAGGGGGTATGGAGAGAAGGCAGGTACAGGGTACTGAGTTGGATCAGCCATGATCATATTGAATGGCAGTGCAGGCCTGAAGGGCCGAATGGCCTACTCCTGTACCTATTTTCTATGTTTCCTTGTTTCACACTTAAATTACTTACCTCTACTTTTAAAATGTGGGTGCATATTTTCCAGGGTGGAAATGTCCAACACTAGAGGGCATAACTATAAGTCGAGAGGGGGAAAGTTTAATGGAGATGTACAGAGCAAGTTTTTACACTAACTAATGGGGCAACTGAAATGCATTGCTGGGGTGGTGGAGGCGGGTACGAAAGTGAGTTTTAAAGGGCGCATGGAAGTGGATATGGATCACGTACAGGCAGATGAGATCAGCTTAACTTGGCGACATGTTCGGTACAAAGATTGTGGGCCGAAGGGCCCGTTCATATGCTGTACTGTTCCATGTTTTACAATGCTCTCTTGTTCTGAATTCCAGAATTTGAACAATTAAGTAAAAACAGGAAATATTCAACGTCAGATAACATCTGTGGAGAGAGAAATGCAGTTGATGTTTCAAATTGAAGAAGCATAATCTCTCCACAAATGCTGCTTCATCTGTTGACTGTTTCTAGCATTTTCGGTGTTCATTTCAGGTTATCAATATTGCAATTATTTTCTATTGAATCTCTATTTTCAGTTACTCAAATAGATAAACTACCAGTCTTCTAAACACAAGAGGCAGGTTTACCCAACCTCGTAATGTTAATTTTAATCTAGCCAGTACATTTTATATTCCTACAAGGCTATTTATATAGTTCCTGATGATGCAAAGTGCTGGAGTAACTGCGGGTCAGACCGTATCTTTGGATGACATGGATAGGTGACATTTTCAGTTGGTGCTTTTTTTCAGACCCAATCCAATGCTCCTTTCCTAATGCTCATATAAATGTTGTCTAACCAAAGATTAATATGACGAACAATGACACCTTATCTTTTGATTTCCAAATTCATTGCGATAAATGCCAGTTTTTCATTAGGCATTTTGATTATATTTTGTATGGGTGTACTTCATGATATTGAACAATTAAATTGCATATACTGCTTTTCACAATTAAGATCATCTGTTTAACTGTGATTGGATGGTCTCTCACTGCTCTGGAATTCCATTTGATATAATTTTGTCCACTCTTTTTAACTTTATTTAGTACTAGACCAAGTGGGTTCCGTTGGGCCTTGTTCCCCCAATGCAATATTCCACCAGTCACCCATAGCCCCAACTGCGCAGGCACGGCTGACGGGATCTCATTGTGATGCGAGTCACGGCAATCCTCTCCCAATTGCGCCTCGCCATCCCTCTTCTTACCCCTATCCTCCTCCATTCCCGCTCATCCCCCAGCACTCCCTCCCCCTTCTCTTCAACCTCCCTCTTTTTTCCCCTCTCCTCCTCCCCTCCCCCACTCTTTCCCTCACCTCTCCTTCCTCCTTTCTCCTACCCTCAGTCACTCCCTCCCTTCATAACCCCTCCCCCTCCATATGCCCCTCCTTTCCCTCTACTCGCTACTTCCCCCTCCTCACCTGCACCCTATCCCACTCTCCCTCCTCACCTCCCCACTGCCCTCCTCCCTACATCCCCCCACTCCTAACCTCCCCCCTCCTCTCCCTCTATCCCTCTTCCCCCACTGCCCTCTCTCTCTACCTCACACTCCCTACCTCCCCATTCCCCTCCTCCTCACCCTCTACCCCCCAATTTTCCCTCTCTCTCCATTCCCTACCCCTCCTCTCCCTCTATCCTCCTGCTCCCCCACTACTCCTGACCTCCCCCCTATCCCACCACCCCACAATGAAAATAGCAATGTTTTTAAAAAATGAAACCCCCCTCCATCCCACCACTCCTCAATGAAAATCACGTTTTTTCTTTAAAATAGCCTAATCACAATGTTAGCTGTTAATGAAAACGGACTTTGATTAAAACTTTTTTTTGAAAATCGTGATTTTTTTCATGTAATTGAGATTCGCCATCCCATTGTGATGTCATTGTGAATGAAAACGGAAGAATTTGAATAAAACTGATTTTTTTTTAGATCGCGATTTTTCATGTAAATGAGATTCGTGATCCCATTGTGACGTCGAACCCTGCTGGTGGGCAGGGTAAGTGGAAAAGCAGTTCAAAAGGTTTTTTGTAAAGTTTAAAATGTCAATAACGTAAAATATAACATCAATCCGAACGAAACTTGGTGAGTTAGGTGCGCCAAAAATTGTAGCGCTATCGTGTACTGTTTTGGCGGGGTTTTGGAATATCGCGCACATGCATACATACAAACAAACAAGATGCGAGTATTATATATAATATATATATATTCTTTGTAAAGGTCACTATATCTGCTCAATATTCTAAGCTATTTATGTTGAGGAACCAGTGTAACCAACTTTTGTCGTATGTTGCCAATCATGAAATGAACTCTTGCTGAGTCTCGTGTTCCAACTCATCTAGCTGTCAACCCATGTTAGAAAGTATAGCCCCAATGGTGTGGACTGTCTCACTTTTGTTAATCTCTTATATAAAACGTTATATAAACAAAAGCAAATTCCTATTTTTCTTTACGTCGTTAGGAAAAGATGGATCATCTATTACATATGCTGCAGAGTGCTAACCCCACTGATGGTCAGCCAGACACAACAGAACTACTGCATCTCGAAGGTAGGAATGCTACATGTTTCCTATTACAATTGACTTTTTCTGCAGTTCACTGCTGCATTAATGTAAGCCATACATTTATAAATGTTGCTACACATTTTTTTTAACTTAAATTGATTTGGTATTGATTTTAGACATGGGGTTGAGAAAATGCTTTGCCAGTGGAATGATATTAAAAACGGGTAATGGAGATGTAGAGTGGGAACTTGGAGAGATATGAGAAATTTAAAATTAATCTATTGCCAGATTGACAGCTTGTGTGATGGATGGGCGGGACATGATGTGCAATAGGACGCAGCCAGAAGTGTTAGAATAATTTGTTTATGGAAGATGAAGGGTTTGAAAAAAGATAATTTGAATAGATTATCATAGTTGAGCGTTCCCACTTGCGATCAGGTCATGGAAGTGAGATGGATGTTCTTTGTGTATAGATCTGATAAAGTTTTGTATTGCGAAGGTTTGTCTCAAGAGTCAAATTGCAAAATAAGTCAAATTGCAAAATACTCTTTGATAATGGCCAAGAATAGGAATAATAATGCAATGGAATTTGTGGTAGGTCTCCCATCATTTAATAAGAGGAAATGCTGCTGGTCAGGAGGCATTTGTGGAGAAATAAACGTTTTTTTATATCCACAGATGGTACTCAACCTGCTAAATATACTAATTTTCTGTTTCATTTGCAAGGGGTCAAGTAGGTAGTGGTGAGGCAAAGATCATTAATTTGCATGTTTTCAGTTGAAGTCACTATGAGAAAGCCTGCATTGGAAACTATGCATATTAGTATATTGTTCCCTTAAAGTGACACCAAGGTAGACAGATAAGTGAAGAAGATGTTTGGCACCCTGGCCTTCATCAGTAAGTATAGAGCATGGGAGTTATGATAATATGGTACAGTTGTACAAAACTTTGGTGAGATTGCACTTGAGTATTGTGTTCGGTTTTGGTTACCCTGTTGTAGGAAAAATGTATTAAGCTGAAAAGATGTATAATAGACTTGCAAGTTGAGGATAGCTGTAGGGATAGGTTGGTAGGCCTTTATTCCTTGGAGTCTAGAAGGCCGATGGTTGATCTTTAGAGAGTTGTATATAAAATTATGAGGGGAATAGATAAGATGAATGCACTCAGTCTTTCCCACCCTCACAATCATCTAAATTCCAGTAGATTATGATCTATCCTTTCTAACCCAACCTTCTAAGGCGACATAACCATTCCTGGCATTGACATAGGAAACCTCTGAACTATAATAATATAATTCCTTATATAGGAAGACCAATAGTGTACACACCATTTACGATCTGAAGAAGGGTTTTGGCCCGAAACGTTGCCTATCTCCTTCGTTCCATAGATGCTGCTGCATCCGCTGAGTTTCTCCAGCATTTTGTGTACCCCCATTTAAGATGGTGTCCCACCCATGTCCTCTGTAATTGAACCATGGCCTCTCTTTTGTATATTGCTAACCTACTTTACAACAGCCTGCAATGTGCTCAACCATTAGAGTGCATCCTATGCAAGGGAAGGGAAATTGTATTGACTAGCTTGCTGACAGATTAACGAATATGGTAGTTTTGCTCGCGTCAGGTGTAATTAGGGTTTAGTGAAAGTGGGCCCTCATCTATTACGATGTTTTGCACACTTCTAATAAAATACCTTTTAAACCTTCCCGAGTAGCTTGAGTGAACCACTGCAGGAATATTGGTCTCTTCAATTTAGCAGCAACTCTTGTCCTTGTACAGGTCCCACCTGCCTCAGAAGCGATCCCAGTGATCAAATACTTTAAGCCCACCTTTATATACCAGCTCTTGAGCCACTCATTTCTACCCTTGCCAGCACTTGGCAAGGGGAGTAATCCTGCAATTATGACCTTGGAGTTCCTGCGTTTTGACATTCTGTCTAATTCCCTAAAGTCACTTTGCAAGATGTCTTTCCTCTTTCTACGCATGTCATCAGTGCCAATGCATACTGCAACCGTTATTGGATCTCTCTTCCCCTTCAATATATTCTGTACTCACTCTGAGACATCGAACCCTGCGGCTGGGAGGCAACATGACATTCTTTACTCTCGCTCTCAGTCACAGAAGCAATTCCTGTTTGTTCCCCTTGCTGATGAATCAGCCTCCATTACTGCTCACCTAGACATTTTGTTGAATTGGAAAACACTTGGAACACTTGTCACCTACATAATCATCAACACAGGAGCACCACAAGGTTGTGTGTGCACTCCCCAACTCTACTCTCTCTGTCCCTTGACACTGCTCTGACATAATCATTCATTTCGCTGACGGTACAACTTTTGTTGGGTAATGATTAGTCGGAGTACAGGAAGGAGTTGAAAATCAGGTTAAAAGGTGCCTGAACAACAAGCTTGGTCTCAATCAGCAAGACCAGTGAACTTTGTTGACTTCGGGAGGGGGAACAAGGGGGAGGAAAGCCAGATAACAGGACTATTGCAAAGAGGATGTGTGTGTATATATATATATATATATATATATATATATATATATATATATATATATATCTGTGGATCTGTCCTGGGTCCAACACTTCAATGCAAGGACAAAGTTCATCAACACTGCCATATCCCAAGCAGTGTGAGGAGATTTAGTATGTTGATGAATACACTATCGAGGAGGTGCTGCTATAAAAATGATGCCATGCTCTCATTTCACTTCTAGGGAAGAAGCTGCAAGAGCCTGAAAGCTATGCCTACAAGGTTAAAGAAAGGCAAGGCAAGCACAGGCTCTTCAACACTGCATAACACTAACCACTTCCACAGCAACAATGATCTTTTCTGGACTGTGTCTTCGGTTGCACTACAGACTTTTTAAATTCACTATTATGGTTCTATAGTATTACAGTATTTATTGTATTTTTGTCTATATATATTTGTCAATGTGTTATTTCAGGGGTGTTGGAAACATCTCCCATATATTGCAGGGGGATCATGCCACAGTCCTCACTTCCACATCTTTTATTACCAGTCTTTTGAAGTTAAGAAAGTGGAAAATGAACTTGATCTAATCATTACTCGCCCGGCTTACCGAAACCCTGCACTCAGCAAATCCTGCACTGTGAGCTAAACAGCAGCTCTTCAACCTCTTGGTCCTTCACAAAGACTGATTATATAATGTCTGTGTAATTTATCTGCCATCTAATTTTCCTTTATTCATTGACAAGACACACACACTGTTTATTACACCGGTGCACTTATCTTTCTTTTAAAGAGGGTTATCAGAAACTATCCTTATCACTATTTAGATTACTAAATGGCTTTATTGCACACTCAAACTTTGAACTCATTAACTATCTTTTAATCGATTACTACTTTAGTATGTGGTGTTCAATCTGACTTGCCCATCTTAATGTAAATATGTGCTTTTAATCTTTTTAGTTAATTACACTTGTTGAGACCTTCCTTGCAATTCTTCTATCACCTAAAATGTATCTACACTTGTGCGTTCTAAAAGATGGCTTTAAATGTCTCCTGTTAATCTCAAATCGCAGATTCCTTAACTTGATTTGCGATTCAGTTTGGCCAACTCTGCTTTCATACCTTCTTAATTGCCCTTATTAAAATGTAAAATACTTATCTTGCACCCATTCCTCTCCATTTCAAATTGAATGTAAAATTCAATGATATTATAATTGCTGCCACCTCAGATGCCTTCACAATGAGGTCATTAATTCCTACCTTGTCCAATATCTAGCCAGCACTCTGTTGGCTCCAGAGAGTACTTTCTGAAGGAACCGATCCCAGAACTGTTTTAAACTCTTCATCTCGGTTAGCGTTGTAATGGGTATATTTTTGGATTGGCTAGTTAATCAGTTATCTTCTGCATATACCTACATAATTATAGACTAACTTCTGTACTGCTCTCTTTTCCCATTCCCAAACCTTTCCATTCTCCAAAATTTCTCAGGTATCTGTCACCAGATGGGGCCACTCATAGATCAGAAGTTAGAAGAAATTGACAGGTAAAAGTCCTATTTTCACATTTGTTCGCAACGTGTGCTGGAGAGTGCTAATAGCCCTTGGTGTTGTCAACATCAACTGGAGCCATTGAAACCTCCAGCTATCTGTTCTAACGCTGGCATGAATACCTCCAGATTACCAACTACTGACGTTCCTCAGCTGATGAATAAATCCTCTTACATGTTGAAGATCACTTTAAAGGATCACTGAAAGTTGCAAGGGGACTGAGTATAAACTGAGCACAGAATTGAATTGATTCGTCACTTTATGGAGCAGATCTTTTTTATCATCCAAGTGTGGTGTGGGGGTTGGGGGGATTGGCTGGGAACAACGTATAGGATGTTATTTGTAGACATGACCATCGACTGGTTTGTCATCATTGATTTTACATTGTTTGTCCATTATTCTTTCTTGAGCTGTCACATCTTCAATATGTTGTATTTCATAATCTTAATACTCGGCCGGCATTCACACCTGCATCTAAAGCAATGTCAGGACTGGCACAGCAATATGACCGACCGTCTCGTCCTGTGCCCTCTTAAATTTCCGTAGCTTAATACTATCAAAATCAGAAATTAACCTTAGCTTCATACTATCAAAATCAGAAATTAAAAATAAAAATTGTTTTTGTCAGAAGTAAAATGTGGCATGTTATGCCACCTGGAGCTGCAAGGTACCACCCCAACCTTCATCTTTGCACAGTAGATACAGAGCAATATTCACTATTAGCATAGATATATGTTCCTTCTCTGGTCTTGATATTATTGCATGCATGATGATGGGATTCAGACTGGACCAAACTACGGGTGGGAAATGTTACATGCACTTTTGGTTGTGGAACAGAGTTTGAGAAATATGTGACCCATTAACATTTCATTGTGTGTTATTTTACATCCTTATAGTTCTTATACCAATGTAATAATTTGTGGTTTTAGGAAACATTCTGAACTGTCAGATCTAAATGTGAAAGTGATGGAGGCTCTATCCCTGTACGCTAAATTGATGAATGAAGATCCGATGTATTCCATGTACGCTAAACTCCCGAATCAGCAGTATTATGTGCAACCCTCCTCTGTAGCAGTCTCTCAGGTATTGTAAATCATTTTCCAAACAATTTTTTTTTTCTTGATAGTTTAGCTGAACGTCTTCATATATTCAATCTCTCATGTAATCAAAACATCTGAAGATTTAATATTTTATGCAGCAAAGGAAAGACAAATGACAGTTTATACCTTGGCACGAGGGACTGCAGATGCTGGTTTACAAACAAATGACCCACTGAGTACAGAAGTAACTCAAGCCGTTCAGGCAGCATCTCTGGAGAACATGATAGGTGATGTTTTGAGTCAGGACCCTTCAGACTGATTGTAGTATGAGGAGAAAGCTTGAGGGGAGGTGGGGAGGGGGGAAAAATATCAGGCAAGTGATGGGTGGATATAGGTGTGGGAGTTATGGCAATGGGTGGACAAAAGCCAAATTACTATAAGAGACGAATGGTGGAAAGTGAAGCCAGATGAATGATTTAAATAATATGACCTTTGTAAAAAAAAATGGAGGGAATTCAACATTGTGTACCTCTTTTCAAGAAGGGCTGCAGGGAAAATGCTGGGGACTATAGGCCGGTGAGCTTAACATCTGTAGTTGGTCAGTTACTGGAGAGTATACTGAGGGATAGGGTATACAGGCATTTGGATGGGCAAGTGCTAATAGTCAGCATGGTTTTGTATGAGGTTGTGTCTCACAAATCAGATTTTTTTTATGGTTGATGAGCTGTGTAATGTCTTGGTACAATATGGAGCATGTGTATACTGTAAATGTCAGTGCTCGGTGACATCACAAGCTGTATTTGTTGTGTACATGGACTTCAGTAAGGCGTTCGACAAGGTTCCGCATGGTAGGCTGCTCTGGAAGGTTAAATCGCATGGGATCCAAGGAGAGATTGCTGAATAGATAGAAAATTAGCCTCATGGAATGAAGCAGAGAGTGATGATGGAAGGTTGCTTCTCAGACTGGATGCTTGTGACTATGGTGTGCCTCGGGGTTCGGTGCTGGGCCTGTTACTGTTTGTCATTTTCACCAATGATTTGGATGAGAACACACGGGGCAAGATTAGCAAGTTTGCTGATGATACAAAAGTTAGTGGTTTTGCAGATAGTGAAGATGGTTGTGAAAGATTGCAGCAGGATCTGGATCAATTGGCCATGTGGGCAGAGGAATGGTTGATAGAATTTAATACTGAAAAGTGAGGTGTTGCATTTTGGGACATCGAAGAAGGGCAGCACCTACACAGTAAGGTAGGCCTCTGGGTAGTGTTGTAGAGCAGAAGGATCTAGGAGTACAGGTGCATGGTTCCTTGAAGGTCGAGTCACAGGTAGATAAGGTGGTCAAAAAGGCTTTTGGCACTTTGGCCTTCATCAGTCAGAGTATTGAGTATAGAAGTTGGGAGGTCATGTTGCAGTTGTATAAGACGTTGGTGAGACCGCATTTAAAATATTGTGTTTAGTTCTGGGCACCATTTATAGGAAAGAAACCCTTCTTGAAAGGGTTCAGAAAAGATTTACAAGTATGTTGCCAGGACTAGAGGGTGTAAGCTATAGGGAGAGGTTGAGGCTGGGTCTCTATTCCATGGAGCACAGGAGGTTAAGGGGAGATCTTACAGAGTTAAACAAAATCATGAGAGGAATAGACCGGGGAGATGCACAGTCTTTTGCCCAGAATAGGGGAATCGAGGACCATAGGTTCAAAGTGAAGGGGAAAAGATTTAATAGGAATCTGAGGGGCAGCTTTTTCACACAAAGGGTGGTGGGTGTATGGAACAAGCTGCCAGAGGAGGTAGTTGATGCTGGGACTATCCCATCCTTTAAGAAACAGTTAGACAGGTACATGGATAGGGCAGGTTTGGTGGGATATGGACCAAGCACAGGCAAGTGGGACTAGTATAGCTGGGACATTGTTGGGCCGAAGGGTATGTTTCCACTGTATCACTCTATGACTATGAGTAAACTTGAAATATTCCCTGTCATAAAATCCATGGTCAATTTTTAGAAGTTACTATAACACTATTAAAACAGAAAATGTTGGAAATGGTAGAGAAATTCGGGAAACATCTCTGGCAAGGCAAACGGTTAAGTACCTGAAATATGGTGTGCAGCACCTTGTGGTCATCAGATCAGATAAAGGTGTAATTAAGCTAGATAGGATGCAGAAAATATATACAATTATGTTACTTCAGCTAGTGGTCTAGAAGTATAAGATAGCATTGAATAGGTTGAGTGTTTTCCCTGAAGGGAAGGACGTTGAGGGGTGATCTCATAGAGATTTATTTATAAATCATTATGGGTATGGATAAGATACGGTAAGAGGGGAATTTAAAAAATAAAACCTGAGAGGCAAGATTTCTACATAGATGGTGGTGAGTACTGGGTATATGGAACAAGCTGCCAGAGGAAGTGGAAGAGGCATATGCAATTACAACCTTTTAAAACAAAATCATTTAGATAGGTGCTTTGATAGGAAAGGGTTAGATGGATATAGACCAAATGCAGGAAAATGTGACTAGCTCAGGAAGGCACCTTGGTTGGCATGGATGAGAGAAGCTGAAGGTCCTATTTCTGTACTATGCTACTCTGATTGTATGAGACATCTGGACCAATAGATGGTGGGACACGAATACCAGCAATGGTCTGAACGTGTCTTGATTCGGATGCTTTCAAGTTGTTTCAGTACCTGACAGTGCCATTTTTAAACAGATGCAAATCTACACGAAATAGTACACAATCTCGTAACTTTTGATGATTGTAGTCTTTGCCATAAATGTGGCCTGGACTGATTTAGGAATGGTTACATTATTCAAAGTGGGGAAGCCAAAATGTCTTCAATTACATGTTTCTTTGGCTGAAAGTGATAACTTGGTTGCTCATTGTAGTGAGTTTGTACATTTCAGATGTTTTTAATGCCACATGCTTGAACTTTTTTAGCAGGTATATTCGGGACAGCCTCCCAGTGGCACTTATGTAGTATCTGGTACATATCAAATGGCTTCAGTCCAAGGTTATAGTCTTTCAGCCGATCACATTCCATCACTTAGTCAAGCTGGTGTCCCTCTAGCAGCAAGTTCAGCCCTGTCCACCCAGCAAGCTCTGACGTCCTTTACCAAGTAAGTGTTTTTGTGGTGATCGATTATCATTTGTATTGTTCGTGAACTCTATTGCAGAATTTTTAATCCCATTTTAGCAGGTGTATATCTTCTTCTTCTTAAGCCCTTTGCTCCTCTAAGGAGCATAGGCCATTAACAAATGTCCTTCACCTCACTCGGTTGTTGGCAGTTCTTTCGAGATCTCCCCAGTTGAGCCCACTCTCAGACATTTCTGTGTATATGTTAGTTGATAATTGGAAACTGGAGTAAAAACTATTTATAATTATTTGAATTATGAATTAACAGAATACTTTTCATTGAAAGGAGAAACTAGTATTTTCTGGTATTTCATGGCTCAAATATGGTGTTCATGTAAATTTTAAAAAATCAAAAATTACAGGAGGATATTGATAAACTTGCCAATGGACAAATAATTAAAAAATGAAGTGCAAGACAAATGTAAAGTAGTAAACGTTGTGAGGGAAAGCTTGTTTATGTGCTTGATTGGTAGAGTACAGATGCAAACGAATCTTAGATTGACAATTGAACCATTCAGCTGAAATTGCACCACAGTTTAGCAAGGTGACAAATTGAAATGAAAGGATGATGCACTCATGTCGACAGTTTTGCTGAAGTGACAATTAATTTGGGAATGGTGGAGATAGTCACGGACACAAACCCACATCGTGACTCGGTTATAACGTCAGTGGCTGAGTATCTTGCCTCATTACGCTGGCGCAGCGGTAGAGTTGCTGCCTTACATCGCTTGCAGTGCCAAAGACCCGGGTTCGATCCCGACTACGGGTGCTGTCGGTATGGAGTTTGTACGTTCACCCCGTGACCTGCGTGGGTTTTCTCTGAGATCTTCTGTTTCCTCCCACACTCCAAAAACGTACAGGTATGTAGGTTAATTGGCATAGTATAAGTGTAACTTGTCCCTAGTGTGTGTAGGATAGTGTTAATATGCGGGGATTGTTGGTCAGCATGGACCAGGTGGGCCGAAGTGCCTGTTTCCGCGCTGTATGTAAACTAAAATAATTAAGGGCCTGCCCCACTTGCCAATTTATTCGACGACTGCCGGCATCATTGACTGACGTGTCAGGCACTGAAGAAGTCGTGGCGTGATGACGTATTGACGCACGGTGTTTCCTCAAGTGTCGCAGCATTATATTTTGTCGCCGTAGGATTTTGAAATGTTCAAAATCTTTTACCGACTCTGATATGACGCCAGCAGTCGCCGAAAATATCGCCAAGTGGGACAGGCCCTTTAGTGGTTTATATTGCAATTAAATAGAACCCAAGTTTAAATGTGATTGATTCTCCTTTTTATTCTCTTTCAGTGCTATGCCAGCAAATACATACATAAATCAACCAACAGTGTACAGTCAAACTGCCCCTTCAAATGTTGACGTGTCTAGTTACCAGAGTACAGGATTAAATGGACAACAGATGCCAAGCTACAGTGTTTCCTCTACAACAAATGGCCAACAATCTAGCAGTCAGCAACAATCACCTTACTCACAGAAAGCACTTCTATAGGGGATATTTTTCTTCAGTTTTATTCTTAATGCTGACTGAGAATAAACAGGTAGTACTTTAATTTACAGCAATTAAACCGGCATCGATATGCGCAGACTACTCTGAACTTTTTTTTAGAAACATTTAATGCTGAAGGAGGACAAATGGTAACCTACCCATGAAAAAGCATCATGTTCTTAAAATGACAACAGCCATTTGTGCTTTGCATATTCTCCTATTTTGTGGAATAAAATGGAACTGATAGCTGGTATGTGTAAATAATATTGGTTTATTGTATTAGTATTACATTTGACAGCCATAAGTGAAAATGTGAAGATAAACTGTTGCAGTTGATATAGAAATTAATTCATGGTGGATTTAAAATTAGATTATCAATTTTTTGTAGTAATTTTAATTTATTTATATATAAAATAGTTAATGTTTCATCATCCCTATGGTGTGAAGGATTAAATCTGCATAGCCACATTTTGCACTCTTGACAAATAAGCCTACACTGTTGCTCTGCTCATTCTGGTTAAAAAGAGAAAATGCAAACAATGGAGTTATTGCATTACTTTCTATACATTATATGCTGCTGCTTTTTCACCTCCCGTTTTAGATTTTTTTTCTCAAACATTATGTCTTTTTTCAAATAATTTCCTGATTCACTCTATGCCTAATATGGGAAAAAAATCCCAAATTAATTTATCAAATGAAGTGTCTGAAACTCATTACAACTATATGCAGTATAAAGCATTATCCTCATGTCCTTCTGTTTTTACGGTCTGAGTAGCAAATTATTGCTTAGCATTTTATCTTGAAAGGTGGGAAAAGTATTTCTACATAAATGTAAAATTAGAGTGAAATTTTGTATAATAACTCTAATTACGAAGTTTTTTTTTTAAACATGGCATATCTTGTAGCACAAAACTAGTGGTCCAGGAAGTTTTCCCTTTGCTTGCAGCTCCATACATCTAACCACCAAAGACATAGCTTTGAAACAAAAGTTGCTCTGGATCCCTGTTCTTAATTGGAATGAAACTTATCATTGATTGGGATTGTATGATCTAATTGTTTTTTTTAATGATGTTTGAAAAAATAATAATTTAGAATTCAACAATATTTCAGTCCTAATTTTTCTTGACTACGTGTTTGAAAATTGTCAATAAATGAAAATTGCGTTCTGTAGCCAGGTTAAAAGGATTGTCTTGTCCATTGAGAAGCTTCTGAATTTATCTTCTGGATTCAAACCCTCTTTACATTTATAGACTTTCTGACTCTCACTGAGAGGTATTTCGATTTTCATTGCATGACTGGACTTGGCAGATAATGTGGAGAGGCACAATCAGATTTTCAGACTAGTGGAATTTATTTTCTGCAGTGACTCTTCTTTTAAAGGCGCTATCATAAAAAAAAATACTATGCTCTATTTCCGTTCCAACATCATTTATCATTCTGTTTGTAAATAGATTTAAAAAGTTGTTGTTCAACCTTTTAAAAGATGGTGTTCCTCTAATCTAGTGTCCCTAACTGGAGGTGTGAAGTTTGCAAATATGTGTTGCATTTTACATTTTTTAAATTTATTATTTTGTCTGCATTGAAAATTTAAAAAACGCATTGTCTTGTTCATTCATTGTAATACAAACCAAATGTAATTCAACTCGGGTGACTCAATAAGTATGCTGGTTAATATTTGGGTTAACAGATATAAACATCCGTTTTTCTTTTCTGTTTGCCATTAAATTCATGAATGGTCCACAATTTTGCAAAAACTGTTTTATCGCATGCTAATCATGTAATACTGGTTCGGTTGTGTTCAGTTTCCCATTCACGCATTATTTTGGAGTGAACTTGATAGGAAATGAGGGAAAAATCTTTGCATAAGATGTTAAGTTTTATTGATGAATGCTTAAGTATGTTTCATCATATAAAGTTTTAAACTATGCTTTAAAGCTCATGTCGATAATTGTCTTGAAAGTGCGTTTGTGTAATCTTTGACCTTGTTAACTGTCAAATAAGTTGTTACAAAATGGTTGACTCCAATGCAGCAATTCTAAAGCCTCTCATAAGATTTCTTACTCTATTGCATGTCAAAGGCACAGAAAAGAGAAACACAGATACTCTTCATTGATCGAAAGTTTCACAGTTGACCTGTGAAACTAAATGGTTTAAATAAATAGTTTAACAGATGTTGTCCTGGTGTCAGTGAATTCAAATAGTTTTACATCAAGAATTGTAATATAGTTCCTGTTTATGTGGGATTCACAATAAATCACCACAAAATTATAGTATTTTGCACTTCGGTTTATAAAACAATTAAGTGATTCTTCATGACATCAGCACATTCAAGACAAGGATTTCCAAGTGAATTTAGGGCAGCAGGGCGAAGGCTGCATACACCAATAGGATCAACAAACTCATCAGAAAGGTTGGCTCCGTCCTGGGGACAGAGTTGGATTCATGCGGGGTGGTCTTGCTCATACTGCGGAGCGTCCTAGACAATGCAGCTCACCCCCTCCATGATACAATGGTCATCCTGAAGAGTACCTTCAGCAACAGATTGGTTCCACCAATGACTGGTTCAGCCATGATCACATTGAATGTCGGTGCTGGCTCGAAGGGCCGAAAGCACCTATTGTCTATTGTCTCTAAGATGCAGGGCAGAACACCACAGGAGATCCTTCCCTGTGGCTATCAAATTTTACAACTCCTCCCCATTTTGTTGCGGGGTAGACTGAGACTGACTACCCCTCCTAACCCCATCTCAATCTTTGCACATCCCCCAAGCCTTTCCACTCGTCACTCTAATTTCATGTTTCATGTATTTTGTGTTTTTATGACTGTTGGCAGATCAATTTCCCTCCTAGGATAAATAACGTTCTATCGTATCATAACGTATCTATCGTATTCAAAGATGCGGAGATACTTCTGAAAATGCAATTTGAATTTTTGGTAATTCAAGGTTCAAGAGAGTTTATTGTCATGTGTCCCAGATAGGACAATGAAATTCTTGCTTTGCTTCAGCACAACAGAATATAGAAGGTATGAATACAGAACAGATGAGTGTGTCCATTTACCATTGCATAAATATATACACACATGAATAAATAAAACAGATTTATAAACAACAAATAAACAGATAATGGGCTATTAATGTTCAGAGTTTTGTTTGAGTTGAGTTTAATAGCCTGATGGCTGTGGGGAAGAGGCTGATTCTCAACCTGGACGTTGCAGTTTTCAGGCTCCTGTACCTTCTACCTGAAGGTAGTGTGGAGACGAGTGTGTGGCCAGGATGGTGTGGGTCCTATATGATGCTGCCAGCCTTTTTGAGGCAGCGACTGCGATAGATCCCCTCGATGGTTAGGAAGGTCAGAGCCGATGATGGACTGGGCAGTGTTTACTACTTTTTGTAGTCTTTTCCGCTCCTGGGCGCTCAAATTGCCGAACCAAGCCATGATGCAACCGGTCAGCATGCTCTCTACTGTGCATCTGTAGAGGTTAGAGAGAGTCTTCCTTGACATACCGACGCTCCTTAATCTTCTCAGGAAGTAGAGGCGCCGATGTGTTTTCTTTATGATTGCATCAGTGTTCTCGGACCAGGAGAGATCTTCAGAGATGTGCACGCCCAGGAATTTGAAGCTCTTGACCCTCTCCACCAGTCCCCATCCTATCTCTTCCAAAGTCCACAATCAGTTACTTGGTTTTGCTGGTGTTGAGGGCCAGGTTATTGTGCTGGCACCATTTGGTCAGTCGGTCGACCTCTCTTCTATACACTGACTCGTCCCCATCAGTGCTACATCTCACAACAGTGGTGTCGTCAGCGAACTTGATGATGGGGATCGCACTATAACCAGCTGCGCAGCCATAAGTATAGAGTGAGTACAGCAGGGAGATTGTTATCGAGGTTGACACCTTTCCACCAATTCGAACAGTCTGTGGTCTGATTGAGGAAGTCGATCAGTTTTTCATGCTGATGTCTTAGCAGTAGAAGATATCAAATATTGTGGCCTTTGTTATATTTGCCAATGGTTGGATTTGATTAGGATTTGCATGAGCAGCTTATTTTGTTGGTTAGTGAGAATTTATATAGTTTAAAAATTGGAATGCATTTTAAGGAGGACTTAAAAAGTTAGATATTAGGAAGGCTTTCAAGGGGACCGAAAGTAGTGGTTATTCAATCGATCAGTCAGTATCTCTGGAGGACATGGAGAGTCAATGTGTCAGGTTGGGACCCATCTTCAGACTGACCTGGAATGTCACCTATCCATCTCAAGAGATGTTGCTTGACCCACTGAGTAACTCCAGCACTTTCCTTCGATACAACCTGCAGTTCTTTTAATGTAAGGCTTAGATGGATGTGGCCCAAATGCAGGCAATGGGATCAGCTTAGATAGGGTATCTTGGTTGGCATGGACGCGTTCGGCCAAAAGGCCTGTTTCATAAGGTAAAAAGTGATAGGAGTAGAATTAGGCCATTCAGCCCATCAAGTCTACTCTGCCATTCAATCATGGTTGATCTATCTTTCCCTTCTAACCCCATTCTCCTGCCTTCTCCCCATAACCTCTGACACCTGTAATAATCAAAACTCTATATCTCTGCTGTAAAAATATCTACTGACTGCCTCTGCAGCCTTCTGTGGCAAAGAATTCCACAGATTCACCTCCCTCTGACGAAAGAAATTTCTCATCTCCTTCCTAAAATAACGTCCTTTAATTGTGAGGCTATGACCTCTAGTCCTAGACTCTACCACTAGTGGAAACATCCTCCCCACATTCACTCTATCCAAGCCTTTCACTATTCTGTGTTCAATGAGCTCCCCCTCATTCTTCTAAACTCCAGCGAGTACAGGCACAGTGCTGACACGCTCATGATAGGCTAACCTACTCATTCCTGGGATCATTTTTGTAAACCTCCTCTAGACCCTTCCTCGGATATGGTGCCCAAAATCCTCTCTTGCCTTGCTCCCATCTTGAACAGTGGAGTAAAATTTGCAATTTTCCAGTCCTCTGGTATCACTTTTGATTCTCGAAAGATCACTATTAATGCCTCCACAATCTCTAAAGCTATAATTTATCATTAGTGTTCAAGAAGCGAAGCATAACGTACAAATTATCAGAGCTGTGTGAGGCTCCCTGAATCTATATGATTTCAGGAAATAAAGTCAAGTTTCTGTCGTTTGAAATCCTGCAATTTTTGGCTCTGTATTTCAACAATTGTTGTAGCAGAACGATTTGGGTCTATTATGAAGACAGTAATGGGCCTGTCCCACTTAGGCGATTTTTTAGGCGACTGCCATAGTCATCGCAGGTCGCCGAAAAACGGGCGACTGGACTCCCCTATGACAAGCTACAACAACCTACCACCAAGTCGACATCAAGTTACGGCAAGCTCCCGACAACCCAATCGTCGCGACTTAGGACATCCACCTTTGACGACACCTACGACAACTTATGTCCACCCGCGACAAGCTATGACCCAGTCGGCGACAACTGAAGACAATTTACGTCATTTTGGCCTCCCAAACATTGAAACCACCCAGTTTTACTATAAAAGAGGCTGTAGGGTGGGGTTTCCAACCATTCTGCATCATGACTACCATGGAGCAACATCAGAGGGCATTGCTCTCACGAGGAGAAGAAGCTGCAGTGTAATGCTTGTGTTTGTGTTTGTTTTATTGATCAAAATATGTGAAAATTAAAGATTTGAAAGTGATGCTATGAGACACTACGCTGAAATATAATATCTTCATGCATCAATTTGCCATCAAAATGTCAAGCATTTCCTTTATTGATATTGTAACAAACAAAAGTTTTAACAACAAAAAAGGTTGATAAGAACATACATCAGTGCATACAAAAATATTCTAATCACACAACATTTGAAATTGCCTATAATAAATCTATAAATAAACATCACTTTAACAACAAAAAAAGTTAGATTTATTATTAGATTAGAAAGAACATACAACAGTGCACTCATATACGCCAAGGAGGGTCGTTGAGTTTCAATAAACTTTAAACTTCAAACTTCAAACATGATATGTACAAAAATATACTGGACATATCACTGATGCGTGATCTATGTCCATTAATCTTATGAAACTCAAACTTAAGTCCCCACTTGCGTCATGGGTCTCTGTTCTGGGGGTGCCCCTGGTGTCACTGGTGCAGGTCTGGGTGTGTCAAGGCTGGGGTAGTATGTATATGCAGCAGAGAGTGCAAAGAAGCTACTAGATCTTGCAGGCTGCAAGGCAGTGTATGTGAAAGTAGTGGCTAACTGCTGTGATGGTGTTGATGTAGACAACTACTGTGAGTAGGACTGCTGCTGTCCTGTGGAACTGGGTGGCCATCAGTGAGCATGACATCACTGGTGACATCTGTGGTGGTCCCATCAGTGACTGGCTGCAACGCGGAAACATTTCAATATTAAGTGGAAGCCAAATAAAACCTTTCACAAGCTGGGTGTGACAAAGAATTTCAAGTCCAATTCACAAAAAAAGTATAAAATTAGATTCCTGGTGAGCCTGCTGATCATCTGATCAGTGGCATCTGTTGTGGTGATCCCATCAGTCCCATCTGTGGCTGTCCCATGTGTCCCATCTGTTGCTGAGTCTGCAACACATGAATTCATTGCGAATATTTCACACAAAGCCATACATTTTAAGGTCAAATATTAAAGTCAAATGTTCCCATAATTCCACAAAAAAGACTTAAAATATTTACTGGCTGGGAGAAGTTATGGGTCATCATGATGGCAGTCAGAGTGTAGTTGACCCACACGTTCTCTGGTATCTTGCGCATCTCAGTCTTTAAGAATCCTTGGAAGGTGTCAACAGCCCTCTCATGTGGTGTCTTGGGCTGTGTCATGGCCTGTCATGTTTCCCTGGCGTCTGTTGCCTGTTGCATGAGCTGCAACATAAATGACTATGATACAAGTACATTTGAAAAAAAAGAAGATGGATGGATGGAAGGAAAGAGAAATCTGCCAACAATTTCCCCAAAAGTACTTACCGCCTTGATCAGCTCCTCCCGACTTGCCTCTCATCTACCTCGGTTGCATTTGGGGTGGAGCCTGTAGTGAAGCTGACAGTGGTCCTGCTCCTCTTGCTGTGCTGCAGGCTGGTGGAGGTGGTGGATCCAGATGTTCCCACAAATGGATCAAACTCCTCTTCACTGGACATACTAGGCAGCGGTTACTTCTTGTCAAACTGGAAGAAAATAAATGTGTTTTACAAAGTTTCAAGAATATCAGGACATGGCAAGCAAGATCACAATCAAATTATCAATTTCACAATAACTATTTTATAATAATTACCTTCTTGGTGCTCAGTCTCCTCTCCACTTGTACTATATGTAACATTGTTACAAAACCTACATTCAGTGGTGCTTGCTGCCTGTGCGTGCGATTCTGGAGGCTTTGGGAGGAGGGGGGGGGGCGGGATTAAAATGCAGGTTTGTATTGGACAATGTCTTGCTTGCCAATATGGGCTTAAAATTTATGGCAGCGGCAACATTCCAATCGATTACATTCCAGCAACATCCACTCCCAAGATAATTAAATTCTTTTTTTTTGCACAATCATGTCATAAGAACATCTAAATCATCTATATTTCGTGTTATTGTCATTCCATGATCAATATTTTCATATTAAATATCCACAGTACAGTTTTAGTCAGATGTATTGTGTAAACAATAATGATTTGATTATCTTCAGAGTGGATGTTTCGGGATTAATTTATGGGAATTAAACATTACATTCTTTCCATTTGGCATATAAATTCATGACAGTCTATATACTTTTAAGACTCTGTGTGGGTGTCATTATTTTTGCTTTTGATTCGTTACTCCGCAAAAACCAGACACAAAAACAGCGACATTTCTACCATTTCGCTAGCCATTTTACTTTTACATGCGCTGATCCACTCATTAAATGTAGTCATTTTTTGGTACACATTTTTAATAAAATCCTCCCCCCCACTCACTCATTTTTTCACCTTATGGTGGCCACCTTCTCATTGCGCGCCCGGCTCTCCTCCACTCCCCCCCCCCACCCCCCATCCCAGCTCTGTCATGCTGGCGGAACCCAAAAATTGGCTGGTCCCCCCGCTGCCTTTCGTTGTCCTCACTGGTGGCCCGCAGGCTCACTCGGCATCATGCCCGCCCACCCACTCCGCCATCTCCCCCCCCCCCCCCGTACTCGGGGTCTGAAGCGCTGAGGATGTGAGGCCTCACAGTCTCTGATGGGGCCGCTTTCACAGACATAACCATGAACGGCCCCTGCATTTAACCAGGGCTCTGGGAACTCAGCATCTGATGGGGACGAAGAGGCATCCAGAGGGAAGGCAGGGACAACTTACAATCCAGTGGCTCCATTAATGGATTCATTCCACAGTGAGTTCAGTTTGGTAACAACACCCCCTCTCCCACCCCTTCTTCCCCCCCCCCCCCCCCCCCCCCCCCCCCCGCTTGGTCTGGTGAGATTTAAAAATTATGTTGGTACACAAAAGGCTGGAGAAACTCAGCGGGTGCAGCAGCATCTAAGGAGCGAAGGAGATAGGCGACATTTCGGGTCGAGACCCTTCTTCCACGTTATATTGTGAATTGTTGCGTGAATGGGATCAATTTGTTATTTGGATACTTAGCCTATTTAAAATGTTTTGCCTTTTCTTAAGAAATTGATAGATGTTTAGATCTAGTAATTGAATTTAGGTGAATTGAATTGATTAAAGAATTTAATTGATTTGATGAAACTGATGAATATGAATTTTTTGTTGGGTATTTACTGTTTTAGCGTTTAACTTTATCATCTCTACCTTTTTTTTCTAAAACTGCAAATAATAACTTGTTTCTGTTAATGCTGTTCAGTGGTTTTTTCTTTACATTTTAAACAGATGTCTCCGAAGAAGACATGCAAAATTGTTAATCCAAATGCCCGGCAAAAGAGACTGATTTAGACAGCATTCGCAGCGATTATCCGAATTTGGACTATTACAAATGTGATGATCTACAGGACATTCTTAATGGGAAAGTAGTGGGCAGCAAGTCATGTCATGCATGGTTTGAAGAGCAAAATGTTGTTGTTTACAATGGAAAAATGGAAAAGTTCAGGAAAAACAAGGTGTACAGAGTTGCTTATTGGTTACAATGTGAGGAGTATGATGATGCTACTGATTATGATACGCCAATGTACCAGCTAGCAACTGATCTTCTCCATAAAGACTAGGTCTTTTGCTAGAAATTGTAATTTCTTTACCTGTCTGTTACAGACTTACAGCATATAATATTTAATAATATTAAAGTTTTGATCTTGAGAATATCACATTTTTGAATTGTCAAGGCCGTCTGGGTGTTTATTACTATTTCCGTCACAACCAACGGTCAGTTTTGTAATTCGCTACAATTCGGTAACTAACTAATTATATGCTTTAATTTCAGGTCATCCAAGTAAGATGTTTCATAGTTGA
Organism: Raja brachyura; assembly: GCA_963514005.1. Next base: position 26,450,856 of record OY740782.1, on the reverse strand, counting down.
TTCAGAATGCTTCAAACTATAATAACTGAAAATTTCATTCAGTTCTTTTAATTTTTAAGACAGTTATGGGCTTTTAGGTTAATTGACTGTCCTTGGTCTCAGCTTTTGTGTTAAGTTAATGGAAAAGCAATATGGTACAAGATGGTAATTTCTGAGTATGAAAATGATCATAACGTTTTAAATACTGAAGATATCAAAGTGAATTAGGTGTCAAATTAAAGTTATTTTTATGCTTTATCTGATGGGATAAATTACAGGCTTGAGTTTTCAAATCTCAAAATTTTGTAACATTCCTACTATATGTGAATTGATAAAGCCCAATTTGTCAATGATCCACTGCTGCCTCGGGTAAAGTTTTTGCCACCAGACCCTGACTTGTTCCCACCATGAGACAGCTTGCCATATCTTGTTCTCTGGCTTTTGAACCACTGACAGAGTTGGGCATCTGTGTAAAAAAAATAACAAAGACCAGTGTGAATTGCCTGCCTGCAAGAGAATGGAAGAGCTACTGCTTGAAACTTGCAAGTTTTAACAGGCTGATCATGTTAATATATATGAAAAAACAACCCCAAAAAATACAAATTGCAACTGATAGGTACAATGTACAGGCAAACTTGCTGGTGACTTATGGTACTATTATCTGTTCACAATTTCATGTCATGGCAAACAAGATGACAAATATTTTTTTAATTTTCATTACATTGATTCTGGATCAGGAGACACGCAATATGAAGCTGCAAATTTCTGGACAAGAAATACAGACAAACCAAGTAGGTACTTACAGGTGCAGTCAGGGAACTCCTTGGCCTTGGTGTCAAGTAGTGAGTTCTTCCTGTTCTTCCTTCGATAATCTTGGTAGTTCTTTTCATACAACTCTGGGTTTGACTGATAGCAATTGACCAGCTCTCCTTGTTCCCTGTTGATCTCATGAGGAACTACCTCGGGTCTCCTGCCCTTCACCTCACTTGAGGCAGCAGTGTCCAGAGCATCATCTGATGATGAGTCTGGGTCAGCTGCAGCAGTAGCAGTAGCAGCAACAGTAGTGCCTGTAGTCTTGGCACAGCTGCTAGTCCGGGCTGGGGTGGTGGTGGGGACACGGGCGACCTCCTCCTTGGTCTCCTCAGTCTCCACCTGCCTGGTGGGTGGGGATGGAGGTAGGGCCTTGCCCTTGCACTGCCCCTTCCTTCTCCTTGGAGCCATGTTACACTATCCGATGTCCAATGTCCCCAACACAAAATGCGCAATTTCCACGCACTATATTCGCCTGACCACATGGAGCTGTGGACTTGGGTTTTTCTAATGCGCCAATGGAATTCACTGAAGTCAGCACTGGCGACAACCGGGTTAAAGTGACTTGTTCTGTGACGTATATTGTATGTGTATCGCTGATAATATGTGTTACACTGAGGTTTACCATGCTCAGAAAGCACATTTTGTCTGAAGTAAAGAAATAGTAGGTGTTGTCAATGTAAATAAATGCATGGATAGGTAAATTTTGGGACGGAACCCTTTCGGTTAGGGCAGGGTCCCGACCCAAAACGTCACATCCATGTTCTCCAGAGAAGTTGTCTGACCAGCTGAATTACACCAGCAATAGTGTAAACCTAGTGAATCTGCAGTCCCTCGTTTCTACTAAATATATGGTATATAGTTTAAGAAAATTTCATTGCAGTTTTGCTAACATGTACAATTGGCTAAATACATCACCAAGGTAAGGCAGGTGCTTTAATTCACCTTTGAGGAAAGATTTGTCTTTGAGTGGATAACTTCACATTTCCTACATTATACTGCATCTGCCATGCATCTGCCCACTCACTCAACTTGTCCAAGTCACCCTGCAACCTCCGAGCATCCTCTTCGCATTTCACGCTGCCACCCAGCTTTGTGCCATCTGCAAATTTCCTGGTGTTACTTTTAATTCCATCATCTAAATCATTAATATATATTTTAAATAGTTGCGGCCCCAGCACCGAGCCTTGCGGCACTCCACTCGCCACTGCCTGCCATTCTGATAGGGACCCGTTTATTCCTACTCTTTGTTTCCTGTCTGCCAACCAATTCTCTATCCATGTCAACATCCTACCCCAATACCATGTGCTCTAATTTTGCCCACTAATCTCCTTTGTGGGACCTTATCAAAGGCTTTCTGAAAGTCCAGATACACTACATTCACTGGCTCTCCTTCATCCATTTTACTTGTCACATCCTCAAAAAATTCCAGAAGATTAGTCAAGCATGATTTCCCCTTCATAAATCCATGCTGACTTGGACCAATCATGTTATTGCTATCCAAATGCCGTTATTACTTCTTTAATAATTGCCTAGAGCATTTTCCCCACCACCGGTCAGGCTAACTGGTCTATAAATCCCCATTTTCTCTCTTGCTCCTTTCTTGAAAAGTGGGATAACATTAACTACCCTCTAATCCACAGGAACTGATCCTGAATCTTAGATCATTGGAAAATGTTCACCAATGTATCCACGATTTCTTGAGCCACCTCATTGAGTACCCTGGGATGCAGATCATCAGGCCCCGGGGATTTATCAGCCTTCAGTCCCATCAGTCTACCCAATACTATTTCTCACGTAATGCAAATTTATTTCAGTTCCTCTGTCTCCTTATATCTTCTGTCCTCTAGTCGATCTGGAAGATTTTTTGTGTCTTCCTTAGTGAAGACAGAACCAGAGAACCTGTTCAACTCTTCTGCCATTTCCTTCTTCCCCATAATAATTTCACCAATTTCTGCCTTCAAGGGACCCACATTTGTCTTTACTAATCTTTTTCTCTAAACATACCTAAATAAGCTTTTACTATCCTTATTTATATCCGTGGCCTGCTTACCCTCGTACTTCATCTTTTCGCCTCGTATTACCCTTTTTATTACCTTCTGTTGTCCTTTGAAAGTTTCCCAATCCTCTGGCTTCCCGCTAATCTTTGCTATGTTGTACACCTTTTCTTTTAGTTTTGTTCCATCCCTAACTTCCCTTGTCAGCCACGGTTGCCTCTTACTCCCTTTGGAATCTTTCTTCCTCTTTAGAATGAAATGATACTGTGTCTTCTGGATTATGCCCAGAAATTTCTGCCCTTGCTGTTCCACCAGCATTCCTGCTATGATCCTTTTCCATTCGACCTTGGCCAGTTCCTCTCTCATGCCTTCATAGTCCCCTTTGTTCAACTGCAACAGACACTTCTGATTTACCCTTCTCCCTCTCAAATTGCAGATTAAAATTTATCAAATGATGGTCACTATGTCCTAGCGGTTCCTTTACCTTGAGTTCTCTTATTAAATCTGGCACATTAGACAACACTAAATCAAGAACTGCCTTCTCTCCGATAAGCTCCTGGACAAGCTGCTCTAAGAATCCATCTCGGAGGCACTCTACAAACTCCCTTTCTTGGGGTCCAGAACCAACTTAATTTTCCCAGTCTACCTGCATATTAAAATCTCCCCTAACCACAGTGGCATTACCTTTGTTACATGCCAATTTTAACTCCTGCTGCAACTGGCACCCGATATCCAGGCTGATGTTTGGAGGCCTGTTGAGTCCCATTAGTGTCTTCTTACCTTTACAATTCCTCAATTCTATCCACAGCGACTCTAGATCGTCAGTCCCTATGTCACCCCTCGTAAGGGACTGAATTTCATCCTTCACCAACAGAGCTACCCCCACCTCCTCTGCCCACCGGCCTGTCCTTTGTATAGGACTTATAAGCCTGAATATTCAGTTCCCAGTAACGATCCTCCTGCAGCCATGTCTCTGTAATCCCCACAATGTAATATCTACCAATCTCTTACTGAGCCTCAAGCTCATCCACTTTCATTCTCATACTTCGCGCATTCATATATAATACTGTTAATCCATTACTCACCTCACCTTTCACATTAATTCCTATTTCACTTGGCCATACTCTCCTATCCCTTTGTGAGCTTTCTGTCCCGTTAATTCTGGTGTCTTTCTTAACTTTTCCTACAGTCTCTTTCCCTTTAACTCCATCCTTGTATTTCCAATTTGTCTCCCCCCCCCCACTATTAAACTAAATAGTGGAGGGGGGCTCCACTATTTAGTTTAAACCCACCACTGTAGCAGTGGCAAACCTGCCTCCTGCCTCCACTGCCTCATGCCTCCACTAATTATAGTTAGTGTTATGTTTACAGGGTGATAATGAATTGGATTTGCGAGACATTGAGTTCCTGTAATAGAGATGTTTTGGCAGCAGAAATAGCTTAAAACGCATTAATGTCCTATCTTAAATTTATTACATCAATGATAGTTGCTATACTCATAACTCCCTGTTGATTCTGTGAATTTAGTTTAGTATGACAATGTTATCTAGGACGCACACAGGCTATTCTTAATGCACAGGATTAAATGGCTTTAAAAATCCTTTGAAAAATCTGACTGTGTGCTTTATATTTTAAAAGCTTGTATTTCATTTATGGTATAGATTATTAGCAGCACAATCAGATAATTGTAATTTAGAAGCCCGTCATAGGTCCTCCAGGACCTCATTGGTCCTTTGCAGGACCTTATAGGTAGAAAATAAGTAGGAAAAGGGATGAGGCCAGGTTTAGTACAAACCACATCATGAAGTACGCAGATGACACAACAGTGGTGGGCCTCATCAGGGACGACAATGAGCTGGCTTACAGGGAGGAGGTGAAACAACTGGTGGACTGGTGCAATACAAACAACCTGATCCTGAATGTCGAAAAAACAAAGGAGGTTATCGTCGACTTCAGGAAAACCCGGCACAGTCCCATACCACTTCACATCAATGACAACGATGTGGAGGTGGTCAGTAGCACAAAGTTCCTGGGGGTGCAGATCACTAACAGTCTGACCTGGTCGAATAACATCTCATCAACAGTTAAGAGAGCACAGCAGCGGTTGCACCTTCTGCGCCGGATGAGAAGAGCTCATCTCCCCCATCCCATCCTCACTACTTTCTACAGGGGCACAATAGAGAGTATTCTGACCAGCTGTACCTCTGTCTGGTTTGGGGACTGTAGAGCCTCTGACTGAAAGTCTGTGCAGAGAGTGGTGAGGACAGCGGAAAAAATCATCGGGACCTCTCTTCCCTCAATCGGGGATATTGCGACCAAACGTTGCGTGTCTAAGGCCAGCAGTATTATAAAAGACCCCACACATCTCCATCACGGTCTGTTCACTCTGCTGCCCTCGGGAAAAAGATATCGCAGCATAAGGAGCAGAACATCAAGGTTCTGCAACAGCTTCTTCCCACGAGCCATCAGACTCCTGAATGCCATGTAATGGGCTGCCACCATTGTCTATTTATCCTTTTATCCTTTTTATTCATGCCTATCCTTCTGTTAATTTATCGTGTTGCACAGGGAGCCAAATGCAACGTAATTTCGTTTGGAACTGCATATATCAATGTATTTCTAAATGACAATAAAGTTTGTTTGACTTTGACTTGAGGCCCTGCGTAGTGCATATAGGAGATTCAGAGAGATTCACTAGTATTACTCGGAATAGAGTGGCGGGGATAGGAACCACAGTAGGATGTCAGCAAATGGAAGTTGTAGTTGAGCCTTTTATGTTTCGGAGATCCGCAAAAGTCACCGCAGGCAGGCGCCATCTTGAGGCAACCACCTACTATGCCTACTATGTTCTGCCTACTATGTAGTCAATGCCTACTATGTTCTGTTGTGCTGAAGCAAAGCAAGAATTTCATTGTCCTATCAGGGAGACATGACAATAAACTCACTTGAACTTGAACTTGAACAAATGGAAGGACTGATGGGAAGGTAGAGGTTATGAGTAACTTTTGGGACAAACAGTACCTCCGGAGAGAAGGAATGGGTGATGTTTTGGGTCGAGTCTCTCCAGAGATGCTGCCTCTCCCGCTGAGTTACTCCAGCATTTTGTGTCTATCTTCAGTTTATCTGCAGTTCCCTCTTACACAAGTCTCAAAGGAAGATCAGGCAGAGAGAGGTTAAGGGATATGGTGAAACTGATGGGCTGAGGTGTATTTACTTCAATTCAAGGAGTATCTTGGGTAAAGAACAGGAACTTAGAGTGTGGTTTAGTGACTGGAACTATGATCGGTTGTGATCTTGGTTTCAGATGTGATGGATATAAAATATAGATGGGTTTGTGAGTATGTTTGCAGACAAAACTGTAGATTGGCTATTGCATGTTAGCCAATCAGAATGCTTAGTACTTATAACTCCACCTAAATGTAGCAATGTTACAAAATTTTGAGATTTTAAAAATCAAGTCTGCAATTTATCCCATCAGATAAAGCATAAAAAGAAGTTTAATTTGACACCTAATTTACTTTCATATCTTCAGTATTAAGAAAGTTATGGCCATTTTCATACTCGGAAATTAGCATCTTGCTTCCCATTGCCTTTCAATTGACTTAACTCAAAAGCTGTGATCTGGAACAGTTAAAAGTCCATAACATTCTTAAAAATTAAGAGAACTCAATGAAATTTTCAGTTATTATAGATTGAAGCATTCTGAAACAAATATTAAACAATCTTACTTGGATTACCTGAAATTAAAGCATATAATTAGTTAGTTATCTAATTGTAGCTAATTACAAAATTCAATGAGTAGATCAAAAGATCTATCAATTTCTTAAGAAAAGATAAACGTTTTTTTAATTGCCTAAGTGTCCAAATAACATTCACACAATAATCCACAATATAACATAATTTTTAAATCTAATTTTCATGAATTTCTGGGCCAAATGGAAGGAATTTAGTGTTTTATGCCTGTAAATTAATGGCCATTTAAATCAACTAGCGAGTGGGTTTTAGTGGAATGCGGTGGATTAGAACGTTGCGGTTAGCGGTGAAGTCGGGGGGAAAAATACTGGGGGTTCATACATTTTTTGGGGACCCCATTTCGCAACATAAAAATATTATTAATGCCTCCCGAAAAACCAACTTTTAATATAAAAATAAAGTATTTACCTTTTTTTCTCCCCTACGCAAAATGCTTCCGGTTGTCTGCGGTCACGGCTTTTGAAGGTGATTTTTAAATTACTCTAGTTAATAAATAATCTAGAGTAATTTAAAAATACCACCATTCATGAAATGTCGGAGCGATTTTTCTTCAGCAACCAAATCGCCCGACATTCATCGATTATCCAGGCCTGTGGAAAAACGGCACTTTAAGCCCGCCCCCCTCTGCAAGGCGCGAAAGTCGCGCACACGGGGAGCGGCAGAAGTGCAGCGCTGCGCAAGGTAAGTTTTGTAACATACCTACTAAATGTATGATTTATAGTGTAAGAACTCGCCTACTGTCTTCAGTAACTGCAGTAGACTGAACATGTGATGTGCTGCTTATATAATAATGAACTGAACAATAAAGATGCTTGTGCTTTAACCTGTGAGAGACTAAGGTATTTACATGGTGTCAGAAAATTGGGTCCAACCCTCGTCTGTTAAACGTGATTTATTTTGTTTATCAGTTTTTAATTGTGAGTGATTTTGACGACATGGCTAACTCCTGTCGAAAGCCAAGTCTGCTCGTGTTTAATTCTGACATAGCCGACGCTGGAGTATGTTTGAGCGAGACTATGCTCACTATATCCGCATCGTTCACTGAAATGACCCCGTTGACCTGAAGGCATCGCTACTGCTCAATCTAGTTGGTCCGGAAGCAATGATCCATGCGGACATATTTGAATTCGCCCCAGCAAACCTCGACGCGAATGGTCAGGTACTGGTGCCAGCTGAAACTATCGACAACCCAACAGTTCTACGGAGGATGTTTAGAGAACTGTGCGACCTGTCGTCGAACCATATACTCGAGAGAACATGATTTTTCGCCCGAGAGCAACAGGCTGATGAGCCTGTTGAACGATTTATCAGCAATCTACGACACATGAGTACACAGTGCCGCTTTGGTGAGTTGACTAATGAGCTCATGCGTGATAAAATTGTGGGAGGAATGAGCGACCGCAAGCTAAGAGCTGAACTGCTTCAGAACGCTGAACTGACTTTAGATCATGCCATTCATGCGTGTCGAATAGCAGAAACCGTAGTCCAACTGGCTGATTTTGAACCCATCAGTCCTCACCAGCAACATAACGTAAATATAGCTAACTACTCTCCACAGAAATGTTTAAACGCGCCCTGCAAAGATCCAAATATGCCTGCCACGAGATGCCCCACTGCAACGTTTTCCACTCTGGGCGGCGCCAGTTCTGCTTTGCCCATAGGAATGTTTGTCACAAATGCAAGAACGGAACCATTTTGCCACATGTTGTCGATTGTGTGGGAACACTGCTTCAAGGACGAATCTGCACCTGATTCAACAAGAACCGTCTGATTCTGATTCCCAAGAACAAGAGGATGTTTCCTACGGGAATTATTCCGATAACACTGACACTGATTCCACTGTACTTTCCCTCAACATGCGTTCCCCAGGCAAGATGATGGATCCTGCTGTGACCATGATAATAAACAACAAGGCTTTGAATGCCAAAGTCGACACCGGTGCCAGAGTGAACATAATGTCACTCAAAGAATTCAACAAGATAAGAACCACTGAACTCATGAAAAAAGACTCCTCCACCCTACATGCTTACGGGGGGGGGGGGGGGGAGGGGGGGGGAGATTCTTCACCTGTTGGGTAAAGCTGATTTAAAATACACTGTGAATGAGCAGACTAAAAACTTGAGTTTTTACATTGTCCAACCAAACTCAGAAACCCTGCTTGGCATCAACGCATGCCATGACCTGGGTCTGGTTTATTTTGTGCGTACTGTCCACAAACTCTGTTTGAAAGAGGAACCAACACAGCAGATGCTATCCATTACAAAGACTTGTTCGACGACAAACTTGGCAAATTGCCTACGATATACAAGATCACTGTGGATCATGCAGTCACCCCAATAGTTCGCGCACCTCACCGCGTCCCCCATGTCACGGGGGAGAGAATACACGCCCAACTTAAACGCATGATCTCCATCGGAGTCATTACCGAAGTCAGCGAACCCTCCGACTGGGTCTCCACCATGGTCGTAACCACCAAGAAAGAGTTACGATGACGAAAGAGTCACGCACCTTTACAGAAACTGAACAACGCTATGCCCAGATCGAGAAGAAATACAGCAATTAAATGGCAACACTATCTGATGAGAACCACTGAGGACGTAGCAGCACAGATCAGCAATGCAACGTTGTTCTCAGTCCTCGATGCCAAAAGCTCTTTCTGGCAAATACTACTGGACCGAGCACCATCTGCCCTGACAACTTTTGCCATACCATTCGGCCGCTACAGGTTTTTAAGGATGCCTTTTGGCATCAATTCTGCCAGCGAGGTCTTTCAGCGCGCAATGCAACAACTATCCAACTACAACTATACGGCCGTGACGTGGCCGAGCATGATGCCAACCTAAAAAAAATACTAACCTGTGCCAGAGACATTAATCTGAAACTCAGCTCTTTGAAATGCAAGTTCCGAGTTCTTGAAGTCATCTACTTCGGTCATGTATTCACCAGCAATGGATTAAAACCTGATCCGTTAAAGACCGCAGCCATCAACGAACTGCCGGTCCCAACTGACGTCACCAGTTTGCAGCGATTCCTCGGCATGGTCAACTACCTGGGTAAATTAATTCCCAACCTCAGTGAACGTTCTGCCCCTCTTTGACAATTGACCCACAAGGACAATGCATGGTCTTGGTATCCGCAGCACCGAAGAGCCTTCGAGACTTTAAAGCTCCAGCTGGCCAGTGCACCTACACTGGCTTACTTCAATCTTAACCTGCCAGTCACTATCACCTGCGATGCATCCCAATACGGACTAGGCACAGCCTGCTACAGATGGCGACGTGATGCCTATCTCCTACGCATCACGCACCTTGACAGAAACTGAACAACGCTATGCCCAGATCGAGAAGAAACTGCTCGCCGTTGTTTTTGCCTGTTCAAAATTCAAATATTTTATTTTTGGCAAACCCTTCACAGTCGAAACCGACACCAGCCATTGGTCACCATCCTGAACAAGCCTATCCATGCCGCCCCTGCTTGACGACAGCGAATGATAATGCAGCTGTAACGGTTTGACTTCCGCATCGTCTACAAGAAAGGTAAAGACATGCATATTGCAGATACGCTCTCCAGAGCCCCAGCGAATGCCACCCCTTTGAACAGGACGAATTCTCAGTCCTGAAGGTCTCGCTCGTGTCTATCGATCGCCTATGCCGCCTTGCCGAACCCACAGCTGCAGACAAAACATCATGAGAAGCGGGTGGCCAAACAAGCAGTCAAGCACCCATTTTAAAATATGACCCTACTTCTTGGTTCATAATGATCTGGTGCTACAGGACGGAATAATCATCAAAGGTCACAAGGCCATCATCCCCCCTTCTTTACGGAGCGAGTACTACGACGAAATCCATGGAGGCCAACCTGGTACAGAGGCCACTCTAAAACCAGCCCAGAGTATGATCTACTGGCCCAAGATGACCAAGTACATACGTGAAAAAACAGAATTGTGCGTGATCTGCAACAGTCAGTCACTGCATCAGCAGAAGCAGCCCCTATTACCCAGCCGGCTCGCTCCCTACCATGGTTATCACTGGCTGCTGACATCTTCGAATGGCACGGGAAACACTACCTTGTTTTAGTGGACCTACTCCAACTGGTTCAAGCTTGACTTCCTGCCAACAATCACTTCTGAGACAGTGATCCAGAAGCTGAAAATTCACCTTTCCGTGCATGGGGTACCCGTTCGTCTTCAGACTGACAATGGAACTCAATTCACCAGCCAAAAGTTTAAGGACTTTGCTAAACGGTGGAACTTCCAACACGTCACCAGCAGTCCAGAATACCCACAGTCCAATGGACTTGCTAAGTGTGCTGTTCGTAGTGCAAAACAACTCATGGAGCGCTCCTATCTAGCTAAATCTGACGTCTACCTGCTAAACCTGCGAAATATCACAAGGGACAACGTTCTCGGCTCCCCAGCCCAGGGGCTAATGTCTTGCCAGATGCGTCCACCACTGCCTGTCTCCCAGCAGCAGCTACAGCCAAAAGTCCGCTCCCCCACCATGATACAAAAGTGTGTGCAGTTTAATCGAGACACGCAGAAACTCTTCTATGACAAGACCTGCAAGCCAATCATACCACGTATACAAGGACAAGTGATGCGACTGCAAACAGATAAAGGACATACTAAACTGGGACACATTCATGGCCCCACTAAGGAACCACGCTCCTACCTGGTCGAAGTCGATGGTGTCCTCTACAGACGCAACCGTTAACATCTCTTTCCTGTGAAGGAACGTCGTCCGGCGTTCCAGGGTCCTGATGCCCCACCGCTCGAGTTTAAATCGACGCCTGTTGCAGCCATTCCAGCACCTGCCGCGACCGGGTCCGCCCACTCCCCGCGTAGGTCTGCCCCCGCATCCCCTGTTGTAATCAGTACCCCGGGATCACCGCGTCGGACCACCCCCATCTCCCCCGCGGCGGTTTCCCCCCACAGACTCATTGGGTCACGCGCAGTTGTACCTACCCGAGCCCTCATCTTTTCAGAGGAAAAGGGTGATGAGGCAGCCCCCTAGCGCAGGAGGACCGGGCGGGTTAGCAGGCCACCCATGAGATACGGTGATTTTGTTTAACCCCATTATTATTCACTCGGCTTATCGTTTAAAATGCCTTAGTTGTTTTTTTCATTTCAACAAGAAGAGATGTAGATTGGCTATTGCATGTTAGCCAATCAGAATGCTTACTAATTATAACACCGCCTTAATGTATGATTTATAGTGCAAGAACTCGCCTACGGTCTTCAGTAGCTGCGGTAGACTGAACATGTTCTTCCTCGTGTCCGGCCATCTTCTATATCACGACTTTCCGGTCGGTCAGTGGTTGAAGAATTGGCTACTTCAGTCAGTCACTGTGGTACAGTTCCTGTCGTCAGCATTGCCCGGGATGCGCCACGTGGAGGCTTCTGCTTGCATCCCACTGAATGTGTGATGTGCTGCTTACATAATGATGAACTAGACAATAAAGATGCTTGTGCTTTAACCTGTGTGAGACGAAGGAATTTACAAAAACCAAAAAGTGGTGGAGTTGTACACAGTGATTAAAGGGCCTGTCCCACCAGCATGCAACTCTATGCGATTAGCGTGACCTAACGTGGTCGCTTGAGCCATCCGGCATCGCGGGGCCGGTCCCACTTCAATTGCCGGAGCCGTGTGGAATTGTGCGGAGTTTGTCCCGAGTTCGTCCCGACATCGCGCGGGGCTCCGAAAAACTGACTATGTCCAGAAATTCCACGCGGCAACGGCTTGTCGGCTCGCAGTCGCCTCGACGTTTACACACCGCCCCGACATCATGCCTCCGTGAACCTATCTGTAGGTGCCTCCGTGACCCTCTATGTGTGTGGCTCCGTGGCCCTCTGTGTGTGTGTGCCTCGGTGCCCCTCGCTGTGTGCCCCTCTCTGCCCTGGCGAAATTACCATAGACTTCGCTCCAAGTTCGCCTCACTTTGCGCCGTGTTGCGCCACTCACCCGACCTCCGCGCGGCCCCTACTGCCGGTTTGGTTGCGCTTGCCGCATGCAGGCGCATGCTGGTGGGAACGGCCCTGTACAGGGGATCACCCGACCTCCGCGCGGCCCCCGCTTCTAGTTTGATCGCGTTCATCGCATAGAGTTGCATGCTGGTGGGACAGGCCCTTTAAGGTGTCAAAGTATACAATGGGATATAGATCGGCTACAGAAATGGGTGGAGAGGTGGCAGGTGTAGGTTAGTATGAGCAAGAATGAGGTGTTGTATTTTGGGAGATTTAATGTAAGGGGAAAATATACAGTTAGTGGCAAGACCCTACAGCATTGATGTGCAGATAGCACTTGGGGTCCAAGTCCATTATTCCTTGAAAGTGGCAACACAAATACATGGAGTGGTAAAGGGGACATATCGTATGCTTGCCATTATCAGTTGAGGCCTTGAATATAAGACTCAGGAAGACACGTTGCAGCTTTATAGATGTTGCCTATTTCCTTTGTTGACGTTGCCTATCGGTAACGTTGCCTATTTCCTTCGCTTTATAGATGCTGCTGCACCCGCTGAGTTTCTCCAGCACTTTTGTCTACCGCAGCTTTATATAACTTTGGCAAGGCCAGCGTTAGAATATTGTGTGCATTTCTGGTTGCCCCAGCAGTGGGTTGGGTGAGGGGGGGGGACCTCAAGGAAGGTTTACCTGAATGCTGCATGGATTAGAAGACATTACCTAGTAGTAGAGGTTGGATGAACTTGGATTGATTTCTCTGGAGTGGGAGACGTTGAATTATGTAAAATTATGAGAGGCATAGATAGGATCAGAACCTTTTTCCTGTGGATATGTCAAAGACTATGGGCCATTACGCTAAGGTGAAAGGGGCAAAGTTTAAAGGAGATGCGTAGGGCCGTTTTTTTAAACTCAGAGAGCAATGGGTGTGTGCAACATGCTTCCATGATAATATCATTTAAGGTGCTTTTAGATAGGTACATGGATATGCAGGAAATGGATGGATATGGATCACTTGCAGCAAGAGGAGATTAGTTTAAGGTTACGAAAAAGTAATGTAATCATGTTTGGCACGTACTTTCTACTTTTTTGTTCTAATATAATTCAGGAATAGAAAATGTTATAATTACTTTCAGATTTAGCATATTTAGGAATGTGATTTATGCATATGAGACTGAATAATAATCTAGACATGATGTTGTTTGCTATTCATTTATGGCACGTTTGTCACATTGCAAGCATTCTCTGAATATTTGCTGCATGTGGAAATGTGGACTTGATAATGTAATTTATTGCTCCACAATACATGGTTGAAAATACAGTACAATATTCACGAAATGTGAAAATGTTTTCATGCAGATAGATCCTTGCATCATTATGGTAAAAGCAGATGGAACCTTGCATCAGTCTCACTGATATTGGGAGGTGATCGTTTTTGATCTTGGGGGGCAGGCTGTGATTAGTACTTGGACACCAGCTATTGATAATGATTTGAATTAAAGAATTGAACGTGACATTTCCCCTGTTGCCAATGAGATTGTTACACTGCCAATTTTGCCAATGGGTTGTAATTTGTGAGGAAGATATAGAAGTTTTAAGGCAATTCAGATAATTTGGGTAACTGGGCAAATACATAGCAGATGCACTCTAGTGTGCATAAATGTGAAGCTGTACCCCACATTGCTAGGAGGGAGAGAATTACATAGTGAATAATTGGAAAAATTGAGAAATTAGTGTCTTTGTACAGCAAAATCAATACACAGTTAAGAAGGTAAATAACTTTATTGCACAAGATTGTTAATACAACAACAAGAATACCTTGCTACATTTATACAGGGTCTTTGTGAGACCACACTTTGAGTTTTATGTGCACTTTTGAACTTCTTGCTAACAAAAGCTATAAGAAGAAAGAAGAATGAGTCACTGGGACAACCGAAATTCTCACAGGATTGCACAGTCTGGATGAGCAGAGGATATTTCTTCAGCTGAGTGGTTTGCCCGAGCTCTGTTTGTTATTTAGTAAGACTGATCTTTGTCCTGTGTGCCCCACACTGAGCATTTCAAATGTTGCAAAATGGGTACTGATGATTTTACTATAAAGCACTTTTACGTAACGTAAATTGGACACAACACAAGTGATAAACTGGGGAACACTATAGTGCACGAGCCAAAATGGTAATCATGTAATTTCGATCAGGAACTATAGATCCACTTTAAAAGTTACTTTAGAAATTGACAAGCTGAAAAAAAAAGCTGGCATCAAAAACCGTCTCTGGGACAACACTCCTTCCATGTAACCTCCCTGCAGTAATCAGGCGTCATTGTCTCTTCAGAACACAGTCAGACTGAAGCCATGATCACATTGAATGGCGGTGCAGGCTCGAAGGGCCGAATGGCCTACTCCTGCACCTATTTTTCTATGTTTCTATGTTTCTAAGCGAAGGGGACTTCGGCCCCCTCTCCCTACTATCCTACTGGCCAATGTACAGTCACTAGAAAATAAAGTGGAGGACTTAAGGGCAAGGCTGCTTTATGAAAGGAAGCAGAGGGAATGCTCTGTGTTCTATTTCACAGAAACATGGCTCACACCCAGCTCCCCAGTTTCAGCGGTCCAGCCTGAAGGGTTC
Source organism: Raja brachyura (assembly GCA_963514005.1). The sequence goes on along the minus strand of OY740782.1, from coordinate 26,435,734 downwards.
TGCATCCACCCTATGGACCGTACGCAGGCATCTGGGAAAGGGAGAGGAGGGGGCGTCTGCCTCATGGTCAACTGTGTGGTGCTCAGACGTGGCAGTCCTGTCCAACTCCTGCTCTCCACACCTGGAACATCTGGCAGTGAAGTGCCGCCCCTTCTACCTTCCAAGGGAATTCACCTCCATTATCCTGACCTCAGTCTACATCCCACCCCAGGCAGACGTCCGCCTGGCACTGGAGGAGCTGCACTCCATGGTCAACTAACACCAGACGTCTTACCCCGAGGCGTTTACCACCATAGCCGGGGACTTCAATAAATCAAACCTCAAGAAATCACTCCCCGACTTCCACCAACCTGTCTCCTGCTGCACCAGAGGACCAAACACCCTCGACCACTGCTCCACTACCTTAAAGGAAGCCTATCGCTCTATCCCTCGCCCTCACTTCAGTAAATCCGACCATACCACGGTGCTACTAAAGATATGTGTGGAGGACTGCATCCCTACAAAAACCTTCCGAGTGTTTCCCAATCAGAAGCCTTGGATGAACTTTGAGATCCGCACTGTTCTGAAGACCAGACATCGGGCATTCATATCTGATGATACAGTAGTCTACAAAAAGTCCAGATATGACTTTGGTAAGGCCATCAAAAAGGCCAAAAGGGACTTCTGCTCCAAGCTGAAGGATGAGACAGATGTTCGGCAGCTGTGGCGGGGCCTGAATGCAATCACCTCCTACAAGGTGAAATCAGGAGGCAGCTCGAATGTCGGCAAAACATTACTCCCTGACGAGCTCAATGCATTTTACGCATAGGGAGAACACTGATGTGCCTTCCCGGGCCCCTATTCGCTGTGATGGTATTCAGAGTCGCAGAAGCCGACGTCAGGAAATCCTTCAGAGGGGTGAACCCTTGAAAAGCGCCTGGACCTGATGGTATACCTGGTCGTGTTCTAAAAACCTGTGCGGACCATCTGGCTGGAGATTTTACGGGCATTTTCAACCTCTCACTTCTGAGGTCTCAGGTTTCCACCTGCTTCAAAAGGGCATCAATAATACGTGTTGCCAAGGAGAGCAGGGTGACATGCCTCAACGACTATCGACCAGTGGCACTAACGTCGGTGGTGATGAAGTGCTTTGAGAGGCTGATCATGGCGCAAATCAACTCCTATCTCGACAAAAACCTGGACCCACTGCAGTTCGCTTACCGCCACAACAGATCAATGGTGGATGTGATCTCGCTGGCTCTCCACTCCGCTCTGGACCACTTGGACAACAGAGACTCATATGTCAGGCTTGTATTCATTGATTACAGCTCGGCATTTAATACAATCGTCCCCTCCAATCTGGTTACCAAGCTCTCAGATCTGGGTCTCTGCGCATCCCTCTGCAATTGGATCCTCGACTTTCTCATCCACAGACCACAGACTGTTCGTATTGGTGGAAATGTGTCATCCTCAATAACAATCAGCACGGGAACACCTCAAGACTGTGCACCTGAAGGCTGCGTGCTCAGTCCCCTGCTGTACTCATGATTGCGTAGCCGGTAATTGTGCAAACTCCATTATCAAGTTAGCTGACGACACCACTGTTGTGGGACGTATCACTGATGGGGACGAATCAGAGTATAGAAGAGAGATCGACCAACTGACCAAATGGTGCCAGCACAATAACCTGGCCCTCGACAGCAACAAAACCAAGGAACTGATTGTGGACTTTGGAAGGGGTACGATGGGGACCCACCGTACCGTTTATATCAACGGGACTGTGGTGGAGAGGGTCAAGAGCTTCAAATTCCTGGACGTGCACATCTGTGAAGATCTTTCCTGGTTCGAGAACACAGATGCAATTATTAAGAAAGCTCATCAGCGCCTCTACTTCCTGAGAAGATTACGGAGAGTCGGTCTGTCAAGGAGGACTCTCTCTAACTTCTACAGGTGCACAGTAGAGAGCTTGCTGACCGGCTGCATCATGGCTTGGTTTGGCAACTTGAGCGCCCAGGATCGGAAAATACTACAAAAAGTAGTAAACACTGCCCAGTCCATCATCGGCTCTGACCTCCCTACCATCGAGGTTGATCTATCGCAGTCGCTGCCTCAAAAAGGCTGGCAGCATCATCAAAGACCCACACCATCCTGGCCACACACTCATCTCCCTGCTACCTTCAGGTAGAAGGTACATGAGCCTGAGGATTGCAACGTCCAGGTTCAGGAATAGCTGCTTCCCCACAGCTATCAGGCTCTTAAACTCAACTGAAACAAAACTCTGAACATTAATAAACCATTATCTGTTTATTTGCACCTTATCTGTTTATTCATGTGTGTATATATATTTATATAATGGTATATGGACATACTGATCTGTTCTGTATTCATGCCTTCTATATTCTGTTGTGCTGAAGCAAAGCAAGAATTTCATTGTCCTATTTGGGACACATGACAATAAACTCTCTTGACTTGACTTGCCAATTTCACCACGATGGTCATTGGGATTAACAAACAATCATTTACATGGACACTTATGCAATGGTACTCTATGTAGCATTTATTAGTTTTAGCTTGCAGTGCAAAAACACTATTAAAAAAAAAACATTTTTTGTAAAAACTGTAGGGGAACAATATTGTTTTTGTGAGTCTGAAACTCTATCCTCTTTTCCCCACTGTCGCAATTGTTTTATAATATGATTTTCTACAACGTAGGTCTGAAAGCAATTAAATATATACAAATTATTATTTTTTCCTCTGAGCTTCCATATAAGAAAGCTCAGTGACGCCTCAGCTTTTGTTTCCCTCTGTTTTCCCATAGACCATTAAAATGGCATGGATTGGGTGATTGCTCTGTCTGCAAACATAAGTTTGACTATGAGCCACTTTGTGCTTTCTTTGTGCCACTCCCACGTTGTGGACTGACTGACTCCATTGCTGAAAACCTCCAAAAATGTGCCATAGAACAGCAAAGGAATGGATCCTTTGACCCATGATGTTTGTGTAGAATGTAGATAGTTAAACTGATCTCATCTACCTGTACATGATCCATATCTCTCTATTCCCTGTACTTCCATGTGCCTTTCTAAAAGCCTGTTAAACGCCACTATCATATCGGCCTCCACCACCACCTCTGGCAATGTGTTCCAGGCCTCTACTACTCACCGTGTACAATAATTGCCCCACTAAACTTTCTCCCTCTCACCTTATAGCTATAACCTCTAATGTTGGATATTTCCACCTTTGAAAAAAGGTTATATCTATGCCTCTCAGAAATTTCCAGTCTCTCCTCGACTTCCAACATTCCAGAAACCTTGTACTTTGTTGCATTTCACTTTAATTCTGATGCTGCCTGACCCGTTGAGCACTTAAATTGTTTTCTGTATTTATTTTGTTTATGATTTATGATCACTCATATGTCTTCATAGAGGTCAGAAATGTTCATAGAATCTCTTGTCCTTTGTGATTCACAATTACCTGTGGTAGTGTAGAACATTGATCAGATCCATTGGTTCTGATGATACTTAGCTCTGTCTATTCATGCGGTGTTTGTATTTTAACTTGCACCTAGTCCTGTGTAGCAGGTTCACTGGTGGCACCTCAATTAGGTGAGCCTGGTGCGGCTCCAGTTGTTGTTCCTTTCTTCACCCCTTTCTGAACTAAGGTTGATTCCCTGACTTGGCAGGAAAGGTAGATTAAGGGATTTGCTAGGATATGTGGTTACAGCCTATGGTGGTAGAAGCGCTGTGATCTCCATTTTTGCAGCCGATTGCCATGTTTACTCCAGCATCCTAAAGATTTCTGGTTCATAGGCTTATTGAATGCTGCAAATTGCCCATTGCGTGTACATGAGAATTGTTGAGAAAGTGAGGAGAATAGGTTACAGAGAACATTAGTTAGATGATTAGAAAATTGAGTTAGATTTAGCTCTCAGGGCTAAAGGAATCAAGGGATATGGCGAAAAGGCAGGAACCGGGTACTGATTTTAGATGATCAGCTATGATCATATTGAATGGCGGTGCTGGCTCAAAGGGCCGAATGGCCCACTCCTGTACCTATTTTTCCATGTTTCCTATGTTTTAGTGTCGGAATGAGAATGCTCTGTGAGCAGGCATAAACTTGAAGGATTGAATGGGGCTCTTTTTGTGTACATAAACACATAAAATATTCAGCTGTTTAGCTGGATCTGAATGTTGATGTAAGTCTTTAAGGTTTTCTAATGCTCTGAAAGCATTGAGTGCTAATGAGTGATAAGTGGTCACATGTCAATCCAAACAATAGAATGAAACTAAAGTTCTAATTGATTCTTTAAAGTGTTTATACATATTCTATTCTACTGCAGCACACACGGACTTGCAACTGAGATTGATCTGAGAAAGGTTTAAATGTGATCATAAATGGAATAATCATGGAAAAAGGGTAATAAACAATACTGTGAAAAGAGACTATGGAAATGCAGATGGTGGTTTAAAACAAAAAAACACAAACTGCTGGAGTAACTCAGCCGGTTAGGCAGCATTTCTTGAAGATATGATGTTTCAGGTCGAGTGACGTTTCGGGTCAGGACCCTTCTGTCTCCAATATTCCTCCTCCTCATGGACATCCCCTGCCAGCCTTCTACACTAATCTCATCTGCTTGCACATGATCCATATCCCACTAATCCTTGCACTTCCATGTCCCTATCTAAAAGTCTCTTAAATACCACTATTGTATCTGCATCCATCACCATGCCTGACATTGTATTACAGGCCCCCACCACACTCTGTGTAAAAAAACTTATCCTGCATATCTCCATTAAACTTTTCCATTTTGTGGCTTTTTATTTCAAAATGCTGATGCAACATCACAGTCTTGACTTCTCCACTTCCCTAACCACTCCAATCTCAGCCCTCTAAATTCACAGCCCTCTGCTCACTGAGTAGCAATCCCAATAGTGTTACACCTGATACATCACATATTACAGAGATACTGCCTGACCTGCTATAGAGTCATAGTCATAGAAACATAGAAACATAGAAAAATAGGTGCAGGAGTAGGCCATTCGGCCTTTCGAGCCTGCACCGCCATTCAATATGATCATGGCTGATCATCCAACTCAGTATCCCGTACCTGCCTTCTCTCCATACCCCCTGATCCCTTTAGCCACAAGAGCCACATCCAACTCCCTCTTGAATATAACTAATGAACTGACCTCAACGACCTTCTGTGTCATAGAGTGATGCAGCATGGAAACGGGCCCATCGGCCCAACTTACCCACACCGACAAACATGTGCCAGCTACACTAGTCCCACCTGTCCACGTTTGGTCCATATCCCTCCAAATCTGTCCTATCCATGTACAGTACTTGTTTAACTGTTTCCTAAATGTTTGGATAGTGTTAGCCTCAAATACATCCTTTGGCAGCCTTGTTCCATACACCCACCAGCCTTTGTGTGAAAAAGTTATCACTCAGATTCCTATTATATCTTTTCCCCTTCACCTTAAATCTATGTCCTCTGTTCCTCGATTCACCTAATCTGGACAAGATACTCTGTGCACCTACCCGATCTATTCCTCTCATGATTTTATACGCCTCTATAAGATCTCCCCTCATCCTCTTGCGCCCCAAAGAATAGAGACCCAGCCTACTCAACCTCTGCCTACAGCTCACGCCCTCTAGTTCTGGCAACATCCTCGTAAATCTTCTCTGTACCCTTTGTAGCTTGAGTTACTCCAGCACTGTGTTTTTTTTTATATGAAAAGGCACGGGAAGTCCACATTTCTTGTTCTTAAATAATAGTAGCGCTGCTGCCTTACAGAGCCAGTGACCCAGGTTTGATCTTGACTTCAGGTGCTTGTCTGTGCCCGATTTTCTATGCTCTCCCCGTGACCTGTGTGGGTTTTCTCCGGGATCTCTGGTTTCCTCCCACACTCGAAAGATATACAGGTTTGTAGGTTAATTGGCTTGGTATAATTGTAAATTGTCTCTAGTGTGGATAGGACGATAGTGTAAGTGTGCGGGGATCGCTGGTTGGTGTGGACTCTGTTGGCCGAAGTGCCTGTTTCCGAGCAGTATCGCTAAACTAACTAAATCAGGTGCCTTTTCTGATGCAGCGTGGTAGAGCTGTAATGGCACCATCTAGTGGCTTTGTAGTGAACTGGTAAATATTCATAGCAAGTGTTTCAGGCGAAGGTCTGCTTAAATATAAAATAAAACAGATTCCACGTCCAAAGACTTAAAATATATTTTGGATCCAAACCAACCATTGTCTTCCTCATAGTTACCAGTTTTTTGTGGGCTGTGGCTAATCCTTGCTCTTAAATATGGAACATCGCTAACAAAATGAGAAATAACTTTGGCAGCCAGTTTCACACGGAAAATGGAAAGAATGCAAGTAAAATATATTAAAAGTGTGTAAAGCACTGAACCTGTTCAGGCAGAATCTTAATTTTTGAGAAAGAATATACTCTCAAACTGATTTAAACATGCTACATATTGTGTAGGAAGGAACTGCAGATGCTGGTTTACATTGAAGGTGGACCAAAAATGCTGGAATAACTCAGCGGGTCAAGCAGTATCTCTGGAGAAAAGGAATGTGATGTTTCCGGTTGAGACCCTCTTTCAGTCTGGTTTGAAGAATGGTCTCGACCCGAAACGTCACATATTGTGTCAGACAGTTGTGATGTAGTTTCTGGCACTGAATGCTAAGAGCAGGAAGTGCCAATAAAGCAGAGACTGAACAAAGCATATCCCAGACATCTGGCTAATCATGCTTTATGTTGTTTTTAAAAGTCTCAATCTCACATATTTTAATCAGAATGTGAGGGCAGAACTTATACTGTGAGGGCAGATTGCTTTATTTTCCTTAGTGCCTGTAATAATGCCCTCATCTCAGTTCCAGCTTCTGTGTCCATCCAGGGTTACACAAAAAGCTGGAGAAACTCAGCGGGTGCAGCAGCATCTAAGGAGCGAAGGAGATAGGCGACGTTTCGGGTCGAGACCGTCTGAAGAAGGGTCGCGACCCGAAACGTCGCCTATCTCCTTCGCTCCTTAGTTGCTGCTGCACCCCCTAAGTTTCTCCAGCTTTTTGTGTAACCCTCGATTCTCCAGCATCTGCAGTTCCTTCTTTAAAACTCTGTGTCCATCCAGTCCACTTTGCAGCAGTGAAATATACTTCTCTTATAATGTAATGAAGTACCATAAATAATTTTAAAAATCCATGGATTTTAAGGTAAACAAATTTCGGATTTGTTAGCCAACATTTTCTAATTCAGTATTTGTCAGTCAAAACCTTTTTTCCAGTGTGCAATTGCCCAATTGCCGCTCGTCCATTGAGAGCCTGTTGACATACTGCATTACAGCATGGTACGGCAGCTGCACCATGGCAGACAGGGAGAGGCTTCAGAGGGTAGTCAGGGCAGCACAGAAGATCATCGGCTGCCCTCTCCCCTCTCTGATGGACATTTACACCTCCCGCTGCCTCAGCAGGGCGAAGAACATTATTAAGGACAGCTCCCATCCTGCATTTGGCCTGTTCAACCTGCTACCCTCAGGGAGGCACTATAGGTGCATCAGCACAAGGACAAATAGACTCAAGAACAGTTTCTTTCCAAAATCCATCATCTCCTCGAACTCACACATGCATTGACTTCATAGCCTAACCCCCGGACTTTCATCTACCCACCTACTGTAATTTGTACTGTAATTGTAACCCATACTGGATATAGGAATCCTATTATCCATTCTATTTATCCATTGTCTTTTTATAGATATGTATATAGCGCTGCAGAAACTGTGCACCTTATTCCCCCCCCCCCCCCCCCCTTTTGTCTTGTTTTTTGCACTGAGTAGGAGCAGTTTCTAATCTCACTGTACATGTGTATAGTGCCAATAAAAGGCATTCTGATTCTGATTCCAACACTAGAGGGCATAGCGATATTGTGAGCGGGGGAAAGTGTAATGGAGATGTGTGGGACAAGTTGTTTAAACAGAGAGTGATGGGGGCCTGGAACTCATTGTCAGGGATGGTGGTGGAGGCAGATACAAAAGTGACGTTTAAGAGACTTTTAGATAAGCACTTGGAAGCAAGGAATAGAAGGATATTGATGATGTACAGGCAAATGAGATCAGTTTATCTTGGCATTGATTTCTGCACAAACATTGTTGTTGCAGTGCTGTATTGTTCTATGGCTTATTTTCTATGTTTCTTTGAAAAGGCAGAAATGCCTGGGAAGCAGGCACGTGCCACGAGTAATTACTCAGGGTAGGCAGTCAGTCGGCTTACAAAAAAATTAAACCACCCATGCGCAGATCGTTCACTCCGTAAAAATTAAAATAAAAACAGTAACAATTCAATTTGCCCATGGCTTCTGAGTCTCCTTTATTCTTAATTACTCAATGGGTGGGGAGTGAAGGGTGATGGCAGGTGGAGCGATGGTGGGACAAACGGGAGTACAGGGAAAAGTTGAATCAGTTGTCATCTAATTGAATGACAACACTTGTTCAATGGTCCAAGTGTTCCTTTCACATCGTGTGGAGAGTCTGTGCCAGGTGTGAAGTTGCACGGAGGGCAGGAGTGTTGAGAAGGAGGGAGTCAGGGATACTGCCAGTAACTCACTCATTCACCGCTACCGCAGCTCTCCAGGAGCGAAGCCATCGCACTCTAGCCGGGGATAGAAGCAGCTCGGGGAGCTGTGAGTGGTCGCCGGGATCCGACAGCAGAATTGGCCGCCACTTCAGCGCCTTCTGCCGCCCCGGTCACCTCTGGCAGTGCTCTCCGTCTAAACACCTCTCACTCGCAGACTTCACTCATGTCAGCAGCTTCCTGCAAATCCTTAAATTCCCACAGCCGAGTTACCTCAATCGCGCTGTTGTAATTTAAGGATTTGCGGGACATGAGTGAGGCCAGCGAGCGGCAGGAGAGAGGTTTTTGGACGGAGAGCTGCCAGTGGTGAGCGGGGACCGGCAGAAGGCGCTGAGGTGGCGGCCGGTTCCTCTGTCATGCCTCTCACAGCTACCCGAGCTGCTTCGCCCCCCGTGCAAGGAGCGTCACAAGTGACATAATCCCGACCCCTCCTTCACAACATTCGTGCCATCCCCGCAACTTTACCCCGGGCCAGACTCCCCAAACGCTGTGAAAGGAGCTCTCCCCCCCGCCCCCACACCCTGGGAAATACAGTATTTAAAAACATAAACACAAAGTGTACTTACCACATTATTGGTACACAAACTCCATTCTTCTCTTCTTGTTTCCAAAGATACACTTAAAATATTGCCAATCCATATTTGAAAACCCCGCCTAGAAACTAGCGCTGCGCATGCGCGGTAGGCTGCTGCGCATGCGCAGTGCTGCAAAGGCAGAATTTCAGCTGCCTTCAGCCCCACTTGTCATTGACGACTTCAGGCAGCGCTGACGACACGTGGGCTGCACAGACCTTCAAGGGTTACAAGCACTGCAGTTGAAAGGGACGGAGAATAATGCCTACCTAAGAGTTCAATCTCTTAGATAGGCACAATTCTCCCATGCCTTTACTATTTGGTTATTACTTTTATTATGTAATAATTTTAGTCAGGGTAGGCAGTGCCTACCTTGTCTACCCTGACGGCACGTGTCCGCTGGGAAGTGGCGTCTTTCTATATTGTTCTCCTTGGTTTCGTGAAAATAAATCAATATGAATACCACATGGTGGCTCTGCAAAGCACAATTTATTCAACAAGATAAAGCTCTGGAAAAAGTGGACCTTCTCTGTTCAATTGTGTTACATTTTACATTCTTATCATGGAAACATAGAAACATAGAAATTAGGTGCAGGAGTAGGCCATTCGGCCCTTCGAGCCTGCACCGCCATTCAATATGATCATGGCTGATCATCCAACTCAGTATCCCGTACCTGCCTTCTCTCCATACCCTCTGATCCCCTTAGCCACAAGGGCCACATCTAACTCCCTCTTAAATATAGCCAATGAACTGGCCTCAACTATCCTCTGTGGCAGAGAGTGCCAGAGACCCACCACTCTCTGTGTGAAAAAATTCCTTCTCATCTCGGTCCTAAAGGATTTCCCCCTTATCCTTAAGCTGTGATCCCTTGTCCTGGACCTCCCCAACATCGGGAACAATCTTCCTGCATCTAGCCTGTTCAACCCCTTAAGAATCTTGTAAGTTTCTATAAGATCCCCTCTCAATCTCCCAAATTCTAGAGAGTATAAACCGAGTCTATGCAGTCTTTGTTCATAAGACAGTCCTGACATCCCAGGAATCAGTCTGGTGAACCTTCGCTGCACTCCCTCTATGGCAATAATGTCCTTCCTCAGATTTGGAGACCAGAACTGTACGCAATACTCCAGGTGTGGCCTCACCAAGACCCTATACAACTGAAGTAGAACCTCCCTGCTCCTATACTCAAATCCTTTTGCTATGAAAGCTAACATACCATTGGCTTTCTTCACTGCCTGCTGTACCTGCATGCCTACTTTCAATGAATGGTGTACCATGACACCCAGGTCGCGCTGCATCTCCCCTTTTCCTAATCGGCCACCATTTAGATAGTAGTCGGTTTTCCTATTTTTGCCACCAAAGTGGATAACCTCACATTTATCCACATTATACTGCATCTGCCAAACATTTGCCCACTCACCCAGCCTATCCAAGTCACCTTGCATTCTACTAGCATCCTCCTCACAGCTAACACTGCCCCCCAGCTTAGTGTCATCCGCAAACTTGGAGATATTGCCTTCAATTCCCTCATCCAGATCATTTATGTATATTGTAAATAGCTGGGGTCCCAGCACTGAGCCTTGCGGTACCCCACTAGTCACTGCCTGCCATTGTGAAAACGACCCGTTTACTCCTACTCTTTGCTTCCTGTTTGCCAGCCAGTTCTCTATCCACATCAATACTGAACCCCCATATGCTTTAAGTTTATATACTAATCGATTATGTGGGACCTTGTCGAAAGCCTTCTGGAAGTCCAGATACACCACATCCACTGGTTCTCCCCCATCCACGCTACTAGTTACATCCTCGAAAAATTCCACAAGATTCGTCAGACATGATTTACCTTTCGTAAATCCATGCTGACTTTGTCCAATGATTTCACCACTTTCCAAATGTGCTGCTATCCCATCTTTAATAACTGACTCTAGCAGTTTCCCCACTACCGATGTTAGACTAACTGGTCTGTAATTCCCCGTTTTCTCTCTCCCCCCCTTCTTAAAAAGAGGGGTTACGTTTGCTACCCGCCAATCCTCAGGAACTACTCCAGAATCTAAAGAGTTTTGAAAAATTATCACTAATGCATCCACTATTTCCGGAGCTACTTCCTTAAGTACTCTGGGATGCAGCCTATCTGGCCCTGGGGATTTATCGGCCTTTAATCCATTCAATTTACCCAACACCACTTCCCGACTAACCTGGATTTCACTCAAGTACTCCTTTGACCTGCGGTCCCCTGCTATTTCCGGCAGATTATTTATGTCTTCCTTAGTGAAGACGGAACCAAAGTAGTTATTCAATTGGTCCGCCATATCCTTGTTATCCTGGCCTCTGAAGCTAACTCTGGTAAATGGGCAACCAAATATTGTTGTGTGCTCTCAATGCTGCTCCACTGCAGTGTTACTCTAAACATCTACTATCCTATTATCTGTAAATCCTGATGGTTTGGGCTGAAGAAGAGTCTCAACCCAAAATGTCACCCATTCATTCTCTCCAGCGATGCTCCCTGTTCCACTGAATTCCTCCAGCATTTTGTGTCTATCTTTGGTGTAAACCAGCATCTGCAGTTCTTTCCTACACTGATGGTTTGATGTCTGGCTTCCTGGATTCCTGCCTTCTGTGCTCACTTTAAACCCACCCTCCTTCTCCCTTTTACCAGTGTGTTGATGACTGTCAGAGCCTCTTCCTGCTATTACACTAGGTTGGAAAAAATGTTAATCTTTGTTGCCTGTATTGATCCTTGCTTTTGTGGTCCACCTCTGATCCTTCCCTTCCCTTAAAATGCGGATTTAGATTCACAAGAACAAGCTTTTTGGCCCATGATATCAGTGCCAAACATAGTAGAAAATTAAACTATGCCGATCTGTTTGCACGTGATCTATATCCCTCCATTCTCTAAATATTCAATGTCTGTCTAAAAATCTCCTAAATGCCACTATTGTATCTGCTTCCACGATTGCCCTTGGGTTTAGTGCATTTCAGGCACCTTTCACTCTCTGTGTAAAAAATATTTCAAGCTCTTTTATCTTCTCCCAGAAGGTAGAAGACAGAAAAGGGAATTGCCAGTCTGCCAGGCATCCTTGATGTTACTTCCAGCCTTCCTGATGCAATGAAGATTGGTCTGTTCACCACACTCAGCAAACTCAGGTGGAGAAGTTGCCACACTAGCCTTAGATGCATCCCATTAGAATACTTTCTATAGCAAATGTGTAGATTCTTGAGAGAATCGTTGTGGAAATGCCACATTTTCTCAGAGAACTAAGAACGAAAATACAGAAAACATTAATTATAATGGACCATAGGAAGGTGAATGGTACCTGCTATTGCCGATTGTACTCTATAACCGAGTAAGGTATTATCACTATCTGGTCGAGACCTTCAGATTCTCATTTCGGAACTGGGCCTGGAATTCAAGTGAATTGACGGCCCTCGGCTGCTGGAGGCTGGGGGAGAGGCAAGGATTGGAGGAGTCAATGGTCGTGATCCGCAGGTGGCTGGAGTGCAGGTAAGGGTCGGCGATGGTGTCGGCAGCAGCTGGCACAGCCTGGAAACGGGTGCAGAAGCTGTCAGGGCCAGCAGTGGCAGCACGAGGCCTGTGCTGGAAGCGGCCAGGATGGCGGTGTGAATGGGGATAGCATGGGCAGCCAGGGCTGTAAGCGACCGGGGAGGCGGTGCAAGCCAGGAATGGCATCGGCTCCTGTCTGTAGGTCCATCCACTATAACCAAAATCTATCATTAAGAGGATCTATCGTTAAAACGAGAGTTTATTAAGTACTTTCTTCAGTGTGAAGGTTTCAGTTTATGTTGCTGACGATATGGATGCTGAAGAACTTGCACCATGACTTCCTGAACCTTATACTCAATGACTGATGAAGGGAAGCATATCATATGCCTTCTTTACCACTCTATTGACTTTATTGCTACTTTCAGTGAGCTATGGTTTTAGACCCCCAAACTCCCGCTGTACCTTCATATTGTTAAGGGTCCTGCTGGTTGATGAGTCCCGGTGAAATTCTCACACATCTACACCCACCCCTCACTAACCAGACGTGCTGCCTGACCCGCTGAGTTCCTACAACACTTTATTTCTATCCTCAGTATAAACCAGCATCTGCAGTTCCTTCCTACACAACTATTGGATGTTGAGCTCTATTATCTAAACTCCTCAAGAAAAGGGCCATCTATTGAAGCAAATGCAGTACATCATTACATCTGCTTGTGACTGTTGTCGTGATTCATGTTATCAGAATTCATTCAAGCTTCATTTAGGCAGCACTGTGGAACAGCGGTAGAACTGCTGCCTTACAGCCCCAGAGACCCGGGTTTGCTGTCTGTATGGAGTTTGAACATTCTCCCCGTGACCATGTGGGTTCTCGTCCAGGTGCCCTCCCACATTCCAAAGACATGCAGGTTTTTAGGTTAATTGGCTTTTGTAAATTGCCCCCAGTGTGCAGGATACTAAAATGGGATACATCGAGCTAATGTATGGGTGAGCGATGGTCGGCCTCCAATGATTTTGGAGACTTGATGTTCTGAAATAGATGAAAGTATTGAATCTACATTGTACAAAACGCAATGGTATTGTTCTGCATTGAACCAAAGAAAGCATACTGGTGGGTTACAAACAACTTGTTCTGGGAACAGCTCTGCCCAATAATTCAAGAAATTGCAGAGGGTCATAGATTTAGTCTAGTTCGTCACACAGACAAGACCTTCCACCGTTGATTTCATCTGCACTTCATACTGCCTCAGAAAAGCGGTCAACATAATCAAATGCATGTCCCATCCGGTCATTCCTCCTTCTCCCTGTAGAAGGTACAGAAATTTGAAAGCACACATCACCAGACTCACGGACAGCTTATTTCCCTCTGTTATCAGGCTTCTGAATGTTGCTTCCATAATCAGAGTAAAATAGAATGAGGCATAATAATATTGGTGAAGATGTCATATAGGAAATTCAATAAATTAAGCCTATTGAGTTGAACTGAACAAAAATGGGGTAATCACATTAATCGGACTGTACAGACATTATCCTACCTCTTATAGACAGAAGTAACAAGCAATTATGTGACATGTTTCAAAGAAATGCATACATTATAAGGCAGTAGTAGAAAGGGATTTCAACTGCTCCTGGGACATAGTTAATATTAGTGGAAACCAATGTTTGAAATGCATTCAACACCCCTTTAATTCATATTTCGTAGTTCAATGAATGGTTCAGTAGTAGAAAGCAAATGGTCAACAGGTGTTTTAGTGTTTGCAGGTTGGTCTGTAATGGGTTCTACCAGTCTGAATAGTTATCCTACATTTTGTTCATAATATAGATAATTTATTGGTATTGGTTTATTATTTTCATGTAAATTAAGTTAGTGATTTATTTTTGTGTGTTGTGCAGGTAGATCATCCAAAACATACATACAAACAAACCATGCAGACGACAGTGTTAAATTAATAGGCATAAATGTAGGAGCTGCCATTAAGTTTGCCAGTGATATTAACATGCAAAAGAAACATAGAAAAAAAGGTGCAGGAGGAGGCCATTCGGTCCTTTGAGCCAGCACCACCATTAAATATGATCATGGCTGATCATCTAAAATCAGTACTCCGTTCCTGCTTTTTTCCCCATATCCCTTGATTCCTTTAACCCTAAGAACTAAATCTAACTCTCTCTTGAAAACATCCAGTGAATTGGCCTCCAATGCCTCCTGTGGCAGAAAATTCCACAGATGCACGACTCTCTTGGTGAAAAAATGTTTCCTCATCTCATTCCTAAATGGCCTACCCTTTATCCTTAAACTGTAACCCCTGGTTCTGGACTACCCCAACATTGGGACCATTTTTCCTGCATCTAGCCTGTCCAAACCTTTAAGAATTTTATATGTTTCTACCAGATCCCCTCTCATCCTTCTAAATTCCAGTGAATACAAGCCCAGCCGATCCATTCTTTCATCATATGTCAGTCCCACCATCCCGGGAATTAACCTGGTGAACCTACGCTGCACTACCTCGATAGCAATAATGTCCTTCCTCAAATTAGGAAACCAAATTTGCACACAATACTCCAGGTGTGGTCTCACCAGGGCCCTGTACAACTGTTGTAAGACCTTGCTCCTAAACTCAAATCCTCTCGCTATGAAGGCCAACATGCCATTAGCTTTCTTCACTGCCTGCTTACTTTCAGTGACTGATGTACAAGCACATCCAGGTCTCGTTCTACCTCCCCTTTTCCTGATCTGACACCATTCAGATAATAATCTACCTTCTTGTTCTTGCCACCAAAGTGGATAACCTCACATTTATCCACAATATAATGCATCTGCCATGCATCTGACCACTCACTCAACCTATCCAAGTCACCCTGCAGCCTCATAGCATCCTCATCACATCTCACTGCCACACAGCTTTGTGTCATCTGCAAACTAGGAGGTCACATTTAATTCCCTCATCTAAATCATTAATATATATTGTAAATAACTGGGGTCCAGCACCGAGCCTCGCGGCACCCCACTAGTCACGGCCTGCCATTCTGAAAAGAACCTGGTAATTCCTACTCTTTGCTTCCTGTCTGCCGACCAGTCCTCAATGTGTCAATACCCTATCTCCAATACAATGCTCTCATTTTACACACTAATCTCTTGTGTGGCACCTTGTCAAAGGCTTTTTGAAAGTCCAGATTCACCACATCCACTGGCTCTCCCTTATCCATTCTACTTGTTACATCCTCAAAAAATTCCAGATTAGTCAAGCATGATTTCCCCTTCATAAATGCATGCTAACTTTGACCGATCCTGTCACTGCTTTTCAAATGCGCTGCTATAACATCTTTAATAATCGACTCAATCATCTTCCCCACTACCGATGTAAGGCTAACTCAATAATTCCCCATTTTCTCTCTCCCTCCTTTCTTAAAACGTGGAGTTACATTGGCTACCCTCCAGTCCACAGGAACTGATCCAGAGTCGAGAGAACATTGGAAAATGATCACCAATGCATCCACGATTTCTAGGGCCACTTTTTTGAGTACTCTGGGATGCAGACCATCAGGCCCTGGGGATTTATCTGCCTTCAGTCCAAACAGTTTACCTAACACCATTTCCTGACTGATGTGGATTCCCTTCAGTTCCTCCCTCTTACTAGATCCTCTCTGTCCCCTAGTATTTCTGGGAGATTGTTTGTGACTTCCTTAGTGAAGACAGAACCAAAGTAATTGTTTAACTGTTCTGCAATTTCTTTGTTTCCCATTATAAATTCACCTGACTCTGATTGTAAGGGACTGACTTCAATAGGGTCTTCGATAATCTTTTCCTTTTTACAAGAAACTTTTAGTCAGTTTTTATATTCCCCGCATGCTCTTTCATGCTCTCCCCTCCCCTCCCCCCCCCCCCCCCCCCCCCTCTGGATTAACTCATTTGCCCTCCTCTGTTCTAAATTTCTCCCAGTCCTCCGGTTTGCTGCTTCCTCTGGCCAATTTATATTCCTTTTTCTTGGATTTAACAATATCCTTGATTTCCCTCGCTAGCCACGGTTGAGCCGCCTTTTCCGTTTTTATTTTTCGCCAGACAGTGAAGAACAATTTTTGGAGTTCATCCATGTGGTCTTTAAATTTTTGCCATTGCATCTCCATTATCTCATACTTTCAAAGTCTTCTTTCTTCAACTTCAGGATCCTGGTCTCCGAATTAACTGTCACTTTCCTTCCTAATGCAGAATTCCACCATATTATGGTCAATGTTGCCCAAGAGGCTTTGCACAACAAGATCGCTAACTAATCCTTCCTCATTACACAATACCCAGTATAGGAAGGCCTGTCCTCTAGTCAGTTCTTCTACATTTTGGTTTAAAATACCATCCCATATACATTCCCGGAAATCTCCTCAGCTCTGCTACCAATTTTGTTGCCCCAATACATATGTAGATTAAAGTTGCCCATGATAACTGCTGTACCTTTTCTACATGCATCCCTAATTTCCTGCTTGATGCTATCACCAACCTTACTGCTGCTTCGTGGTCTGTATACAACTCCAACAAGTATTTTCTGCCCTTGGCTATTTCACAGTTCTACCCATACTGATTCTACAGCATCGAAGCTAATGTCTCTTCTTGCTATTGAATTAATCTCCTCTTTAACCAGAAATGCGACCCCATCTCTTTTTTTCTGTCTACCCTTCCTGAATATTGAATACGCCACATGTTTAGCTCCCAGTCACCCTGGAGACATGTCCAGCTGTAATTCCAGCTGTATCATATTCCTTAACTACTAACTGCTCATTCAATTTATCCACATTATTACGAATGCTTCTCACATTGAGGCAGATTTCAGGTTTATTTTTCTTATCTCCCTTCTACCTTTGCTCTGTCCTCCTTTTATGTCCCTCTCTCTTCTTGCATTGGTCCCCATCCCCCTGCCCTGTTAGTTTAAACGTGACCTTTACTGCACTCTCTTTCCCGTTAACTGCACGCAAATGCTTCCACGTTGTTGACTCCACCCCGCCCCCCACTGTTTAGTTAAAACATGTAGCACTAGCAAACCCACCTGCCAGAATTTAGGTCCCCCCTCCAATTAAGGTGCAATCCATCCCTTTTGTACAGGTCACCTCTGCCCCAGAAGAGATCCCAGTGATCTAATGGGAAATGTGGAAATGTGGAAATGTGGAAATCCCTGCCCCCTGCACCAGCTCCTCAGCCACACATTCAGATCCCCAATCTCCTTGCCCTATCCTCACTAGCACAAGGTACTGGAAGCAACCCAGAGATAACCACCCTAGATGTCCTGCTTTTCAGCCTCCTACCTCATCCTCAATACTCACGTTGCAGAACCTCCTTCTTCTTCCTACCCATGTCATTCCTGCCTACATGCACAACTACTTCCAGCTGTTCACCTTCCCTCTCGAGGATGTTCTTAAGTCGGTCTGAGACATCTTGGACCCTGGCACCAGGGAGGCAACAGACCTTCCTCGAGTCTCACCTGTTGCCACAGAATCTAAATTGGTCAGTCTGGTTGACATTGAGAAAATTCTAGGCTACAGGAATTGCTTAACTCGGCACTAAGTTGGTAGATTAATTTTCATTTGGAGTTTCAAGTCATGTTTAAGGAGATCAAACAAAGCAAGCTAATAGTAGGATACTGAGAAGTAAATAAGGATTTTGGAGTGCATGTCCACAAATTTCTGAAAGTAACAGCGGAATTTAAAATAGTTTAAAAAGCACACAGGATATTTGCCTTTATTTACTGAGGCATAGAATACAAGGGCAGGAAGATCACATGGAATAGCAAAAATTATTTAGCCACAGTTTGAATATTACATATAGTTCTGGACACGCTGTGGATGGTTTGGGTTTCTGAGCCATGTAGGAGCTTTAGGCCATGAGGTTTATGCCAGGTTTGTGGTCTTCATCTTTAAATTATCTTTTTAGACTAAGTGCAAAATCCAGGACCAGACTGACTGGAGTTGGGTTATTTGTAATCAGATTCTGAAAGCAATGGAGAAACTAAGCTGCTTTAAAAATATATATATATATACAGTGGCTTGCAAAAGTTTTCATACCCCTTGAACGTTTCCACATTTTGTCACGTTACAACCACAAACGTAAATTTATTTTATTGGGATTTTATATGATAGACCAACACAAAGTGGCACATAATTGTGAAGTGGAAGGAAAATGATACATGGTTTTCAATTTGTTTACAAATAAAAAACTGAAAAGTGTGGCGTGCAAAATTATTCAGCCCCCTTTACTCTGATATCCCTAAATAAAATCCAGTGCAACCAATTGCCTTCAGAAGTCACCTAATTAGTAAATAGAGTCCACTTGTGTGTAATCTAATCTTTGTATTAATACAGCTGTTCTGTGAAGGCCTCAGAGGTTTGTTAGAGAACATTAGTGAACAAACAGCATTATGAAGCCCAAGGAACACACCAGACAGGTCAGGGATAAAGTTGTGGAGAAGTTTAAAGCAGGGTTAGGTTATAACAAAATATCCCAAGCTTTGAACATCTCACGGAGCACTGGTCAATCCATCATCCGAAAATGGAACGAGTATGGCACAACTGCAAACCTACCAAGACATGGCCGTCCAGCTAAACTGACAGGCCGGGCAAGGAGAGGATTGATCAGAGAAGCAGCCAAGAGGCCCATGGTAACTCTGGAGGAGCTGCAGAGATCCACAGCTCAGGTGGGAGAATCTGTCCACAGGACAACTATTAGTCCTGCACTCCACAAATCGGGCCTTTATGGAAGAGTGGCAAGAAGAAAGCCATTGTTGAAACAAAGCCATAAGAAGTCCCGTTTGCAGTTTGTCACAAGCTATGTGGGGGACACAGCAAACATGTGGAGGAAGGTGCTCTGGTCTGATGAGACCAAAATTGAAGTTTTTGGCCTAATTGCAAAATGCTATGTGTGGCGGAAAACTAACACTGCACATCACCCTGAACATACCATCCCCACTGTGGAACATGGTGGTGGCAGCATCATGCTGTGGGGATGCTTTTCTTCAGCAGGGACAGAGAAGCTGGTCAGAGTTGATGGGAAGATGGATGGAGCCAAATACAGGGCAATCATGGAAGAAAACCTGTTAGAGTCTGCAAAAGACTTGAGACTGGGGCGGAGTTTCACCTTCCAGCAGGACAATGACCCTAAACATACAGCCAGAGCTACAATGGAATGGTTTAGATCAAAGCATATTCAAGTGTTAGAATGGCCCAGTCATAGTCCAGACCTAAATCCAATTGAGAATCTCTGGCAAGGCTTAAAAATTGCTGTTCACACACTCTCCATCCAATCTGACTGAGCTTGAGCTATTTTGCAAAGAAGAATGGGCAAAAATTTCAGTCTCTAGATATGCAAAGCTGGTAGAGACATACCCCAAAAGACTTGCAGCTGTAATTGCAGCGAAAGGTGGTTCTACAAAGTATTGACTCAGGGGGGCTGAATACTTTTGCACGCCACACTTTTCAGTTGTTTATTTGCTAGATTGCATTGCTCACAACAGTTCTGCCTAATGGCTGTGTTTTCTTGCTTACTTTGACTGTTGGATTCCAGGAAAGCCATGAACACTCAGTAAAAGTTTACAGTTGTTAATAATGAGTTGATACCCAATTGAAATGGGTAACTGGCCTTTCGCACGGAGATTGCTCACATGCAGCTTGCTACTCTACAGTTAAGTGGAGGTCAATGCTGTTTCCTGACGAGCTGTTACTGTGCATTTAACATCCCTTCTATTCCCAAACGCAAATACGTCTTGGAGTCAAGTCAGCCCATTATACCTCTGCCGTACTTACCACTGGCGTGGAATAGAAATTGATTTTTCTTAGTTCAATTTACTTTGGTTCTTCTGAGCTTTATACAGAACCTGAAAAGAAGAAGAATCCATGTTGTCAGAATGTATCAGGGTAAAGAAAGAGGGATGTAAGTATTAAACAAAGCTGATGAAAGCAAATTCTCTCGCCTGGATTCCTGTTATTGCCTGCTTGTCACATGACAGGATATTCTGGCTGGTTATCTGTACTTAACAGCGCGGTTACAGCAAGGAGGAGCACTTGAAATTTGGACTTTCCTTTACCACCAATTACTTTTTTTTCTAGAGAAAGTGAGATCATTTAAAAGCTATTATTGCAAAAAGAAAATTATGAAATTATGAAGTCTGGAATTCTGCTTGCTGCTTTTGTTTGTTTAATGCAAACCGTGAGATGTACAGGTATGGTTTTTACTGACTTTACTGACTTGTGGTGATGTTTATAAATCTCATTCAAACATTCAAATAGTTTATTAACTGGGGTGGGTATCTACTTCAGCCCAAATTAGGCATCACTAAATTAAATAGTATCTTTCCCAATCTCTCTGCAATTTGTGATAAATGTAAGAATTTAGAAGCAAATTTAACACACAGTTTTGCTACATGTTCCAAATTGAATCATTGCTGGACAGAAATTTTTAAGGTTATCTCTGAGGTTTTAAAAATTAGATTGGATCCAGACCCAAAGATAATAATACTTGGAATTTTGGATTCAAACTCGGTCCTCACAGTAAATCAAAGAAATTTCTTTGATTACTGTTTGATAATAGGGAAAAAATTAATATTGAAATTTTGGAAGGGAACTTT
This sequence comes from Raja brachyura, assembly GCA_963514005.1. Next base: position 26,414,466 of record OY740782.1, on the reverse strand, counting down.
AACCCCCACAATTAAAATGTGGGCGGCAGAAATGTTGGAGACGTTACAATTGGAAAGAATCAGATTTGTCCTACTGGACAAATATAATTCTTTTGAACAAATATGGTCTCCATATATACAGTACCTAGAGAAGTAGCTGCTCTTGACAACACAGCTTGACGGGTACCCTGCGGGACTTGATGAGATTAACATATTCTTATACTAGGATAAATAAGCATGTCTTCATTGATACTATTATTTGGAATAGTTTTAGATAAAACATATCTGGTTGTTTTTCATTTATATATATATATAATATTTTTTTATTTTTCTGGTAACTTTATTTTCTTTTTCTATTTTCTTTTTCTCTTTTATATAATCAAATTATTATATAATCACTCTCTTATTGATTTAAAACTACTCTATCTCTATCTTTTTTTCCTAAAAAATAGAAGATAATATCTTTCAATGGGTTATTTAAAAAAAATTTTGGAATTAAGTTGATGTTTGCAAAACTGTTTACAATATTGTAAATCGATTACTTCTAATAAAAGAAATTAAACAAATTAGGCATCACATATAATAATGTTAACATTCTTACTAATCGGATAGTTCATTGACCGAGTTTACCCAAGTACTGAGGTTTACTATGCTGAGCGGTCTCTTATGCTGTAAACTTGTATTATTATTCTGTGTGTAACAATGCTTTACCGAAGTGAGCAGAAAAACTCATTGTTCACCAGTCTTGCTCAGTCCATGTGAAGATCTTAGACTTTTAGTGCCTTTCTGTGATTTAACAGAGCCAAAAAATATTTTTTCATTGGATGGTGCTTTAGTTCAACTGCATCGTCTTGACTGCTGATGATGTTTAGCATTAGTTGTTTTTACTGTTTAGAGCTAAGTTGATGTGAAAATGGACTGCAGGATGATTAACTTCACAGAACACATTTAACAAAACCACACTTTTATATAATAATGAAGATGAGATCTGAAGATGTAAGATTACAATTTGTTGTGATATATATATAAATATTAAGATAGCAAGTGCTGTATTAACGGCCCATTCATCACTCACTCTTTGGGGGAAAAAACACCATTTTAATAGGAACTGATAAATGGGATTTTAAATATGTATGGTTTAGCTTACAAGATAACAATGCTTCCTGACATTATTATTAGTGATTCAATATTATCTATGGAGTAAACTAGACAAGTGTTTTGAATTAAATGGCAAAAAGTGTTTGACGAATATTAAAGGTTCACCCAAAGATTTGGCATAAAGCTCAGCTCATATGGAGGCCATGAAGTGGCATTTTACCAAAAGCACACTACTAATATTAGACACAAGGAACTGCCAACGTCAAAATCTTGTATAGAATACAAAATGCCCTTCTGAGACAGAAGAAGATTCCCGACCCGAACTGTCGCCAATTCATATCCTCCAGAGATGCTGCCTGATCCGCTGCCCTTGCCACTGTCCTATACTATTAACATTCATATAGTCCAACAACCTTGTGAGATCCCTTTCAGAGTTGTGAATATTTCTGAAATTTCAGGGCGGAGAATTGTTTAAACAGTTGAAGTTAGATTATATTAATAAAGAGATGTTTAGGTATGATTTTCCAATTTTGAAACATGGCACAGTGAGCATTGTACAGAATCGAATTTTGCTTTAAGGTGGTAACTGAAACATGAACATTTTTCATCTTGCCCTGTCTGATATCAAGAGTGAATTATTGTGTGTTGGAATTAGGTAAGGACAAGCAAATGACAGGGATAAGAAGAGAAACATAATCATCAATTCTGCTTTTGTTTTCAGATCCCGACGTCTTTCTGATACATAATGAAAATCATCAGAAGTGTGTCGACGTGAAAAGTGAACAAATTGTGGAAACAAGTGAATGTGATGTCAATGCAAAGTCACAACAGTTTAGGTGGGGTTCTGGTCAGAGGCTCGTGAGTGTCAAGTTCACACTGTGCCTTGGAGTCCCCAAAAAAGTAAACTGGGTAGCTGTAACTCTGTATCAATGCAACGACACTAGCAATCTGCAGAGCTGGATATGCAGGAACGACACCCTGCTGAGTATCGACGGGGCTGATCTCTACTTCAATTATGGAAACAAAAACGAGAAAAATATAATGCTGTACAAAGGATCGGGGGTTTGGAGCAGGTGGAAAATTTATGGCACCAAAAATGATCTTTGCTCAAAACTCTATGAAGGTATGATGAAATATCTAATATTCGCCATTAAAGAGAATATTTGCTGTATTAATGCAATATAATGTGTAAATGTGATATTATTCCTTGTGGATAAGAATTAAAAACAAAATGGTACAGGTCCTCCATTGATTTGCCGGCTTCCTTTAATCCGGACAAAATTATGAGGGTGAACTTGGGCCCTCCGCCCACCCCTCCCCCACGCCGCCTGGAAGTCAACCCTGAAAATGTGGCACCTAGTCCGGGTGAGGCGACCGATCTTGACCTCATCAAGATGTCCTCGCCGATCGGTGGGTTCAATTTGCCTCCCTGCTGCCGCGGCTCTGGAACTCCGGCCAGTTTGGAGCCGGCAGATCCGTTTTCATAGCCAGCTTCTGAGGCTGACTTTGCAGGCCGGTCCTTCGACTCCTCGGCTGCCTAGGGGACTGTTCCGGTACAGTTGGACTCCTCTCAAAGGCCGTGACCTCTGTTGGTCTGACAAAACAGATCATCCAGATAGGCTCTGCAATAAAGGATGCTGGAAAATCGGTGCTGGACCTGTAGTAGGCTGTCCAACCACTTAGTATTTGCTCTGCAAATACTATTGAATAAAGTCATGGCTAATCTTTTACATCAAGGCCACATCACTATTCAATTCTCCTATCCTTACAATCGAAAAATCGGTACACCTTAGCCTTGAGCATTGTGGATGAGTACACATAATGCTACGGGGTGGAGAAATCTAAAGATTTGCTTTTACTTTTCAGTCTAATGGATATCTGTCATTTTAACTAATTGTGACAGAAATGATCCTCCTCTGCAAATACCCCAAATCTGAAATTTGTTATCTAATCCGTGCAAAATGCATCATCAACCTCAGTATAACCCAAATTATCCTAAGAAGCGTTATGAATGCTTATGGTGGGGATTGATGGATTATCTGTAAAATATGGGTCATGTTATACATGAGGTTTTAAAAATATATATTTGATAATGGAATATAAAAGAGTTGTTGATACAAATAGGATGGCAGGATGTTCATCAAGCTGTAAAAACAATTATCATTAACAAACATCTTAACAATGCAGCTCAGTTGGAGAGGGGGAAAAATGAATGTCTTATAAATTATTTAGAAAACAGTACGGGAATTTATTTCCTGATTTACCAAGACAATCAAACAAAGTTCCAGCATTCCTATTCTGGTTTCTATCTGAGTCCCAACTCCTAATCCATGCTCATATGTAGATTAGCCCAAATCTATATGATCTAACTTTACTTGCCAATCTCAATGTGGAATATTTTTTAAAGCTTTCTGAAAATCCAAATATACCACATCCACTTGCTCTCCCTCATGTAGTTTATTAGATACCTCCACAAAGAACTCTGGTAGATGTCAAATTTTATTTGCTTTCCATAAATCCACCTTGGCTCAATCACATTGTTATTTTCTGTACATTTTGATGCAACATCTTTATGGTATATTTCAGAATTTGTTAGTTTGGTTTAGAGATTTAGTGTGGAAACAGGCCCTTCGGCCCACTAAGTTAATGATCACCCGTACACTAGTTCGATCCGACATACTAGGAATAGTTTACAGAGGCCAATTAACCTACAAACCTGCACATCTTTGGAATGAGGGAGGAAATCAAAACATCTGCAGAAAACAAACCCACAGGGAGAATGTACAAACTCTGTACAGACAGCATTCGTAGTCAGGATCATTCCTGAGTCTCTGGAGCTGTAAGGCAACAACTCTACTGCTGCGTCATTGTGCCAGTGCAAGTTCAACAGATCAGTAGTCCCTTGTTTCTTCTCTCCCTCACTTCTTAAGTAGTGGGTAATATTTGTGAACTTCCAAAATGAAGGAACCATTCCAGAAGTTGTAGAATTTTGGAACATGCAAACCAGGGATCAATTAACTCTATATCTGCCATCCGATCCATGGAATTTATCAGTTTTCTGGCTCATAACCTCTATAGTGGTATTTCTTTATTTGTACTAATTTCTTTTTCTTCCTCAAATGCATATAACCCTTGATTCTCCTACATTTTGGGAGTGTTTGTGTGTTGTCAATGAGGACAAACACAATTTGTTTCCATTTATTTATTCCCATTCCTTATTCCCATTTACATTTTTTCGCATTTCTCTCTCCATATGGGATTGCCGTTTGTTCTTGCTAGTTGTTTCCCTTTTAACATAAGTTAAGGGCCTGTCCACTGTACAAGGTAATTCAAGAGCTCTCCCGAGTTTAAAACATAATCAAACTCGTGGTAAGCACGTAGAATGTACGTAGCGAGTACATCAGAGGTCGGGACGTCTCTTAGCGGCTCGTAACGCAAACGGCAGGTAAGCTCGTGAAGACTCGTGAAGATTTTTGAACATGTTGAAAAATGTCCACGAGAGTCCCGAGTACCTACGAGCGGCTATTACCGTAATTCTCCGAGCTCGAATCAGGGGAAACTTGGGTGAACTCTTGAATTAACTCATACAGTGGGACAGCCCCATGTGGAAGCTGTTAAAGCTATTTTATGTTTCCCACTGGTTTACTGACATATTATGGTTTCCCTTTCTCTATCAATCTCTTGGTAATCCTTCACTAAGCTTAAACATTCCCAAACTTCACTTTAAATGCTTTTGTTGTAAGCTTCTTCCATAAATTGAACACTGTTTTTTTCTATCTTTCCATCTCCTGTCCTCCATGGTTGGACTACTTTTCTTGAGCAAAACATAAAATGCTGGAGGAACTCAATGGGCCAGGCAACATCTGTGGAGAAAATGTCAGATGACATTTTCAGCCGGGACCCTTCAGATCAGCGGAGAAAAAATTGCAGAATGGTTTGAAACAAGGAGTGTTCAAATTTAAACGACAAAAAGACAGGCTTAACTGGGGGCCATGATAATACCTTTGATTTGAAAAAAGTGAGCGAGGCAAAAGATAAATTGTTAAGAGTGTGGGCAGAGAGTTGGGAAATGGTGAAGGAGCACGTAATGTAGAACGAGTTGAGAAATAATGTTGGGGTATGGAGTATGTGTGTCCTGTGTCTCAGGACCACTTTCTCTGTTCTTCTTCATGTAATCTGCATATTGCCCATTGTTTCTTTAATTGCAAGGAATTGCCTTTACACCATCACACCTTCCTCAGCCTACCACAGTCAATCTGCTCCTCATGCCTTTGATTATCTCAAAAACCTTAACTTCAGATCTGCTTCTTTTTATCGAGTCCACACCCAGGATTAGAAGTTCTTCAGCCAGAGCTGAACACACTTGTCGGCATCTGCATACAATGGTGCCTGCCTTGCGCTTCTTGTGCTTCTTGTGCATGGTGGTGGAAAGATTGGTGGAAGCAGGACCGCGACGTGAACGCTCTTTCGTTGAACCCAATTTCAGATTAAAGTCCATCACTTTTAAATTTAGTGTAAAACTCTCTCTTGCTCAATCTCTCCTAAGAATCCCATTACAAGGTTATGAGGCGGTCCTTTCTTGGTGCTCTGCTCTATATCTAAAATGACTTAATATAGACACAAAATACTGGAGTAACTCAGCAAGTCAGGCAACATCTCTGGAGAAAAGACCAAAGAAGGGTCTCGACCCAAAACATCACCTATTCCTTTTCTCCTGAGATACTGCCTGACCCGCTGAATTACTCCAGTATTTTGTGTCTATCTTTGACATAAACCAGCATCTGCAGTTCCTTCCTACACATTTAAAATGACTTGTTCTCTTGTGTACTCCTCAATGTACTGGAATTCCCATCTCATAAATATTCCAGGAATTAACACTTTATTTTGTCAATACGAATTTGATTTGTTCATTTATGCACAGATGAAAGTGTTTATAATTAATCTATTGGCCTTGTAATATGCTTCTCCAATTTCCACACTTGCATCAGGCCTGACATCATTAAGTCATATAAATAACTCTAACCAAAGCTACCCACCACCCACTAATCACCAGCTCCACCCAAACAGATTCTAATTATGCAGCATGGCCAAGTTCCTTTCTAACAATTGCACTGATGTCACACCTCTTTTTTGCATCTCTATATGTCACGTACATTTGACTATTTAGTTCCCCTTTTATTACTATGTTTTATTACCCACAATATAATAATTATATCGTAGGTATCTTCAGTTATTTATACCCATAATTTTTTTGTTCATTGTGATGCACTATGCATTTAGATAGGATGACTATAGATTTGGCCATATCATATTTTTTGATACTTTAATCCTATTTTCTGTTTGCTTTTGCTTCCACTGCCTATTTACTTTGCATGCTTTGGTTTTAACTTCCACTGCTTTGTTTGTCTCTACCCTGACTCTCCTCTCAAGTTCCTGCATTGCTGTCCTTCTTGTTTACACTCTCACCAAGAGCACTCAGTGTCCGCTGCAAGGTTCTGGGTCCGGGAGCTACTCAAAATGTTCATCAGGTCAGGAGGCTTTGTAGCAAGTGAAAAAATTATTTAAAATTGTAGGCTGATAACATTTTATAAGACGATCAAAACCTTTTTCCCAGGGTGGACATGTAAGGTGAGAGAGGGAAATTTAATGGAGATGTGCAAGGCTATGGTTTTACACAGAGTAATTGAGGCCTACAATGCATTGCCAGGGGTGGTGGTGGAGCAGATACGATAGTGATGTATAAGAGGCTTTTGGAAAGGCACATGGAAGTGAGAGAATAGAGGGATATGGATAATGCACAGACAGATGAGATCAGTTTGACTTGGCACCATGTTGGCATTATGAGCCGAAGGACCTATTCCTGTGCTATATTCTTCTATGTTCTAAGAACTGTAAATTGTCCTCTAGTGTTCAGGAAGTGGATGTGAAAGTGGGATAACATAGAACTTGTGTCTATAGGTCAATGCTGGGTATGGACTTGGTGTGCCAAAGAGCCAGTTTCCATGCTATATATCTAAAATACTTTTGGACTGGTGAATTCAGGAGGAACTTTACGTAGAATTTCTAGAAAGTTGTGCAGGGCTCACTTCCTACAATTATCAATTTATAAATTCATAGAACATAGAAAATAATAGCACAGGAACATGCCCTTTGGCCCCCAATGTCTGCATCAAACATGATGTTAAGATAAACTAATATCATCTGCTTGTATATGATCCATATCCCTCCATTCCTTGCACATCCATGTGCTTATCTAAAAACCTCTTTCTTTTGTTTTAACACAAATAAGCCTAGTTTTTGTTTGGATGTTACCTGTCTTTTTTTCCCTATAATTATTGGAATTTACTGAGCTTTGCAACATGTATAAACCATTTTTGTTTTTATTAATGAAAGTAATAACTAAATGTCTGAAGTAGCACAGCTGACTACATTAACATTCAAAGTGCATGTCAGTAATCATGTAATCCATTTAAAATTATATTCAAAGTTAACTGAAGTGAACATCTGCCTTCCAATAATTGCTGAATTTGAAGTGTAAATCTAATTGGAAGTACTTTAAGTGAACTGAAAACGACAGGTTTTTATGTTGCTAGTTCTAACACTTTCAGTAGGGAATAGGAAGATCATGAAGGAGAATAAGAGAGAGGGGCTTCTATCATGGTGCTGACACACAAGGGTAGCTCAGCTGTTGCATTAAGGAAAAATCCATATCAATGAAGATAAGGAATTGCAACAGTAATGGCACAAACTTATGATGCACATTATACTATAAACCATGGGGATGTGGGAAAAGGGAAATTATTGATAACAGGGCGATGCTCAGACATTCATACAACATAGAAACTGGACATTCGGCCCACAACGTTCATGCTAACTAGTGGGCAAGCATCTGTATTAATCCTGTCTTGCAGCACTTGGTCCATACTCTTCATGCCTAGGTAATTTAACTGCTCATCTAGACACTTCTTAAATGTTATCGGCGATTTTGTTTCTAAAACTCTCTTTAATTTAGTTTATTATTGTCACTCACAACTCTGTGAGAAGTGTTTCCTCATCTCCGTTCTAAATGGCTTACCCCTTATTATAAACTGTGACCCCTGGTTCTGGACTCCCCCAATATCAGGAACATGTTTCCTGCCTCTAGCGTGTCCAAATCCATAATAATCTTATATGTTTCAATAAGATCCCCTCTCATCCTTCTAAACTCCAGAGTATACAAGCCCAGCCGCTCCATTCTCGCAGCATATGACAGTCCCGCCGTCCCGGGATTTAACCTTGTAAATGTACGCTGCACTCCCTCAATAGCAAGAATGTTCTTCCTCAAATTAGGGACCAAAATTGCACACAATACTCCAGGTGTAGTCTCACTAGGGTCCTATACAAGTGCAGTAGGACCTCTTTGCCTACTACAAAAAACAGACCTAGCCTCTTTATTCTCTCCTCATACTTCTGAAATACACCATCCCAGGCAACATTTTGGCAAATCTCCTTTGCACGATATCCAACGGTTTCACATCTTTCCTATAGAGTGTTGACCTGATGTGCACACAGTCCGCCAGCTGAGGTCTGACCAATATTTTGTCTGCTCATGCTATTCTATTGAAATCAGGAATAGCTTTGGGCATTTTACCAGGTGCTTTTGTGTCCACTGGAAATTTGTCTCCACATTTTTTCTGCGTAATTCGTGTTCCAAGAACTTCAGTTCCAGTAATAAACATCTGCAATGGTATCAGTGGTGGCATAACATGCAAAAGTCATCTGCAGTGAGATTTCTTGAAAACAGCAGTTCTTATCTGTTCATGGTACAACCCATTTCTCCTTAAGCTGTTCTGTTTAAAGGGTTAACATTTTTTTTCTTCTCACAGAAATCTATAACCTGTTGTGATTTCAAATAAAACTCATGTGTCTTGTCTGTTTTACCAGGGATGTCAGGGTCAAGATCATTGAGTCATAGAGTTATACAGCATGGAAACAGTCCTTTCAGTCCAACTCATCCACGCTAGCCAAGTTGATAAACAGAGCTGACCAAGTAACTTTTAAATGGCATAATTGTACTTACCTCTATCACTTCATCTTACAGTTCGTTCCATGCCTGCATAACTCTTACAGAGAATCATAGAATCATACAGTATGGAAACAGGCTCTATGGCCCAAGTTACCTACGCCGCCCAACATGTGCCATCCAAACCTGCCCCACCTGCCCATCTTTGGCTCATGTGCCTCTAAGCCTACGTTATTCATGTACCTGTCCAAATGTTTTTTAAACGTCGTGATGGTACCTGTCTCTGTGTGCCTATGTCTATCTATGATTCTCTGTGTGACAAAGTTGCCCTCCAGTTCCCTTTTAAATCTTTCCCCTCAGCTTTGCAAGCCTGAGGTTCAATCCAGGCCGCTGCAGCTCTCTGCTCTCACTGCTGCATTAGGGGAATGAGACAAGCTTCACACTGACCGAGAGAAGATATCATCGGCTTTTCCTTGAGAAAACCTTGAGAGTTTGACAATGGTGCAACATTTTACTAACAGCAGGGACATCTCTCTCACTCTCACACAAAGCATAAAAAATAAAGCAGAAGGAACTGCAGATGCTGGTTTACGTCAAAGATAGACACAAAACATTACCTATTCCTTTGTTCCATAGATGCTGCCTCACCCGCTGAGTTTCTCCAACATTTTTATCTACCTTCGATTTTTCCATCTGCAGTTCCATCTTAAAAATAAAGCAGAAGTGAGTTTGCTCTGCTATTCAATAATATCATAGCATAGGTTTTTAACATTGCTTGGAATGTGATGGAGGCAGATATAATTGTACTTTGGGATAGGCATGTGCATATACAGGGAATGGAGCAATATGGATCACATGCAGGCAGAGGAGATTAGATGAACTTGGCATCCAGTTCAATGTGGACATTACGGGTTGAAGGGCCTGTTCCTGTGCTGCATTGTTCTGTATTCTATGTTGTGACTCAGTGCCACTTTCCCGCATGTCCTCGTCTCCCCTGATTCCGTTGTGTCCCAATCCCCATCCCCTCCCATTGTTTAACCATGCATCCCATTGCAAAATACTCCTTTTGCGGAATAAGCATTTTTTTTTGTGTGTGGTGGTTAGTTGCTTTCATAGATCCTTGCAAAGATTACAGCATGATTCATTAAAGGTCCAGATGCTGCAATTAGTTAGGAAAGCTGACAGACTGTTAATATTGTAGAAACAAGGAACTGCAGGTACTGGTTTACTAAAGACACAGAATGCTGGAGTAGTTTAACGGGCCAGGCAGCATCTCAGGAGAACATGGATAAACTACATTTTGGGCCAGGACCCTTCTTCAGAGCCTGTTAACAGTTAATGCTGGGCAAATACAAATATTGGGATGTTATTCTTCAATTATTTTAGGCATTGTTGAGCATATATCTAGATTACTGTGTGTAATACACATATCCTTATTTGAGGAACAATATTAATTTCCAGTCAGTGGTTCAAGGCAAAAACCTAGAATTCTTAATCAATGGATTTCTTATGTGGAGATGAGAGGATCTCTGCTAGCTGTGTTCCCCTGTCGCAGGTTTGAGGAAGACTAAGTCACTGGGACAAATCTACAAACAAAATTGCGACCATCTGGTAAAGATTGAGCTGCTGGGAAAAAGACCCATAGGTTTGTAGGTTAATTAGCTTCTGTAGATTGTCCCTGGTGTACAGGATAGGACTAGTGTACAGGTGATTCTTGGTCGGTGCAGACTTGGTGGGGCAAAGGGCCTGTATCCATGCTTTATCTCTAAACTAAACTAAATAAGTTTTTTGTTTTAATTGATGAGTCTTTGAAAGTCTCTTCCTCAAGGGGTGGTGGAGGCAGAGTCTTTTAATATCTTTAATGTAATGGAGATAGGTACTTGTTAAGCAAGGGTGAATTAACAGAGTTAGTCACACTGGCTTGCACCTGGCCCATATCTCTCCTATGCTTCCCCAAAAATTATAAAAAATTCTAGGTGAAATTAAAAGACAGTAGAAAGTTTAAAAGTAAAAAAAACTGCAGATGCAGCAAATTTGACATAAAATGAAGTGCTGGAAATATTTGTGTTAGGCAACAAGATGAGAGAGAGAACATACATAGTTTGGAAGAAGGGTCTCGACCCGAAACGTCGCCTATCTCCTTCGCTCCTTAGATGCTGCTGTACCCGCTGAGTTTTTCCAGCTTTTTGTGTAACCCTTGATTCTCCAGCATCTGCAGTTCCTTCTTTAATACATAGTTTCCTCTTTCAGAAGACATTTATTCTGATTCTCGCTCCACAGAATCTGCCAGTCCTTATAAATATTTCCATATCATTGACCAAATATATGTTAATAATGGGTAGACGGGTACAGGTGAATCGTATTGGCAGAGTTAATGCCCTTTAACGTGCGATTCCACATTTTTAAATCCATGTTGCATTTGTGAGGGAAGGTGTGTTTGTAAATTGCACACCAAGTTCCAATCTTGTACTCTGTGAGATTCAGAAATCCCAGATTTACCGAAGGAGTCCAATGGTGAAGCCAAACCCTATTGAGAATTCTAAACATTTGCACCAGGAAATTGTCATTTAGGTTCTGTGGCAGATAAAATCTGATGTGGGATCTGGGACTGCAAAATTCCAATTTGAACTGTAGGGCTTTAGATATGAAGTTATTTAAGACATTTTACAGAGTTGTTACATGTTTTTAATTCCTTGATAAAGTACCCAATGGAAGTATATAAAATTATGAGGCACAGATTGGGTAGATAGAGTAGAGTAGGGTAGATGATCTAGCAGCGTACAAATGCCAAAGACAAAATGGCAAAGGTTTAGGGTGAGAGGGCAATGGGTTAAGGTGAGAGGGGCAAAGTTTAAAGGAGATATGCTGTGCTATTTTCTTACACAGATGATAGTGGGTGCCTGGAACATGCTGCCAGGGGTGGTGGTGGAGGCAGAAACAATAGTGGGATTTAAGAGGCTTTTAAATAAGCACATGGATATGCAGGGAATGGAAGGGGTATGGATCATATGTAGATTGGCAACATTTGGCACAGATATTGTGGGCTGCATGGGTGTTTTAGTGTGGTGCTTTTCTATATTCTATTTCACTACTTTGAGTTACATTTTTAATGATCTCATTTTAAAAATTATTTACCCAATCTTTTGTTGTGCTTAAATATATCTGTACGCCACAGACATTAACAACTTGTGTAAAATGAATCTCACCTTAGACAGTTGGCAGGATTCAGGGTAAGGCTTTCCAGCTGCTAAAGCTAACAGGGAGATTTTGGGGGAGGTAACATTCCCTTTGCACTGCCATCAAGACTCTGATGATGCTTTGAGTGGGAAGGTAGGTTCTTCTCATCCGGACCTAGTGTAGAAAGAGCATGGGATTGATTCTAACATCATATGATTTAAATCAAAATTTAACTAAATCAGTTCTGGAAAATCTTCTTTCCCTTTCAGATTTATTTACAATATACGGAAATTCAAATGGACAACCCTGTGTAATTCCTTTCAAATTTTTAAAGAAGTGGTATACAAAGTGTACAACAGACGGCAGAAATGACGGGAATCTTTGGTGTGCAACTACCTCGGACTATGAGGATCGCAAGTGGGGACTTTGTCCCAGAAAATGTAAGTTTGACAATGATTCTATAATTATAAAACATAGACATGCTGCCAATCAATAATAAATAATGGTCACACATCCAGTGACTGCCAATTGTCAGCTTTTCCATGCAAGAGAGGCATAAATTACATTGAGCTATTGTGTGCCTCAATTTATACATTTGTGTTGTGTTCTTTACCTCTCCATGTCATCATTGCATTCAGCATTTCTCTGGAGGAGCCTCAAGAATACTTACAGAATCTAGACGTAATGGGCCTGTCCCACTTAGGTGATTTTTCAGTGGACTGCCAGCGACTGTCAAGTTGCCGGCAGTCACCTGAAAAACCACAAACTGGAACGGCAACTGTCAGAGTGGAACACACACACACACACACACACACACACACACACACACACACACACACACACACACACACACACACACACACACACACACACACACACACACACACACACACACACACACACACACACACACACACACACATCGCAAAGGCGGGAGCCTGGGCAAGCGGGGGAGTGCTGTCTAAAAAATTTGCATGGTGCAAAGCCAAGGCGATACGGGCACATACCGTGATGAACAGGAAGGTTGGCACTGTAATTAAGATGGCTAAAGCACAGTGTACAGCAAGTCCTTTAAAAGAGGGGGGAGAAGGATGGAGAAGGAGTGGAGACAACCTTTAAGAAGCCAGAGATACATGGCTGTGAAGTTCGGCGGACATTTAACATTATCGGTCGGTTATCCTTGGTTCTGAAAACTACTGCTTACCATCTTCCCCCCCAATGAGCCAATGAAATTTACTGGTCAGCACCGGCTCCAACCTACGAGAACCTCCAAGAACCTTTGACCTCCTGGCAATCCACTAGGACCTCTTTGCGACCCACCTACGGCTCGAGAATTCGCGCTACTCTCCATGGCGACTTCATTCTAGACGCCACTAATTTTTCAACATGTTGAAAAATTTGCAGCGACCATAATGAAGCTGCGACTAGTTCCCAAAATGTGGGAACTCCTCACAACCATGAAGGCGACTCCCCGGCAACCACCCGCGAACATGCGGCGACCATGTGGTGACTGCAAAGTCTCCTGCAGTCGCCTAAAATGTCACCTCGGTGGAACAGGCCCATTACATTCACTGGAGAAGATTGTAAATCATTTCTGATCAAAGTCATAGAGGGATACAGTGTGGAAACAGGCCCTTTGGCCCAACTTGCCCACACTGGCAAACATATCTCAGCTGCACTAGTCTCACCTGCCAGCATTTGGTTCATATCCTTCCAAACCTCTCCTATCCATATACCTGTCTAACTGCTTCTTAAATGTTGGGATAGTCCCTGCCTCAACTATCTCCTCTGGAATCCACCATCTGATGCACTTCTTTACAAATCCTAATTTGATCTCCGATTTTGTTCCAATTTCTTCTATACTACTTTAGCAAATGATAACCTGCCTCCATGATGCAGATTGAGGGATAGGTATTTGCTAACACATCTCTGTAACATTTTGCTCGATGAAATCATGTCATGGGATTTTGTATAACAACATGTGAAGCAGGCAAGACTTTTAGTGACAGGCATTTTATTCAAAGTGGTAGTTGAGGCAGGTACAGTAGTAACATTTAACTGACATTACCAACAGAAGGTAACTAAAGCGGCAATATGAGGAGGAAAGATTAAATATGCTGGTAAGCTAACCAACAATATAAAAGAGGATAGCAAATGTTTCTTAATTACATCTTTTATAATCTTTTTATTTGCAAATGCTTTTATAATCTAGTTCCCTCAAAATGAATGCTAACATCGCATTTGTCTTCCTTACTACCAATTCAACTAGCAAATTAACCTTTTGGGAATCCTGCACCCCCAAGTCCCTTTACAACTCTGATTTCTGAATCCTCTCCATATTTAGAAAATCGTCTTTATTCCTACTCTCAAAGTGTATGGCTGCACACTTTGCTACACTTTATTCCATCTGCCACTTTTTTGCCCACTCTCCCCCCTGTCCAAGCCCCTGCTTCCTCTATACTACCTGCCCCTCCACCAAAGGAGTCCTGAAACTTCCCATGCTTCAATTACTCTAAATCTACAGTAGTTGCACCACAGCTTGATTCCCATGCACAGTTCTGACCATGGCATTTCTGGAAAATGTACTTACACTGCAGAGAACATGGAAGAGATTTGCTGGAACTGGAACATTTTTGCCAAGAGGAAAAATGATAAGACTGCAGTTGTTTCCTTTGGAGTGCACAAGGCACAAGGGAGATTTAAACGAGATGTACAAAGTTATGAAAGAGCTAAATAGCAAAAGGATTAAAAGTCAGGCGCCAAAGGCTCAAAGTAGTTGGGAGTGGATTACTGTGGAGTTGAGCAATGATGAAAGTCTGGAACTTGCTGCCTGAAGGATTGGTAGAGGCAAATATCCTCAGTACATTTAAATAACACTTGAGTGTATAATGGAGGAGTTGTGACAGCACGGTTATCAGTGGCTTTTTCTGTGTTATAAATGTTCTAGGATTCCAGGATTCTCAACAATAGTTAATTAATTGCGCACAAATATACTGTGCTAGTGATAGGACTAGGAGAGGAGCTTCTGAATTCAAATAGCTGAGAAACAATAGTGTATTCTGGCTGGATCAACAGAGTTTACTTGTGTACCATTGTATGAGTGGAATCTTGCTAACCGAATCCCCAAATATACACCCAATCTCCATTTGCAACTGGTCTTCCCTTCTCTGAGGCATCCCAAATTCCCTTTCTATCATAAGGGTGTCCAGAATGGCTAGAAAGAGAAACTAATCTCGCATTTCTTATACTTAAAGTACAAAAAGCTAAACTTGAGACCATTGCTAAAAAAAAGTGAGGGGAATGACTTAGAAAAATTGTTGACAAAAGCAACTGCAGATGATGGAATTTGAAGAAGGTTCCTGACCCAAAACGTTGCCTGTCCATTCCCTCCCCAGATATTGGCTGAAGCACTTTGTGTTTTGGAGAAATTGTTCCTGCAAAAACTGTTGGGACATTCTTCAAACAAGTGGCAGGTGTATATTCTAAACAAAAAGAATAACATTTGAGAAATAAAATGGAAAAAGGTACAGGGCATAAGTTTCTGGATAGCCTTACTTTCACTGCATCATGAGTAAAATGGGTTAAAAAGCCCCTATCTCTGCATAGAAATTCCTGTGGTCTCATGATACTGCTTCCATTTTAGTTAAGTCCAGTAGTTCAGTTGTTGCTTCCTGTTTTGTTATTTTGTTGATGATGGATTCAATAAATGCCATATGATGTTAAAATGTGTACCTTATCTCATCTAGTCCAGCAGGCAAGGTCCGGGCATCATTTGCAACTGCTTTCATTGACACGTCAGATATTGCCTAAGATTGTTTTAGATACCATTGCTATCATGGTTCAATCTGTATTGTGGTTGTGAGTCAGCGCATGAGGGAATTGCTGACATTAAAAGAGAAGCCATGTGTGAAATGGACCCTTCGCAAATCATCGACAAATCTGAGTAGTTTACAGCTCATGACCTATCACTTTTGGCCATTAAAGCTATAAATCCAGTTTTCCAGAGTCAGCTACTCCAATGAACCCAAGCCAATAAAGCAAATTTAAAATAAATTGATTAAATAAATCTTGAATAATAAATTCTAATCAGCAATGGTGAACATGAAACCGTTGGATTGCTGTAAAGGCCCAGCCATTCTCGCAAATGTTCTACAAGACTTGAAATCTTTGGAAAAGCCTGAATGTGGTTCCAGATCCATTGTACTGCAGCTAAATGCCCTCAAAATGGCTGAATAAACTCCCGAGCAGCTACAATAACTAATATTGAGAAGAAAACCATTTGTTTTTGAATGAAGCATTTAGACATGAAAAATGTATAATCATCCCTATATGTCCTATAGTGTCCCCCTCATCAATATCTTCCTACATGCCAATATTAAGGGAAGCTGTCACACAGATAGAAACCGATGGCTTGGTTTCATTGATAAAGCATACATAAAGAATCTAACTTTCCAGCATTCCAAACTTCTGCATCACCATTGTTCGATATATTACCAGTGGGAATGAATGGCCTTGGAAACAGCACTGCCTGAAATATCCAGGTTGCACAATATCTTGACAGGATTATGTATTGTAATTTCTATATTGATTTTAGGTGGAAAATTTGAATTAATTATATAATAACAGTGCATGACTCAGCTTGCTGCACTGATTCAATGTAACTCACCAAACCTTCTCAGGAGTCAAACAATAAATTCTAGACCTGTCAGCAATGCTCATATGCCACAAACAAATAAACAGAAATTGCTTGAATTATATTACTACTCATTCCCAATGCAAGTCATATTTTTAATTCCTCATTTGTAGGCAATAGCACTACTCCCATAATATGCATTTCAGGACAATTCTCTCTTCCAGGATTATGGCAGATTAAAATTGAATTTTTGTCCTCTGAATTTATCTGGGCACATTGGTTTGTTTAATATATCACAGGAGTGTGGATATGTTTCTGGCTTTCATGGGTAATGATAATTGAAGTTGATTCAGTCATGATACAATTGGCATGATTTAGTTTTGCTTTAATTCACTTATGCTCATTCATTCTTATGAGAGCTTCGTCAAGATTACCAGAGAAGAAGATAGCAAAGGTCTCACCAACGGAATATCAGCAGTTGGAAGGATTGCCAGGGGCTGTGCAATACCTCCCATCTCATTTTTCCTTGACATCCACACTTGGACATTGCAGCAAGTCTATTCCATGTTATCGACTTATATAGCACATAATCCGGCCCTTTGGCTCAACTTGTTCATACTGTTCAATGTGCCTTCTTGAGTTAATCCCGTTTTGCTGCATTTGGCCCGAATCCCTCTAAACCTTTCCTATCCATGAGCTTATCAAATGGATTTTTAAACATTGTAATTGCACAAGGCACTGTCACATCCTCTCACAGCCCATTATATATACCCATCACCTTCCTTGTTGAAATACATGCCTCTCACATCTCCTTAAATTCTCTCCCCTCTCACCTTAAATCTATTCCTTCCAGTTTTAGACTCACTCACCCAGGAAATTAAATTGTGACCATCCCCCGTTTTAGGCTCCTCGTGATTTCACAACACTCGTTAAGATCACCCCTCAACCTTCTTTGCTCCAGGAAAAACAGTCCCAGTCTCTCCTATTAATGTCAAGACTTCCTGTTCCAGCAACTGCTGTGAATCTTTTCTTCTCACCCGTCCAGCTTAATCATATATACAAACACCAGAACTGCACATATAGCACGATAGGAAGGATGTGAATTAGCTGGAGAGGATGAGGCATCACCAGTGCTCTACACAACTGTAACATGATGCCCCACGTTTTTAACTTTCCCTATATAAATCATGACCATGTTTAAGACAGTCTTATAGAAACATAGAAACATAGAAAATAGGTGCAGGAGTAGGCCATTCGGCCCTTCGAGCCAGCACCGCCATTCAATATGATCATGGCTGATCATCCAAAATTAGTACCCCGCTCATGCTTTTTCCCCATATCCCTTGATTCCTTTAGCCCTAGGAGCTAAATCTAACTCTCTCTTGATAGAAACAAGTCATGATCCTGTGGATGGTAGCTTTGCATCATTGACTCCTCAGCCAAGCACATACACCAAATATCCAAACCTGCGGGAAAATGGGAAGTACAGCGGGATCTGGGGGTCCTTGTTCATCAGTCTATCAAAGTAAGCATGAAGGCACAGCAGGCAGTGAAAAAAGCGAATGGCATGATGGCCTTTATAACAAGAGGAGTTGAGTATAGGAGCAGAGAGGTCCTTCTGCAGTTATACAGAGCCCTAGTGAGACCGCACCTGAAGTATCGTGTGCAGTTTTGGTCACCAAATTTGAGGAAGGACATTCGTGCTATTGAGGGAGTGCAGCGTAGATTTATAAGATTAATTCCCGGGATGGCGGGACTGTCATATGCTGAGAGAAAGAAGCAGCTGCGCTTGTACACTCTGGAGTTTAGAAGGATGAGAGGGGATCTTATTGAAACATATAAGATTGTTAAGGGTTTGGACACACATGTTCCCGATGTTGGGGGAGTCCAGAACCAGGGGCCATAGTTTAAGAATAAGGGGTAAACCATTTAGAACGGAGACGAGGAAACACTCACAGAGAGTTGTGTGTGGAATTATCTGCCTCAGAGGGCGGTGGAGGCAGGTTCTCTGGATGCTTTCAAGAGAGAGCTGGATAAGGCTCTTAACGATAGCGGAGTCAGGGGATATGAGGAAAAGGCAGGAACGGGGTACTGATTTGGGGTGATCAGCCATGATCACATTGAATGGCGGTGCTGACTTGAAGGGCTGAATGGTCTACTCCTGCACCTATTATCTATTGTCTATTGTCTCTTGTACTGAGCAGGATTACTATTGCAACAACACATCATCAGTAGGATAAAACTATCGTCTCACAATGGTCTAATGTTATCTAATGTTTCCCATTTGATGCCAACATTAAAGTAAATATAATTGCTGGTGCTTCTGGGTTAGCTGTTGTTGGCCATTGAGTTTGTGTGCCTGGAGTCATAGAGTGATACAGCATGGAAACAGGCCCTTCGGAAAACACTGACCAACATGTCACATCTACAGTAGTCCCACCTGCCTGCGTTTAACCCATATCCCTCTAAATGTCCTATCCATGTACATGTCTAATTGTTTCTTAAACGTTGCAATATTCCTGCCTTAATTATCTGACAGCTCGTTCCATTCACCGACCACCCTTTGTGTGAAAAGGTTACCCCTCAGATTCCTAATAAATCTTCTCCCCTTCACCTTAAACCTATGTCCTCTGGTTCTTGATTCCCTTAAGGGCCTGTCCCACCAGCATGCAACTATATGCGATGAACGTGATCAAACTAGAAGCGGGGGCCGCACGGAGGTTGGGTGATCTCCTGTACAGGGCTGTTCCCACCAGCATGCGCCTGCATGCGGCAAGCGCGACCAAACCGGCAGTCGGGGCCGCGCGGAGGTCGGGTGAGTGGCGCAACGCGGCGCAAAGTGAGGCGAACTTGGAGCGAAGTCTAAGGTAAGTTTGCCAGGACTGAGAGGGGCACACAGAGAGGGGCACCGAGACACACACACACACACAGGGCCACGGAGCCACACACATAGAGGGTCATGGAGGCACTTACAAATAGGTTCACGGAGGCACGATGTCGGGGCGGTGTGTAAATGTCGAGGCGATTGCGAGCCGACAAGCCGTTGCCGCGCGGAATTTTTGGACATTGTCAGTTTTTCGGAGCCCCGCGGCGTCGGGACGAACTCCGCACAATTCCACACGGCTCCGGCGATCGAAGTGGGACCGGCCCCGCGACGCCGGACGGCTCAAGCGACCACGTTAGGTCGCGCTAATCGCATAGAGTTGCATGCTGGTGGGACAGGCCCTTTATTCTGGCCAAGAGACTGTGAGTCTACCCGATCTATTCCTCTCATGCTTTTATGCGTCTTATAAGATTACCCCTCATCCTCCTGTGCTCCAAGGTGTAGAGTTCCAGCCTGCTCAACCTCTCCCTACAGCTCAGTTCCTCAACATCCTGGCAACATCCTTGTAAATCTTCTCTGTAATCTTTCCAATGCGATGCCATCTAAGGCAATAACAGGACTAATCAACGTGCCTCTCTCAGCTCCTGTAGACAGGGTGACCAGTTGAAGTCAAATTCAAATCCATGCTTTATATCTTTCAAATGCACATAGCAAATTTATCCTCAGCATGTCCATTTCGCCATCATCACAGCCACTGTTACAGATGCTCAGAATCTTTTGGGGAGGGGGTTAAGCAAGCCTAGGGTGCATAATGTTAAGGTGAGTGGGTTAAAGTTGAAAGGAGATGTATGGGGCATGCTTTGTACACATAAATTGGTAGGTGCCTGGAAAGTACTGCCAGAGATGGTGGTGGAGGCAGATATGATAGTGACACTTAAGAGGCTTTTAGATCAGCCCTTAATTTGCAGGGTATGGAGGGTAAGTATTACCAATACGCATAAAGCGATTACTGTAATTTGGGATCTTGTTATGGTCTGAAGGGACCATAAGCAACTTCTCCATCTACTATTTTCCCTCATCCCACTGAGACCACTGAACCTGGCATCCTTCACTATTGGTTCAGCCCTCTGAATGAAACAACCTTTGGTTGTGAGGGTCAAGAGTCAATGTCAGACAGCACAGAAACGAGTCCTTTGGCCCAATTTGGCCAGGCTATAACAATATTTAAATAACATTTAAAAGACATTTGTACAGGTATATGGATAGGAAAGGTTTAGAGGGACATGGGCCAAACATGGGCAGGGGGAACGAGGTAAGACATCTTGGTCAGCATGGGCAAGATGGGCTGAATGGCCTGTTTCTATGCTTTAGACTTTAGAGATACAGTGCAGAAATAAAGCCCTTTGGTCTACTAAGTCCAGGCTGATCAGCGATCACCCCGCACTCTAACACTATCCCGGCTCGGACAAAACTCTGAACATAATAACCCATTATCTGTTATTTGCAGTTTATTTATTCATGTGTGTATATATTTATATAACGGTATATGGACACACTGATCTGTTTTTGTAGTCAATGCCTACTATGTTTTGTTGTGCTGAAGCAAAGCAAGAATTTCATTGTCCTATCAGGGACACATGACAATAAACTCACTTGAACTTGAACTTGAACTATCCAACACACTAGTTTTAGTGTAGTTTATTGTCACATGTAGCGAGATCTTTGGAGTGTGGTAAGAAATGGCAGCAGCTGGAGAAAACCCACACGGTAACGGGGAGAATGTACAAATTCCATACCAACAGCACCCATGGTCAGGATCAAATCTGGGTCTCTGGCGTCAAAAGTGAACAGCTCTACCACTGCGCCATTGTGCTACCCTGTGCTGTATGATTCTATTAATCTATAGCTAGTTGCTATAACTGAGCTTGTCATTTTGCCTCCATTTGGCTGGCCCATATCCTTCTAAACCTTTCCTATTTAAATTTACTTTCAATGTTACTATTTTTCCTGTGTCTAGAGCTTTCTCTGGCAGCTTTTTCCATATATGCACAACCCTCTGGGTGAAGGAACGGTGTTTCTGTCCTCTTTTAAAGCTTTGCCATTTCAAGTTAGTTCTGGGCTCCTCTATCCTTGGAAGAAGTCCATGACCACTTCCCTTATCTGTATCTCTCTCTTATGATTTTGTGCATCTCATCAAGTAATGAAGACTGTAGTGAGTGTTTCTCTATGTGTGCAAATAACTTCAATGGTTGAGAGGTTGCAATTATGAGTGAGGAGTGAGATGTGAGAGTGCTGAGGTAAAAGAAAGTGTATTGTTATGGTGATGATGCGGTGGCAGATTAGAATTGTGATACTGTGATATTTAAATGTATGTTTTGGAATCAGGCCTGCAGGGCCTCACTCCTTGTACTTATCTCCCAGGTTACCATCTCCACCTTTATCTAGGCACTGACTAATGGAGCAAGCAGAAATACAGTGTAGCCGAATTTCCAAATGTGCAACGCCTCCCCTGCAGCTGTCATGCTTGGTGCTGGATCTCTCTTAGATTTTGCCCTCAGCAGTGGTTGGAATGCGTCTCGGACTCAATGGCTATTCCCCTTTAAGAGTTGGAGGAAGGACATTGATTGATTACAGCAGGTGTGTGATCCTCATATGACCACTCACGTTTAAATGCACTCGGGTCTTGATTTCAAAGTGTGAATAATCTTCCCTGAAACACCACAAGTACCGATGGCATTAGGTTCAGCAGACCTAGGTTCCCACATAGCATTCATATAGTATTTATGGCCAATACAATTTCAAGCCCATGGTTCCCATTGCAACAATATTCTGATTATGCTGTTTTATTGATACATTATTGATATATTGATTCCATTCATTTACAATACATGTCAACTATGAGATGGAGGGGAAATCTTACTGAAACCTACCGGATAATGGGAGGCCAACACAGAATGGACATGGAAAGGATATGTCTGGTAATGGGAGAATCTAGGACCAGAGAGTACAGCCTCAGAATAAAAGGACATACCTTTATTTATTTAGCCAGAGGGTGGGGAATCTATAGAAGTTATTGCTACAGATGACAATGGAGGCCACAACATTGTGTATTTTTAATGCAGAGATTAATAGGCTCTTGATTGGGAAGGGCATCAAAGGTTATGCGAAGAAGGCAGCAGAATGGGTTTGAGAGGGAGAAGTAAATCAGCTATGATTAAATGAAAGAGTAGACTCGATGGGCTGAATGATCAAATTCTGCTCTTATGTCTTATGGTCTAATATTACTGCAGCAACTAGGCGACTCAGTGGTGCAGTGGTAGAGTTGATGCTTTACGGTGCTGAAGACCTGGGTTCGAGATCGAGTACAGGTGTTGTCTGTATGGAGCTTGTAAATTCACCCTGTGACCATGTGGGTTTTCTCCAGGTGCTCCGGTTCCCTTCCACATTCCAAAGATGGGTAGGTTTGCAGGTTTATTACGTCCATAAAGTTTCCCTA
The DNA here is from genome assembly GCA_963514005.1 of Raja brachyura. The sequence goes on along the minus strand of OY740782.1, from coordinate 26,391,257 downwards.
GTGTGTGGGATAGATTTCCATTTCCATGCTGTATACTAGCATAAACTCCGATGTGGATGGTGAGGTGTTTGATGATATTACTATAATAAAGTTAAACATGAACTGGCCTTCAAAGTTGCTCATTGGGAAATATATCAAAGTGCTTCCAGGGGAACTGAGAAAAGGTAGTGCAGGACATACAAACAATCGATCATTAAAAGAGCCCAAAAGGAAAATTAGAATGAAATTTAAACCACTGATATAAATTCATAATAAACGTTTAATCATCTAGGATAGCTTCTGTTTCCTTAGTATAAAACAGCTGCAAAGTAATCAGCCTGGAAGTCATAATAGACTGAAGAAAGGAAAGCACATCCTTTATCCATCACCGGCAGCCACTGACCTTGGCAGCCAGAAAAGGTCAGTGGCATCCAAGACCTTTTCCTCTCATTGTTCTCCAGAAGTGCGTATATCGTATCTGCAGAGTCTAAATGTAAGAGTGCCATGTCTACTTAGTAGAATTTCCTGTTGAAAGCAGATCTGTTACTCTTGAGCAGCAATGCTTCTGATAGAATCTTAATGCCCATTGAAATAGACGTCATGTGTAAACTTAAACAGTATTTTTCTTTCGATGTCACCAAGTCTGTCCTAGTGCCATATTTTGCACCTACAGTTGCTGGAGAATATAAAACCAAGTTCACAAACTACACAGCCAGGGACAAGCAGATTAACTTATAACTGTTCTTACAGAGTTGATGAATAATTATTCATGGTCTAGGCATTTCAATTGTGGGAGATGGAGGAAGGGACGGAGTGAGAAATATAGAAACATCGAAACATAGAATATAGGTGCAGGAGTAGGCCATTCGGCCCTTCGAGCCAACTCAGCCTTTCAATATGATCATGTCTGATCATCCAAAATCGGAACCCCCATCCTGATTTCTCCCCATAGCCCTTGTTTTTATTAGCCCGAAGTCATATCTAACTCTCTCTTGTATACATCCAGTGAATTGGCCTCCACTGCCTTCTGTGGCAGAGAATTCCACAGAATCACAACACATACAGGGACTTTCAGCCACCAAAGAGATATCCTTTGTTTGAGGTAAAATACAAAGTACAGGAGTAATCCAATGGGTTAGGCAGCATCAGTAAAATAACAGATGGGAAACATTTTGCCAATCCGTTCCTACCACAGACGCTGCCTGACACACTGAGTTACTCGAACACTTTGAGTTTTACTCAAGAGTCCAGCATCTGCAGTTTCCTGTGTCTCCTTTGCTCAAGGTTGTCTTTTATATTTTAAATAAAAGCAAGACCTAACAATCTTCCATTGGACTAGTTTACAGTAGACCAGTTCACCTCAGTTCACCTCCTGCTTGCTGGATCCTATTCACACATTACCGGTGATCAGCCAGCTACCTCTATAAGTTCACTGTTAGTGGATAATTTTAATAGCTGTTCTGTTCTCTTTCAAATATTTTGTAATTACTCCATTCCTCCAAAAACATCTGGATCTTTCTTTCTACTCCAGTGTTACCTCTTCTCCAAATCCTCTGTCAATGTGAATAAAGGTGATTTAACCTCCCAAAATGTATTCCTTTCTTTCACAATCGCTTTGATCGAGTTGTCATGTTTCCATTGCAGCAAACCAGCTCTCAGTGGTGATTAATAATAATATATTACGTGATTGTGTCAAAATTAATTTCCCAGAATTTCCTGGCAGTGCTCACTTATACACTTTTCTTCCAGCTCCATTGTGCGGGCTTTCCAGTGTCCACTTCCCTAAGCTATCGGATTTGTGCAAAATTAATAAGGCAATTAAAACTTTTGACGTTTAAAAAAAGTTTGAAACCAATTAAATTATTATTTTTTTAAGTTAAATATATGGAATCAAGTCCAAACAAATGTAAACAACCAATACCTAGATCCTTCACAGCTATTGCCTCCCCATTGTAAAGACGTCATTGTTCTAGAGCCAAGATTAACTGAGTCAAGATTCAGTGGGTAGATTCCCCAGCATCAGTGCTGGACAATTACAGGAAGTTTGCTGTTCCATGCTGTAATCAATGAAGCAATGAAGTGCAGTTGGAAAAACAACCATCAGGAAATCACAGACCCCTGTCTTCACACAAGCAAGTGTAGAAATCCTGAACCTGCTGATATTCTTTTTTGGAATCTGGGCTTTGCTTGCACAGCCAAGATTTATTGCGTACCCCTAATGCAAGTAACCCATCTTGAATCACTGTAGTCATTCTGTAGATGTTTACTCCCACAGTGCTACTGTTCAGAAGGATGAGGGGGATCTCATTGAAATGTACTGAATAGTGAAATACCTAGATATTGTAGATGAGGAGAGGATGTTTCCACTCGTGGAAGAGTCTAGGACCAGAGGTCATAGCCTCAGAATAAGAGGAAGGACGTACTGTATCTTTAGAAAGGAGATGAGGAGGAATTTCCTTAGCCAGAAGGTAGTGAATCTGTGGAATTCATTGCCATAGAAGGCTGTGGAGGCCGTCAGTGGATATTTTTAAGGCAGAGATTGACAGATACTTGATTAGTTTGGGTGTCAGGGGTTATGGGGAGATGGCAGGAGAATGTGGTTGAGAAGGGAAAATAGATTAGTCATAATTGAATGGCGGAGTATACTTGATGATGTGAATGGCCTCATTCTGCTCCTATAACCTATGAACTTATGCACAGTGCTCCTGAGCAAGGAATTATAGGATGTTGAACCAGTGATGATGAAAGACCAAATATATTCCTGTGTGTATTGGAAGGACACCTGGAAGTGATAATATTTGTATACCGCTGCCCATGTCCTTCTTGGTTGTAGAGATTGAGATTTTTGTAAGAGTTGTTGGAGGTCTGGTCAGGTAACTGCAATACATTTTGTAGATAGTACACACAACAGTCACTGTGTGCCAATTACAGCAATAGAAGGGATGAACATAGTTCAGTGTAGTTGATGGATATACCAAAGACATGCACCAGGAGTTCAGGATTGAACCTGTGTTCTACAATAAGGTCTGAGGCAATTTATCATACTTAACCATTCAGCAATCACTGACAAGGTTGACCATATTACTCGCTTCCAATTTCCTTTTGTTGACGTTCCACTAGGTGGACTTCAGTCATCTCATTCTATTTGCAACATCACCTGCATATATTTCTCAACATTGCCTTGTATATGCACTTAAATTTAATCTTGGCTACCTCCTAAATCATATCAACATGCTGCCCCTCACCATTATTATTTTATCCGTAATAAAGTATCAGAGATCTCCTTCTCCTTCTAAGTCAGTCCCTCGTGTTCGAGGATGACTTGTCGGATACATGAATCATCGTTAGAGGTCCCAGAAGACTGGAGGGTGGCTAATGTTGTCCTCTATTTAAGAAGAGCTGCAAAGAAAAATCTGGGGACTAACAGCTAGTAAGCCTGTAAACTGTGAAAGTATTGTTACCTGAGAGGATTTTGAGGGATAAGAATTGTAATGAGGAGGGCTGGAGCATGGTTTTATGCATGGAGATCTTCTCATGAATTTGATAGAGTTTTTTGAAAAAGTAATCAATAAGGTTAATGAGGGAAGGGTATAGCATAGACTACATAGTCCTAGTCTGAATAGATTGCAGCAAGGCCTTTGATATGTTTCCGCATGATAGTCTGCTTTGGAAGGTTAGGTCATATGGGATTCAAGAAGAGGTAGGTAACTGGACACAGAATTGGCTTAACAGTAACAAGCAGAGGATGGTGTTGGAAGGTTGTTTGACACACTGGAAGCCCATGACCAGTGGTTAGGGATCAATGCTGTGCCCATTGCTGGTTGTCATCTATATCAAGAAATTGGAACCTTATGTTATGGTTGTACAGGATGGTGGCGAGGCCACACTTAGAGTATTATGTTCCGTTTTTGCTATTCTTAAGGAAGATGCCATTCAGCGGAAAAGAGTGCAGAGAAATCGTAAATTCACCGGTTAGGTACATTATGTATAGAAACAGCCCACTGAGTCCCTAATCAAGAGTTGCCAGGTTTTGGACAAATTTCAAAGTCCCAGCTGCAGCTGGCCGTAAAGGCCCATTGCAGTCGTCGGCTCGATCCAAAATGTCCAGCGAACTGTTGTTGCTCTCCTCGGCCGGCCACCTTTCAGCCTTCATGCCTTGTGGGTTCCTCCCACAGCCGATCTTCAGGGTGTGGAAGATAAAGCCCCCGGCTCTTCATACCAGCCCTTTGTCCAGTATTCGCCGCTATTGCCGACTTCCTCCACTCTTCTCGCTGGATCTCGGTCTTCAGGGGCGGGCAGGAGGTGAACCTCAAATGAGGCTCCCACTCCAGGCGGGTTCCCGGTTCTGTGGCAGGCGAGCCAGGCTTGCTGCCGGGGTATGGCAGTGACCTGCGGTCCTCTAGGATCTTCCGGGAGTGTAATACACCTAACTTTACTAGCTTATAAAATATAACTTATTCTTGTGTGTAATAGCAATGTCCTTGTATTTTTATGAATAATATCATTTAATTAACCTCTGCCTTTCCAATATAATGATGTGCAACATCTGGGTAATAGGCACATTCAAAAAGCCATACCAATTTAAGGAAGAAGTTAGTTCCCAATTTTGTAGTTCATGTGGAAGAGTCTGTTATTCCAATATTGAAGCCATCGGCCAGCTCAGAACAGACCAAACCAGAGTGGAAGCACAACCAGAGGATCTGCTTAAGCATTTGTTGATAAAGAATACAACTTTTCTGATTAAAAAAAAACCCTTAACTCGTGACATTGATAACCTCAGAAATTAACACTGGTTTAAATATTACAGATCAACACTGACTTTAATCAGTTATAGATTTATTATTGTATATCATTGTGTGTAAATGTAGATTTTTAGATAGGGACATGAAAATGCATGGAACAGAGGGATATGGATAATGTGCAGGCTGAAGAGATTAATTTTATTTAATTCAGTCTGAAGAAGGGTCTTGACCCAAAACGTCACCTAATCCTCCGCTCCATAGATGCTGCCTCACCCGCTGAGTTTCTCCAGAAATTTTGTCTACCTTCGATTTTTACAGCATCTGCAGTTTTTCTTAAAAATTTAATTTGGCATCAGGTTTGGCACAGAGACTGTGGTCTAAAGGGTCTGTTCCTGTGTTGTACTGTTCTATGTTCTAAGAAATTACTTAGCTGATTGATTGTAGTGTTCAGATTGATATTGAGAGAAGTAAGCAAATTTATTTTGTTAAGGTTTGCTGCTTTGAATCGTTTATTTTGTCCAAACAAAAGTGTGTTTTCCAAATCTGCTTTTTAATTGGCAATTTCAGGAAGTTAAATTGCTGATGGTCATTTTTTTCCAACCAACCGGGATTATTGTTCTTAGATAGCCATTGATAAGATCCCTGTTTATCAAACCCACTTGTCGTCTTGCCTTGATGACTCATAAGTAAGTACGAGCGTTTAACAATTAACAATATGTTTGGCATGAGATGATAGTTGTGTTGATATCAAGTTTGAAATGAGCGGCTCCATCTTATATCATGTGAATTTGCAAGCTCTGTGTATTATTGGCTGAGCTGCATGTTTTTATTACGTTGTGAAGTGATTCTTATGAAATAGATTATGAGCTTAATACACAAAGTGCAAGTGTAATTCTGCAAAGGTAGACAAAAATGCTGGTGAAACTCAGCGTTTTTGTCTACCTTCGATTTTTCCAGCATCTGCAGTTCTTTCTTAAACAGTGTAATTCAGCAGGTCAGGCAGCATCTCTGGAGAACATAGATAGGTAAAGCTTTGGGTCAAGACCTTTTTTCAGACTCCAGACTCTGAAGAAGGGTCTCAACCCAAAACATAACCTGTCCATGTTCTTCTCAGATGCTGCGTGACCTGCTAAGTTACTCCAGCAGTTTGTGTCCTTTTGCATATTAACCAGCATCTGTATTTCTACTCCGATCTTAGTACCATCCAATGCGAAGTACATGCCAAAATCCCCAGACCGACAGACAGACAATTTTGACCTTACTGAAATCTGATGGACACGCACTTTTTTTATAGAGAAGGCAGGCGGTTCCATTAAAATGTGTACATGACATTTGGTACAGATGACACTAAACTAAACTAAATTAAACTAAATTAAATTAGAAATCATTTTATTTCTCACTTACTTGTTTTTGGAATGTGAACGTGAATGTTGCTGGCAAAGCCAACATTTCAAACTAGTTGATGATGAACCGAGGAAGCAGTTGAGAGGCAACCTCTCTGGAAAACCTAGAGATGCAAACAAGCCAGATCAAAGAAGAATGGCAGATCTCATTACCTGTAGCATGTGAACCTGTGAACACATATGGTGTGTTTATGGTTCTTGTTCCACAAACTTTTTAGAGTGTTAGGGTCATAGAGTCATACGGCATGGAAACAAGCCTTTATACCAGGTATGGTGTGCAAAGCCAATTTGATTGGACACAATACCACCTTGTGTGATAAAACTTCATTGTAGCGCATCTCACACAAAACAGATCCAGGTTCCCCTGTTTAACACTGGTTTTCCATTGGGCAAGTATCGCCAGTTTGATAGTATTTGCCACACAGCAAATGAGTAAATCATACAAAGGCTGCAAGTGGTGAGGCCTGTAACGATATTTCTGTAAGTTAAATACTCACAAACACATTTTAATAATCATTAGGTTACAATTGTTAGAGTAACATTACCTTCAAATCTCTAAACGTATGGTATTCTTTTTTTCTCTGACATTCAGTGCAGATTATTCCTTGCGTATTGCAAAAACGTTATTTTCCTGTTGAAAACAATTGCCACTTTGCAGGTTGCCATCAGTGACCCTGGTTTCCTTCCTTTCCTAATCAATTTCACAGTTTTTCCCTTTTTTTAGCTTCAGAAAGTTTTTGTTGTTTGGAAGCAGGAAAAGGAAGGGACTCTATTTGATTTGCATATATAGTACCTTATATATCTCTCGCCTTTGTCATGGAACTAAAAGGCCATATTTTCTCTGCCACTGATTTTTTAAATATATTCCAACCATTTGGTTAATTGATCACTGTAAATTGCCCTTGATATGGACAAGAGTGGTAGAATTTGGGGTGAACTTACAAAAATGCTGAAATATTGGATTATTTTGGATTGGTGTCAATTATTGGCGATAGTATGGACTCAGTCGGCTGAGGGGCCCGTTTCCGAGCTGTCACTTTACAAGAAAATTCCTGAAACACTCAGAAGGCCTGACAGTGTCTGTGGATAGAGAAACAGTTTTAACATCAGGTTCAGGACGCTTTAACAGAACTGGGAAAGTGGGAAAACAAAAAAAAATGTAGACAATAGACAATAAACAATAGTTGCAGGAGTAGGCCATTCGACCCTTCGAGCCAGCACCGCTATTCAATGTGATCATGTCTGATCATCCCCAATCAGTACTCAGTTTCTGCCTTTTCCCCATATCCCCTGACTCTCCTATTTTTAAGAGCCCTATCTAGCTCTCTCTTGAAAGCATCCAGAGAACCTGCCTCCACCGCCCTCTGAGGTATAGAATTCCACAGACTCACCACTCTCCGTGAGAAAAAGTGTTTCCTCGTCTCCGTTCTAAATGGCTTACTCCTTATCCTTAAACTGTGGCCCCTGGATCTGGACATGAGGAATTGCAGATTCTGGTTTACAATAAAAGGCACAAAATGGTGGAGTAACTCAATGGGCCAAGCAGCATCTCTGAAGAACACGGCACAAAGCACTGAAGTTGCTGGTTGGCACAATTAACTGCATCTCTCGAGAACATGTATAGGTGATGTCTGAAGAAGGGTCTCGTCTGAAGAAAGGTCCTGGCCCGAAACATTACCTATCCATTTTCTCCGGAGATAAGGCTGACCCACTGAGTTACTCCAGCACTTTTTTTTTTAAGTGAGAAAACAAGTTAGGTTTCAGCAACAGAGAAGGTGGTGGAGTAATAGTTAGAACAAATGGAATATTTGATCAATTATCAGGCCCTGAAATGTAAACTCATTTGTTCCACTGTTGCTGCCAGATCTATTTTATCCTTTAGCCTAAGGAGCATTCTGGTAAATCAATGCTATATTCCATCCAGGATCAACCTGCCAGAAAACCTTGTGGTGTAACAATGGTATTGTGGTGTAAATTTCTACGAATCCCCATCCTTACCCACTCCTCCGCCTCACCCCATTTTCAATGCCCACAATGTTTAATGATATTTTACAAAATCTGTTTTGATTTTGACATATTTTACAAAATTTGAATCCTTAATTTTAATGTCAATTTTATCATCATTTTTGTTAATTACATGTTACTAAATCAAACTCAAGTTACTAAAATCAAGTCAAATCAAGTTTATTTTGATATGCACAAGTACGGTGAGGAACAGGTACAATTGAAACTCTTGCTTACAACAATGTTGCTGGCATATAGACTCAGACAAAACACGAAAACATAAATTATACATAAATTATATATAAATGACATATACATTTTACACAGGCACGTGCCATCAGGATAGGCAAGGTAGGCACTGCCTACCCTGACTAAAATTATAAAATGGTAATTATTAAATATAAATAGTAAAGGCACGGGAGAATTAAGCCCTCCTAAGAGATTGATCCCTTAGGTAGGCATACTTCTCCGTGCCTTTCATCCGCAGTACTTGCAACACAAAAAAGTCTGTGTAGCCCACGTGCTGTCGACGCTGCTTCAAGCCGTGAATAACAGGGAGAGCTGAAGGCACCTGAAATTCTGCCTTTGCAGTACTGTGCATGCGTGGCAGCCTAGTTTGCAGCGCAAGTTTCTAGGTGGGTTTTTCAAAGGTGGATTGCCATTATCTTAAGAGTATCTTAGGAAACAAAAAGAGAAGAATGGAGTTCACAAACCAATAATGTGGTAAGTAAATTTCTTAGTGCTATATGTTTTTAAATACCGTATTTCCCGGCAATGAAGGCGCTATTTTTTATCCAAAAATAAGGCACTAAAATTTACGTGTCTTGGAAGCCATAGTTAGAAGGATGTTAGTCAAGAAAGATAGTCTTGGCTATCCCTCAGTACAACGTCAAGAGTAAAGTTGCTGCACTGAGGGATAGCCAAGTCTATCTCTCATTGCTGGCAGCTGATGGGAAGTGGCTGTAAAAGAGCAGTGCCGCTGGTAGAGGGGGGAGAGCTCCTTTCACAGCGTGTGGGGAGTCTGGCCAGGGGTAAAGTTGTGGGGAGGGCCTGGAGCGCCGCGGCAGCGGTAAGTGAGTGAGTTACTAGCATGATCCCCGACTCCCTTCTTCTCAATGCACCTGCCCTCCCTGCAACTTTACCCCCGGCCGGACTTCCCACACGCTGAGAAAGGAACTCTCCCCCCCCCCCCCCCCCCCAATTGGTCTCCCATTCAGTAATTCAGAATGAAGGAGATTTGGAAACCTTGGGCAAATTGCTTTCTTTATTTTTATTTTTTTGAACATGAGAAATTCTATGTCCCATCAGCCTTCTTTCAAACTTTAGCAACTCAAAATGGGGGTGCATCTTCATTACTGGGAAATAAGGTACTTTATTAAGAGATTTGGCTTTTGAAGACTTATAAAGTCTTATAAAGACTTATAAAGAGACCAATTTGCGATTGCGCGTTTAAGATTTTTTGAAAGCCGACTGACTGCCTACCCTGAGTAATTACTCACGGCACGTGCCTGATTTTACAATCCATTAAAATAAAAAAGTATTTTCAAATAGTAGCATGACATTAGTGCAAAGCACTATTAGAAAACAAGTCCATGGTAATGCAAAAGGTGGTCTGTACTATTCAGTTGCAAAGTTAGAAGATAGGATGAGGGATGTGCAGGTTGGTTCAAGAAGCTGATAGTTATAGGGGAATAGCTGTTCCTGAACTTCAGGGTTCAGTATCTCCTGCCCAACAGTAGCAGCATGAAAAGGCCATGGCTCGGAAGGTAAGGTTCCTTGATGATAGATGCCGTCTTCCAGGGGCAGCACAATTAAAAAAAATTTAGATAGTGATCTGGAGCAACAGAAGAAAGAAGATGGATGTGACGAGAGGGATGTCCTTACTCAGATCCACAGCCTTATTTCCCAGATGAGTGGAGAAGCACTAGAACACAGAACATGGAACAGTACAGCACTGGAACGGGCCCTTCGGCCCACATTGTTTGTGTTGAACATTATTCCAAGCTGAACTAATCTCATCGGCCTGAAAGAGATCCATATACCTCTATTCCATGCAAATCCACGTGCCTATCTAAAAGCTTCTTAATCGCCTCTGTTGTTTCTGCTATCACCACCATCCTGCGTTCCAGGCCCCCACCACTCCCTGTGTCAAAGAACATACCCTGCATATCACTATATTTCCCTCTCTCACCTACTCTCTCAGCTATGCCTACTAATGATAGGATGGTTCTGTTGCCTATCACCAACTAGAGAGTGGTCCTAGCCTCCCATTACCCTCATTGGAGACCCACAGACTATCTTCAATTGAGTTTACTAGACTTTATCTTGCACTAAATGTTATACCCTTTATCTTGCATCTGTAACACTGTGGACAGCTTGATTGTAATCATCTACTGATTGGATAACACGCAACAAAAAAGCTTTTCACTGTACCTCAATACACGTGACAATAAACTAAACTGAACAAATTACCCCCTTCCATTGGATTATGGATGTTTTATTCCAGTGGTAATGATTGAAGGATAGATGAGCTTAAACATCTTCACATCCTGTTTTGCTGATCCACTGGATCATATCACAACACATCAATAGATGACTCCCAGCTCCAATTATTTAAATTGTAAAACATAAATGTATCTATATTTAAGCAAGGGATCTGTATGTAAAGAATGCAGATCATTGCATGAAGGAAGGTTTTGACTGTGAACCTTCACTCTGCAGGTCTAAGCAGTGGTGTGCCGTTCACCCTGACATATGTGGTGAGGTTGGAATGTTTATCTCAGCATTGTTCCATTGTGTAGTGGGTAGAGGAAACTACTACAGCCACTCCTTCAGACTCCTCAAGTAGTGAGCCTGACAGGAACCCTAATGCCCCCTTCCTCCTTCCCCCTGGCGCCCCCTCTTCGCCCGCCAATGCACATAACCTCCATCCTGATACTGCCCTTCTATAGATACATCATAAGGGAATAACATTTAGTTCAAGGTAAAGCTATTAAAGTCCGATCAAAGTTAGTCCGAGCGACACCAAAGAGGTAGATAGTAGTCCGGCACTGCTCTATCATTGTGGTAGGATGACTCAGTTGCCTGATAACAACTGGGAACAACTTGATTGTATTCAGGCATAGTACAGTCTATCCTTGTTATTACGGACCTCTTTATAACGGATTTTGTAATAGCGGATCGAGAGTCCCCAACTAATCAGACACCACTGTCTCTTTAAGAACACAGGCTGCTAGTTACACTGTGGTGGGGGGGGGGGGGGGGGGTGGTGGGTGGTAATTGACCGATTGCTTCAATCAACATGTGCAATGAAACTCTATCAAGGTAACAAATAGCCTTTAGTAATTTTAACTTGCAGAAACAAGAAACATTTTTAATTGTTAAAAATAATTTGTATTTGAAAACAAAGTGACCACCAGGTGGTTGGAGCGAATACCTTGCTCAGTTATAGTGGACAATCGGTAATAACAGACACCAACCCACCCCCCAATGGTCCAATATAACGAGGATTATCCGATTTGATTTGGATAGCATGCAAAACATAGCTTTTCATCGAAACCTAAACTGAAAGTTAAATGGCATAATTTCACCTCAAAACTGTTGCCATTCACTAGCAAGGTTTATGTCAATGAATCCAGACCATGCTTATCCTGATATAAATAACGATTTTGAAAGTTATTAGCAGCTTTGTGTATACCTTTCCATTTGATGCACATTAGTCAGTGCTGTAGATATTTGTATCCATTTATTTCAAGTTTGTCCAGAGGGACATATATGTGATCATAAACTCTGCTTGTTTTACAGCTGACCTCTGTAGTTCTTTGTGGAGTAAAGATCCTTCATCGACCAAATGTTACCAGATCAACAGTGAATCAGCTCTAACATGGCACGAGGCAAGAAGAAGCTGTCAGCAGCAAAATTCGGATTTAATGAGCGTGACAGAATTGCACACACAGACATATTTGGCAGGTAAGAAATTCTGGCAGTTACCCGAGAGATGTTTTGTTAAAATCATCAAACAAAAGCATTCCATTACATGCACTAGAATGCCCTGAGAAACCTTTTGTTCCAACAGCCACTAACTCCGATTAATTCATGGAAATTAATTCCACTGCATCTATTTGACTAATATGCCTCGGTGCTATCATCTGTATAAAGACTAAACTGCTGAGATCCGGAGGGCAGGCTCTTTATCTGACATTCATAATTTTCTTTTATTTATTTTGGTCGGATTTTTCAGCCTCTTGTTTCTAATTCTAAATTTCAATGCAACAGAGAGATTGTAGTGAGAATGATGGAAGCTTGTATGGTCATGTGGACAGTCTTATCATCCCCGGAGTCCCAGAATAAATCAGTGGTTACAAGATATCAGGAGGTAGCAATTAAAGCCACACATGGGCTCTGGAATGGGTCACCAAGTCAAGTCAAGTCAAGAGAGTTTATTGTCATGTGTCCCAGATAGGACAATGAAATTCTTGCTTGCTGCAGCACAACAGAGTATTGTAAGCATAAATATGAAACAGTTCAGTGTGTCTGTATAGCATAGACCATATGTATACGCATATAAATAAACAGATGAAGTGCAATAGGCTGTTATAGTTCAGCGTTTGTTTGATGGCGAGTTTAATAGCCTGATGGCTGTGGGGAAGAAGCTGTTCTTGAACCTCGATGTACCAGATTTCAGGCTCCTGTACCTTCTACCTGATGGCAGCGGAGAGATGAGTGTGTGGCCAGGATGGTGTGGGTCCTTGATGATATTGGCAGCCTTTTTGAGGCAGCGACTGTGATAGATTCCTTAGATGGAGGGGAGGTCAGAGCCGATGATGGACTGGGCAGTGGTCACAACTTTCTGCATCTTTTTCCGCTCCTAGACGCTCAAGTTGCCGAACCAAGCCATGATGCTCTCTACTCTGCACCTGTAGAAGTTCAAGAGAGTCCTCTTTGACATACCGACTCTCCGTAATCTTCTCGGGATGTAGAGGTGCTGATGTGCTTTCTTTATAATTGCGCCAGTGCGCTGGGACCAGGAAAGATCTTCGGATATATGCACGCCCAGGAATTTGAAGTTCTTGACCCTTTCTACCATCGTCCCGTTGATATAAATGGGATTGTGGGCCCCTATCCTACCCCTTCCAAAGTCCACAATTAGTTCCTTGGTTTTGCTGGTGTTGAGGGCCAGGTTATTGTGCTGGCACCATTTTGTCAGTCGGTTGATCTCACTTCTATACTCTGACTCCACACCATCAGTGATTTGTCCCACAACAGTGGTGTCATCTGCAAACTTGATGATGGAGTTCGCACTACGTCCAGCTTCCAAACTTCCACTCTCACGAACAGTGAGCCCTGCCCTGAATAGAGATACAAGGAACTGCAAATGCTGGAATCTTCAGCAAAATACAAAGTGCTGGAGTAACTCAGTGTGTTAGGCAGCATTTATGGATGGAATGTATAGGGAGCATTTTGGATCAGGATCATTCTTCAGAAACCTGTAATGGGCCTGTCCCACTTGGACTTCAGTTGTACATCACAAAATCCAGGGGCGCAGCGCGCGACCGCCGTCACTGCCTAGGTCACCATGCACCATGTGCACGTAATGCGCACCTTGCACGCATCACGTGCATGGCACGACGTGCGCATCATGCGTCGTGACGTGTAAATGATGATGCGTAAATTATCCGCGCCCAAGTGGGATGGGTCCATTATTCCATGACAATCAGCGCTTGATTTAATCAACATGTTATAACTCATATTTGCAAATTTATCAGTGAATGCAGAAGATACTAATATGCAAGGTCAGTTTGAGATTGTTGTTGGGTCTCTTGAAAGGTGTTAAAATGGATAAATCCTCAGATCTGATGGGACCCATCCCAAAGTTATCCAGGGAGGCAATTGAGGAGATTACAAGAGCCTTGATGAGGATCTTTGTGTCTTGTCTAGCTGCAGGCAAGGTCCAGGAGGTCAGAAACATATCCAATGTTGTTCCTTTATTTAAGACACAGGGACAGTGAAGAAGGCATTCTTCATAAGCAGGGTATTGAGTGTAAGTGTTGACCAATGATGCTACAGTTAAATGCACGACATAGGTTAGGCCACACTTGGAATACTATGTGCAATTCTGGCCACCACGCTGAAGTAAGGTTCTGTGTAGGAAGGAACTGCAAATGCTGGTTTAAACCAAAGATTGACACAAAATGCTGGAGTAACTCAGCGGGACAGGCAGCATCCCTAGAGAGAATGAATGGGTGATGTTTCGGACCTGAAGAAGGGTCTCGACCTGAGACATCACCCATTCTTTCTCTCCAGAGATGCTGCCTGTCCTGCTGAGTTACTCCAGCATTTTGTGTCTACTTAAAGAAAGGATCTTGGAACACTAGAAAGAGTGCAGATGAGTTTCACCAGGATGTTGCTTGGAATGAAAGGCTATGGTTATAATGGGAGATTGTTCTCACTGGAATGCAGGAGATTGGAGGTGTACAGGCAGGTACAATCGCCACATTTCAAAAGTCTGCAAGTCTGCATAGATCAAAAAGCTATCATTATTCTCCCAGAGAGTCAATTGTGCTAGCCAAAGTGGAAGCTGGGTTCTCTCACTTGTAACCATGTGCAAGTATTGAAACAAAGAAACATCTTGTCAACATTCCAGAATGCTGATTCATGCTTTATAATCATGATGTTTTTAGCTGACCCATTCTACAATGCATGCCTTACTGCTGAATCTCTACAGGTTTTCAATCACTACTGCAAGTTTGTATTGTTTACCTGCACGGATCAAAATGGTCCTTTCAATGAATCGATTTCCAGACAGATATTTAATAGTTTCTGCGCAGAAGCTGCTATTTGGTTCATTAGTGGACATAAAAAAGTGACATTACAACCGGAACCTGTGGAATATTGAAAATACTGACTATTCTATCATGAGGGATTTGTCATGTTGAAATGCCAATGTTGTGTGATATTGGGTCATGTAGTTACAACTCAGCACGAGAACCCTTCAAGGTAATTTATTTGTTCTGTCAGTAAAATACTTTTGAAGGGCCATCATTGTACAAAAAAGGAAAGCAAATTTATGCAAGCAAGCTTCCAGAAACACCTTGAGTCTGCAAAAGGGTCCCGACCCAAAATGTTACCTGTCCATTCACTCCACAGAAGCTGCCTGACCTGTTGAGGTCCTCCAGAACTTTGTGTTTTGCATGTTGCGAGTAACATTTAGTTCTAAGGAATGCATCTTTCTTTGATTCAGGCCTGTTGAATACAATAAAAACATCACTCTGGATTGGACTCAGTACTCAAGATTATGAGAGTGGGTGGCAATGGAGTGACCAAAGCCCCTTCAGATACCTGAACTGGGCTCCTGGTAAGTATTTGCAAAATATATGTTTCAGTCTTCGAAGAAATGGAAGATATAGCACTTCTTGAACTGCTTTAATGATCCCTGGAGTCCATGGAGATGGAGGTTTAGGTCAAGTGATAGGAGCAGAATTAGGCCATTCAGTCTATCAAGTCATTCAATGATAGCTGAGGTATCATTCCTCCCTAACCACATTCTCCTGCCTCCTCCCCATAAGACTGTTGCCTTGATAACTAGGCATCGATACTTTTTTGCATATCTTTCATTCATTGTTCTTTATCTCTCCACATCACCGTCTATATCTCTCGTTTCCCTGATCCCTGACCAGTCTGAAGAAGGGTCTCAACCCGAAACGTCGCCTACCTCCTTCGCTCCTTAGATGCTGCTGCACCCGCTGAGTTTCTCCAACTTTTTGTGTAAGCCTTGATATCTAGCTCCAGTTGGATTCTACCCCTTAGGCATTTTGTCCCAAATTACAATTAGGATGAATAATACTTGTAGTGAGGGCATTAAATTAATAAATCAATGCAGTGAAGAGCATATACTGTATCTGAAACTTACCTGTTGTGTTCACAGATGCTGATTTGCTTATAGAAAACTGAATGTTCATTGGCTGAGCTGACCACTTCCTTAAACAACCTTACACAATATTTTGCATTTTAGTTCAAACTAAACTGCAATGATATTGTCCCAGGGATGACTTATTCTGTGCATTAATTTGAATATTATATTTTGGACTTTAATTCTTCATGTGCCAACATTAATAGTTTTATATTTCTTTCTGTGTCAAAGGTCATCCGTCATATGCCAGAGAGGATACATGTGTGGTTTTGAATCCATCGCAGGCATCGAAATGGGAGAGCAAAGCTTGCCATCTGAAATTGGGATATATTTGTCAAGGTGACACCAAGGTATCGACAACCCTTCCATCGCAAGGTATGTTGAACTATGCATATAAAATCAGAGAATTTATAGATCTTAACACTAAAGTATTGCTGGAAAGGGTGCAGAGAAGATTTACGAGGATGCTGCCAGGCCCCAAGGCACTTAGCTACAGTGAGAGGTTAAACAGGTTAGTACTCTGTTCCTGGGAGTGCAAGAGGATTTGGGCTGATCTTATAGAGGTATATAAAATCATGAGTGAAGAACTCGGGTAGATGCAAGGAGTTTCTTGCCCGGAGTAGGGAAATCAAGAACCAGAGGACATTGGTTTAAAGTGGAGGGGGGGAAAGATGTAATGAGAAGTTACCTGAGGAGTAACCATTCACAAAGAATGGATATAATAGGTTTAGAGGGACATGACCAAATGCAGGCAGGTGGGAATAGTGTAGAAGGCACTTGTTGGTCGAAGTGGGCAGGTCGGGCTGAGGGACAGGAGTAGGCCATTCAGCCCTTTGAGCCATTCAATATGAATCATGGCTGATCATTCAAAATCAGTACCCCGTTCCTGTTTTTACCCCATATCCCTTGATTCCTTTAGCCGTGAGAGCTAAATTTAACTCTCTCTTGAAAACATCAAGTGCATTGGCCTCTACTGCTTTCTGTGGCAGAGATTCCACAGATTCACAACTCTGGGTGAAGACGTTTTTCTTCATCTCAGTCCTAAATGGCCTACCCCTTATTCTTAAACTGTGACCCCTGGTTCTGGACTCCCCCAACATTGCGAACATTTTTTCCTGAATCTAAACCTTTAAGAATTTTATATGTTATATGTTTATAAGATCTCCTTTCATCCTTCTAAATTCCAGGGAATACAAGCCCAGTCGATCCATTCTTTCATCGTATGTCGGTCCCGCTATTCTGGGAATTAACCGTGTGATCCTACGCTGCACTCCCTCAAGAGCAATAATGTCCTTCCTCAAATGGAGACCATAATTGCACACAATACTCTAGATGTGGTCTAACCAGGGCACTGTACAACTGCAGTAGGACTTCCTTGCTTCTAAACTCAAATCCTCTCGCAATGAAGGCCAACATGCCTTCTCTGGCAGGGAATTCCATAACAGCAGGCTTTCTGCACTACCTGCTGTACCTGCATGATTACTTTCAGTGACTGATGTACAAGCACACCCAGGTCTCGTTGCACTTCCCCTTTTCCTAATCTGACATCATTCAGATAATAATCTGCCTTCCTGTTCTTGCCACCAAAGTGGATAACCTCAGATTTATCCATATTATACTGCATCTGCCATGCTTCTGGCCACTCACAAAACCTATCTAAGTCACCCTGCAGCCTCATAGCATCCTCATCGCAGCTCACACTGCCACCCAGCGTTGAGTCATCTGCAAAGTTGGAGATGTCACATTCAATTCATTCGTCCAAATCATTAATAAATATTGTAAATAACTGGGGTCCAACCACCGAGCCTTGCGGCACCCCACTAGTCACGGCTTGCTATTCTGAAAAGGACCCATTAATTCCTACTCTTTGCTTCCTGTCTGCCAACCAGCTCTCTATCCATGTCAATAACCTACCCCCAATACAATGTAATCTAATTTTGCACACTATTTGAATATCGGAGTTGGGTATAGGAGTTGAGCACATGATTTGAATATAGGAGTAAAGAGGTCCTTCTGCAATTGTACAGGGCCCTGGTGAGAGCACATCTAGAAAATTGTGTGCAGTTTTAGTCTCCTAATTTGTGGAAGGACATCTTTGCTATTGAGGCAGTGCGGCGTAGGTTCACGAGGTTAATCCCTGGGATGGCAGGACTGTCATACGTGGAAAGATTGAAAAGACTGGGCTTGTATTCACTGGAATTTAGAAAGATGAATGGATCTTATAAAAATGTATAAAATTATAAAAGGACTGGGCAAGCTAGATGCAGGAAAAATGTTCCCAATGTTGGAGGAGTCCAGAACCAGAGGCCACAGTCTAAGAATAAAGGGGAGGCCATTTTAAACTGAGATGAGAAAAAACGTTTTCACCTAGAAAGGTGAGAATTTATGGAATTCTCTGCCAGCAAAGGTAGTGGAGGCCAATTCACTGAATTCACTGTCCCACTAACGCGACGTTTCAGTGACCTTCAAGCTCGAGGGCACTCACCTGAAAAACCTCGAGCTGGATCGACCATCAGCGATGAAACTGCGAGCCAGATCGACCGTCTGCACACACACACACACACACACACAAACACATCGCAAAGGCGCGGGTTTAGCGAATGCGGGTGAGCGCTGTCTGGAATTCACACCCGCGATGAACAGGAAGGTAAAAGACGGCTGGCACAGTTACGGTAAGTCCTTTAGAGAGCGGGGAGAGAAGGGGAAAGAAGGGGGGGAGAAGGGGGGGAGAAAGAGTGGGACACTTTTAAGAAGCCAGACAACTTTTAATAAAGTTTAGGGGGCATTTAACATTACCAGTCGGTTTACTTTCCTTTTTTTTCTCAACAAGCTATTACCATCGACTACATTCGATTACCTTTGATTACATATGATAGCATTATGTCCTACTACGACCTACCTCAACTAAACCTACGAGTTAAAAAATATTGATTTTTTTTCCATGGCGGCCTTTTTTTACTCGTGGGCATTTTTCAGCTTGCTAAAAAAACACCGCAACCTAAATGAGGCGACTACTCTTGAGCATGAAGGAGAGTTACAAGGACCTCGGGTCCACCATGCTGCGAATACGAGTCGAGGGAAAACTCTTCTAAACTCGCAAATTAGGTCGCCGCAGTGGGACAGGCTCTTAACATCCTATACGTTATCTTTTCCACCCACAGCCGATTTAAAAACTGATCTGCTCCATAAAGTGAAAAGTGACTTGAATCAATTCAATTCTGTGCTCAGTTTATACTCAGTCCCCTTGCAACTTTCAGTGATCCTTCAAAGTGATCTTCAACATGCAGGAGCATTTATTCATCAGCTGAGGAAGGTCAGTAGTTGGTAATCTGGAGGTATTCATGCCAGCATTAGAACTGATAGCTGGAGGTTTCAATGGCTCCAGTTGATGTTGACAACACCAAGGGCTATTAGCACTCTCCAGCACACGTTGTGAACAAATGTAAACATTAGGTCCCTGCAGTGGGGCAGGCCCTTTAGATAGTGCTCTGGAGGCTAGCGGAATCAAGGGGTATTTGGAGAAGGCAGGCATGGGTTACTGATTGTGGATGATCAGCCCTGATCACAATGAATGGTGGTGCTGGCTCGAAGGGCCGAATCGCTTCCTCCTGCACCTATTTTCTATGTTTCTATGTAATCTCTTGTGTGGGACCTAGTCAAAGGCTTTTTGAAAGTCCAGATACACCACATCCATTGGCTCGCTCTTATGCATTCTACTTGTTCTATCCTCAAAAAATTCCAGAAAATTAGTGAAGCGTAATTTCCCCTTCATAAATCCATGCTGACTTTGACCATTCCTTTCACTGTTTTCCCAAAGCGCTGCTATAACATCTTTAACAATTGATTCAAGCATCTTCCCCACTACCGATGTAAGGCTAACTGGTCTATAATTCCCTGATTTCTCTCTCTCCTTTCTTAAAAAGTGGGGTTACATTGGCTACCCTCCAGTCCACAGGAACTGATCCAGAGTTGAGAAAACATTGGAAAATGATCACCAATGCATCCACGATTTCTAGGGCCACCTCCTTGAGTACCCTGGGATGCAGACCATCAGGCCCTGGGGATTTATCAGCCTTCAATCCCAACAGTTTACCTAACACAATTTCCTGACTAATGTAGATGCCCTTCAGTTCCTCCCTCTCACTAGATCCTCGGTTCTCTAGTATTTCTGGGAGATAGTTCGTGTTTTCCTTATTGAAGACAGAACCAAAGTACTAATTTAACTGTTCTGCTATTTCTTTGTTTCCCATTATAAATTCACCTGTCTCTGATTGTTAAGGGCCTGTCCCACTTGGGCGTCATTTGCGCGTCACGGTGATGGCTTACGACGATTTTGTACATCCCAAAATCCTGGGGCACCGTGCGCGATTGCGCGCGACCGCCGACACTGCTTACATCACCACGCACCATGCGTGCGTAATGCGCGTCGTGTGTCATGACGCGAAATTACGCGCAAATGACACACAAGTGGGACAGGCCCTTAAGGGACCTATATTTGTCTTCACTAATATTTTCCATTTTATATATCTAAAGAAGCGTTTAGAGTCAGTTTTTATATTATAGAGTCAGTCTTTATATGGCCTGTCCTCTATTCGGTTTTTCTACATATTGGTTTCCGCATGGTATAACTCTAACTCTATGACTAAAATTAACAAAGGAATATGCCAATATCAAACTGGTATAGCACTTAATACCAACAATCAAACAGCTTACCAAAGTGCAAATCGTTATGGAAATTATATCAGACAATACCGCACTATTTAGCAATCCAAATTAATTCAAAACTAAAATATTTGTGAATATCAGGGACATCAATGACATTGCGCAAAGTCAGTGATATTCCTTCTGTGTACACTATATGCCTGGTTTGGCTTCTGCATGGAGGATTCTGTTGGGAAGCATATTGAGAAGTCTGCTCTGTTTGGCTTAAAGAGCAGCTGGCAGACTAGCCCAGGAATCATGCTCAAGTAAGTTTATTTCAAGTGGGCACATCCAATACTCTTTGGGCTCCTCCAATCTCCTTCATCCCTCCTCCAGTTTTTCTGGGTATCATCATCGGCTGCACCTTCCCTCACCTCACTCATGCTCCCTGATCATTATTCCCACTCACAGGTCATCTGTGACCCCTAGACCTGGTCCCAGTCCTCTCTCCCTGCATGCACCTGATTTACTTTATGTATGCCGCCCACACTGCATAGTTGCATACACCTAGCAGCAGAGCAACAAACAAAAAATGTTTATGAGCCTGCCACAAACTGTTTCACAAAAGCATCTGTCAATTCCAGCTGGCACTAAAGTAAATAACTAAATCTGAGATGAAATGGTGACCTTTCGACTACAGACAAAGCCTTGTGAGGCTGTTGATGGATTCTCCATCTTTACAATTTGCCAGGCAGCTCAGACATTATACTTATGATTCTGCTCTGCCTCCATACCAGCCTTCCCTATTGTTGTCCACTCGGTGCAAAATTAGTTTGCAATGCCGTGCACAGTTGATCTGGCAAACTGGCTTCCCTTTGCCTTTAGCTCTTTGTTCCCAGGCCTCTCCACCCACATAGTCCATGCATCTATTTTTCACCATTTTGACCCCTTACGGTGTCAGTATCTGGTGCTTAGTGATGCCAAGTGCAGCAACAAAGTTTGATCTTCGACCTCCTCATCATCATTCTCCTGTGGACACTGCCATTTCATACTTGGACCATTGGAGGTGGGACATGATGATTCAGCGCGATGATTGGAGGAGGGAGACGTGCCCAGGTCATAGGGTCACAACGGCAGCTTTGGACACAGACCTGCGCCTCGTCCACAGCCAGGATCGATCCCGGCCGGCTCTCTGGTGCTGCAATCGCCGCCGAACCACCACTGGACCATCCCCGTCCCCACCCAAATGCTCCTCATCCCCACGCCCGGGGGTGACCAGAGACGTCGGGAGTCAGACGGGCGCGGTGTCTCCAGACCCACAGCCAGCACAGAGAAGCAGCGCTAAACCCAGCTCAACTCTGCCTGTCCCACCAGGTTAACCTACAGCCCTGCCTGGACTTAAGGGAAATATGGCCCAGGTTTACAGCCAGCGCGGAGAAGCAGCACTAGCTCCACGGCTCCGGACTAGTATTCCATCAGTCCAGGCAGGGCTGCAGGTTAATCTGGCTAGACAGGCATAGTTGAGCTGCATTTAGCGCTGGATGAGCTGAAATAACCGTTCACAGCTGAAGCCACCGAAGCCTCGCGTGTGTGTGCGAGTGTGCACATGCGCACGTGGCCACCAAGAAATTGTGTGTCCCCTGTCCCCCGGTCCCCACCATATTTTGGGGTATTCTGAATTTCCTCAGACTTACCAATGGTCATAAGGAATAGGAATAGAATTAGGCCATTTAGCACATCAAGTCTACGCCATTCAATCATGGCTGATCTACCTCTCCCTCCAAACCCCATTCTCCTACCTCTCCCCATAACATCTGACACCTGTTGCACAGGTCTAGATTGCCCCAATATCCAGGGAGAGGAGGTCAAATCCAATCCAGCTAGCTACTGCCCACTTAGCCTTCTCTCAATCATCAGTGAAGTTATTAATGATATTAGTACTGAAGCCTCAACCCGCTCTTAGCCAAATCTTACAAGCCAACTTATCTATATAACTAAAAGTCTCATCTTGACCACTTCCTGTCTGTGCTGTATATTGATTTTAGAAAAAACAGCTACCGTATATCACTATGATTTTTGGCCATCTTACTGACAATCCTTCTCCGCGAAGGCAGCCCCGAGGATTTTTCAGATCGAAGAAAAATATAAAAATTACGAGTGTTTAAAACATCTTGAGATCAGCTGATTGGTCCTCTTGCCTGTCAATCACCATTATGAAGGTAATGCCCCTTCCGGGGGGGGGGGGGGGGGGGGGGGGGGTGGGCAGGTCAATAAAACCCCCGGATGCCTGGACATGAGTCAGTCACTCTGGAAGATTGCGAGGGAGAGGCCACAACTGTGATTCCAAGCTGTGAATCAACTGAAATGTGAGTCGGCATGAACATGCAATAAATGATTAGTTAGCCCTTAATGAAAATGCAATGAGTTGTTTTGCCTGCCCTGTGCTTGAAACTGCAATGGAAATGGAAATGAAATGAAAATGAAATGAGTTGTTTGGCCTGCCTTGTGCTTGAAATAGAAATGGAAATGCAAATGAAAAGAAAATGCAATGAGCAGTTTGGCCTGCCCTGTGCTTGCAACTGCAATGGAAATGGCAATGAAATGAAAATGCAATGAGCTGTTTGGCCTGACCTGTGCTTGAAACTGCAATGGAAATGGAAATGGAAATGAAATGAAAATGAAATGAGTTGTTTGGCCTGCCCTGTGCTTGAAATGGAAATGGAAATGAAATTAATTGTTTGGCCTGCCTGAAACCACTAACATCAGCCCATAAGGCCTCCATTAGCTGAGAAACCAGTCCCTTTTGCCTAAAATGCCCATATTTTCCCAGGAGGAGCATTTTGGCCCAAAATGCCTGCGCCAGGCCAGGATAAGTCCAGAAAAAGTGCCTTTCACTGAGATTTTTTAAAGAGCCCCTTCAGCCCATCAGGCCTGTACTAGCCCAAGATGACTCCCTTTGGCCCATCAGTACATATTTCCCCTGCAAGTATTAAACCTCATCCCAGTATTTTTCTCCATCCCTTCATTGGCTCCCTGTGAGATCTAGGCCAGGATAGACATTCTTTCTTCATTGCTCTGATCTGCAGAAAAAGATGAAAAGTGTCTTAAATTGATTCTCCACCCTCCCCCCCTTCTCTCTCACCTGTTTTGGGCAGAATTTCTGGCAGTTTCTGAGCTGCCAGCCCACCAGCCTGAGAGACTGAGCTGCCAGCCCACCAGGCCTGAGCGACTGAGCTGCCAGCCCACCAGGCCTGAGTGACTGAGCTGCCAGCCCACCAGACCTGAGTGACGGAGCTGACAGCCCAATAATCCATTCAGCCCACAATGTCCATTCTAGCCCTCTGGAAACCTGTCCCTTTGTCCCATAACACCCATACTAGCGTTCCAGAAAGCCCCACTGGCCACCAATATTGGAATTGGTGGAGAGATGGAATATTGCGTTGGTGGACCAGCCCTCCCATGTGAACATGGGACCCAATGAGTCCTACTTAGTCTAGTATTTTTTATAGATCTGTCCCAGCAGAAAATGTTAATGGGATTCAATCTATATTTGTTAACTAACTTCAAAGTATTGGCAGACATTCCATTGCACATAAAGACTATATCAGAACAAGATATTTAATCAACCCGTCTTTTCAATGTGTTATGTTTTTAAGCCATTATTTCCACAATGATTGTTAATGCTACTAAAATATTACGGGACGTTTGCCATGGAGAATATGATGATCAAAGTGAAATGTACATTTTAACTTTGTGCTTGAATGCACAGTTAAATGGAGGCAGGAGATACACTTTTGGATTCTTCGTTAGCTGAGTTGGCTTGAAGTATGGTTTCCATTTTCGTATTTAAGAATGGATTAAGTAGGTTACTGTACTGTGATGACATTTGTACAATATTTTAATTGGTGATATACCAGAACCATTCTTGAATTCCAGAATGTTATTTATGGTTTTGTAATGTATACAAAATCAATTGATTCCAGAATGATTTAGTTAACTTGCATGAATGTAGCAGTGTGTCACAAATGACAACAACCAAGATTTAAGCAACTTTATAACCAAGACTGGTAACTCTTGACTCTGTGACTCTATGACCCTTTCTGTACAATCGATTAGATAAGTTATGTGAAACAGACGGTAATGTCAGGACTAAATAGCTATGAAATCTACAGGTACTGATTTAGAAAAGGTGACACAAAGCACTTACTTTAAGTTAATTTTATCATCGAACCAGGAAGGCAGTTGGAAAGGAACTTCAAAGTTGCTTATACAAAATAAATTGTTTGCAATTAATGAGGGTTACTTGTTGGTTAGAGTGGTTATTAGTCATTAACAACCTCAACGCATGCCTTGATTACCTTAAAAAATCAAAGATAAATCTCTTAGTGTTTATTTTTCTAAATTAACTGCAATGTTTTCTGCCTCTTCCAAGCGATAACAGTGAGCACAGGGTTGTACTGTTAATTAGATTTAATGATGGATGTGGATATTTTTGTCTGAGGGGTCACAGGCTTGTAAAGTAATTGCAAAAGTGCTGAAACTGGAATCATTCAATTTCCCCATCCTGGATTGAAGATCCTGTTTCCCCTACCTTCACCAAATATACAGTTGGATGGTGCTTGAAATTTGCAGCAGAGCTGGGATGCTGGGAGTGGAGGTGATCCACTGGCGTAAAAGCCAGGAGACTCAGTTTTTAGCCCATGACATGGGGTTGGTGTGGGATCCGAGGTGACACAAGAGACCGTCGGGCTGCGGCCATTCCCTGGCAGCAGGCCTAGCTTGCCCACCACAGAATTAGGAAATCCACCTGCAGAGGGAAACTGCCAAGCGTGGACCTGCTTGTCCCCGAGGACCGGAGATCCGGAGAGGAGGGTGGAAGGAGTTAGCAATGGCAGACGCAAGAGTGAAGGGGTGATAGGAAGAGCCAGAGTCCTTGCCTTCTGTGCTCTCAAGGTCAGCTGTGGGTGATGGCCTTGGAGCATAAAGGCAGAATGGTGGCTGGGCGAGGACAAGGACGATACTTTGCTGGACAATCCGGATTTAGGCGACGGCTGTAAAACCTGGCGACTCTTGTACATGGTCTCAGTGGGCGGTTTCTATACACTTTGTACTTAATATGGAATTATTTTTACGTACTTTAATAATTTACTGAACTGTATGAAAAAATATATATCTCTGTGCCTCAGTACATATGATAATGAACAACCATTGAACCATTGAGGTGCTGGAAATGGAGCAGTTAGAGGGTTGGATGCCTGATGACCAACAAACAACCCCGTTAATATGCCTGCTGTGTGTAGTTGAATTGGGCATGGGCATTAACAGCAGTATTTTCTTGTACAGTATATGGGATGTTTATTCTGGTACAAAAAATATTGGCTACAACTGAGCTGCATCCCTTCCATTAAAAGTGCTGATCCAGAGAAATGTGCCTGAGCCTTTGCCCGCGGATTGCTGTCTCAAACTGCAGTCTCATTATACGGCAACAACATGCACTTGCAAAAAGCTTAGTGTTGGTTCAGAAGTCGAGATACAGAGAACACAAGTTCTGTGCAATATTTTATTTTAAAACTTCAATATCCTTTCAAACATGGGTTCCCCATGACATAACATAAGCATTCTAATTGTAGCTGAACAAAGTTCTACCATTTTTGGCGGATCAATCAATAGTGGCCCTATCTAGATTAGCAGTACTTGCTAAGAAAATAGGGAGGAAACAGGAAAAGATTTATCATAGAGCATGGGATCTGTGTCAGAGGGAAGCCTGCTTTTCAAAGCAAAAAAAAATCAATGCTGACTCCAGAAAAACTGCTAAACCTTGGCTCCAATCCATAAAGGATTTGAATCACACCCAAATTCCCTCCCACAGTTTCTTAAACTACTGTAAGTTCCTTTTGCACTTCATCCACAGAATCTGCCCTTGGTTGAAAGTTGTTCTTAAACATTTCAAACATACCTTGGGTTTTTGTCTTGTGTAATCCTCAGGATCTAGGGGGGGGTTTGTTGCCGCTCAGGTTTGGTGGTTTCTGAGGTAGTTGTTGAGGCCAATGTGGGAACTGCAGACTCTTCCATAGATGGGGGCAGAAACCTCCTGATAGGTGGGTGGATTTATCAATTGCGACACCAATTCTGGAATATGGTTTACCGTTATGGTCTCTATATCAAAAAGAATATAGACATTTTTTAAACATGTCCATGCTGACTATTAAGTGCCATTAATTCGGGCTCTCAATGTGTGTCTGATGTGCAAATTAAGTAGGATGTGTATGTGTGATTCACTCTGAAATTACCTGGTCAAATTTCTGGAGAAGAGATCATCTGTCCACAATTGTTTATTATTATGTTTCACTCTGGGATAAGTACACTTTATATTGAAATAAACATTTTCTACACCATCCAATTAATAAGTAATCCAGCCTGATACTGAATTCAAATGTGCCTTCATTTGTATTTCTATGATGGCTGTTACTGAGAAATATGGTTGACAAAGATTGGCACATTTATGCATCTCATGTAACATTATTATTATCAAATAATTAAATGTGATATGTTGTACAATAAAACTAAGAATGACAAATAGCAATCAGACTTCTGAGTTGCAAAATGTACTTAAGTTTGAATTTCATAGATGGCGTAGAGTTTGAATTTGTGTCAAATCTAAGAACGATTAAATCAAATGTCATATAAATCTTTTTCAGTGATCGATGTACCTATTGCTTGCCCAAATGGATGGCAATCGTATGCAGGTTATTGCTATATTCTACACAGAAATCGCAAGACTTGGCAGCAGTCCTTAAGAGCCTGTCGAAAGGAGGAAGGAGATTTAGTCAGCATTCAAAATATTGAAGACCAGAGCTTTATCACAACTCAGCTTGGAATTTGTAAGTACCAAATGATTTCTGTAAGATACGAATGTTTGAGAAGAAACACGCAATGATTTCCTACTTCGACAAATCACTCCACCGTGCTTGAATACAAATCAAGTAGCTCAGCGGTAGAGTTGCTGCCTAAAGGGCTGTCCCACCAGCATGCAACTGTATGTGATGAGCGCGATCAAACTAAAAGCGGGGGCCGCGCGGAGGCTGGGTGATCCCCTGTACCGGGCCGTTCCCACCAGCATGCACTTGCATGCGGCAAGCGCGACCAAACCGGCAGCAGGGGCCGCGCGGAGGTCGGGTGAATGGTGCAACGCGGCGCAAAGTGAGGCGAACTTAGAGCGAAGTCTAAGGTAAGTTCGCCAGGACAGAGAGGGGCACACAGAGAGGGGCACAGAGGCACACACACACAGAGGGCCACGGAGCCACACACATAGAGGGTCACGGAGGCACCTACAGATAGGTTCACGGAGGCACGATGTCGGGGCGGTGTGTAATGCGTCGAGGCGACTGTGAGCAGAGAAGCCGTTGTCGTGCGGAATTTTTGAACATAGTCAGTTTTTCAGAGCCCCGCGTGATGTCGGGACGAACTTCGCACAACTCCGCACGGCTCCGGCGATGGAAGTGGGACCGGCCCCACGACACCGGATGGCTCAAGCGACCACGTTAGGTCGCGGTAATCGCATAGAGTTGCATGCTTGTAGGACAGGCCCTTTACAGTGGCAGAGCCCTGGATTTGATCATGACCACATGTGCTGTCTGGATGCACTTTGCTTGGTCTGCCTGTGACCATGTGGGTTTTCCCCAGGTGCTCCTTGGTGCCCTGCCCAAAACAATGCAAAAATGATCTCACGTTAATAATCTGGCCACCTGCCCTGAATCCAATGGAGCCTAATTCTGCTCCTATAACTAATGAGCTAATAAGCTTATTTTCAGGGACGATGGAACTGCAGATGCTGGCTTTCTTCTCTAGGTGGTATGCAGCGCATGCTTTCTTGGGCTACCAAGATAGGCTGAAGTGTGATTGCAGAGGGCTTTAAATCGTTTATCATCTCCTGCTGGGTGGAGGGAGGTGCCATCTATTAAAAATGTAATCTTCACTTCATTTTTAATCGTCTCCTGGAGTCACTGCAGACCTCTGTTCCATCCAATTTTTCTTGATAACATAAAGGAGGCCACATGGCCCATTGAGTCTATGCTGACTCTCAGAGCAATACCACCAATTCCATTCCTCTACCATTTTCTTAAGCACCTATTATCTTGCACATGGCGAGTCTTCCCCGAGTCTCCTACTTTTTTTTCCTGCGTCTAATGTGCCTGTAAAGCAGCAGTAAGTAGGATTTCATTGTTCTTGCTCATATCCAGTGCATAAAGCAAATAAACACTCGTGACATCTTTTGACCCATTTACACCAAGTAAAACATATAACGTTCCAACCAGGATGTCTTGGGGATGTGTGAGGAAACTGGAACACCTAGGGGAAATGCTCATGGTCACATATATCTGTGAGGGCAGTGCGGTGACACAGCGGTAGTGTTGCTGCTTTGCAGCGCCAGAGACCCGGGTTTGACCTCGACTATGTGTTCTGTCTGTATACGTTCTCCCCATGACTGTGTGGGTATCTTCGGTTTCCTCCCACACTCCAAAGACGTACAAGTTTGGAGGTTAATTGGCTTGATGTAAGTGTAAATTGTTCCGAGAGTGTGTAAGATACTGTTGTTGTGCGGGGATCACAGGTTGGCGCGGACTCGGTGGGCCGTAATGCCTGTCTCCGCGCTGTATCTCTAAACTAAACTAAACTACACAATGTTTTTTAAGTGATATACAAACATAGGAGAATAGGAACAGTAGTAGGCCACATCCCTGAATCCTGCCCTTTCACTCAATACAATGGCTGATTACCCCAGGCCTCATCTCTTTGCCAGTTCTCCATGGTCCTCAAATTGTTAATCGTTCAGAAATGTATCAACTTGCTTGTTAAATACCCTTGATGATCTTAGTGTCCACAACGCTGCAGAATTGAGAATTCCAAAGATTCACTACTCTTTTTGCTTGTTCTCTCTCTGAGCACCCAGAAACTAGAAGCTTAAAATGCTTAAAATACAGTGCATTCAGAAAGTATTCAGACCCCTTCACTTTTTCCACATTTTTTTACGTTACAGCCTTATTCTAAAATGGATTAAATTATTTTTTATTACCTTCAATCTACACACAATACCCCATGATAAAAAAGCAAAAACAGGTATTTAGAAATGTTTCCAAAGTAATTAAAAAGAAATAACTGAAATAGCCCATTTACATAAGTATTCAGACCCTTTCCTCAGTACTTTGTTGAGGCACCTTTGGCAGTGATTACAGCCTCAAGTCTTCTTGGGTATGATGCTACAAGTTTGGCACACCTGTATTTGGGTAATTTCTCCTATTCTTCTCTGCAGAACCTCTAAAGCTCTGTCAGGTTAGCTGGGGAGCGTCGATGCACAGCTATTTTCAGTTCCCTTCAGAGAAGTTCAATCGGGTTCAAGTCCGGGCTCTGGCTGGGCCACTCAAGGACATTCACAGACTTGTCACGAAGCCACTCCTGCATTGTCTTGGCTGTGTGCTTAGGGTTGTTGTCCTGTTGGAAGGTGAACCTCCGCCTCAGTCTGAGGTCCAGAACATTCTGGTGCAGGTTTTCATCAAGGATCTCACTGTACTTTGCTCTGTTCATCTTTCCCTCGATCCTGACTAGTCTCCCAGTTCCTGCCGCTGAAAAACATCCCCACTGCATGATGCTGCCACCACCATGCTTCACCGTAGGTATGGTATTGGCCAGGTGATGAGCGATGCCTGGTTTCCTCCAGACGTTCACTTGGCATTCAGGCCAAAGAGTTCAATCTTGGTTTCATTAGACCAGATAATCTTGTTTAGGTGCCTTTTGGAAAACTCCAAGCGGGCTGTCATGTGCCTTTTACTGAGGAGCGGCTTCCTTCTGGCCACTCTACCATAAAGGCCTGATTGGTGGAGTGCTGCAGATATAATTGTCCTTCTAGAAGGTCCTCCCATCTCCACAGAGGAACTCTGGAGCTCTGTCAGAGTGATCATCAGGTTCTTGGTCATCTCCCTGACCAAGGCCCTTCTCCCAGATTGCTCAGTTTGTCGGGCGGCCAGCTCTATGAAGAGTCCTGTTTTTTTCGAAGTTCTACCATTTAAGAATGCCGGAGGCCACTATGCTCTTTGGGACCTGCAATGCTGCAGAAATTGTTTTATACCGTTCCCCAGATCTGTGTCTCTACACAATCTTGTCTCGGAGGTCTACGGAAAATTCCTTCGTCTTCATGGCTTGGTTTTTTCTCTGACATACACTGTCAACAGTGTGACCTTATATAGGCAGGTGTGTGCCTTTCCATATCATGCACAATCAATTTAATTTATCACTGGTGGACTTCAATCAAGTTGTAGAAAAATCTCAAGGATAATCAATGGAAACAGGATGAATCTAAGCTCAATTTTGAGTGTCATAGCAAAGGGTCTGAATACTAATGTATATGTGATATTTCAGTTATTTATTTTTAATTACTATGCAAAAATTTATAAATGCCTGTTTTCGCTTCATGGGGTATTGTGTGTAGATTGATAATTAAAAAAATGAATTTAATCAATTTTAGAATAAGGCTGTAACGTAACAAAATGTGGAAAAAGTGAAGGGGTGCGAATACTTTCTGAATGCATTGTGTACATTGGAACTGCACTCTTATACAAATGCAGGAGCAGATGCACAAGCAGCTCAGTATGAGCTGGAGGTGGAAAGAAACCATGATGTATCTCATGAATACATTTTCAGGGCAACACGAGTGTCATAGGTGTATGACAAAGGAGAACATATTTCAGGATAATCTCCATGATCGGAATCAATTTATATCAGTTAAACCATATTATTTTTTCTGCTCTGTTACAGCTTCCATTAATGCGGTGTGGCTTGGATTGAATGATCTTAAGACATCAATGTTGTTTTCATGGTCAGATGGATCCCCTGTGGCCTATACTTATTGGAGCTATCAAGAACCGAGCCATTTAACTAATAGGGATGAGAACTGTGTCATGATGAATACAACGGTGAGAGTGGCAATACAATCTGTTCAGTTTTCAAATTATATTATGCACTCCTTCTCATAAGCTGATATATAATAAGCAAAGACTTTTCAAGATACAGAAATCCATTCCCAATGTAATGGATACTCCAAAGTGAAAAAGAGAATGAGGCAACGGAAGAGAAATGCATGTTTTTTTGTTGAAAGTTAAATATGCAAACGATTGGTTTACATAAAAGGGAAGGTGTCTCGTTTATTTGAGGTGGTTGGGAAGGGGAGTGGGAGCGAGAGCGAGCATGAGCAGGTATTTTAACCAAATTGTTAAAACAGATGCAGAATGCATGCTTTGCTGTTTTGAAATGTCTGAACCCAAGGTAAAAGTTTGGTAGATAGCTTTTGGGCTAATTAATGTGTATCATGATTTAAATGTCAATGCAGCTGCTGAACCTGACACAGCAAGTTTAGCATTCAAGGCCTGATTAAGTCCTGCTTTCCTGGAGACAAAAGAGAAGCCAACTTGGAGAGATATCTTGGGGCTTCGAGAGTTTTCCCCTAGTTTATTGAATGCATTGCTGCAGATCTTGATTGGGGAGGCCCAGAGGAGAAGGATGTTCTTGTTAATAATGGGAAAGGTCAATTAGGTCATTAAATCTTACCTCTTACTCAAGCCGCTGCATTACTCTGTCTTGCTCACGTCCCCCTTGCAATTTTCCTGTAAACTAGGTGCGCTTTACTCTGTTGGATTATCTCTCGTACTGTTTGTTTTCCTCTTTCTTGACTCTGTCTCTGTCTCACTCTCAATTTGTTTTCTTTGTTTGCATGTGTGTGTGTGTATGTGTGTGTATCTATCTCATTATGAATCCATGTCTCTCTCTCTCACACACACAATACTGTCTTCATACCTGAGAAACTGGCGCCTCAAGCTCAGCATGGGTAAGACAACATCTTCAATGCTCCACCTCAACAACAGGGAAGCGACTCGCGAGATGAACGTCATGGTGGATAATGCCTGGTTACGGTCCCAGCCCGTCCCCACGTACCTCGGTGTGAAGCTCGACAGAACGTTGTCATTCAAACAACACCTGGAAGGTGCCAAGGCAAAGACAAGCAACCGTGCCGCACTGATTCGCTGCCTAGCCGGCACTACATGGGGAGCCACGACCAACACACTGCGCATGTCAATAATGGCCCTGGTGTTCTCAGCCGCCGAGTACTGCGCCCTGTTCTGATGCCGTAGCCCTCGCGCCAAGAAGCTGGATGCTGCCCTGCGGACTGTCTCCGGATGCCTACGAGCCACCCCAATAAACCAACTGCCCGTCCTCGCTGGCATCGCCCCAGCCAACATCAGACGAGACGCAGCCACGCTGGCCCTCTCTCAAAATGCACAGACCAGTGAATCCCACCTCCTCCATCAGATCATCAAAGAGACACCACGACGAGTGCGCCTCAAGTCACGGCACCCCTTTGCCACGCAAGCCCAAGAGCTGCTCTGCACAACACCGGCTGACGCTTCTAAGGCTGCCTGGGTCAAGACGACATGGAGAGACCAGTGGAAGTCAGCAGAACCATCTAGGCTACACCAGTACATCAATTACCCCATGGACGTCCCTGGCCAGGACCTGCCCCGAAAGCAGTGGACAGGCATCGGACGCTATGGAATAGCGATGAAGAGGTGGGGCCTCGTGGACAGCACCTCCTGCGAGTGTGGGGACCCAACGCAAATAGTAGAGCACGTAGTCACCAGTTGCCCCAAACACCGGCCACCGAATGGTGAACGAGGTCTGATTGACCTGGACGATGATACGTTGGCCTGGCTCGCCTCAACAGAGCTGCAGGTCTAAAAGACACACGACAGAAGAAGACACACACAACACTATACATATTTTTGTGAAATTTAGAGAACAAAGTTCTAGAGTAACTAAGTGGGTCAGACAGCATCTCTGGAGGAAAATGGATGGGCAACGTTATGGGTTGAAGAAGGGTCCTGACTTCAAATGTCACTCATCCTTTTTCTCCAGAGATAAACCAGCAACTTCAGTTCCTTGTTTCTAAATATACTTGTGAAAGGTGTTGATGGACTAGTTGGGCCAGTGATATGGATAACCCTGTTGTGGCCTCACCTTCACATCTATTTCCGTATACGTCTAATTTAATTTCTTCTTATGTCTAACATAACACACATGCACACACACGCAAAATTTGCCTTTTGATAAAATGATTATCAATAACAAATTGCTTAACATATTTATGTATTTTCCAGACTGGTTATTGGGCAGATCAGCTGTGTGAAATGGAATATGGATATATTTGTAAATCCAAACCACTTCCAAATAAATCAGGAAAGGAAATCGAAATTCCTGCAGAAGAAGGATGCAAGAAGGTCAGATAAAGCTTTTACTGATAAAATAATCTATCTGATGCCACTTTAAATGTTTGGACCAGTGGCTCCTAAATCTTTTCGTCCGTGGCAGAAAATGATCAAATATTTGGACAAGGCCCATATTTTAAGATAGCATGATAAATTAATTAGTTTAGTTTAATTTAGATATACTGCGCAGAAACAGGCCCTTTGGCCCACCGAATCTGCGCCGACCAGCGATCCCTACACACTAACACTACTCACACACTAGGGACAATTCACAATTATATCACGAAAATTAACCTACAAATTTGTACGTCTTTGGAGTGTGGGAGAAAACCAGAGATTCCTGAGAAAACTCATGCAGTTCATTGAGAGAACATACCAAGTCTATGCAGGCAGCACCCATTGTGAGGATCAAACCCGGGTCTCTGGCGCTGTATGGCAGCTACTGCTGTGCCACCATGCTACCCTAATTGTTCTGTCAATGTAATTCAAGATTTCAAAACATTTTGTTTTGGCTTTGTAGATTATTAATCACAAAATTAAAGCATTAAATAAAATAAAATGTAATAATTGAAAACATAATCAAAAGCTTGAAATAAAAGTTTCACAATGACAACATTGAATGCTCCCACTGTTCTACCCGCCTGCCCCTTGCGTGCTGAAACTTGCACATCAATCATTTCAACAACTTGTGTCAAAATTTTCCATAATTTAAAAATATATATTTTGGACATCACCTCCTGGCCCATTTTCAATGTCTCGGGGCATGGCTGGAGGTTGTTAACTTTAAAAGTATCTTCCATTAACTGAACATATTGACCAACTTTACAGAAAAGCGAATAGGTAATATATAATAGATGGAAGGTGGATAATTTCAACTCTTCTTTATATTACGGTAATTGTATTTATTATGTGATAAATGAAATATTGGAAACTGAATTTTAACTATTATAATAGTCAGTGCTGAAGTTCCAGCACTTTAAAAAATGTGATATTTTATCAGCAGGACTTTAACATTTCTTGTACATACTTCCCACGACTAAAGATCTCAAAAGGACCCACTGAGTTACTCCAGCCTTTTGTGTCTATCTTTGGTTTAGACAAGTAGGCAGCTCCTTCCTACTCAAAAGGGTTTTAAATGGGACTCCACGGTGTACAATGGTGAATGGGCCATAAACTGTTGTCCTTGTCTAGCTTTGGAAGACTTGCAAGGTTCAGGCAGATCAACGGACATCTTCAAGCATGTTGTTAATCCTCAAGCAGAATGTATATTGTGAGATGCATAGATAGTGCAGTCAATCAACACCTTTTTTTTTTACCATGGAAGAGTATCGAAAACAAGAAATTATAGATTTTAGGTGAGAGGAAGGAGTATTAAAGGGGAACTGAGGGATAAGCTTTTTACACAGATGCTCATTGATATCTGGAACTCAGTGAGAGAAGAGGAGGTGGAGTTAGATACTTTCTTTAAGCGATATTTAGACAGGTACTTAAATATGCAAGGCATAGACAGATACAGTCTTAATACTGGCAATCCATATTCATGTTCATAAGATATCGGAGCAGAATTAGGCTGTTTGGCCAATCAAGACTATTCAGCCATTTAATCATTGCTGATCTATCTTTCCCTCTCAATCATAATCTCCTGCCTTCTCCCCACAAACCCTGACAACCTTACTAATCAAGAATTTGCTTTAATAAAATCAATTGACTTGGCCTCCTACACCATCTGTGGCAAATAATTCCACAGTTTCACTACCTTCTGACTATTAAAGTAGATGGGCTTAAAGGTTGGCATGGGCATGGTGGGCCAAAGGGCCCATTTCTGTGCTGTTCAACTCTGTGACTCTATGACTCAGTAGTTGATATTTGTCTCAATTAGTATTCTGTAATACACAACGGTTCTATCCCCCGTTTATAACTGTTGAACTAACTGAGGATTTATTGTCTTTGGAATGGGGATAAACCATTGACTGAAATACCTCAACTCAAATGTACCATATATCAGCAAATGTACAGGAACAGATTTAGGATTATTATCAAAGTGCTGAAAGACTGAACTAATTTTGAAACGAAAGAGTTAGGACTGCCAAAAAATGTGACATGTTTACCATATTGCCGCTGATAAGATTGCCAGCTGGCCACTTAGACTTCAAATCATATTTACCTTTTATAGAAATGCCATTGTAGATGTTGTTTGGTTTTATTATACATCAAAATTAATTGACCCTAACAGGAAGAATTAAGTCAGCACTTCATCTACTTACTATAATCTCTGCTTTCAGCTTTGAAGTAAAGCTATTTTTAGTATTTCCCTCTTGAAACTTTAATTTAAAATTACTATAACATTAAGATAGTTCCTTAATACATAATTGAATTCATGCCATGTTCTAAAATTGATCTCCAAATCCTGTATTTATGTTGGTATTGTCCAAATTTGATTTATTAAATTTGGTAATATTTAGTAATTTACAGTCTAAACCCACAACAGGAATACAAGGAAATTAAAAGTACTGGATATACTCAGAGTTTGAGCAACATATGCAGAGATAGAAACAGAGTTAATGTTTTAGATCAATGATTGTGTCCTGGGCCCAGCCAGCTGTAATGATCTGATCAATAATTTTTCCCTCTTCATAAAGTCTAAAAGTGGATTTTTGCTAATGGTTGCACAATACTCAATTCTCTTTACAATGTCTCAGCAAATGCAAAAGTCTATGGCTGAATGCAGACCTAGACAATATTCAGGCAAGAGCTGATGAATGGCAAGAAGGCAGTTACAGGATACTGAGTTGGATGATCAGCCATGATTATATTGAATGGCGGTGCAGGCTCGAAGGGCCGAATGGCCTACTTCTGCATCTATTTTCTATGATTCTAAGAAACATTCACTGCACAGTATGAACAATGAAAACACAGAATGCAGGAAGTAAATAGAGAGCTTAGGAACATAGCATCAAGACAACAACCTCTCCCTCAATGTCAGCAAGACGGAAATGCTAATTATTGACTTTGGAAAACGTGGTGGTGTACATGCCCCAGTCAGCATCAAAGGTGCTGAAGAGAAGATGCTGAAGAGAACTTCAACTTGAGAGCTTCAACTTCTTAAGCATGAGTATCACCAATAATTTATCTTGACCCAGCTACACTAAACCTACAGCCAACTTCTACAGTTGCACCCTAAAAAACATCCTATCAGATGCTTTGATTTGGTACCAGTTCCGGCCAACACTAAAATAAATTGCAGAGAGTTGTGGATGTGGCCCATTAAATCCATCTGCACTTCATGCTGCCTCGGGAAAGCAGCCAACATAATCAAGAACCCTGGTCATTCTATCTTCTCCCCTCTCATCAAGCAGAAGATACAAAACCTTGAAAGCACTTATCACCAGGTACAGGAGCAGCTTCTTCCCCACTCTTATCAAACTACTGAACAGTTCGCTCATAATCTAAGTCATGATTTCCCAACCTGCCTCATTGAAGCACTTGCACTTCCTCTGTACCTGTAATGCGATAACATGGTAACACTATGTTCTGCATTCTGTTATTTATGCTTTGCCTGTTGTACTTGTGAATGGTTTGATTTTACTTAAGTATAGTATCATTTTACTAAATAACCTGCTAACAAACTTTTTCACTATATTTTGGTATATGTGACAACAATAAACCAATAGCGATACAATAATATTAGACAATGACCATCTAAAAAAGGAAGAGACATTCAGTGCATTACCATTGTCAAGTCCCTTCAGCATCAGTATTCTGTGAGCCACCAGTGATCAGAAGCTACATTGTTCCAGCCACCTAAGTACAAGGTGTAGTAGAGCAGGTTGAAAGCTTGGCTATCCTGGACTCACCTCTTGACATCTTAAAGCATCGTCATCATTAATAACACACAATCTCATTGAATTGGGTTTTTTTTAATTTCCTTGCACCATTGGCCCACACAGGGGTGTAAATGTGTATCATTTACATAATTCATTGCAGTTGCTCACCCAAACTACTCCCACAAATCCATCTTACAATGAAGCCTTAACATAATTCTGGCTCAGAACTTCTCAAGATGAAGTCATTAGGGGCTGAACACTCTGCTGCAGAATGGATGTTTAGAATCAGAGTGGATCAGAAAGGACACTGAAGATCTGAAGGGTACAAAAGGGTGTAAAACTGAGGGGAGAGATCAGACGGAGGAAAATGACGGGAGAAAGACAGGGTGAATAATAGAATTTAAACGTTGTTGAACTTTGTGCTCTTTCATGTCTTAAAGAAGGGGAACCAGCCTTTGGTTGAAGGACAGACTTGAGAGAAAGAATAAGTGTGGTTGCAGAGAGACGTTAAACAAAGATCTCTGAATGTGTTGCGAATAGCTAATCATCCAGCACTAAATAGGTTTAGTTCAGTTTTGTCTATTATTGTCATGTGTACTGCGGAATAGTGCAGCTTTTTGTTGCATGCTATCCAGTCAGCAAAAACACTGATTACAACTATAGCTGTTTACAGTATACAGATACAGAATAAAGGGTATAACATTTAGTGCAAGATAAAGTCCAGTAAAGTTCAATTAAAGAAAGTGCAGACTTCTCCAATTAAGTAAACTGCTCTTTAGTTGGTGAGAGGACTGTTCAGTTACCTGATAAAAGCTGGGAAGAAGCTGTCTCTGTATTTGGAGGTATGTGTTTTCAAATTTCTTGTTGGGTGCATGATGGTCTGGACACCGTCTGCAACTCTGCAATTTCTTGAGGTCTTTGATGGAGCTGTTCCCAAACCATCCTATGATGCATCCCGATAAAATGCTTTCCACTGTACACCTGTAGAAGTTGATGAGGGTTGTCAAGGACATGACCATCTTCCTCAGCCTTCTAAGGAAATAGAGGTGTTCATGTGCTTCGATGTGGTTGGAATGGAACAAATCGCTGCCAATATTTATTCCTAAGAACTTGAAGCTTTCAGCCATATTTACCTAGGTGCCATCAATGTATACCCGGTTATATGTACTGCTTTGTTTCCTGAAGTTAATCAAAATCTCCTTTGTCTTGCTGACATTAGTTTAGAGATACATCATGCAAACAGGCCCTTCAGCCTATCGTGTACACACTGAACATTGATCTCCCATTCACATGAGTTCTATGTTATCTCACTTTTACATCCACTCCCTACACACTTGGGGCAATTTGACAGCCAGTTAGTTATCCTGGAAACCTGCATATCTTTGGGATATGGGAGTGAACCAGAGCACCTGGATGAAACTCATGTGGTCACAGGGAAAACATGCAAACTCCACACGGACAGTACTTGACGTCAGGATCGAGCCCTGGTCTCTGGTGCTGTGAGGCAGCAGCTTTACCAGCTGCACCACTGTGCCACCCTACATTGTTGTCTTGGCACCAGGTTGCGAGGTTCTCAATCTCCTTCCTGTACTCCGTCTCATTATTATTTGATATCCGGCCCACCACTGTGCTGTTGTCTGTTAATTTGTAAATTGAGTTGGATTGGTATTGAACATACCTGCAATAAAGGTTGGATCAGAAATGTAAAAACTGGAATCCATGTGTAGTAAGTTGGAACTGAAGAACGATATGGTGCTGGAAGTGAGTTTAGGTCAACAACATCAAAAACAAGAAGGGAGACAGAAAGCTTTGAGTGTAAATAAAATAAATGGACAAATAGACATTCCATTGTATCAACCAATGGATAGATGAGTTGAAGGAATGGTTCAATGCTATATGATACTGTAAAAGGAGCAGAGATTTTTCAGGGTGCATTTCTCGAACAGATGTATAGAGAATTCAACAGAAGTCGAAAGGTGATGTACTGCACATGCTGCAAATGTGAAATAAGAACAGAAAGTGCAAGGAATACTCAATTGGTCAAGCAGCATCTTTGGTGAGAGTAATAGTTTATGATTCGATCAATGCGTCTTCAGCAGAACTAGCAAATGGAATTGTCCATTTTGTTATTTCAATGGGGCCCAGCTGTTTTTGCAATATTCCATCTTTGTGCACAGAGTTACATGTTCTTCAATCATTCACAATCTTGCAGGAACACCGTATAATTAACCAATTCATACACGTGTTTCCAGAGGGTTTCTCTGGTTAGCAATCAACAACAAGAAAGCTGATCGAAGAAAGCCTCTACCACTCAAAGCCAATAAAGAAAATCTGTGAGGCCTTAAGTATGCAACGTTGCTCGATGGTAACATAGTAATACAGCTGGACCAGAACAGATCAAGTTTCCTGCTATTATTTTCATTTGGCCAGCTAGCCCTATTCAGTGGACTTGCTGCCTGGCTCTTATTCCTTCGTGTCAGCAGCAAACTAATTGGCAAAATAAAACTGTGCCTTTTAAAATTCACAGCTCCTGCTGTGCAATGTCTCCTGTGCATTAAATTCGATATAAAGGACCATATGTGGATTTTTATTTACAGGGTTGGAAGAGGTACCAGACATTTTGTTATCTGATTGGATCATCTATAATGACGTTCCACGATGCAAATAAGCAGTGTCAAAATGTCAACGCAGTTCTGGTTAACGTTCAAGGAAGGTAGGCAACGTTATGTCAAAACTCCAAAGAAACATGTTGCATGTAATGGTGAAATCTTTTTGAAATCATTATTGAATATACAATAATGTCAAGAAATGTTAATAGTTGATGA
Organism: Raja brachyura; assembly: GCA_963514005.1. Next base: position 26,350,620 of record OY740782.1, on the reverse strand, counting down.
AAATCAATTTATCACAGCTAATGGTATCCATTCATCAGTAATTTTTCTGATTATTTATTCATTAATAGGATCTGGGTATAGCTAGCAGTGATGACATTTATTGTCTTTATATACCTTCCTTGGTGTACTTGGACAATTCCCATCAGGTTGGTCTAAAGGCCCTCTGTTTTTTTCTGAAACGAAGATCCTTCCACCAACCTCTTCTCTGCCTGGTAGAACTCCTTCTTACCCTGAAAATCTTTTCTTTTGATTCCTCTTACCTTGTACAAATCAAAGGTATAGCCTGGGGCACTTGTATGGCCCCCAGCTATGTCTGCCTTCTTGATGGCTAAGTGAAATAGTCCTTGTTCCAAACCTCCTCGTGCCATTCGCTAACGGGGCGGCACGGTGGCTCAGCGGTAGAGTTTGTGCCTTACAAAGCTTACAACGCAGAGACGCGGGTTCGATCCCGACCAGACTGTACAAAGTTTGTATATATAAAACAATTAAATTCTTATATATAAGAATTTCATTGTTCCATTTCGGGACAGATGACAATGTTACGATAAAAAAACTCGGCTCTCTCTTCAGATTCCAGCATCTGCTGTCTCTGGCATTTATTGTGCACGTCATTGGACTCCGGGGACAATTAAGAGTTATAGTGGTGGGAATCGGGACATGGGCCAGAACAGGAAGAGGTGTCTGATTTCCTTCCTGGAAGGACATTGGTGAATCAGATGTGTTTTTGTGACAGACCATAGGTTTAAATTTGTCGTTGCAGATATAATATTGAATATAATAATAAGTGAATATTTTCATTCCAAATTTATTTAGATTTTTCAAATGTTATTTTGAACTCAAGTCTCTGGTGTAGATTTCTGGATGCGAATCAAATTATTTAACCGCTAGACATAATACTGTGTGCTGTGTGCTGTGCTCCACAAGCGATGTCTTGTTTCCATCTGCTGTGTGCTGTGCTCCACTGGTGATGTCTGGCTTCACTGAAGCCAGTAGTGCTGACGAAAATATTATATTATTTCTATGAACACATGGAAATGCCTTTAAAAGTTCTTCAACATGGAGTAAACCTAATGTTAAACTCATATAGGCAAAAAAGAACTAATTAATTTATTCCCATTATAGACTCCTCATCATAAACTTCATTTGCACCTCACACTGCCTTGGGAAAACAGCTAATGTAATTAAGGTAGACATAAATGCTGGAGAACCTCAGTGGGCGAGGCAGCATCTGTGCAGCGAAGGAATAGGCGACGTTTTGGGTCGAGACCCTTCTTCAGACTGATGTGTGGGGGTGGGGAGGGGCGAGAAAAAGAAAGGAAGAGGACAATAGGCTGTGGGAGAGCTCGGAAGGGGATGGGAAGGAGGGAGAAAGCAAGAACTACCTGAAATTGGATGTCAATGTTCATACCGCTGGGGTATAAACTACCCAAGTGAAATATGAGGTGCTGTTCCTCCAATTTACGGTGGGCCTCACTCTGGCCATGCAGGAGGCGCAGGACAGAAAGGTCGGATTCGGAATGGAAGGGGGAGTTGAAGTGCTGAGCCACCGGGAGATCAGGTTGGTTATTGCGAACTGAGCGGAGGTGTTGGGCGAAGCGATCGCCAAGCCTGCGCTTGGTCTGATCCCTGTTACTCCCTCTTCGCCATGCTCCCATTGGGCAAAAGATACAAAAGCATGAGCTCATGTACCGCCAGATTCGGGAACACTTTCTCTCCTTCTATCAAACTTCTGACCAGTTCTTCCATAACTTATGGATTATTGCCATTCTTCTAACCTACTTCATTGCAGTGATTGGGCTTTCTCTTTGGAACTGTGGTGCTGTAATGTTGAGAACTATATTCTGCACCCTGGTATTTTTCTCTTTAATCGATCTGTTATTTTTATCTTTATCTATTTGTGTGTGACTTGATTGTGCTCATGTTTACCATTATCCGATTTAATTATTTAGAATACAAGCAAAAGCTTTTCACTGTATCTCGGTACAAGTGAGAATAATATACCAATACTAATTATTCTGTGATGTTTACTTCCATGAAGATTTAATTCAATTTTAAGATTTGACTTGGCACTCTTGCTTTTGGAAAACCCTTTCTTGCTTATTGCATAGCAACTATATTCTTTATTGTTTTATAATCTTTCTCCTTTACAGATTTGAGCAAGCTTTCCTGACAAGCTTAATTGGTCTGCGACCTGAAGCATATTTTTGGATTGGAATAAAATCTGATACAAATAATGAAGGGACCTTCATATCAGTGAACAATAAGCCAGTGTCATTTACGCACTGGAACATTAACATGCCAGGTGGGCAATAAGAACAAATGGCATCTTGTTGGACAATTTATTTATTACCATTATAAGGCAGGAAATAATAATGCAAGCCATAGTATATTATTGAGTTATGGTTATGATTGTAAAGTACGAAAAGTGGCAGACAATGCACACAGCTGACTCCCTATGAAGACCCAAGTGGAAGCATAGAATGAGGCCATTCAGCCCATTTGCTTCATGCTCACTCACAGATTATTGCCATTTCCCCACTAAGTTTCCCTGTACCATATTTTTCCTACATTCCTACCAATGTCACCACTCACCAACACAAGAAGCCAATTAACCTGCCAAGCTGAATTTGAGTGTCTCAAGGAAGTCCATGTGTTTACAAGGATTTGATTCCTCTGTATCAAAGATAGCAACACAGATTGGTTGATCACTTAGTGAAGCAGTAATGACCTTGAGCTTTCAGTTGCCTATAATTCTTCATCCCACTCCCACTCAGATCTTTCTCTTTGTAGCCTCCTGCAGTTTTACAATGAGGCTCAATACAACCTCAATAAATAACACAATCTTTCATTTGGAAATGTTGCAGCCTTCTGGTGTTAATAGCAAATTCACCTATTTTAGATAACTCAGTCTTTCTTTCTCAAACATCAACAGATTGCTGGAAGAGCTCAGTGAGGGTTTAGTCCTAATGCAGGGTCTTGACCTGATTGATTTATTCTCCATTGATGCTAATTGACCCGCTGACTTCTTCCAGTGCTCTGACTGGTACCAGTAGGTTAAATGTTTTAGATAAAAATAAAGTATTCCAGCTCTGGTGTGAATGATCAAATCTCCAGACGGACACGTCTACATGGATTAAAATTGGACCATTTAGATATAATGGCCTTCACTAAATTATCAATTATTTTCATTGTAATCCATTGGTTTAATTTGTTTTAATTTTTTTTACATGTTGGAAGTTATTTTCTTGCAAGTATGAAATATAATATATCATTTGCAGGGAGAAAAAATGGATGTGTTGGCATGGCAACTGGACGTGCTGCTGGGTTATGGGATGTTCGTGATTGTAATAGCAAAGCCAAATATATCTGCAGGTCCTGGGCAGCTGGTGCCACATCTCCTCCAGTCATTCCAACAACTGTTCCAGCAACTTGTTCGTCAGGGTGGAAAACATATCAAAACTCCAAATACTGCTACCATGTGAGTCAGATACAAGGTTTAAATCCTACCCTTTAATAGGTTTTGTATGTAATGAATGTAGATCTGTGTGCCGTCTTGTTAACCTTAGCTTGGTACAGTCCTGCTTGTCTGTGCTGCTTTTGGAAAAGTAGGCTGCAATTCAAATGGAAACCTTTCCCCCACTTTGATGAGTTTGAATGATCTGAGTTTTTGGGTGATGGCCCCACTTGAGTCACGAGGAGTTATTGAGCTTAGTTTAATTTAGTTTAGGCATACATTGCAGGAACAGGTCCTTTGGCCCACCGAGTCCACACCAACCAGTGATCACCTGTACACTAACGCTATCCTATGCGCTAGGGACAATTTACTTGGGACAATCAAAGCCAATTAACCTACAAACCTGTACGTTTTTGGAGTATGAGAGGAAACCGGAGCACATGGTTGCTATGGGAACCAGGTGCTCTGAGAGCACCCATGTGGTCAAAGTGAAAATGTACAAATCTCATACCAGTAGTCAGGATCGAACCCGGGTCCCTGATTCTGTAAGGCAGTAACTCGACTGATGTGCACTGTGCCACCCTGTTAAATTCTTTGCACTGGGTTACGATTTTGTGTTCATGGCTTAATTAAGGTTTAGGTAAGATTTGTGGCCTTGACATCCGACAAAATAAAAGGGACTACATTTACAATGTAAACCGGCAGCTGAGAACCTCCTTGAGGGATATCAAGCTTTATTTCCACTCATGTTTGGGTTTTTGCCTTTACAAAGATGTCAAGAGAATCAAATGTTTTTGCATGCATGTGATGCATATCCTTCCATTTCCTGCATATTAATGTGCCTATCTAAAAACCTCTTCAATGTTATACTATCTTACCAACCACCACCTCCTCTGGCAGTGAATTCCAGGCATCTACTCTCTGTGTAAGAACTTGCCTTACACATCTCATTTGAGCTTTTGCCCACTAATCATAAAGCAATTCCCTCAAGTATTTGGCATTTCACCCACAAGAAAGATTCTAACTGTCTACCCTGTCTATGGCTTCCAAAATTTTATAAGCTTCTTTCAGATCATCCCTCAGCCTCTGACGTTCCAGATAAAGCAATGCAAGATTGTTCAACCCCTCCTTTAAATTACTACCCTGTAATCCAGGCAGCATTCTGGTAAACTTCCTCTGATTCTTCTCCAACATCCTTCCTATAGACAATAGACAATAGGTGCAGGAGTAGGCCCTTCGGCCCTTCGAGCCATTCAATGTGATCATGGCTGATCATCCCCAATCAGTACCCCGTTCCTGCCTTCTCCCCATATCCTCTGACTCCGCTATCTTTAAGAGCTCTATCTAGCTCTTTCTTGAAAGTATCCAGAGACCCGGCCTCCACCGTCCTCTGAGGCAGAGAATTCCACAGACTCACAATACTCTGTGAGAAAAATGTTTCCTTGTCTCCGTTCTAAATGGCTTACCCCTTATTCTTAAATTGTGGCCCCTGGTTCTGGACAGCCCCAACATCGGGAACATGTTTCCTGCCTCTAGCGTGTCCAAACCCTGAACAATCATATATGTTTCAAAAAGTTCCCCTCTCAACGTCCTAAAGTCCAGAGTGTACAAGCCCAGCCGCTCCATTCTCTCTGCATATGACAGTCCCACGATCCCGGGTATTAATCTTGTAAACCTATGCTGCACTCCCTCAATAGCAAGAATGTCCTTCCTCAAATTAGGGGACCAAAACTGCACACAATACTCCAGGTGTGGTCTCATTAAGGCTCTGTACAACTGCAGAAGGACCTCTTTACTCCTATACTCCACTCCTCTTGTTATAAAGACCAACATGCCTTTCACTTTCTTCACTGCCTGCTGTACCTGCATGCTTACTTTCATAGACTGATGAACAAGGACCCCCAGATCCCATTGTGCTTCCCCTTTTCCCAACTTTATATAGTAATCGGCCTTCCTGTTTTTGATACCAAAGTGGATAACCTTGCATTTATCCACATTAAACTTAATCTGCCATGCATCTGCCCACTCCCCCAACCTGTCCAAGTCACCCTGCATTCTCATAGCATCCTCCTCACAGTTCACACTGCCACCCAGCTTTGTGTCATCTGCAAATTTGCTAATGTTACTTTGAATCCCTTCATCCAAATCATTGATATATATTGTAAATAGCTGTGGTTCCAGCACCGAGCCTTGCCCTACCCCACTTGTCACTGCCTGCCATTCTGAAAAAGACCCGTTAATCCCTGGCCTTTGTTTCCTGGCTGCCAACCAATTTTCTATCAATGTCAGCACTCTACCCCCCAATACCATGTGCCCTAATTTTGCCCACTAATCTCCTATGTGGGACCTTATCAAATGCTTTCTGAAAGTCCAGGTACACTACATCCACTGACTCTCCCTTGTCCATTTTCCTAGTTACATCCTCAAAAAATTCCAGAAGATTAGTCCAGCATGGTTTCCCCTTCATAAATCGATGCTGACTTGGACCGATCCTGTTACTGATATCCAAATGTGTAGCTATCTCATCTTTTATAATTGACTCCAGCATCTTCCCCACCACCGATGTCAGGCTAACTGGTCTATAATTCCCTGTTTTCTCTCTTCTGCCTTTCTTAAAAAGTGGGATAATATTAGCTACCCTCCAATCCACAGGAACTGATCCTGAGTCTATAGAACATTGGAAAATTATCACAAATGCATCCACAATTTCTAGTGCCACTTCCTTAAGTACCCTGGAATGCAGACCATCAGGCCCTGGGGATTTATCAGCCTTCAGTACCATCAGTCTATCCAACACCATTTCCTGCCTAATGTGGATTTCCTTCAGTTCCTCCGTCACCCCAGATCCTCTAGCCATTACTATATCAGGAAGATTGTTTGTGTCCTCCTTATTGAAGATAGATCAAAAGTATGTGTTCAACTCATCTGCCATTTCCTTGTTCCCCATAATAAATTCACCTTTTCTGGTCATCAAGGATCCAACTTTGGTCTTAACTAATTTTTTCCTCCTCACATACCTAAAGAAGATTTTACTATCCTCCTTTATATTCTTGGCTAGCTTATCTTCATACCTCATCTTTTTTCCCTGTATTGTCTTTTTGGTTATCTTCTGTTGGTCTTTAAACATTACCCAATCCTCTTGCGTCCCACTCATCTTTGCTACGTTGTACTTCTTCACTATCATTTTTATACTGTCCCTGACATCCCTTGTCAGCCACGGTCATCCCTTACTCCCCTTGGAATCTTTCTTCCTCCTAGGAATGAACTGATCCTGCACCTTCTGTATTTTTCCTAGAAACACCTGCCATTGTTGTTCCACTGTCATCCCTGCTAGGGTATCTTTCCTGTCAACTTTGGCCAGCTCCTCCTTCATGGCCCTTTAGTCCCCTTTATTCAACTGTAACACTGACTCCTCCTATCTACCCTTCTCCCTCTGCAATAGTAGATTAAACCTGACCATATTATGGTCACTACCTCCTAAGGGTTAATTAACCTCAAGTTCCTTTTTCAAATCCAATTCATTACATAACACTAAATCCAGAATTGCCTTCTCGCTGGACGGCTCCAATACAAGCTAAAATCATGTGACCAAGTATTCACGCAATATTCCAAATGCAGTCCAGCCAGCCAACATATTATAAAGCTGCATCATGAATTCCTGACTCTTATACTTATAGCCCAACCAATAAAGGCAAGCTTACCATACACTTTCTTTACCATTCTGTCATCTTGTATTGCCACTTCCAGGGAGTTATGGATTTGAAATTCCAGCTGTGATAGTAGAGGCAGATGCAATAGCATCCTTTAAGAGCCTGTTAGATAGGCACATGGGAATGCAAGGATTACTGGGATATGAAACATGTTCAGGCAGATGAAATCAGTTTAATTTGGCATCATGTTCGACGCAAACAGTGTGGGCCAAAGGGCCAAGGCATTCCTCCAAGTCCCTGTCTATTTCACCTTCCTCAGCCTTACGTGTGATTCATTTTTCCTTTTGACCAAATTTACGACCTCTTCTATACCTTCTCATTCTTGTCCCTCCTCCTCCCACCTTTCAGACAGCCTAATCTCTTTCTGGTATCTGTATCAGGTAATTGCCTGATCTTCCAGCATTCAGCTCAGCAGCTGAATCCCACGGTAATGGGGATTAGGATAAGGACTTTCATTTGAACACCATTCACTCCTTTGAAATGGTCCGAAGCCACGCTCTCAGCATCTCGAGGAAGGATTGTACATGGCAGCTGGCCGTTCGCCTGTTGATGCCACTCTGCAGCTATCTGTTTAGTGTCTGTCTGGTGACAACAAGTCATTTTAATCTGTATTTCCTCAATTAATCATGTCTACATTAGGCAGTAGATTAAGAGGCCTGAAAGATATGCTGAGAGCTTTGAATCCACAGAATTTGCCAGTTGACTTACCGCCACTCCATCGCTTTTTCACTCAGATGGTGATTATATGGAAGCAGTGGAGGCAGTTGAGGCAGGTACTAAAACAACACTTAAAAGACATTTGGGCAGGTCCATGGATAAGAAAGGTTTAGAGGGTTATGGGAAAAATGTGGGAAAATGGGACTTGCTTAGATGGGGCATATTGGTCGGCATGGATGAGTTGGGCTGTGGGGTCTTTTTCCATACTGTATGGCTCTAACAGTACGACCTGCTTCACACTTGATTCCACCATTCCAAATCTTGGTTCACACAAACCTCACCTTTAGTTTACTGTTATTTAAAAAATCCCCAGAATTTGCACATTAATTGCCCACTTAAATTTGCTGTGCAGGTAACATGAGATAGTGAAGGGTTTTGGTATAATTTTAACAAAAATTGTTAATGCATTATCAATTAACCACTCTAACTCCGAATGCACAGTCTCTTTCCCGCAGACAGCAAATTATTCCAGAAATGTTAAATACATTTTTATCTTAATCTCCCTTTCTTTTTTCACGATTAAATCTATTATTTTTCTTACTGTTCTTTATTTGACTCTAATTATCCCACCACTTTTTTTGCTGAAATGTTTCTTTAACTAATGATATATACACGAGGAGTCATCCTCCAGCATGCTACATCCACCACAGGATGGTGATGGGGAAACTGCTCATTCTCAGTTTAGTTCGACTTAGTTTAAGGGCCTGTCCCACTTGGCAAATTTTTTGGTGACTGCTGGCAACATTGACTGGCGTATCAGGTCACCGAAAAATTTGCGGCGTGACGCGGCTTGACACGGCGTGACACGGCGAGACACAGCGAGACACGGTGATGACATATTGACGAGTGGTGTTTTTTCAAGTGTCGCAACGTTTTTGTTGTCGCCGCTGGATTTTGAAATGTTCTTTTGGCGACCCTGATATGACGCCGGCAGTCGCCGAAAAAAATCGGCAAGTGGGACAGGCCCTTTATTGTCACATGTACCAAGGTAGAGTGAAAAGCTTTTCTTGCGTGCTAACCAGTCAGCGGAAAGACAATACATGATCACAATCGAGCCATTTACACTATATAATGCTAAGGAATACATTGCAAGGTGTGCGATGCCTGCAGTGGGACGGTGATTTGCCACAGACAGCACGGTACAGGTTCTGTAAAACAGTTGGAGAGAAAGCAAAGGCACCATAATTATTGGACATGTGAAACATCCTACCAAAGGTCCTTTAACTTAGTAACAAGGAACTGCAGAATCTGGAATCTTGAGCAAAAATATTTGCTTTTGCTAATTCACCAGGCCATGTAGTATCTCTGGAGAATGTGGATAAGCAATGTTTTGGGTCAGGACCTTTCTTCAGGCTTGCTTTAACTTGCTTAGTATGACTTCAGCCTCTTTGCAGGATTCATTTTAAACTACTTTTCAACTTTGAGCCTTTTTACTGAGTTTTATTGGTAGCCTTTATCTGCCTGGTATCTGACGAATAATACAATGCACCTTTTCCCATTCAGATTTTCATAAAAACACCACATTTCAAGAAATCGTGGTTTGAAGCACGTGATTACTGTCAAAGCAGAGGAGCAGAACTAATTAGCATCCAGGATAGCACTGAAACTGATTTCATCTGGAATCAACTTGTGTACGTATTTACTGTTTACCACGCTTTCCAAATGTTTTACCAGTAACTTATTAGGAGTTACAAAGTTATTTGATTGTGTTGGAATTCAACACTTTACTTCAAACATATCTATCAAATATACTCAACTATGGTAAAGAAGGTTATGCTGATGTAATTAATCAAGAATAATGGGGTTCAGAGGGAGAGATAGATCAGCCATGATCGAAGGGCGAAATAGACTTGATGGGCCGAATGGCCTAATTCTATTCCTATTCCTTTTGACTTCATAGTGATTGGGGAACCAGCAGTGAGAGGCATGGATTTATTGTTGCAATTTAAGAAATAAAGATCAAGTTTCAGAGAAAGGCAGCACAGTGTTACAACTGCTGCCTCACAGTACCAAAGATCCGGGTTTGATCCTGACCACGGGTACTGTTTGTGTGGGTTGTGCACATTCTACCTACGTCTGTGTTGGTTTTCTCCAAGTGCACCAGTGTCCCCCAACTTCTGAAAGACGTGCGTGTTTCTAGGTTAATTTGCCTCTGTAAATTGCCTCCAGTCTGCAGGGAGCGCATGCGAAAGTGGGATAATATAGAACTAATGTGAATGGGTGATCGATGGTCAGTATGGACTCAGTGGGCCGAAGGGCCTGTTTCCATGCTTTATCTGCAAACTCAACTTTTTGTTCACATGGAGATTCTTAGAGTCTCGAATGTCTGAGCATCCTTCTGGGATAAATATTTGATCCAACGGAGAACACTGTACTTGGGAGTTGGGTTAGGAGAGGGGCAGAATGAGATAGAATGATTCACTTCTTCAGAAATATCTTGAGAGGAATACCTCATGCTCCCCATCACATCCAGGGTCACATCTTCCTCATAGAACTCACTAAACAACTAAGTGGTGATGATAATAGATAACAAAAAGGCAAAAGGCGTTTTTTTCTGGACAGGGCCCCAAAGGTTGCCCTTCAAATTGTGCTTCATCATCTCTCTGAACCCTTTGCATGAGAACTCATGGGTAGCTTCACAATTTTTTGTGGACAAATGGTTCTGAGTTTCTATCTAATCTTACAACATGGCACATAGAACAGTACAGCAGGAACAGGCCCTTTGGCCCACAATGTCAATGTCGACCATGATGTAAAGTAAAACTAATCTCCTCTTCCTGCATGTGATCCATATCCCTCCATTCCCTACATAACCATGTGCTTATCCAAAAGCCTCTAGTCTAAGGCAAGTAAATTAATCAGATTCAAATTGATTGCATAATATTATTGAACTGCTCTTTTTAAAACACGCAGGTCATCTTTCGCTTCTTTCCCTTTGTGGATCGGAATAAATAAGCCTGGCCCAACTTCTGGATTTATTTGGAGTGATGGCAGTCCAGTAAGAGTTTTGTTTTCATGTGAATAAATGTGCATGATTTTAACTGATTTTCTATCTCAGAATTCTAAAACAGTTAACTCACATTACAGCTGGCAAAGGGTTAGCGCTAGCACAGAAACAAGCCATCTATTGTACTGACCATCAAACACACATCTACACCAATCCTACATTTTATTCTTTCTACATTCTCATCAACCCCCTTCAGATTCATAAGTTCATAGGTATTAGGAGTGGAATTTGGCCATTCGGCTCATCAAGTCTACTCCGCCCTACTAACCCCATTCCCCTGCCTTCTCCCCATAACCTCTCTACCCTACCCCTCACCCACACACTGGAGCGCATTGTGCAGCAGTCAAATAACCTATCGAGCCACATGTCTTTCTGATATGGGTGGAAATCAGAGCACCGGGGGAAACTCAGCATTACGGGGAGAACATGCAAATACCACACAGTCAACTGCTGAGTTCAGGGTTGTGCGGCAGCAGGTTTAGAGATACAGTCCAGAAACTGTATTAAAAAGAGCAGTTCAATAATATTAAGCAATCAAATTGAATTTGATTAATTTACTTGGCTTCCTCTAGAGGCTTTTGGATAGGCACATGGTTATGTAGGGAATGGATCACATGCGGTGTAGAAACAAGCCCTTCGGCCCACCAAGTCCACACTGACTAACGATCCCTTCACATTAACACTACCCTACACACACTAGTGATAATTTACACTAAGCCAATTAACCTACAAACCTGTACATCTTTGGAGTGTGAGAGGAAACCAAAGATCTTGTACAAACTACGTAAAGATAAGCACTCATAGTCAGGGTCAAACCCAGGTCTCTGGCGCTGTATCTAGAAACATAGAAACATAGAAATTAGGTGCAGGAGTAGGCCATTCAGCCCTTCGAGCCTGCACTGCCATTCAATATGAACATGGCTGATCATCCAACTCAGTATCCTGTACCTGCCTTCTCTCCATACCCTCTGATCCCCTTAGCCACAAGGGCCACATCTAACTCCCTCTTAAATATAGCCAATGAACTGGCCTCAACTACCCTCTGTGGCAGAGAGTTCCAGAGACCCACCACTCTCTGTGTGAAAAAAGTCCTTCTCATCTCGGTCGTAAAGGATTTCCCCCTTATCCTTAAGCTGTGACCCCTTGTCCTGGACCTCCCCAACATCGGGAACAATCTTCCTGCATCTAGCCTGTCCAACCCCTTAAGAATTTTGTAAGTTTCTATAAGATCCCCAGCTGTGTCGCCACGCCATCTTATGATCATTATGCCTTCGACTGCACCACATTATGTCATTGTATTTAGATAATATTTTTTGTATATCTTAGGTTGCATTTTTTAGTTTCAGAAGTTTAAGGCTTTAAAAAAGTTCATTAATAGCGATGATTTGGAGAGTTTTGAATTTTACTTACCTATTCACATTATGATTTCCATACTCCACAGTTCCATTTAAAAGGCATTGAAGTAGTATTGACCAAGAGGGCCAAAGGGTTTGTTTCCATGCCACATGCACAGTTCTAATAGGGTATTTACACCGTGATCTAACTGCCAGAGAAAGCTCTTTAACTGCCTTTACACCAATAATGATCACATGGCAATCAGGTTTCTTCAGGGTTTGACCATAAGTTTGTAAGTTCAAAGTCCCATAAAGCAACATCATGACTCTCTGACTTATCATCAATGACCTGACCAAGCATGCTTTATGCCTTTTTTGTCCAATTGTATTGACACTTTCAGGACGTTATGGATTTGGACTGCAAGAGCCTCTGTATAACAATGCTGTTAAGGGTCATGCCTTTAAATGTATATTTACCACATACACATTCCCTCTGCAAGGGCAACACCTGACACTTGCTTGGATTAAACTCCATCTGCCATTTCTTTGCCCATTTCTGTAACTGATCTATATCCCACCATATACTTTGACAGTTTTCCTCACAATCTATGACCCCAGAAATCTTGGTGTCATCTGCAAACTTGCTAACCAACATATCAGCATACAGCAGAGGTCCCAGCACAGAACCTGTTTTGTTGCTATATATTCAGACAGCTAAACTGTAGTTGTTTTTATGTTTGTTGCAGGTAAGATATGAGAACTGGAATGCTGGAGAACCAAACAATCATCGTGGCGTTGAGAACTGTGTTGAAGCACACACAGATCACTTGCGATGGAACGACATACATTGTGAAGCTTTACGTGATTGGATATGCAAAATTAAAAAAGGCAAATATTAAAGAATGCGTTATCAACTTTCATCACACAATATAGATTAAATAAAATTCAATGTATGCCTAAACTTATGAATGCAAAAACGAGGAAGATACTTACAGTTATATCTTCATAGTTGGCAAACCCAAAATCTAAGATATATCGTGTCCTCTTACTCCCACCTCCCCATTTGGTATTGGTTTTAATGAAGATGTAACGTCTTTTAAGATGAACGCTTTCATTAAAATAGGAGAAAGATTTAGAAAGTTTACACATTTTTCCTTTTGGTGGTCTGGAAACTAAGAGGCGACACACTGCCAAAAAGGTAGTGCAAGGTTGTGCTGGCTGCTCGTGAATGATGGGTTTGTTTTATGGGGAAAGTCAGTGCAATAAGGCCTGCATTCAAGAGCGTTCAGGAAAGGAAGTGGCAATCTGCTTGGAAGGTTCAAAATTCCGACAAAGCTTAACAAACTTGACATCGATAGCATATTTTCTGTGGCTTGGCTGGGTAACATAGAATATAGAACAGTACAGCACAGGGGCAAGTCATTCAGCCTAAGGTGTTTGGGCTGAACATGATGCCAAGTTAAATTGATTTCATCTGCCTGTACAAGATCCATATCCCTCTATTCCCTGCACTTCCATAAAAGAGAGAAAAGAGTGGGCATTGCACCATTGGAGAATGATGCTGTAAAGTAGTAATGGAGAACAAAGAAATGAATATGTTTTTTGCATCACACTTCAGAGTGGACAACCAATTCAAGAGTCAGGGGGTGAAGTTAGTGGAGTTGCTATTATAAAGGAGAAGGTGCTTAAAGCTGGATAGGTCACATGGAGCAGATGGAGTACTCCTCGGGGTTCTGAAAGAGGTAGGCATAGAGATTGTGTAGGCATTAGAAGTGATCTTTAATGAGACAGGAATGCTTCCCAGAGGACTGAATAATCACAAAAGTTACTCCATTGTTTAAGAAGGGAATGAGGCAAAAGGGAGGAATTTAATGGCTGGTTAGCCTGACAGTTGTTGGTTAGATTTTGAAGTCCATTTATAAGGATGAGGTCTCAGGGTATTTAGAAGCACATGACAAAATAGGCCGAAGTCAGCATGGTTTTATTAAGGGGATATCTTGCCTGATAAATCTGTTTAAATTCTTTGAACAGGATAGACAAAGGAAAGTTAATGGATGTTTAGAAGGCAAATACAATGTTAGCATTAATTTCAAGAGGACTAGACTATAAAAGCAAGGATGTAATCCTGAGGCTTTATAAGGCACTGGTCAGACAAGATTTGGAATGTTGTAAGCAGTTTTGGGCCCCATATCAGGGGAAGGATGTGTTGGCGTTGGAGAAAGTCTGGAGGATGGATTTCTTTAGTCAGAGGGTGGTGGATTTCATTGCCACAAATGGCTGTGGAGGCCAAGTCAATGGTTATTTTTAAAGCGGAGATTGATAGGTTCTTGATTAGTAAGGGTGTCAAAGAAGGCAGGAGAATAAGAATGAGAGGGAAAAATAGATCTGCCGTGATTGAATAGCGGACCAGACTTCAGTGGCCAACTGTTCTGATTCTCCCATATATTATGATCGTACTAGCCAAGAATGCTTTAAATGGCAGAACAGGCTCAATGGACCAAATTGCCCACTTCTGCTCTTATTTTACGTGCTTCTATTGCAAATAGAAAACTGAAAATAAATAGAGTCACAAGGAATAGCAGATGCTGGAATCTTGAGAAAAACGGAGAGAACTGGAGGAACACAGTGGGACAAAGAGCATTCCCTAGACTGCATGGCATTAACTAGACAAATAACACAGTGATCTTTGCTTGCCGCATAATCATGGGTGGGCACATACTATAGATACAGACAGCACACAACAACAAAACTGTCACATTATACAAGACACTGAAAAGAAAAAGATGCTGCGATATGAATAAAGGTGGAGGGGCAGGTAGTGTAGAGAGAGCAGAGACACTACAGAGGGACTTGGATGGGTTGAGAGAGTGGGCTGAGAAATGGCAGTAGGAATACAGCGTAGCAAAGTGTGGAGTCATGCATTTTGGTAGTAGGAATAAAGACATAGACTATTTTGTAAATGGGGAGAGAATTCAGAAATCGGAGGTGCAAAGGGACTTGGGAGTGCTGGTGCCAGATTCCCAAAAAATTAATTTGCAAGTCGAATCGGTAGTAAGAAAAGCAAATGCAATGCTACCATTGATTTCGAGAGGACTAGAATATAAAAGCAGGGACGTAAAGCTGAGGCTTTACAAGGCAGTGGTCAGATCGCATTTGGAGTATTGTGAGCAGTTTTGGGCTCCGTATCTGAGGAAGAATGTGCTGGCGTTGGAGCGGGTCCAGACATTTACGAGAATTATCCCAGGAATGACTGGGTTAACATATTGTGAAAGTTTGACTGCACTGGACCTGCATTCACTGGAGTTTAGAAGGATGAGGGGGAACCTTGTTGAAACTTGCCAAATAGTAATAGGCCTAGATAGAGTGGATTTGGAGAGGATGTTTTCAGTAGTGGGGGAGTCCAGGATCAGACAACACTTGCGAGGAATAAAAGGGCATATCTTTAAAATGGAGATGAGGAGGAATTTCTTTGGCCAGAGGGTAGTGAATCTGTGGAATTCATTGCTGCAGACACGTTGTGGAGGCCAAATAATTGGGTATTTTTAAAGCAGACATAGATAGGTTATTAATTAGCAAGGGGGGTCAAAGGTTGCAGGGGGAAGACGAAGAATACGGTTGAGATGGTAAAATAGATCGAATGGCAGAGGAGACTCGATGGGCCGAATGGTCTAATTCTGCTTCAATGTCTTATTGTTTTATGACCTGTAAAATCTAATCCATAAATGTGCCAATCCCAGAAAATAAAAATAAGTGCATTCCCAAGGTTAATTACCTATTAGAGTCATAGACTCATACAGCATGGAAGCAGATCCTTCTGCTTAACATGCCCATGCAGGCCAACATGCCCAACCAAGCCGTCCCTTTTCCCTGTACCTGACTCATATCCCTCTAATATGTTTCCTATCCATATTATCAGCTATTATCTGTTAATAATTTAATCTTTTTATTCCCCAGGAAAAACTATAAAACCTGAATCTAAAACTGAAAATGTTGGAGGTGAGTAAAATTGTCATTTTATTGCTGTAGGTTACTACAGTCATGCAGCACAGAACTAGTCCTTTGGCCCACCATGTCTAAGCCAATCATAAACTACCTTTCTCTCCTAATCCCATTTAGCAAGGGTCAGAAGAAGGGTCTCGATCCAAAATGTCACCTATCCACGTTCTCTGGAGATGCTGCCTGACCTGCTGAGTTACTCCAGTACTTTGTGTCCGATTTATCAACTCTTGGCCCAACTGCGTGACTAGATTTATTTCTCTAAAAGTATTCCCCGCTTCCTTAAACCTCTGCCTTCAGGTTTTAGACACCTTTGTCACAGGGAAAAAAAATCCTGGTGTCCATCTTTTCTATAACGTTTGTAATTTGCATTGCTCTGTCACATGGCCCCTGGACCAACTCTGCGACAACCCACCCAGCCCACGTAGTCTCTCTTTGGAAGTAAGGCACTCCATCTCAGGTATCATACTGGTGAATCTGTTCAGCCTCTTCTACAGCAAAATCACCTCCCTTTGTTATGTGGTGACCAGAACTCTGTTCAGTACTGTGGCCTTATCGCTGTGGCCTTATCGCTTATAAGGCCATCTGTGGCCTTATCACTGTTTTATTGTGATTTTTTTTGCACTCTCAAATTATTATGTTAGAGTCATGGAGTTGGACAAAACACAAACAGGCCCTTCGACTCAACTCATCCATACTGTACAAGGTGCCAAATGGTTGAAATTGTCAAAAATCGATTAATTAAATTTTTTTTTTCTTTTATTCTCATCCAAATGCAATAATTAAATCATTATTTAGTTTCCTGAGTCAATGATTTAAATACAATTATCCCTGTCCCTTATTTCCTGATTTGTACATTGTGAGTCTCGGAGAGAGTTCTTCAATCTGATTGAATGAAGAATCTCACTTTTATTTCTACAGCTAATCATTGTGAATTCCCCTACAGTGGCATCCATTAGAACAAACAACTAATAAGGTCAAACCTCATCTATAAAGTGTCGATGGATTCAAAGAGATGTAGAACATAGAACAGGAAACATAGAACAGGAAAAGATAGACACAAATTGCTGGAGTAACTCAGCGGGACAGGCAGCATCTCTGGATAGAAGGAATGGGTGACATTTCGGGTCAAGACCCTTCTTCAGACTGAGGATCAGGGGAGAGGGAGACACAGAGATAAGAAAGGGTAGGGTGTGAAAACAAGACATGAATGGATGACGTGCAAGAAAAATGTACAATAGATCATTGGGGCCCCATCCCCGACCTCTACCTCCGTTACATCGACGACTGCTTTGGTGTTACCCCCTGCACCCACACACAACTGACTGACTTCATCCATTTCACCACCAACTTCCATCCGGCACTCAAATACACGTGGACCATTTTTGACATTTCCCTACCATTCCTTGACCTCACCATCTCTATTGCAGGTGATACACTCCTGACCGACATCCACTACAAACCAACTGACTCCCACAGCTACCTGGACTACTCTGCCTCCCACCCTGTTTCCTGTAAGGACTCCATCCCCTATTCCCAATTCCTCCATCTACGCCACATCTGCTCACAGGATGTGGTGTTCCACACCAGGTCATCACAAATGTCCTCATTCTTCAGAGAACGGGGATTCCCCTCCCCCACTATAGATGAGGCTCGCACCAGGGTCTCCTCCATACCCCGCAACACTGCCCTCTCTCCCCATTCCCCCACTCACAACAAGGGCAGAGTCCCCCTGGTCCTCACCTTTCAATCTATATCGGTGAGACCAAGCGGAGGCTTGGCGGTCGTTTCGCCGAACACCTCCGCTCGGTCCGCAATAACCAACCCGACCTCCCGGTGGCTCAGCACTTCAACTCCCCCTCCCATTCCATATCCGACCTCTCGGTCCTGGGCCTCCTCCACGGCCAGAGTGAGCAACACCGCAAGTTGGAGGAACAGCACCTCATATTCCGCTTGGGGAGTCTGCATCCTCTGGGCTTAAACATTTAATTTTCTCAATTCTGTTAACCCTTGCTGTCTCCTCCCCTTCTCACCTCTCCCTCAGCCCTTGGGCCCTGGCATTCCTTCTCTCTCTATCTCTCCCTCACCCAAGACGCACTAGCTTCTCATTTTCACAGTACAAACAGCTTACAATGGCCTGTTTCCTTTATCATCGATACTTTTTTTGCATATCTTTCATTCATTGTTCTTTATCTCTCCACATCACCGTCTATATCTCTCGTTTCCCTGATCCCTAACCAGTCTGAAGAAGTGTTTTGACCCGAAACGTCACCTATCTCCTTCGCTCCTTAGGTGCTGCTGCACCCGCTGAGTTTCTCCAGCTTTTTGTGTACCTACAATAGATTATTGTTAGCTTGGGGAAGTTGAAAACGAAGCATACAGAGATAAAATCTAATCAGGGGACAGTCAGACTGGTCGGAGAGCTAGGATGGGGGAGGGATGGAGAGAGAGGGAAAGCAAGGGTCAATATTCATAGCGTGGGGTGTCAGCTGCCCAAACAAAATATGAGGTGCTGTTCCTCCAATTTGCACTGGGCCTCACTCTGACAGTGGAGGAGGCCCAGGACAGAAAGATCAGAATGGGAGGGGGAGTTAAAGTTTTTAGCAACCGGGAGATCAGGTAGGTTTAGGCGGACTGAGCGGAGGTGTTCAGGGAAACGTTCGCCGAGCTTGCGCTTGGTCTCGCCGATATATAGGAGCCCACACCTGGAACAACAGATAAGAGTAGATGAGGTTGGAGGAGGTGCAAGTGAACCGCTACCTTGGCTGAAAAGATTGTCGGGTCCTTGGACGGAGGTATAGGGACAGGTGTTGCATCTGGTGCGGTTGCAGCAGAAGGTACCTGAGGAGGGGGTGGGAAGGGACGAGTTAACCAGGGAGTTGCGGAGGCAACGGTCTCTGCAGAAGATTCATAAGGGGTTGGACAGGTTAGAAGCAGGAAGATTGGTCCCGATGTTGGGGAAGTCCAGAACAAGGGGTCACAGTTTAAGGATAAGGGGTAAGTCTTTTAGGACCGAGATGAGAAAAACATTTTTCACACAGAGAGTGGTGAGTCTGTGGAATTCTCCTCCACAGAAGGTAGTTGAGGCCAGTTCATTGGCTATATTTAAGAGGGAGTTAGATGTGGCACTTGTGGCTATAGGGATCGGGGGTATGGAGAGAAGGCAGGTACAGGATACTGAGTTGAATGATCAGCCATGATCATATTGAATGGCGGTGCAGGGCCGAATGGCCTACTCCTGCACCTATTTTCTATGTTTCTATGTTTCTAAGACAAACATTTACTTTTAGATCATATAATGAAGGAGTGTCACATAAAATGCTGTGGAGATTTCAGATAACTGACACCATATAGAAGCATCATTAATGTTTTATGATACTTTAGTAACTCCTTTTCACTCATATTCTGCTTATGAACCACCAGTATGAACATTGAATTCTTCAATTTCAAGAAGTAGCTTCCTACTAAGCTCTCTTTCCTGTGTCCGCACCCGCTGGTGCGCACCCATTTCTCCCACTGTCTTCAACCCCTCCAGTCTTCTAGCTCTTTTACCCTCCTTTGTACTCATCTCCCATCCCCGAGTCTTTCACTTCCATTTTAATCCTCCCTCTCTCCCCTCCCCCTGTGACTCCTTCCACCCACATCCCTTCTTCTGGCTTTACATTTCACTCCTCTCTTTATCTGATACCATAGTCTTCCTTGTCACTTACTCCACCCATCTACCCATTTCACCTGCACTCATCTATCACTTGCTAGGCTTTATCCCATTCTGCCCTACCTCTTTACCAGCATCATTTTCTCGACTACAAACAGTCTATATATAAAAGGGTCTCTACCTGAAACGTTACCTATCCATTCCCTCCACAGATGCCGCCTGACCTGAATGTTCCTCCAGCAGTTTGTGTTTGCTCCCTGAATGTTGCCCTTTGTTACTTGTGCATATGTCATCCATCGATTTTCTAAATGTAAAGTTGTGTAGATTTTTGAATTAGTAAAAATTTTGAATTCATTTCTAAACTGATACTTTTTGTTACGAATGGTGAACAACAGCTGCAAAAACCGAAGATGGCTGGATCATACATGGCGAATCTCAGTATTATATTAGTCAAGACACAGTTGCTTGGGATGAAGCAAGGGAATTCTGTAAGAAAGGGTTTGGCGACCTTGTTATAATCAACAGTGCTTCTGAAAGAATGTTCTTATGGAAAGAGGTAATGTAAACTTAGTCTTGGAGGATTTCTCTTTAAGTTATTGGTCAGATTCATGTTTTTAATATTGTTGCATATTTTGGAAATAACCTAAATATCTTTGCAGATTTTGAAAAGTCCCGACAATCAATACTTTATAGGCTTGCTTGTGGGCCTTGACAAAGTGATAAAGTAAGTAAATGTTTTGATAATTGACCTTGAATATTTTAGATATCATTCTTTGGATCTATAATATTTTGTTTCCCATGTCACTTCACATACTACTTTGTATGGCCGAATATTCTGAAAGATGTATGCATCCAACTCAAAATCTGACTTAGATTCACTTTTGTGTAGGAAGGAACGGCAGATGCTGGTTTAAACTGAAAATAGACACAAAAAGCTGGAGTAACCCTTTGTCTGAAGAAGGATCTCAACCTGAAATGTCACCCATTCCTTCTCTCCAGAGATGCTGCCTGTCCAGCTGAGTTACTCCAGCTTTTTGTGACTTAGATTCAATATTCCTTGTTTTTGGAATTGGATTTTCGCCATGATGGCTTTGAAGGGGACTTTTTTGATATTGCCACATAAATGGGATATTTATAGTGGGGAAGGGCAGTATAGTAGCGCAGCGGTAGAGTTGCTGCCTTACAGCGCCAGAGACCCGGGATCCTGACTATACGGAATTTTGTACGTTCTTCCCGTGACCTGTGTGGGTTTTCTCCAGGAAGCTCCGGTTTCCTCCCACATTTTAAAGATGTACAGGTTTGTAGGTTAATTAGCTTTGTATAAATGTAAAATTGTCCCTGGTGTGTGTAGAATGGTATTAATGTGCAGGGATCGTTGGTTGGTGAGGTCTTGGTGGGCTGAAGGCCCTGTTTCGGCACTGTATCTCTAAACTAAACTAAATTAAACTAAAATCAGTTATATTTGCCTGCGCAATTAGTTGCTTCAGCTTCTAACCTGGGACTTCACAATGTCTCACAATTGGGAAATGCAACCAGGTAACCGTTGTGGGTAATGAAATTGGCATCAATGACAATAGACAAAGAATAGACAATAGGTGCAGGAGTAGGCCATTCGGCCCTTCGAGCCAGCACCACCATTCAATGTAATCATGGCTGATCATCCACATTCAGTATGCCGTTCCTGCCTTCTCACCATATACCCTGACTCCGCTATCTTTAAGAGTATCGAACTCTCTCTTGAAAGCATCCAGAGAATTGGCCTTCACTGCTTTCTGAGGCAGAGAATTCCACAAATTCACAACTCTCTGGGTGAAAAAGTTTTTCCTCATCTCCGTTCGAAATCAATACTTTAAGAATAAGGAGTAAGCCATTTAGAGCGGACCAGCCGCTCCATCCTATAAACAGATGACAGTCCCGCCATCCCAGGAATTAACCTTGTGAACCTATGCTGCACTCCCTCAATAGCAAGAATGTCCTTCCTCAAATTAGGAGACCAAAACAGCACACAATACTCCAGGTGTGGTCTCAATAGGGCCCTGTACAACTACCCCTAAAGCTGCTTTCAGGCTTGGGAGGGGTCCTGAAGAGCTTTTTCTCACACTGTTGATCACTAACCGTTGCCCTAAATTATGGTTATGGATTAAATACACCATTAGCTGCACCATTAGTCGCTCATACTAGGATGGTATCAGATTAAATGGTGATGCGTGGAATTATTTTCTATGAATCCAGGCCAATCAGACTAACATCAACAGTGAGAACATTATAGGATAACATTGTCAAAAATAAAACTAATTCTTGCTTTGAAAAGAATGGGTGAATAACATGGAGCATGGCAAAGGAAACTTGTTTGACCAACCTGATTTAGTAATTTCATGAAGTAACAGTGATGGAGATTGAAGTCAATATAATCTATATTACTAAAAGTATGATCTTGACCACTTTCTGTTGTTCTGTATATTGATTTTAGAAAAAACGGTGCCACTTGTGTTACCTTTGGTTTGGAAATGCCAAAGTTGTGTTCCCTTTGGTTTGGAAATGCTAAAGCTGTGTTGCCTTTGGTTTGGAAGTGCTAAAGCTGTGTTGCCTTTGGTTTGGAAGTGCTAAAGTTGTGTTGCCTTTGGTTTGGAAGTGCTAAAGATGTGTTGCCTTTGGTTTGGAAATGCTAAATCTCTGGTTGCCTAATAAAAGTAGCTTTGCCTAATTAAAGTTGCCTTGCCTTCTATATAATTATAAGTCTAATCTTGGCCATTTCCTGTTTGCTCTTTAGATTGATTTTAGAAGAAACACTATCACGTATGGCTGTGATTTTTGGCCATCTTATTCAGAGTCCCCCTCCGCTCATCAGGTGCCGAGGATTTTTCCCATTGATGAAAAATAAAAGAGTTCTTAGTGTTTAAAAAATGTTGAGGTTCTCTCTCGAGTCAATCACGACATGAAGGCCACACCTCCTCTGGTGGGAGGGGGGGGCGAGACTATAAAACCCAGAAGTATGGGCGTGGCTCAGTCTCTGCAAGATGGAGGAGGGAGAGGTCACGACTCGCTGCATTTAGTTACCTTGCAGCCGGCTTGAAATGGTATGAAACTGCATTTGAATTTGGTGGCCTTGCACCCTGCTTGAAGTGGTATGAAACTGCATTTGAATTTGGTGGCCTTGGATCCTGCTTGAAGTGCTAAGAAATTGCACTTGAATTTGGTGGTCTTGCACCCTGCTTGAAATGGAATTTCAAGGAATAGCCATGAGTCAACTGCCAGCCCACCAGCCGTGAGTGAGTGAGCTGCCAGCACAACAGGCTTGAGTGACTGAGCCGCCAGCCCAAGAATCGATTCAGCCCACAATGATCATACTAGCCCTCTGGAAACCAGTCTCTTCAGCCCACAACACCCATACTAGCACTCCAGAAAGCGCACCCCCCCCCCCACACTGGCCACCAATATTGGAATTGGTGGAGAGTTGGAATATTGCGTTGGTGTACCAGCCCTCCCGTGTAATGCTGGGACCCAACGGGTCCCACTTAGGCTAGTAGCACTATTGTACCACCCTAGTTATATTAGCATCTGATAGAGTTGATGCCACATGGTCCAGAGACCTGCTTTCAATCCTGACCTTGGGTGCTGTCTGTGTAAAGTTTGCATGTTTTTCCTGTGACCACAAGGATTCTTCCAGGTGTGCTATTGTACGCTGATTGGCCGCTAGTAATCACCCCCTAGTGTGTAAGGACTGGATGCAAAACTGTGATAACACAATTCTAGGGTGAACAAATGATCGGTGGTCAGTGTGGACTTGATGGGCTAAAGAGCCTGTTTCCATGCTGTATCTCGAAACTAAACTAAGCTAAACTAAACTAAAATTGCTACAGACTTTTAAAAGGCAATTCAATGGTATCATAGATTTAGTTGTTAACTCAATATGTAGTTGATGATGGGATAGGTGATGGAGAACAGAGGTAAACTAAAAGTGGGTAGAGGTTCCATGTTGTGTTTTTTTGGATACCCCAGTGCAACCTGTTCTCCAAACTGTGTCTGTATTGGAACTCCCACTAACCTATACTATTCTATTGAGACTGACATTTTTTGCCATGATTTCTCAGGTGGATAGACAATTCTCCAGTTATTTACGTTGCCTGGGCCCAGAATGAACCTAATTTTTCAAATAATGATGAAAATTGTGCCACCATGTACACAAACATGGGTAAGAATTTACTTTTCTAATAATCTTAATAATCTTTGCTGATGCTTGGAAACATTTGCTAAAATGGTGCAGGGTGCATGTTTCAATATCTCATTTGCACGGGGTGAGGTGATTTCAGTACAAGCATGGTATGTGATTCTACAATCCCCTTAATCCTGCAAATCAGTGTCCTTGAGTACAATTAAGTGCAATAAGCAAGCATGTGTTTGAAAGTCATAGTCATAGTCATACAGCGTGGAAACAGGCCCTTCGGTCCAATTTGCCCACACCAACCAACATGTTCCAGCTACACTAGTCCCACCTGCTCGCATTTGGCCCATATCTCTCCAAACCTGTCCTATCCATGTACCTGTTTAACTGTTTCTTAAACCTTGGGATCGTCCCAGTCTCAACAAGTCTCCTTGTTCCAATCATCCACCACTCTTTGTGTGAAAATGTCACACCTCAGATTCCTATGAAGCCTTTTACCCTTCACCATATGTCCCCATGTCATGAAAAAGTGATCATCTGTTTACCATAGTTTTATGTTGTTCCTCTTTTGCATTTAGTCCCTGCACACTACGGGGCAATTACCAGAGGCCAATCAACTTACAAACACACATTTAAGTTCTCTGGCCATGCAAAGCCCAAACTTAAAAGAATCTCTCACAAGACTCTCAGCTGAAAGTGGTGCTCCAAATTGTGCAGGTTTTGAGCAGGTTTGGTTATGATTAGTGGATTTAAGAGGCAAGCGGGCACCATGTGTCTCCCAATAATGGAAACATGCAGTCAGAGATGGGCATCAAGGCAAAGTTATCAAAGACCCCCTAAAGATAGCAAACTATGTTAATGGTGACATTTGAAACACTGTGGGTGATTGTGCCATCATCTTGGGCAGCACAGTGACGCAACTAGTAGAGCTGCTGGCTCTCAAGCCAGAGACACTGGTTCAATCCTGACCACAGGTGATATCTGTGTGGAGATTGCATGATTTCCCTGTGACTGCATGGGTTTCCACCCAAATCCCAAGGATGTGCAGGTTTGTAGATTAATTGGCCTCTGTAAATTGCCCCTAGTGTGGCGGAAGTGTATGAGAAAGGATGAGAAACACCACAGAATATTCCAGTTGTAGTCTCATCAGTGCTCCATACAACTGAAGCAGAATCTCCTTACTCCATCGTCAACCCCGTGCCCCCCAGCAATACATGTTATACTTTGTTTCTTTGATTATTTGTTGTGATGCAATTTGTATAAATGCAAATTATCCTTTTGTAAATCAAACTTTGGAAGATCCAAATGCTTCTCACTATTTAAATAATAAGACGTTTAAAAAAGAAAAATCCTACTAAAATGGATATTTTTATATTTCCCCTATTTATACTCCATTTGCCAAATCTTTGCCTGCTCACTTAACTTATCTGTTGATCTCTCTAGTCTTTTAATGTCATCTATATATTGTACTTTCCGACATAGCTTTGTGTCAAAACCAAACTAAGCATACTTTTCGATCTTCATCAATATCTATATTACTAAAAGTCTGATCTTGACCACTTCCTGTTGTTTTGTATATTGATTTTAGAAAAAACACTGCCATTTGCGGCTGTTATTTTTGGCCATCTTACTCAGAGTTCCTCTCCGCTGCACAGGACCAGAGGATTTTTCCCATCAATGAAAAATAAAATAATTATTAGTGTTTAAAAAATGTTGAGATTCTCTCTCCTGAAGGCCATGCCCCTTCTGGAAGGACTATAAAACCCAGAAGTGTTGAGTGCCTCAGTCAGTCTCTGCAAGATGGGGGAACGAGATGGTCACGTCTCTCATTCTGAGCTGTAAATAACACTGAACACATGTCTACTAAACGGTTTTACTGACCTGTCAGTGCCCTTAATGTGGTTTGAAAATATAGTTTGGAAATGCTAAAGCTGTGTTGCCTTTGGTTTAGAAATGCTAAAGCTGTGTTGCCTTTGGTTTGGAAATGCTAAAGCTGTGTTGCTTTTGGTTTTGAAATGCTAAAGCTGTATTGCTTTTGGTTTGGAAATGCTAAAGCTGTGTTGCCTTTGGTTTGGAAATGCTAAAGCTGTGTTGCCTTTGGTTTTGAAATGCTAAAGCTGTGCTGCCTAATTAAATTTGCCTTGCCTAATTAAAGTTGCCTTGCCTTCTATATAATTAAAAGTCTAATCTTGACCACTTCCTGTTTGCGCTTTATAGTGATTTTAGAAACAATGCTACCACATACGGCTGTGATTTTTAGCCATCTTACTAAGAGTCTCCCTCCGCTCATCAGGTGCCCAGGATTTTTCCCAATAATGAAAAATAAAAGAGTTATTAGTGTTTTTTAAAAAATGTTGAGATTCTCTCTCCTGTCAATCACGCCATGAAGGCCATGCCCCTTCTGGTGGGAGGGAGGGGCAGAAACTATAAAACCCAGAAGTGTGGGCATGGTTCAGTCTCTGCAAGATGGAGGAGGGAGCGGTCATGACTCGCTGTCTTTAGCGGCCTTGCACCTTGCTTAAAACAGTATGAAACTGCACTTGAAATTGGTGCCTTGCACCCTGCTTGAAGTGGTATGAAACTGAACTTCAATTTGGTGGCCTTGCACCCTGCTTGAAGTGGTAAGAAACTGCACTTGAATTTGGTGGCCTTGCACCCTGCGTGAAATGGAATTTCAAGGAATATCCGCGAGTCAACTGCCAGCCGTGAGTGAGTGAGCTGCCAGTACAATAAGCTTGAGTGACTGATCCGCCAGCCCAAGAATCGATTCAGCCCACAATGTCCATACTAGCCCTCTGGAAACCAGTCCCTTCAGTCCACAACACCCATACTAGCGCTCCAGAAAGCCCCCCCCCCCCCACTGGCCACCAATATTGGAATTGGTGGAGAGGTGGAATATTGCATTGGGGGACCAGCCCTCCCGTGTGATGCTGGGATCCAATGGGTCCCACTTAGTCTAATAAATTATAAAAGCTGAGGCTCCAGCATTGATTCCACTCATTACATTTTACCAACCAGAAAAGACCCATTTACTGTTTCCTGCTCAGTGGGCAATTATCTGTCCACAACAATATCCTGCCAGTTATATCATAATCTCGGTGAGATACAATTTTGTCCATTCTTCCAAACTCAAGAGTACAGGCCATTCTGCATACTTATTCCTCGCACATCAATCCCGCTAGCCAACAATTCAATTGTGAACCTTTGCTACACTCCTTGATTTCAAACATTATGTAGACAATGTTCTTCCTCTACCCAATATTCCTCATGAAGTCTCACAAAGGCCCTATATTAATACCATGAGATGTCTCTGCTGTTGCATTTTAATCTTCTTACAACATTGTTTGCCTTTCTGGAGTTTAGGTTAGAATTTAGAGATGCAGAGTGGAAACAGGCCCTTCGGCCCACCGGGTCCGCGCCAACCAGCGAATCCCGCACATTAACACTATCCTCCACCCACTAGGGACAACTTTTTCATTTACCAAGCCAATTAACCTACAAACCTGTACGTCTTTGGAGTGTGGGAGGAAACCGAAGATCTCAGAGCAAACTCACGCAGGTCATGGGGAGAACGTACAAACTCCATACATAAAGCACCCATAGTCGGAATCAAACCCGGTTCTCCGGCGCTGCATTTGCTGTAAGGCAGCAACTCTACCCCTGCGCCACCATGACCACTTAATTGCATGATTGCCTGCATTTTAATTTTAAGCAATTAATTTAGAAAATGCTGGAATTGCTCAGCAGGTCAGGCAGTATCTATGAAAAGTGAAACAGAAGTAGCACTTTATGATTGAAGACGCTGGAAATAAGTTAGAGAATTTGCAGATTTTTTATTTTTATTAACTTTTGATGATTTTCGTACACTC
Source organism: Raja brachyura (assembly GCA_963514005.1). Next base: position 26,322,716 of record OY740782.1, on the reverse strand, counting down.
TGAATAACGACCCTTTACAACTTTCCTGTGCCAGTACTGTTCCATGATTTATGTTTTAAATTGAATGACTTCATTATAGTATATTTCATTTCCTATGTGTCTCTGCATCCTCTTCATATACCACACTGCCACCTAGCGTTGTGTTTTCAGTAAACATGGATGTGGTACAAGAGATCCTCTCATCCAAATCATTCATTATGAGTAGCTGAGGATCACAGAACTGATCCCAAGAGCCCTCCACTTCCTTGATACATGAAAGCACCAATATATTAGCCCGATTACAAAAACCTAATGAAAACCATATGGTTTAATTTGCCTTAACTGTTCTGCTGGTTACAACCTCAAAAAAATCCCAGCAGATTTGTCAAAGATTATTTCAATTTCATTAATCCATGTGGACTAGGCCCAATACAATTATTATTTTTCTAGCATTCAGTTAATGATAAGTTCCAGCTTTTCCCTTCATCTGATGTTAGTTCACTGGCTGAGAGTTCCTTGTATTCTCTCTCCTCCTTTCGAACACCATATTTCAGGGCTGGGAACTCTCACGCATTGAGCATGAGAATCACGCATTTGATGAACTTCTCACGCTCTCACGCTGATGACAGAAGTTCTCAAAAAAATATGTAAAAATACACATAAATAAATAAATGAAGTGACACTCCCCCACACTCACCAATGAGAATAGTTTTCTGTCGGCGGGATTCCCATAAAGAACGAGCATTGGCTTAAGCCCATCGTACACTATTTAAAATAGCAATGTAGACAAAAATGCTGGAGAAACTCAGCGGGTGAGGCAGCATCTATGTCTAAGTTTGACCCTTCTTCAGACTCAAGCATTTCTCCAGCATTTTTGTCTACCGCTCCATAGATGCTGCCTCACCCGCGCTCACATTCCAACGAAGATGGTGTGAGAGGTGAGACACGGCGGTGGTTCCAGCAAGTGTGTCGTCGTTCCCCCCCCCCCCCCCCGAGGCACCGCTCACACTCCCACCCTCATCTCTGGCGGATCTGTGTCTGGCGGCCGCTCTGTCCACACCGCATGGAGTTTTAACCCCAGCCCGGTGCCAGGAGCGAACCGGGTGAGTGGGGGCGTCTGTGCTGCCTCCGGAGCCACGGGGATGAATCTCGGGCTATAGCTCCGCTCCGTTGCCAGACCCCCAGATCACTGACCCTCATCTCCCCCAGACCCCAGCTGGACACAGAGCATCTGGGCCGGCCCACATTCCCGGGGAGGAGAGAGGGAAATGCTGCCCGGACATCGCCAAGTCTCCGCTTACTATGGGTGTTGTCGCCGCTTCACTGACACACACTCTCACACACAACTTTAAAGGGCCTGTTCCACCAGCATGCAACTCTACGCGATTAGCGCGACCTAACGTGGTCGCTTGAGCCGTCCGGCGTCGCGGGGCCGGTCCCACATCGATCGCCGGAGCCGTGCGGAATTGTGCGGAGTTCGTCCCGAGTTCGTCCCAACACCGCGCAGGGCTCCGAAAAACCGACTATGTCTAAAAATCCCGCGCGGCAACAGCTTGTCGGCTCGCAGTCGCCTCGACATTTACACACCGCCCGGACATCGTGCCTCCGTGAACTTATTTGTAAGTGCCCCCGTGACCCTCTATGTGTGTGGCTCCGTGGCCCTGTATGTGTGTGTGTCTCGGTACCCCTCTCTGTGTACCCCTCTAAGTCCTGGCGAACTTACCTTGGACTTGCTTCAAGTTCGCCTCACTTTGCGCCGCGTTGCGCCACTCACCCAACCTCCGCGCGGCCCTCGCTGCCGGTTTAGTTGCGCTTGCCGCATGCAGGCGCATGCTGGTGGGAACGGCCCTGTACAGGGGATCACCCAACCTCCGCGCGGCCCCCGCTGCCGGTTTGATCGCGTTCATCGCATAGAGTTGCATGCTGGTGGGACAGGCCCTTAACACACACCCTTACACACGCACAGGCACACACAAGGTTTAAAGGGACATAGGCCAAATGCAGATAAATGGGACTAGTTTAGATGGGGCATCTTGATCTGCATGGACAAGTTGGATGAAGGGCCTGTTTCCATGCTGTAAGACTATGACACACTGTAGTAATGGTGAAATTGCTCTGGAGAGGATCCGGGGGCGCTATATGAACATATTGGCAGACTGGAATTTTTTTTTCACTTTGAAGAAAGATTTGATAACTGGGATTGAATTCTCTGCAGCAACACAGGTGAAGAAAAGACTTAGTTGAGGTGAATAATATTATGAGACTAGGACCTGTTTCGCTTAACAACGAGTGTAGGAAGGAACTGCAGATGATGGTTTAAACTGGAGATAGCCCCCTCCCACAACCTCCGCCCCCCCCCCCCCCCCCACCCCCTCGGTCACAACGCCCCCTCGCAATTTCTCATTCTCGACAGTAAGCAGCATTGAAAGATTTCACATCAGTACAATGTTAGTTACATTTCACCCTTGACAGGCTAGTTTCCCCTTTAATAAACTTGATTCGAACATTTTCTCAAACAGTTAGAGAGTAAGTTTTCCCAAGGGCACCACAGGTAAAGAAACAAAAAAATGTAATTTGTGACCTGCCTATGCCGATGGTCTGAAACTTCCACATTGGCTGTTTATTTATAGCAGGGGTTAAAATAATGGTGGTAGACAGGTTATGGAGGCGATGTGTTACATTAATCCTCTATCATCCCATTCATTGGTAAATTAAAGAGGGTTATGAAAAGACAGAAGTGAAGGCCAATAACTTTAATTCCAAATTGCATTATTTCACTAACTGAGGCACTGACCTAAAAGAGGTGTGTAAAATTTTGAGTGGCATGGAATATGTGGATACTCATAGGGCAGGGCAGTAGAGGGCACATGTTAAGGTGAGAGAGGAAAGTTTTAAAGGCAATCTGAGGGGCACTTTTTTGATACAGAAGGTGGTATGTATATGGAACGAGCTGCCAGAGGAAGTGGTAGAGGCGGGCACAATTACAATGTTTTAAAATCATTTGGATGTAAATAGATATGAAAGTTCAGAATGATATGAGACAAATGCAGGGAATGTGACTCGCTTGTTTAAGCATCTTGAATGGCATGGATGAGGTGGGCCAAAGGACCTGTTTCATCGTTGTATAATTATGAACCTAGATTAACTTGCTTTTACTTGAACTGTTTTTATTTAACACACAGATCTTTTACTAAGGTAGCAATAAGCGAGTTCGGCATTCCGACTGAGCATGCCCAAGTCATAGGTCACTAGCTATAAACAGTCTCGGCAACGGAGGTGCTGCATTGTGTGCAGGCTTGCGTTTTGTCCCTGGTCGGGTCGGCCTCTGCTCTCTTTCGCTGCGGGCGCTGTTCAATTGTTGCTGGGCTATCCTCGTCCCATCCCCAGTGTCGCGTTCATGTCCGGGGTGGCCCTGGGCAGGCGGGACGGCCCAGGACTGCAGCCGCTGGCTCCAGCTTGGCTCTGCCTGTGCCGTGGGGTTGGACAGCAGCCCTCCACCTCCATCGCCCTCCCCTCAGTCCGACACCGAGATCCTGACGAAGATGGGCAGCCACCGGCCCTGCTCGAAGACGAGGACTCGGATCCGCCGCTGCTGGAGTCGTCCTGATCGGAGAGAGAGTCTGCGGACGGGTTCCTACCAGCCATGGACAGGCTGGGCGCCTGCTGGAGTTGCTGGTGCTGTTGGTGATGGTGGTGCTGGCGGAAGCAGCTACCTCCTCCCCCTCCCATGCCCAGTCCCAAGCCCTTGAGTCCGGGCCAGCTGTAACTCCAGGTCGGAGCTGAAGGCCGCCCGCAGCGTGGCCCAGTTGAGCGCAGGGCCGGAGGAGGCTGAGGCCAGGCTGGCGTTCCAGACAATAGACAATAGGTGCAGGAGTAGGCCTTCAAGCCAGCACCGCCATTCAATGTGATCATGGCTGACCATCCCCAATCAGTACCCCATTCCTGCCTTCTCCCCATATCCTCTGAATCTGCTATTTTTAAGAGCCCTATCTAGCTCTCTCTTGAAAGCATCCACTTCTCTATCCATGTCAGCACTCTACCCCCAATACCATGTGCCCTAACTTTGCCTACTAATCTCCTATGTGGGACCTTATCAAATGCTTTCTGAAAGTCCAGGTACACTACATCCACTGGCTCTCCCTTGTCCATTTTCCAAGTTACATCTTCAAAAAATTCCAGAAGATTAGTCAAGCATGATTTCCCCTTCATAAACCGATGCTGATTCAGACCGATCCTGTTACTGCTAACCAAATGTTCGGCTATCTCATTTTTTATAATTGACTCCAGCATCTTCCCCACCACCGATGTCAGGCTAACTGGTCTATAATTCCGTTTTCTCTCTCCCGCCTTTCTTAAAAAGAGGGATAACATTAGCTACCCTCCAATCCACAGGAACTGATCCTGAGTTTATAGAACATTGGAAATTTATCACCAATGCATCCACGATTTCTTGAGCCACTTCCTTAAGTACCCTGGGATGCAGACCATCAGGCCCAGGGGATTTATCAGCCTTCTGTCCCATCAATTTTTACAACACCATTTTCTGCCTAATGTGGATTTCCTTCAGTATCTCCGTCACCCCAGATCCTCTGGCCACTACTATATCAGGAAGATTGTTTGTGTCCTCCTTAGTGAAGACAGATCCAAAGTACCTGTTCAACTCATCTGCCATTTCCTTGTTTCCCATAATAAATTCACCTTTTTCGGTCTTCCTGGGTCCAACTTTGGTCTTAACAATTTTTTTCATCTTCGCTTCCCTAAAGAAGCTTTTACTATCCTGCTTTATATTCTTGGCTAGCTTACCTTTGTACCTCATCTTTTCTCCCCGTATTGTCTTTTTGGTTATCTTCTGTTGCTCTTTAAACATTACCCAATCCCCTTGCTTCCCGCTCATCTTTGCTACATTGTACTTCTTCGCTTTAATTTTTATACTGTCTCTGACATCCCTTGTCAGCCACGGTCGCCCCTTCTCCCCTTGGAATTTTTCTTCCTCCTAGGAATGAACTGATCCTGCACCTTCTGTATTATTCCTAGAAACACCTGCTATTTTTGTTCCACTGTCATCCCTGCTAGTGTATCTTTCCAGTCAACTTTGGCCAGCTCCTCCCTCATATTCCCCTTTATTCAACGGTAACACTGAGATCCCCGATCTACCCTTCTCCCTCTCCAATTGTAGATTAAACCTGACCATGTTATGGTTACGAGGCCAGGGCCCTCATTCCTCCACAGGGTTGTGGATGAAGTGGCAGCGAGTACCATAGGGGCAGAAGCCAATGGTGTGCAAGGTTCTTCTTGTACTTGGGGTGGTGGCTGAGGGTGTGCAGCTCGGCCAGGCCGAGGGCGAACTGGCATGTCGCCGTAGCGGACCATCGGGGCGCCGGTTTCTCTGGAGTTGGCACAGGCTCTGGGTTCTCCATGTTGACTGTGGGCCTGGGGCTGCTGTTGTCGTCGGACAGGGCTATCGTTTGGCCCAGCGGGAGAGGCAGAGGTGAGCTGGGGTTGGTGCTTCTCTGCGCTGACTGGGGGCTGGTGTCCCGTCGGTCCGGACATCTCCGCCCGCCCCCAAAACGGGGATGGGCCACTCGGGGGTGGGGGGAGCCGGGGACGGTCTAGTGGCAGTTCGGCAGCGCTTGTGACGCCGGGGACACGGGTTTGATCCTGGCAGTGGATGAGGCATGCAGATTCCGAGAGCCGGTCGAGTCTTCCCACCCCCACCCCCACCCCCCCTCCGGGTCTCTCCCCACCCAACCCCGGTCTCCTCTACCCACCTCTTCCCCCCCCCCGGCCTCCTCTATCCTCCCTCCCGGCTCACACCCCCCCGCCCCCCCTGTCGATCTCCCTCACCCCGTCTCTCCCCGCCGTCTCTCCCCCCATCTCTCCCCTCATCTCTCCCCGTCTCTCCTCTCCCCGTCTCTCCCTTCCCCTTCCCCCATCTCTCCCCCCAGTCTGCCCCCCGTCTGTCCCCCTCCCCCGTCTCTTCCCCCGTCTCCCCCCCTCCCCCGTCTCCCATTGAAAAAAGACAAAAAACAAACTATACTCACTTAATCTACAGCACCTCGTTCGATTTTTATTGACAGCGTTCGACCTTTGACAAATCCCATGATTCCTTGCGTTTTTCGGAATACAGAACTCACTTATATAAAAGACAAATTGCCATCATTTTGCAGGAAACTTCTGAGCATTTCATCGCACAGTTATTAATTGAATTATCACTTGCAATGCATAATATGGTTGCTCCATTCACCCACAGAAGTATGTATCACTACACTTTAAAATATGCTAGAAAATATTTAATGCACTGTGAATTCTGAGATTTTGTGTAAATTAAAATTCATGCTTATCATTTGAAACTATTCTCAAACATTAATCTTTAATATTGAGTGAGTCCAGAACCAGGGGCCACTTTTAGAATAAAGGGAAGGTCATTTAAGACTGAGGTGAGAAAAAACCTTTTTACCCAGAGTTGTGAATTTATGGAATTCCCTGCCACAGTGGAGGCCAAATCACTGGTTGGATTTAAGAGAGAGTTGGATAGAGCTCTAGGGGATAGTGGAATCAAGGGATATGGGGAGAAGGCAGGCACGGGTTATTGATAGCGGACAATCAGCCATGATCACAATGAATGGCAGTGCTGGCTCGAAGGGCCGAATGGCCTCCTCCTGCACCTATTTTCTGTTTCTATGTAATAATAAATGATCATTATCATGATAAAAAAAAATTGTCTTTTAATTCTTAGTTTTAATATGCCTATTAAAAAACAATTAAACACAACATCCACACATGCTGATGAAATAATATATTTAAGTTAAGAATGATTTTTGTCTTTGCTTTTTTTCCAAGGATATTGGAATGACATGAACTGTGGCCACGCACTCCCCTTTATATGTGAAAGAAGTAACAGTTCAATTAATACTACACAAGCTCCCACAGAGGTTATCAGTACAGGAGCATGTCCCAAGGACTGGAAACCATTTGGAAAGAAGGTACATGATTCAACAGATGCAACCCAAACTACTGTTTTTTTTCAGTACTAGCCTCGGAAAAAAAAAATTTCCATTTTCAATTTACAATTTACATTCCATCAATTTCTCAGGGACAATAGTTAGTAAGTAAGTAAGTTTATTGGCCAAGTATTCACATACAAGGAATTTGCCTTGGTGCTCCACCCACAAGTAACAACATGACAAACAGTGACAGTTACGAATGAGTCAGAAAACACTAAACATTAATAATAATAATAATCTTTGTAGGGTTTTCACAGATGACACAAATGAACAAACACATACAAAACAGCAAGGAGCAGTGCACCGTGGCCGCCATTGCCGGTGCCAGTCCAGGCCCAATGGCCCAACTTGCCCACGCTGACCAACATGCCCCATCGACACTAATCCCACCTGCCTGCGTTTGGCCCATATCCTTCTAAACCTATCCTATCCTATCCATGTACTGGACCTGTCCAAATATTTTTAAAGCGTGTGATAGTACCCACCTCAACTGCCTCATCTGGCAGCTCGTTCCATATCCCTACCATCCTTTGTGTCCCAAAAGTTGGCCCTCGGGTTCCTATTAAATCTTTCCCTAATCACCTTAAACCTAAGTCCTTTGGTTCTTGATTCCCCTGGACTGGAGATTATTTTTGATCACTTTTTCTTCCCCTGAAGCCTAGTTACTGGCAGGACTTCCTCACTCTCCGGGAGCAATTCTAAAATAAGGAAACACAAGGAACTGCAGAAATGGAAAACTCTTGTAGAACACAAAGTGAGGGAGTAACTCAATCAGTTTGGTGGGACTGTCTGATCTACTCCAGCACTTTATGTCTAAGATCTGGAGGTTCAGTTTAATTGGCCCTCCATTTCCACACAAGGTTAGCTTGGGACGAAAAACATTACAGGGAGCAAAATTCTGGCTGCTGACCAGCTGTAAGGAGAGCTGGCACAAAAATAGTTTTGTTTGTCAGTGTTGTTCCTGTCCTTAGTTAAATGAGAGACTCTGCCCTGGTGCAGGACTTTCAAGCTGATTCTGAACCATGAGAAGCTCAGCTTCAGAGTGCAATCATGAAAATATCTACAAACAGCTGACTTAACTGAGTACTTTATTTGTGTGGTAGTCCTGAGGTTGCTGTTACTTACAGGCCTGTCCCACTTAGGCGATTTTTCAGCGGACTGTCGGCGACTGTGAAGTTGCCGGCAGTCGCCTGAAAAACCGTGAACTGGAACAGCGACTGTCAGAGTGGAACACACACACAAACACATATCGCAAAGGCGGGGGCCAGGCCAAGCGGGGGAACGCTGTCTAAAAAATTCCCATGGAGCAAAGCCAAGGTGATACAGACACACACCGCGATGAACAGGGAGGTTGGCGCTGTAATTAAGACAACTAAAGCACACTGTACAGTAAGTCCTTTAAAAGAGGGGGGGAGAAGGGGGGAGAAGCAGTGGAGACGACTTTTAAGAAGCCAGAGATACACGGCTGTGAAGCTCGGCGGACATTTAGCATTATTGGTCGGTTATCCTTGGTTCTGAAAACTACTGCTTACCTTTTCTTTCCCACAATGAGCCAATGAAATTCACCGGTCAGCGCCGGCTCCAACCTACGAGAACCTTCGACATCCTGGCAATCCACGAGGACCTCCTGGTGACCCACCTACGGCTCGAGAATTCTCGCTAATCTCCATGGCGACTGCATTCTGGTCGCTGCTAAATTTTCAACATGTTGAAAAATTCGCGGTGACTATTATGAGGCCGCGACTAATTCCCAAAATGTGGGGACTCTTCACGACGATGAAGGCGACTCCCTAGCAACCACCCACGAACATGTGGCGACCATGTGGCGACTGCAAAGTCTCCTGCAGTCGCATAAAAAGTCGCCCATTTCGGTAAAGCTGACAATCTCCAGTTCTCTGTGCCAATTAATTTATTGGTGTTTTTACTCCATGCTTCCACAGACTTTAAAAAATTGTCAATATCATTAACCATTTTTGACATTTTCTTTTAAATATATTATTACATTTCTTAAAAGAGTATAGCATACCCAATATCATAATAATGATCGGCAAATTACATACATTTTGGGGTAAATTTGCAACTACCTTGGCTTATTGCTGTACTCTTATAAATTAGTCAGTTCTTGCACTACTGTGCTCTAACAATTTGGAAATTCTGTCCCCCAGTGCTTCAAGTTTTATGGTAAAACAGGAAACTTTCAGTCCTGGAAGTCTGCAAGAGATATCTGCATAAAGGATGGAGGAAACCTGGCAACAATTCAAAATGCTAAACAACAAGGTATGTAATTATGGTATATATTATTTACTAGACAAAGTAGGACCCATTGGGTCTCAGTCACACTGCAGGCCTGGTCCCCCAACGCAATATTCCACCACTCACCTGTTCCCCTAACGCAATGGCGGGAGCGTTCTGTAGCCAGCGGACGGGGACGGTTTCAGGCGGGGAGCGACCTGCAGTGAGAGGAGGGGGGCTTCTTCAGGTGGGGCCTGTCGAGGGGCGGGGGGTGGGGATGTGTGTAGGCGGGGGGGGGGGGTGAGAGGGGGATGGGTGGTAGGGGGGTGGTGGGGGTAGGGGGGATGTTGCTGGGGTTGATGGAGGTAGGGGAGGATGGTGGGGGTAGGGGGGGTTGGTGGGGGGGATGGTGGGGGGTTGGTGGGGGTAGGGGGGTGGTGGTGGTGGAGGTGGTGGAGGTAGGGGGGTGATGGGGGGGTAAAGGGGGATAGTGGGGGGTTGGTGGAGGTAGGGGCAGATGGTGATGGGGTTGGTAGGGGGGGATGGTGGGGGTAGGGGTATGGTGAGGGTAGGAAGGGGTGGTGGAGATGGGGGGGATGGTGGGGGGTTGGTGGAGGTAGCGGGGTGGATGGTGGGGGTAGGGGTATGGTGAAGGTAGGGGGTGGTGTGAGTATGGTGGGAGTAGGGGGGATGGTAGGGGCGGGGGGTGTGGGGGCAGGGGGGTTGTGTGTGTGTGGTAGGGGGAGGGGCATGTGTGGTAGGGGGGAAGGGGTGTGTGTGATGGGGGGACTGTGGGGGAGGGGTGTCTGTGGTAGTGTAGGGAGGGTGTTGGGGGGGGTGTAGGGGAGGGAGGGTGTGTGGGGGGGGGTTATAGACAATAGACAATAGATAATAGGTGCAGGAGTAGGCCATTTGGCCCTTCGAGCCAGCACTGCCATTCAATGTGATCATTGCTGATCATCCCTGTGAGATATAGCTTGTGCTCACAATCACTGCTCAGAGACTAAATCACGAAACAAGAGATGTTTTTTATTTATTTGCAAATCTGCAGAATCGGGTGCCTCTCCCAATTGAGACACACCAAAGTCAGAAAAGTAAAGCCCCTTTATACACACAATTCTGCTGGCATAACCTCCCCTTCTGGCTCTCCCCAATCAGAGCACTGAGGTGCACAGTCTATGGGTACATCCCCCAGTACCTCCCACATCATACATAGCATGTTCATGATAATGAGCAATTTCTTGACTAGGGGCGTATAACCAATATTCATTTATCTCATTAAGCATGCCCAGTTGCAATTGACCTGGCCTAGTTTTCTCACCTCCAACTGACCCATCTCAGTTTTTTTATATCTGAACTAAAGCTAGTTTCTACTGACAAGGGTCCCTTTCATCCCTAGTCTCTACTGACAAGGGTCCCATCTATCACCCTCCTTCTACGCTACACTATGCAATCCATCCTCACCCAAGGACAGTTCTGATAAACCCACTCCCAGCTATGTCAACATTTTCTCCCTGCCTGGCCTCTATCGGTTAGAATCCTGTTTACAAGTTAGAATCTTCGCCTGAATCCTTACAATAGTGGGGTTTAATCACTTCATCCCTCACAATCCCCAAGCATTACCCCGTTCCTGCCTTCTCCCCATATCCCATGACTCAGCCATCTTTAAGAGCCCTATCTAGCTCTCACTTGAAAGCATCAAGAGAACTTGCCTTCACTGCCCTCTGAGGCAGAGAATTCCACACTCATCACTCTCTGTGAGAAAAAGTGTTTCCTCGTCCCCGTTCTAAATGGCCTACTCCCTATTCTCAAACTGTGGCCCCTGGTTCTGGACTCCCCCAACATCGGGAACATGTTTCCTGCCTCTAGCGTGTCCAAGCCCTTAATAATCTTATATGTTTCAAAAAACATATTGTTTTGTAAAGGTTGTGGGAGTAGGTGTAGGGGAGGGGGTGTATGTAGGAGGGGGTGGTGTGGGCCCCCGCTCGCAGAACACGGAGCACAGTCTCGCTTGCAGAACGCAAACTACAGGCCCCGCTCGCAGCGCACAGCTCCCACTCGCACTTTACTCACTACGCTCCTTCAGCTTTACTCTGACGGCCGGTGATTGATAGCAGGTGCTGGAAGGGGCGTCGAAGTCCTGGCGAATAACAGACCGGTAGCTTTTCTAATATTTCACCGATTGCAACAAATCGTAGCGCTATGGGGGATCGTTTTTGCACAAATTTAGAAGATGCCCAGTATGCCTTTGCACTCGCTGATATATTTTTAAATGTTTGGTTTCAGTATGGGCTGTCTATCTTTTTTTGCCTGCTGGAAACAGGGAGTAATTCAACAATTGACACCAATCAATATGCAGGAGATCACGTTGATACAAAATTGGGCTTGTTCAATATTCCAAAATAGTAGATGAATGTCTAGTTTGAAGCGCAGATTATATTTTATATTTCTTAGTGAAGATAAGCTAATGGAACAACAATATCAAAATTGATTTTGGGATGATGGAAAATAGTTGATATATAGAGTCCAGTGAGATATCCATCAAGCACTTACTATCCATCAATTCTCTAATTTTGTCGGGGATAAAAAATAATGTTTTACTTAATTGCATTTGAAGAAATGAATGATGCTAGCTTAAATGTATTAACGTATTTAAATATAACATATCTCACCAGCTAAAACAGTAGAAATAGCAATTGCAGATAAATATGATTGTATTCTATTTTAAGTAGTTGAAAGTATATTAGTAATCCAGGATGTAATTTGGAACCTTATTTTTCAATGAGAACATTTGGGTGTTCAATTTGCAAATATCATGGCTATATTAAATGCTTTGCATACAGATTAGGTGTTTTAATTATTTATGACTACAACAGCTATTAAATGATTTTTTTCCTGTCCTATTCTAATACACAATTTTAATTGGTCAGGTGTAGAGTGCAATTTGGTTCTTTGTTTCTCTTGATTTGTGAGAAGAATTTATGCAAAAATATTGTGCAATCAAATTAAGTCTAAAGGGAATAACAGCATGAAACCTGAGTGCACAACACTAAAATAGGGCAGCAGGTAATGGCAATCCATCAGCTAGCTTGTAAATTATTGCTTTCATTGGGTACACTGGGAACAGTCATTTCAGGTGGTGAGTGAATGGGTATCTGGAGGGAAAAGCTTCCCATTGTTAGTGAGATGGAAACATGACGGTATTGATTTATGACTAACTGAAAACAATATTAAAATTAAAGGAGAATAGTTTATGTATTATACATCATAAATTCTCCTATCGGAAAGTTAACATTGAGTCACAGAGACCTGAACCATGCAGCATGGAAACAGATCATTTGGCCCAACTCGTTCATGCAGACCAAGACATTCCATCTAAGCTAACCATTTGTCTATGCCTGACCCATATACTTATAAACCTGACCACATGTTTTTTAGATGTTGTTATTGTACGTGTCTCAGTTTCTTCATCGGGCACTCTTTTCAGCTTAATGGCATCGTTCCTATAGTAGGGTGACCAAAACTGAACACAATATTCCAGTGTGGCCTCACCCACGTCTTGTACAACTTGACATAATATTACAACTTCTACGTTCAGTTCCCTAACTGTTAGCCAGCATGCTAAAAGCCTTCTTCATCACGCGATCTACCTGCGATGCTACTTTCAGCAAACTAAACGGATGTATTTTACATTTTAATACCATTGGGCATTAATGTTTGATGAAAATGATATTGAAAAAATTATAGGAAATTGTAGGAAAATAGGTTAAAAAACAACACTTTCAAATAGCATGAAGGATTGAATGATCTCCGTAAAACATTGCATTTCCATTGGTAATTAGATACCTCAAATTTCTACTCCAAGTCACCTATATCTCTAAATATATTGGTTCAGTATATAGACACTAAATGCTGGAGTAACTCAGCGGGACAGACAGCATCTCTGGAGAGAAGGAATGGGTGATTTGGGTCGAGACCCTTCTTCAGACTTTAGTTTAGTTTGGGAGATACAGCGTGAAACAGGCCCTTCGGCACACATAGTCCACACCGACCAGTGATCCCCACACACAAAAACTATCTTACACACACTAGGGACAATTTACAATTTTACCAAGCCAATTAACCTACAAAACGCTATGTCTTTGGAGTGTGGCAGATAATCAGAGCTCCCAGAGAAAACCCACGCAGATCATGGGAAGAACTTTCAAACTCCGTACAGACTGCACCCATACTCAGGATCAAACCCGGGTCTCAGGAGCTGTAAGGCAGTAACTCTATCGCTGTATGACCGTGCTGCCAAATTATGCACATAACTCTGATTTTAAAAAGGGGTAGAATTATTCTATGCATGCTGGAAATAATTTAATTTTATTCAAAAGTAAGGACTATTTAATCGTTATATGCACTGGGATCAAAACAATGGAATTCTTACTTGCTGCAGCTTTATATTCAATCAGTTACAGACAAATACATTTACTATAAATCATCAGTTATTCTTGGTAAACCACACAACAATGGTGCAAACCAAAGTGCTGTATATGTAATTTCAATGGAATTAACTCATTATTATATTTTTCTATTACCTTGTTCACAGCTGTGAAGTATTTAAAAAGCACATATTGAAGGGTTATAAAGGTTACAACTTGATCCCATAACAACATGTTGAATCACTATATTAATATAATGAAATGGGTTTTTTCCAGCTTTGAATTTAACCATTATCCTGAATTTTCTTTCTGACTTTGCAGCATTTATTACATTGTCCCTAAGTGGGTTTGCTATGGATGTCTGGATTGGACTAAATGATATTAATAGCGAGGGTAGATATCTCTGGACTGAAGGAAAGGGAGTATTCTATACCAACTGGGCCAAAGGTTTCCCAACTGGAAAAGCATACAGCTATGATAACCCGGTAAGTATCAATTTCTGCTGATGGGCTTCAGCAGTAGTGCAGTGGAATCGGTTTTAGCAACATTTGTCTTCATGAATTCTCCAGCTTCAAGAGGAAAACTGGTCAATAACTCCATTGGGACAATTGAAACAGTCACGGAATAAAATAATATTTGCTGGAACTCCTAAAATCTCAATAAAAGCTTACCTGACAACAAAATTATGAATTAGTAAATACTCTGGAGGGCCATGTTTCCTCAGGAAGCCGAAGAGTGGAATTGGAGTTGAGAGTACTGCAAGGATGGCAGCAACGGCCAGCTACCTGCTTGTCCACTTGTGTGGATCAGTGATATATAGGCACCAATATAACCTCCACCTCCCCCAGGGGCATTGATCTGTAGAAACATTCTATGGGGGAATAGGCATTAAAGCAAAGTACTGTGGATGTTGGAAAATTGAAATTAACAACAAAAGTTGCTGGAAGTGTCCAGCAGGCCAATTTGCATCAGTAGATAGTAGGGCCAAATCAGTATCTTGTTGATCATCTTTCATCTGAATCCATGGAAAGTACTTGCAGTGTAATGGAAGATAGAGTAACTCAGCGGGACAAGCAGCATCTCTGGAGAGAAATAATGGGTGATGTTTCGGGTTGACAATACACAATAGACAGTAGGTGCAGGAGTAGGCCATTCGGCCCCTTTCGAGCCAGCACCCCCATTCAATGTGATCATCGCTGATCATCCCCAATCAGTACTGCGTTCCTGCCTTTTCCCCATATTCACTGACTCCGCTATCTTTAAGAGCCCTATCTAGCTCTCTCTTGAAAGTATCCAGAGAACGTGCCTCCACCGCCCTCTGAGGCAGAGAATTCCACAGACTCACAACTCTCTGTGAGGAAAAAATGTTTCCTCATCTCCGTTCTAAATGGCTTACCCCTTATTCTTAAACTGTATCCCCTGGTTCTGGACTCCCCAACATCAGGAACATGTTTCCTGCCTTCAGTGTGTCTAAACCCTTAACAATCTTATATCTTATAACCCAATTAGATCCCCTCTCCTTCAATAGCAAAAATGTCCTTCCTCAAATTAGGGGACCAAAACTGCACACTGTACTCCAGGTGTGGTCTCACTAGGGCTCTATGTAACTGCAGAAGGACCTCTTTGCTCCTATACTCAACTCCTCTTGTTATAAAGGCCAATATGCCATTCGCTTTCTTCACTGCCTGCTGTACCTGTGGGCACCTTCTTCAGACCCAAAACGTCACTCATTCCTTCTCTCCAGAGAATCTGCCTGTCCTGCTGAGTGACTCCAGAACGTTGTGTCTGTCATTCGTTTAAAACAGCATCTGCATTTCCTTCCTACATACAGCAGTGTAATGGGGTCAGCTTTGGAAGAGCACGGGCTATTTAGGGATAGTCTGTTAATGGTGCATATGGGAATTATTTCATAAGGCATTAACCTTACCCTTGGAGGTGACTTCCTATTTACAGAGTGCATATTAAGTGAATGGTCTTGGCAAGTGAATGGATAATTGGAAGCACAAAGTTGGAAGTTTGACCTTTTTTTCTTGAAGTAAATATGTCCCCACAAAAAAAAAGACGGGACCTCCAGATCTATGACCTCTTGATGAGGAAGATTTGGGTTTTGAAAGGGAAAAAGGGGATCTTTCCATCTGAGATCCAGGTATTACAGAAAGCCTCTGGAATGTGTAATGAAATTTAAAAGTAAATCAGGAAACAAAAAGAACACCGGACAGTAACATCCACAAAAACCCAGTGTTGTAGCTCAATTTTGCACCACTGGCTTGGAGTACTTGATCATAAAACACCATCTTAAATCACTGAGGGAACTCCTATCTTGTCAGCAGTCTACATACCACCTCAAACAAATGGCAAGATGGCACTGGAGGAATTAGATTTGGTCATTAACTCTCTTGAGACATCCAACCCTGATGCCCCGCTTATCATCACTGGCAAATTTAATCAAGCTAAATTCAGGAATGTGCTCCCCGAATATGTATCCTGCTTCAGATGTTAACCATATTGATCACCGGTTCAGACTCTTTGGCCTGCCACATCCATGTGACCATTGATCACCCTAGTTCTATGCTATCCCACTTTCTCATCCACTCACTACACATTAAGGGCAATATTTGAGGCAACTTTTGGGATGTGAGCGGAAACCAAAGCACCTGGAGCGAACACATGCGGTCGCAGCGAGAATATGCAAACTCCTCGCGGGTAGGATCAATCCTGGATCTGTGGACCATGAGGCAGCAGCTCTACCAGCTGTGCCACTATACTGCCCTTTCTGTTGGTTTATGGTGTTAACTATTTTTTGCTTTCTTCATATGGCAATCTGACTGCGTGACTGTGAGTGTAACTGCAAAGAAAATTGCTGGCCTCTGGAAGGATAACTATTGTCACGTCACGAGAGGCTTCATATGTCAAAGGTATAAAGGTGAGCAATGAGCTGCTTTTTGTACAATATATTACTGTGTGTTATTTTAAATCTAAAATTATGTCTGGCAAACAAAGTTGAGTAAAACTGTAATGGTATTGTGCTACACAACAACATGAACCGAGCGAAATCGAGAGCCAGAGGACATAGGTTTAAGTCGAGGGGGGAAAGATTTAATAGGAAGCCAAGAGGTGACTTTTTCATGCAAAGGGTGGTGGGTGTATGAAACAAGCTGCCGGAGGAGGTAGTTGAGGCAGGTACAATCGCAACATTTAAGAAACATTTAGACAGGTAAATGGATAGCAGAGGTTTAGAGTGATATGGGCCAAATGCAAGCAGGTGGGACTAGTGTAGATGGGATATTTTGGTCAGTGTGGGCAAGTTAATCTGAAGGGCCTGTTTCCATGCTGTAAGACACAATGACTGAGAAATTAAAAACAAGCAGGCCATTCAGTCCATTCAGCCAAATTATGGTTGGCCTTTTACCTCAGGATCATTTTCCTTCACAAGCCACATATCCACATTTTTTCCCAATGACCAAGCCCTCCCAACACTCTTCAGTAGGGAATTCCAAAGATTTATTGCCCTTTTGGTAAAAACATGTCTTCTCATCTCTGTCCTGAATGGCTCGTCCCTAATGTTGAGGCTGTAATTGTATGTACCGAAAATGGAGCAATTCAATTCTTACTGTCAGCGGCATAACAGTATTCATAGATAAGATAATGAATGAAAAAAAACAATAAATTAAAAGCTCCATATTACTGAAGAAAGCCCAGATTCATCGGTGCAACTGAGATAGTTCTTAGTTCATAGTTTAGTTAGTGTTTTGTAGTGTTCAAGAGCCTGATATCTGTTCGGAAGAAGCTATTCTTGAATCTAGAGAATTTGCGGTTTTCAAACTGCTATACCTTTATCCCAATGGCAGGAGTGAAATGAGAGTGTGGCCAGGGTGGTGTGGGTCTCTGACGATGCTGGCTGCTTTTTTGAGGTAGTGCCTCATGGTCAACAGTACATTTGACTTTCTAATTCATTACTGCATCTGTACTTTAATTTTTAATGATCCATGTACAAAGATATTCAGGTCTTTGTGATCACCCGTGGCTTTCAGTCTCTCACCATTTAAGAAATACACAGTTTCTCCAGTTTTATGCCAAAGTGGATAACCTTGCATATTTTATGTTACCTTCCACCTGTCATAATCTTGCAACCCTCGAAGGCTTACTAAGTGTATCCTCTTCGTAGCTTACATTACCATTTAGATTTGTATCATTGGCAAACTTTGGTATATTGCTCCGAGTCCTCTCGTCCAAATTATTGATGGAGAATTTGTTCAGTTGGGCCGCAGAACCAATCTGGAATGCTTGTTCATGCTTTAGGGGAGGTTTTACATTAATGTAGCAGAGGGATGGGAAAAAGTATACATTTACTGTTGGTAGCAAGATACAGTGAACAGACAAACATGAATAAATAATAGAATTTTGATCCAACCAGCTGGTCGGTGTAGTGCTTAGTTATAGCATCTGGTTCTGCTGCTGTGCTAACAACTAGTTCTGCGTAGTGGCCTCACCATTAGTTTTAGTTTAGTTTCGAGTTTGGAGATACAGCATAGAAGCAGGCCTTTAGGTCCACCGAGTCCATGCTGGCAATTGATCATACATTAACACCAGTTCGATGATATCCCACTTCCTCATCCCTACACTCTATGAGCAATTTACAGAACATGCAAACTCCACATAGATAGCAGTCAAGGTTGGGATTGAACCTGTGTCTCTGGCGTTCTGAGGCAGCACTCTACCAGCTGTGCCACTGTGCCACCCTGCTGTTCTTACCCCTGCTGTTGTTCTGGTTTAAGATGAGAGGAGCAAGATTAAATAGGAAATTGAGGGGAAATTTACTCAGAGGAATGTGGGTATATGGACAAGCTCCTAGAGGAGATAGTTGAGGTATGTACAATAATGGAATTTAAAAGACACTTGGATAATTACATAGATAGAAAAGGTTAGAGGGATATAGGGCAAACATGGGCAAATGGGACTATCTTAGATGGGGCATCTTTGTTGGCATGGACAAGTTGGGATGAAGGTCCTGTTTCCAGCTGTATTACTGTGACTATTAATCTGTCTGAGGATGCTGCCTGACCGGCTGAGTGTTTTCTATTTTTCAATTTAGATTTTGGGCATCTGCAGTTTTTATGATTTTCATTGACATGAGAAAGGAAGTACTGTTCAAAGGAATGTCTTGAACATTGGTTTGAATCCACAGGTGATTACAAATTGGAGCATGGTCAGTTTAAAGACATCACTGACATCGCGTAACCCTGGCCCTGAGCCTTATACACTGGCACTTTGTGTCTTTCCCTTTAATTCCTAGTCATTGAAATTATGTTTTATACCAGCCCAGTGGAAATGTTGTTTCCTAATTTCCACTGGGCTGAGACAAAGGTTCCTGGCGACAAAGTGTTCACTTTGAAAATCTGCATTATTATTTCAGCTACATTATTGTTTCCGTTACTGCTCATCAGCTTTACTGAAACATCTTTTGCTTAGATTGAAAATTTGAGTGTTCTCTTGCCATTATTTAGAAAGAGTAATATGCATAGAAATTTCAATGGGAATAAAGAAACAAGATGTAATTCTTTCCACAGATCCTGCATTAAGTGCGGACCCCACAACTGTCCCTGCACAAGATTACGTTCAATATGCCAACAATTCCTACAAAACAATCACAGTCAAGTTGAAATGGCAAGATGCTCGTAAAGTGTGTGAAGCAGAAGGTGCCCAGCTCGTCAGCATTAGGAATGCCTTTGAAAATGCCTACATGATGTTAGATGCGAACAAATTTGGAGAGAAACTTTGGATTGGATTAAATGCTGCTGAGGTAAGAAACAAAGAAACAGTGTAAACCGAAGAATAAATTAAACCAACTTCTAATGGTATTCTTTGGAATGAATGCACGTTTTATTTTTACTCAGAGTGGGGGGATCAACATTTGGAAGCACGGGTCAGTTCATTCCTGACGTCCCGGCCTGGTCATTGCAATAGCAAATTCCTGAATTTCCCAGAGTTGGGTGCCAGTGATCCCTATCTCCCACTCTGCAGCTGGGTTCATCAATGGGTGCAGAGGCACAGCACAGTGGTGCCGAGTCTGCACACACGTGTAGTTGTAAACAGGCTCGTGTACCACGTGCAGCCTCATTTATTTCAAAAATATGAAGCAACCCTTTGGATTATTTGAGTTAAAATGGAAAGAGATGTTAGGCATGGGAGTCTCAAAAGAAAGCCAGTTGCTGCCACTTTAACTAGCAAACAGTGCAGAGACTTGTGAATCAAAATGGGCGAGGGTGCTGTTGCAGTATTTTAAAATAATATTTATTTCAGACTGAAGGACAATACAGATGGATTGATGGGTGGAAACTGCACTATTCCAATTGGGATGTTGGAGAGCCCAAGAACAATAAAGAGTGTGTCTTCATTGATCAGAATGGTTATTGGAAAACTTCAAACTGCAACAATGAGTCTTATGCCAATTGTAAAATATCTTCTGGTAAGAATCAATTAGTCCACTATGCACTTCAATGGCATTTGTACTAAATGGACATCTTTGAAAACATATGCTTGTTTTAACATTTTTATAACATTAATCTACATGTTGACACCTCCATTGAGAATGGAGTGGCTGGGCTTGTACTCTGGAGTTTAGAAGGATGAGAGGGGATCTTATTGAAACATATAAGATTATTAAGGGTTTGGACACGCTAGAGGCAGAAAACATGTTCCCGATGTTGGGGGAGTCCAGAACTAGGGGCCACAGTTTAAGAATAAGGGGTAAGCCATTTTGAACAGAGATGAGGAAATACTTTCTCACACAGAGAGTTGTGAGTCTGTGGGATTCTCTGCCTCAGAGGGCGGTGGAAGCCGGTTCTCTGGATACTTTCAAGAGAAAGCTAGATAGGGCTCTTGAAGATAGCGGAGTCAGAGGATATGGGGAGAAGGCAGGAACGGGGTACTGATTGTGGATGATCAGCCATAATCACATTGAATAACAGTGCTGGCTTGAAGGGCTGAATGGCCTACTGCTGCACCTATTGTCTATCGCCTATTGTCTATTGTCATTCCAATAAAGGTATCCCTCAATTTACAAAGGCGTTACATTCTGAGAAACACAATCCATTAAGTGAATAATTCTCCATCAATATAATAGCAACTGGTTATATTCCACAGCTTAAGAGGTTTGTTCATAAAAACATAATACAAAAATAAATCAAGGGTACTTATCAAGAGAAACATACGGGATCTCTCCCTTTCCATTTCTCTCTCTCTGTCTTTCTCTCCCTCTTTCTTCCTCTATCTTTTTGTACTCTCTTCCTATCTTTTTTTTATCCTGCTCCCCCTCTCCCCCCTCCCCCTCTCCCTTGCGGTGGCTTTGCATGTGATGTTGGCAGGTGGGGAGGTAAACATCATGGGTTTTCAGATGCTGGTGAAACTGAGCTGGATGGAGTTTATGGCTAAGGTTCAACCTATGAATGTTGCGGAATGGCAGATGAGCGAGACTTAATGAAGGTGTCAACTGATGTTTCGATCAAATAAGACACTTTCCATTATATTGCCCAATCTAATGCTGTACTCCATGTTGGTATCACTTGCTCTGAAGATGATGATCGCCTTTTCCTTGCAGCAGCACATCTCCATGTATTTCTTTGTAGGAATATGTTTCGGTGGTTGTGTTGCTTTGTTAGTGGCTTAATGATCACACTCAGTGCAAAGGTGCCAACTGTTCCTCATTTGTGAGTTCTTCATCATGCGCTCCTGCATCACCCTGATCTACTTAATCAAACCCAGCCTCAATTACCAACGTGACCATGGAGAATCTTTATGTTTTCAAACCCATGGGGGATATATATACACACCGTGGGTATAGAGATGTAAGGTACTGCAGATGCCGGAATCATGAGCCAGAAACAAACTGCTGGAGGAACTCAGTGGGTTAAGCAGCATCTGTGGAGGGAAATTAACTGATGATGTTTTGGGTTGGTACCCATCTTCAGACTGATGGAGTAAATGGGAGAAAGCTGCAAACAACAGCTGAGGTTGGGGGAAAGCCTGGCTGGTAATAGGTGGATACAGGTGAGGTGGGGAAGGATGTTTGGCAGATCGAGTAAGCAACAAAAGCTGAAAAGAAGACAAAAAAGTGTCAAAAGAAAGCAAAAGAAGCAGAGGAGTGAAATGCAAACTGAGGCAGGCATATGGATGGATGGGAACAGGGGGCAGGAATAGGGTTAAAATAAAAATGGGGAAGGGGCTTGGAGATGAGAATGGTGGGAGATGAGCATAAAGAGCAGTGGAAAGGAGCAGGGAGAGGGGGGTGATGAGTGAAACCTGCGAGCACTAGTGGGGGTTGGCGGCCTCCGAGGTTCGAAGAGAGGGGGTTGTGGGCTACCAAAGTGGAATATGCAATTTGCATTGGCCTTACTCTGCCAATGGAGGAGGCTAAGGTCAGAAAGGGTGGCCTGAGAATGCGAAGGGGAGTTAAATTGACAGAAACAGGGAGATCCAACAGGCCTTTGTGGACAGAGAGCAAGCGTTTGGCAAAACGGTTGCTGAGTTTACACTTTGTCTCACTGATTACATTTTTTTTTGCTTACACCATTCCAACAATTCAAATCCAGTCAAAGCTGGATTTTCTGAAGATCCATTCTTTTATATCTTTCCACAATAATCTTGCTTTTTCTATGAATCATCTTCTAACTCAAAAGCACATGCCATTGATTTTCATCTTCTAGCCAGATAGTTCTTTTTCCTTTCTTTCCATCACATCATCTGTGTACTTCGCAACACACAATGTATTCCCATGGATAACATTCTGTTACATCCAAAAAAGATTATTTGCAATAGCTAATTGTGTGAACAGTAAATGATGCCAATGAACTGTAATTAATATCAGTCAGTATTTAAGGCAATGGCCTGTACAAACAACAATGTATGGTAGAGCTACTGCCAGTCAATGTGATGGCAAGCTTTGTTGACACATCTCCACCTGCCTCAGATATCAATTGCTATTGAAAGATTGTTTGTACTAGCAAAGAAAGATTCATAAATCGAGTATGCGTACATTGCTTTATAACACACGAGCTGCCAGAGGAAGTGGTAGAGAATGGTACAGTTTAAAAAGCATCTGGACAGGGACATGGATTCGAAGGTTTTTGAGTTTTTGCCAAACACAGACAATTGTGTGGATATTAATCACATACAGGCAGAGGAGGCTAATTTAATTTGGGCATTGACATTGTGGGCTGAAGGGCCTATTCCTATGTTGTTCTGTTCTATGTTCTAACTGGGATTAGCAAAGAGAGGCATCTAGATCTGCATGAACGAGTCAGGCCAAAGAGCCTGTTTCCATGTGTAATATCATTATGAGAAAATCATGAATTGAAAGTTTATAAATTGAAGTCGATTTTATTGGAAACAGACTGCATTCAAGATGAAAGAAACCCCCACCAATCTTGCTGCCCTGTTTTAAACGTTGCAATTTTAAATATTGTAAAGTGACAGCTAATTTACTTAGAGTGTCATCAATTATAAAATCTGCAAATTAAATAATTCCAATTCAAAAGTGGAAACTGCAAAGTAAATCATTCCAAAATTCAATGCATAATTGGTTGGCATTTACAACATTTAAAATTACAACATTTAAAATGTATTTTGACAGGCCAAGTCAAGTACACCATGGATAAGCATCTTGCAGAATAATAGTTCATTTATTCAAATGGAAATTGTGTCTGTTTTCAGAGAATCTTCAGAAGTGTGAATAAAAGTGCAAAGCACAAGTGCTGAAGGAACTCAGCAGCTCAGGCAGCATCTGGAGAGGGAATGGAGAGGTCTCGGGTTGGGATGGGATCAGTCTCAGAAAGAGTTCCACCACAGATGGTGCCTAACCTGCTGAATTCCTCCAGCATTTTGTGTGTTTTGCTCAAGATTCCAGCACCTGCATTGTATTGTGTCTCCTGTGAATAAAAGCGTTCTAATTAACTGAAGAGGAAGGAAGAATGATCAACTTTATCATTGATTAATTTTGTCAGAGCCCGTGGTTACCGAGCGACCTCAACTCCCTGGAAAATGTCCAGAAAAGTTGACCCAAGCTTGGATCCCTTTCCATGGCCACTGCTACTTCTTTGAAACAGCCGTTAAAAAACCTTGGGCCTCTGCCAGCCTCGACTGCGTTCGTAATGGTAAGAACTTTCCTTTATGGTAGGTGTGAAAACACATCATTTTTAAAGACACTGTGATTAACTGGAAGGATCAAGTGATTATATATATTTTAAATTAATCCACATCTCACCAGCAAACTGCTTCATATAAATAAATACCAAATATTATAGTGATTTCCACATCATTCTGTAAATGCAATTACTTCAAACCCATGAGATGTGGCATTTGTCCAAATGATAAAAAATAAAGCAATTGCTGGAAATATTCAGCAGTATTTGAGGAGAGAGAAACAAGATATTTCAACTCAAAAACATTTGACCAGAAGCATTCATTTTGTTTGCATATTTACTGTCGGCTTCTTCACTCAATAACTGTTAGTCGATCACAAAATGTGGTAATTGGCTTTGGTTTGAACTTTGCTGCTATTTTCCTTTTTGCACAAATACTTTTTCTTTTTAAATGGCACCAAAATGTGGTGACAGTGCATTTGTGGGATTTGCAAAAGAATTTCACTGTGCTGTGACAATAATGAATCATTGAACCATTGAATCAATAATACATATTATTCTTCATTATCAGGGGCTTCATTAGTAAGTATTGATGATACTCCAGAAAGCATCTTTTTGCTGCAAACAACAGAAATCGTGGCTGACAAGTCACCAACCTTCTGGATAGGAATGTACAGGAATATTGAAGGTAAAAAAAAAGCTTCCAGTGTCCGAATTTTACCCTGTCTCAAAATTAGAAGGTTCAGGACAACCTAGGAGTTTAGTTTATCTTTATGCCAAGAAATCCTTACACCCGTTTCCAAATAACGTGTACGAGAAGATATTAATTTGTCTAATGCTTTTCAAAACTATTGGTAAAGTAATCATGAACATATATAAGCATATTTTAACTATAACGACATATATGGTATTGTAAAAGCAAAAGTGCAATGTTTTGCCCTTGTTTTTATTCTCTCCTCTCCACTTCCTGAATATACTACCAGTACTCAGAATAAGGTATGCTTATGTCATTAAGCTGGAATGAGTGCAGAGAAGATGTACAAGGACGTTGCCAGGACTCGAGGGCCTGAACATTGTGGAGCGGTTGAGCAGGCTAGGATTTTATTCCATGGAGTGGAGGCGCTGAAGAGGCTAAAGGGAATAAATAGTGTGAAAGCACAGAGCATTTTACCCAGGGCAGGGGAATCAAGAACCAGAGGGCATAGAGTGAGTGGGGCAAGTGTTAATAGTAACCTGAGGGACAAGCTTTTCATTCAAAGGGTGATGGGTATATGAAATCTGCCAGAGGAGGTAGTTGAAGCAGATACTATAAGAACATTTAAAATCCTATTGGACTGGTGAATGGGTAGGAAAGGCTTGGAGGAATAAAGGCTAAACTTCTGCAAATGGGACTAGATTAGATGGGACATCTTGGACGAGTTGTGCCAAAGGGATTGTTTCTGTACTGTATGTACTGTATTAATTACTCATAATCAATGACATATTATTAAATTTGATTTAATTCCACTATTGCTACCCACTGTTTGGCTGTTTTGGTTGTGATTATCAAGTAAAAAAGTGTATTCTGCCTAAATGCAATGTTAGCCATGCCCATATGAGGAAAAACCTTTACCACAGCATTTCCTTGGACTACTGATGGAAGAAGGCAATTGCAGCAGGGTTAGGGTTAGGATTGCAACAGGTTGAAATCAACAAATTAAATGATTTGTCAATGCTGGCAGAGTATACTTCTGACCTCCTTGCTCACTTATTGGTTCTCTGGGATTAATTGGTCTTGGGTCAAACCTGTTTATGGCTAACCGCTCAAACAACCACAGTTCTTAGAATCCATCTCATTGACCACTGGCCATTTTGGCCATTTGCTCTGATATGTGGGAGATTTGTTAATTGTAGTATAGTCCACTCTGAAATGTTGCAGCAAAGCATGCACTACATAAAAGCATATTGCTGTTGAATTCAAAATAGCATCCTCATGAAATAAAATAAGTTCTTTATCCAAAAATGAGGGAATTGCTGTGAAATGAAATATTCAGCAGATTGGACAAATGGTGTTTAGGAGCATTGCAGTGGATTTTAATGAAATTCAAAATTATGTGTGGATGGAGGCTGAAATGATAATTCTTCCTTTAGGCAGATAGGGTAGTGGCGTTTACAAGGTTTTTAGATTTACATGGATATGCAGAGGATGGAGGGATATGGATAACTTGCAGGCAGAGGAGATGAGGTTATATTGGCATCATGTTCAGTACAGACTGTTCCTGTGCGGCACTGTTCTATCTTCTATGACATGAGGCGGAGTTTCTTCTCCTGGAACAATAATTCTCGAACTCCATCACAGAAATGAATAGTCCATAAAATATAAGGACTATATAGACTGAATTTAGAAGAATGCTGGAATGCTAAATGCTGGAGTTTAGAAGAATGAGGGGGGACCTCATTGAAATATACAGAATACTGAAAGTCTTGGATAGAGTAGATGTGGAGAAGATGTTTTCACTATTGGGAGAGTTTCGGATTAGAGGTCATAGCCTCAGAATGAAAGGATGTTCTTTTAGGAACAAGTTGAGGATAAATTTATTTTGTCAGAGAGTAGTGTATCTGTGAAATTATTTGCCACAGAAGGATGTAGAGCATGTTAGTGGATATCTTTAAGGCAGAGATAGATAGATTCTTGGTTAGAACAGGTGTCAGAAATTATGGGGAGGAGGCAGGAGAATGGGGTTAGGAGTGAGAGATACATCAGCCATGATTGAATGGTGGAGTAGACTTGATGTGCCGAATGCCCTAATTGTACTCCTATAATTTATGACCTTATGACCTTATTTATGGTTCTCAGGGGAGACAGAATGATGAGGGGCAGGCAGGAACGTGGACGTAGGGCAAAATCAAATGTGCAATCATTCTTCCATTGTTGGCACTGAGGCACCCCAAGCAGGATGTTATAGGGTGGATTCTTTGTGTTGATTGTGGCCAGGGAGGATGGATGAAGCAGACACATAAGACCTACTCCTTCCCCGACCAACATTACGGTTGTATAAAGCATTTTAGTTTAGTTTAGTTTAGAGATACTGTGTGGAAACAAGCCCTTGGGCCCACCGAGTCTGCGCCGACCAGCAATCACCCCGTATGCTAGCACTATCCTACTCACACTAGGGACAATTTACAATTATACCAAACCAATTAACCTATAAACCTGTATGTTTTTGAAGTGTGGAACGAAACCGGAGATCCTAAAGAAAACCCACGCAGATCACAGGGAGAATGTACAATCTCTGTACAGAAGACAGCCGTGGTCAGGATCAAACCCGGGTATCTGGCGCTGTTAGGCAGCAACTATACCACTGTGCCACCCTTATGTTATTTATTTTTTTCTCATTGCAGGTGCCTGGTTATGGTTAGATAACAGTGTGGTGGATTTTGTAAATTGGAATAAAGGCGAGCCTTCAGATCACAAGCAGGAAGATTGTGTTGAAATGTATTCACACCTGAGTACTTGGAATAATGCTCCATGTTCAGCTTATAAAAACTACATATGCAAAATGCCTAAAAGTAAGTTAAACAACTTCCTGGTGATCTTTAGTTTATTTAGTTTAGTTTAGAGATACAGCATGAAACAGCCACCTGACCCACCGAGTCCGTGCGGACCAACGTTCCCTGTACATTAGCACTATCTTAAGGGCCTGTCCCACTTGGCCATCATTTGCGCATCACACAGATGGTGCGCGAAGATTTTGTACATCACAAAATCCTGCGACTCCACGCGTCACCGTGCGTGCGTAATGAGCACCATGCGCGCATCACATGCATGTCACGTCGTGCGTCGTGACGCGTAAATGGTCGCGTAATTTACGTGCAAATGACGGCCATGTGGGACAGGCCCTTTACGGACTAGGGACCATTCACAATTTTTACCGGTCAATTAACCTACAAACCTGTACATATTTGGAATGTGGGAGGAAACCAGAGCAACTGGAGAAAACATATGCGGTCACAGGGAGAACACAAACTCTGTGCAGATAGCCCCTGTAGTCAGGATTGAACCCAGGTCTCTGGTGCTGTAAGGCAGCAACTCTACAGCTGTGCCACCGTCTTGTTTCCTTTGGGGTATTTACTCAGTAATAATTAACATTTCTTCTTTACAGTTGTGGATGTAACTGAGGCACCACTAGAACAGGAAGGTAAGAATTATTTACACCTTAGAAATTGCTAGCATTATCACTGTTTGATAAATTTATACTTATCCAAAATTGGTACTTACTGATCCAGCTGCAAAAGTAGCTTTTGGTTGTAGCTTGTTGAGAAAAGTTCTGACGGATATGGCAAGTGTCACTAACACAAAGTAACATTACACTGTATGTGGAGAATTTTCACTGATACTCTTACTTTTGGCAGTCAAGATGCTATAACACAATGATTCAATGGTTCAATAGTTTCTTTATTATCACGTGTACCAATGTGCAATGATTTTTCTTTGTTTGCATATATATATCAGCAAGACTATCGCCATATATATGCACAATCCCCCAGTTAATACAGAATGTATGTGTAATATAATGTATAGAGTATATAGAACAGCCCGCTGAGTCTAAACCCCTGCTGGTTTAAATCGAAGGGAGACACAAAATGCTGGAGTAACTCAGTGGGTTAAGCAGCATCTCTGGAGGGAAGGAATGGAGGCAGCATCTCTGGAGAGAAGGAATGAGAAGGCTCAACCTCAGTCTGAAGAAGGGTCTCAACCTGAAACGTCACCCATTCCTTCTCTCCAGAGATGCTGCCTGACATTGGAGCCATCGCCTCCATTCTGATTGTCCCGTGAACTGTCGTCCCTCTCCTTGTACGACCCTCTTCAGTCCTTGTTCTCCAGCGAACGCCTCCCACAATGACCTTGAGGGCGTGGAAGGTAAGACTCCCAGTTCTTCTTACCTGGACTTTTGACCAGCGTTCCACCACTGTCGCCAACTCCCTCCATTTTCCTCCGTGATTCACGGTCTTTAAGGGCAGGGGTCACCAGACTCCCCCCTCCGAGTGAGTTCCCGATTCCACGGAGGGTGCACCATGCCTGTTGGTTGGGAGTGACTAACAACAGAATAAGGAATGTCGTTTTCAGGTCTACAGGATGTAATCAAGAAAGTTTCACAGGTATCAGTGGTTTGGCCTCAGCGATTTACCAAAGCTATTGAAGGTACAAAGTTCAACACACTGAACTTTGCTAATACAATGGCATAACAGAAAGTATGTTGTAAGAAACATACAAATAAGGTACGAAGTGATAGGCTGAATAAAGCTTTAGTTGTTGAGGGAGGTTGCAATTTCAGTAACATTAAGGAAATATCTTTAAAAAAAAAGAAAAATTATTATTTTGGTGTTACATAGAAATCACATTAACAAGCAAATACAGCAAGAAATTTGGAAAATTAAGGTTTTGCCAGCCCTAATTGCTCATAGGTGTACAGCATTTATTGCTACCGTGAATTGCCCTTGAGAAAGTGTACCCCGTCCTTGAACCACTCTAGTGATGGATGAGGGGGCAACGCATGCAATGTTGTCAAATTCAACTGAAATGTGATTAGGAAGTGATGATTTCCCCAAGTTCATCCAGCCCTTGTCTTTCTGCGCAGTCATGGTCACAGGATCAGGCTGTATTGTCAAAGAGGTCTTGGCGAGTTGTTGCTGTGCACCTTGTGGACATTGTAGCCGAAGACCATATATAGCAGGAGGAATAAATGTCAGACAGGGTGCATACCAAGTGGGCTGCTTTGCCTTGGAGCTGCAATCATCAATGCAAGTCGTAAATATTCATGCACACCTGCTCAATGTGCTTTTCAGATGATGGAAATCATTTATGGGAAAGAACTCGGGCTCTGGCCTATTCTTCATGACATGATTCAGTTCAGAGATAGTTTAGAGATACAGCATGGAAACATGTGCTTCAGTCCACTGAGTCCATGCTGATCATCGATCATCTGCGCACATTAGTTCCATGTTATTCTACTTTTGCACCCATTTCCTGCACACAATGGGTGATTTACACAGGCCCATTAATCTACAAATCCGGACATCTGAAACTAAAGAGCTGAGTGGAAGTCCATGTAGTCACAGGGACAACGTGCATACTCCACGCAAACAGCACTTGAGGTCAGGATCAAACCTAGATCTCCAGCACTGTGAGGCAGCAGCTTTACCAGCTGCATCACTGAGCCACCCCCATAATATTTGTCATGTTCTTTAATCCTTTCGGTTTGACCTCGATATTGATGGTGAAGAATTCAGCAATGATAGCTATCAAAGCTATTGACTAATTTTCCTTAGTAGGCTTAATGGGGCCCTTTAGCTGACTCCTGCTCTGTTTTCTTATATTTTAATGCTTTGGATAGAAAAATATCTTAAGTAGGAAACTCCAACTTAATAGCTGGCAACTGTGCCGATGGACTGAGTTTTATGCCCCTGCGTATTATCTTTGATATCATTACTTTGGAAATTTATTGGGTTTTTTTTCATCAGTTTCCCAGCCAAAAGAGACTCCAGATTTCAACTTCACGGGAATTGTGGTGTTGCTGGTTATCATCGCCATTTTAACTGTGGTTCTTGGAGGCTACTTCTTTCAAAAGTACAGGAGGAAGACCACAGATGGACACACACATTTTGACAATACTCTTTACTTCAATAGAGAGGTTATATCTGGACCCTGTGACTTGAAATCCCTTGTGCCAAATATAGAATCAAATGAATAGAATTAATGTAATTTACTAAAGTTTTTGAAATATATTGAAATAAATGTACCAGAAACAGCAAGCAGTGAGACTGGATATAAATTTTGGTGGTGTATTTGGCTGATATATGCTTTTGCTGCAATATTTTGCACTGGACTCTATGATTATTCTTCTGTACTGTTTATTTTCATTTTATGAGAATTATATATATATATATATATATTGATTACTTTGTTTGTTAAAGGTCAATTATCAGGTATAACCTTTTAGATTTAATGCTCAGTGTTTTAGTAATGTTATTATTTCAATACTATAACTTGTTTCTGTAAATAGGAGAAAGTTAAATCTTATAGCTTCAGGACAAAGATAATGCCGGAATGATATTTTTCAGGGTTAGCTCTACTCCAAAAAATCATTGTTGTAATTTTCTGGTTATTTGTTCCAATAAAGCAAATGCGGAAAAATTAAAGTTGCTGTAATAACCTATATTTTGGGGGAAATTAAAACATGAACTCAAAAGTTGTCTGTCGGCCATAATCTGCATGTTTATTTAAAAAAAATAGATATCTATATAAAATAGGCACATATTAATAATTATTACTTTTGTAAACTTGTAAACACAAAATAACTTGCACTTTGCAATCTGTTATTACCTTCCATCCAATTTGTTGCGTTTGTAATTTGGTGATCTTACAATCATGGAATTAACCAAGATGCACACAAATGAACTTTCAGGCAGGAATAAACAGTTTTTCATTGGCACATTTGTAGTGTAAATGGGCAACACTTTGGATATTTACACAGATAAAAGAAAGTGAGGGGAAATTTATAAGACTGTGTGGATTTACCCAAAAGGACACACTCTGTCCTTTGCAGGTCAGGCATCTCGGGAGAACATGGATAGGTGATGTTTAGGATCGAGACCCTTCTTCAGACTCCATTTACCCAATCTATTCCACTCATGATCTTATACACCTCTATAACATCGCCCCTCATCCTCCTGCACTCCAGAAAATAAAGTCACAGCCTGCTCAACCTTTCCCTATAGCTCAGGCCCTCAAGAGGTAACGCGCAGCCCTATGTTGCCACTTCTATTTAAAGGGCTATATTGGAAGATGAGAAATAATCAATGCATTCTTCAAAAAAGATTGGAGGGAGACTGCATGTGTGGCAAGGGATGAATAGGACAGTGCAATTTAGAACATGAACAGCCATGCTTTGGCTGGCATCAGATGTATGGGGAGGGCAACAATGAATGCCAGTCAGGAGCTGTTGGAATAGTATGAAGGTAACATTAGTTCCAGGAACAGACAAACTGCGGCAGAGAGTATCATTACCTGCAGTGTATTGCTAGCATTTTATGTTTTACAACTTCCATTCTTATTGCATTCAGGCCCAACACAGTTTAAAAACCTGGTCTGTACTCCTATGTGGCTTGCCCACCTCAATTCAGAACAAGGGAGAGTTTGAGTAAACAAGTAATAGATGGGAGTATTTTGATTCACAAGCTCACATTATAAGAGTAGAATTAGGCCATTTGGCCCATTGAGTCTACTCTGCCATTCAATCCTGGTAGATCTCTGCCTCCTAATCCAAATTTCCTGCCTTCTCCCCATAATCCTAGACACCCTTTCTAATCAAGAATCTGTCTATCTCTGCCTTTGTCTATCTCTGATTGCCCCAGAAGAATATTTCCGTGAGGAAAAAAATAATAGTCATATAATAAAATAAAAATAATAATAATGCTTAAGTTTTAAATGGATTCCAATTACTTTGAGGATTAATCTGTAGATTATTGGCAATATTGAGATATTAAACAATGTCCAAAACATGGCAAAATAAAATTCATATTGTGTGATCTCCTGTCTAAAACAGGCAAGCTGTCGGGATGGGGAACCCACTCAAGATGGACTGTTGACCAAGTGCCAGCCTTAACAGGATTGTAAATTATGTATTTAATAGCCAATGCCACATATTTGCCAGTGAGAAATATTAACATTTGTCCTTCATTTCATCTGAAATAATCACCAGTGTTTTAGCCATAAACCCCAAAGATTTTAGTTTAAACTTTCCAACTTGCAAAGCACAGAACAAATGTTGGATTTAGATGCTTCATATTTAAGATCCAGACAAATAGGACAGTGAGTTAACAGTTAATATGTTTGTGCACTGCATGCACACTAAGTTGCAGATGATTAAAAGTTACTAAAGTGAATTAAGAAGATATTAATAATGAAATAACTGGTCATCAGAACCCCACTGTGACCATTTCTTCCTCCCACATCCCCTCCCCCTCTCACATCCATATACTCAATGCAGAAATAAATCCAAGCGTCTCCATGACAACCAGAACACTTTGAGTAGTAGCTGCTAATCTCTCAACAGTTATCCAATTCTTACTAATAAGAACGGAGGCTAAGGAAGACATTAGAAGTTTTAGATCGGAGGAAGAAATCTGTGCATTGAGTTGAAAGGTAAAAAGATCTTATAAAGTTGCATCAAATGCCCGAGATTACTTGCAATGTTTACAGTGGTGTATTTAGGTCAAAGCTTCAAGGGGAACAAATCATTGTCTCACACCGTGGTCTCTTTTTCCCTGTCCCTAATTTTTGTTTCTTCCATCCATCTTTCCTATTTATATTCATTTGACTGGTGCCCTTCATTTTCTGTTTGCCTTGGTTTCCTATCCTCATATTTTCTTTCTCGAACGTGATTGATTAAGTTTCACTGTTTGCTTGTCACCCTCATGTTTTTTTGTGCTTCCTACGCACTGGGCTTTGATGTTCTGCAACTGAAATTGTTGCAAACATACAAAATCAAACTTGTATGGTAGTTTGTTACTGTTTGAAATAAATTTTGGTTTTCTGTATGGAAACTGAAACTGTTCGTTGTCTTTCAATCTGTGATTACACAATTGCAGGGCATATCATTAGTGCTCAGCTATTCTGAGAAGGGAAAAGCAAAGAAACAAAAAATAAATGCAAAAAAATAATAAAGCAAAGGAATAGAAGATACAGAAGAAAGGGGCCGGAAAGAATTCCTTTTTAATTTTGGTTTGTCCTCATTCAGACCCTTGACCTAAAACTACCTGCAATATTGAACATCAGGATGGTCTTTCTTCAATGCAGTGGAACTGTTTGTCCTTAATAGTAATTAGGCAGTGAAGAAAATGAACAGCCATCAATTGTCCATATCACTGATTTAGCAAAAGCCCTGGACCTGAATTACACGTAGAAATTTGGATCTAATAAGTTCCATGTGGAATATTTGACATTTTCAGTTACAATAAAATTATGATAAAAGCTAAGGATCATCAAAATTAATAACTAACATTAGATCAACAATTATATAAGATATTATTCTACAATTGGATTTATTAAAACTTGAAATACAACTATTTAACATTTGTAAAAAGTAAATGTAATGTCGGATATGAGATATGAAATCTCAGTCAAAAAGTTTTCATTGGAAAAGAGAACACATACAAAATATTTATAGAACCAAACAGTCTATCAAGAATGAAGTATTTTCTACTGTGCAATTAAATAGCTTTGAAAATAACTTTTATAGGCAAAACAGGTGGACAGCAGCTTGGCCACTGTTGCAACACTTCATTGTGGATCGTACTTAACTGCTTTTCTGGAACTTTGCCTTTCTCTAGATCTGAGAATTGGAGGAGAGAAAAAAGTATCTTAGAAAGAAAAAAAAAGAAAAGTAAAAAATATGCTGGTTTGCTACTTGTCCTTTGCCATCGGGATTATCTATGTCAGCTCAGTATGCATTTACACCAAAGGCCACACTAACAAGCACAGCCAAACTAATGAGCAAACGCATGATGACCTAAAGGTATTTCTACAAACTTTGTCTCCGAGTAATCACAGTGGATTATCCAAGAATCAAACAAGGAATCTGATTCAAAAGTTGTGGGATCGAGTGCAATGTACAAAAAGAATAGCTGGCACCAAGGAACAATGTGAGAAGGTAGGTCTGACTATATTCTTTAACTTTTCTATTGCTTAGAGCAATTGTGACTGTCAGCTTTGTGTAACTCAAAAGCAAACAGAGAGCTGAACAATCTTATAACTCAGTTCTGAAGTGAAATTCTGCTGCTGAGATGATGAAGAGGAAATTTTGCAGGTTTTTGATGTAGACAATGGTATCAATTCTTCTCCCTTCCCTAAATCACTAATCCCTGCAATGACTCCCCACCCTTCAGGCCTAAAGGGCCTGTCCCACCAGCATGCAACTCTATGCGATGAACGCGATCAAACTAGAAGCGGGGACCGCGCGGAGCTCGGGTGATCCCCTGTACAGGGCCGTTCCCACCAGCATGCGCCTGCATGCGCCTGCATGCGGCAAGCGCAACCAAACCGGCAGTAGGGGCCGCGCGGAGGTCAGGTGAGTGGCGCAACGTTGCGCAAAGTGAGACGAACTTGGAGCGAAGTCTAAGGTAAGTTTGCCAGGACAGAGAGGGGCACACAGAGAGGGGCACCGAGGCACACACACACACACAGGGCCACGGAGCCACACACATAGAGGGTCACGGAGGCACCTACAGATAGGTTCACGGAGGCACGATGTCGGGGCGGTGTGTAAACGTCGAGACGACTGCGAGCCGACAAGCCGTTGCCGCGCGGAATTTTTGGACATAGTCAGTTTTTCGGAGCCCCGCGCGGTGTCGGGACGAACTCGGGACGAACTCCGCACAATTCTGCACGGCTCCGGCGATTGAAGTGGGAACGGCCCCGCGACGCCGGACGGCTCAAGCGACCACGTTAGCTTGCGCTCATCGCATAGAATTGCATGCTGGTGGGACAGGCCCTTTAATCCCAGTTTTGCTTGCTACAACTGCAGAGTGGATCTAAAGTCACAATAGAGAAATCAGTATGGTGGGATTAGTTGTGGCTGAACTGGCATAAAGTATCACCAAGAAAGTACTCTTTCCCCTCCAGGCTACATAGGAAAGTTTGCTTCTATATGAATAATTCAATGATTTCAAAGCAACTCATCTTTTGTTGGCAAGCATCAAACACCACAATAACTACTGAAAAATTCTAAATGGCGCAGACTTTGTCTCCCTATTCCTCATCATTACAGATGCCATAAAGTCCAGTTCCTGCCTTTGATAGTTCAAGCAGCATTCCAACTATTAAAAGTGCTATATGTTGGAGTGGAGGATGTAAAACATAATTAAATCCTCAAATAAGATACATTTAATAGATTCCTTGGTACTTTCTTGAA
This sequence comes from Raja brachyura, assembly GCA_963514005.1. The sequence continues at coordinate 26,286,987 of OY740782.1, read as the reverse complement.
GTGTAATAATGTTGTCATTGCTTTGGCCAAAATCTATGTCTCAATTAGCATCCGCATTAATTCCACAAACCCACATTAATTAATCACTTATCTCATAGCTCGGTATACAATTCTGAGCAAATACTTCAAAAATAATTAATTATCTTAAAATACAATGGGGCACTCTGAATAAGTTAAAAACACAAAATCTTTTGTCTCAAACGAAGGAGAAAGAATGGGAAAAGTAAGCTGACAGGAATCCTAACTTTAATTGTAAAGGAAGTATTTAAACATTCTTAGACTGGCATTAAACATATTTAATAGTTACAAACAGCAAGAAACTATTCTAAAGATTTACAACTAAGGTTATAAGTTTGAATGAGGAAGCAGTTAAATTTTCTTTGCAATTTAAATTTCTGATGGAGATGACCAAGGTATACGTTCTGGTACATTTATTTCTAGAAAGTAGAAATAAGCCAAATTTTTCTTGGTAGAAGTGAGCCAAAAATGTTGGCTGTTTGTTCAGAGTCATTGAGGGCTCGTTGCAAATTGCAAATGGCCACATTGCAAAATGCCACATTGCAAATAGATTCCAGGATTACGCAGCTGGGCTAATAATATTCTGAATAATAAAGCCATAATTGGCTGCATACTCACACTCTAACCAGTGAGCAAGTTGATGAAAAAGTTCAGCAAGATGACAGCATTTCTGCAGAGCACTGACAGAAGCAAAGAGTGCAGCAGACTCTTCACCATCACAGAATGAACTAATTAGCAACCATCAGCAGCACGTGAATGCGAACATCCAGTGACACCTGTGTGGGAGGGTCTCACAGTGAGGAACCTCTGTATTGTGTTTTTTTAATCCAGATCTCCATCTAATTGCTTATCAAGTTTATCCATGTCTTCCAACTGTCACAGGGCAGTTGCTGCCTTTTGAAACTAATGGGGAGTGAAAGAATAATAGCATTCAGCGTATACTTCAAGTACCATAAATTTGTTTGTTGAATGAATGTTTATCAGGTTGACAGCACATGATGTTCCATGCTTCGTGAGAATCCAGTCTCTACGGTGTTCCAGTACAAGTGGTGATCCAATGTGTGTATTGGTGGGATCTTGGTGATTGTGAGCTTCCATTGTGTCTGAGATTCCACTCCAAGTGATAGATCAGGCTCTGTCCTTTCAATAAACATGGTGTTCAACTGCATGTGATATATTGTTGTTGTGGCGTTCCTGGGCCAAATTAAAAATATTCTCGGCCATGAGGGGAAGCTGCAGTCAACTGCATGAAGCTGACAACCTTCATGCCCACATTCTAAGAGGCTATTCAAGTATAAATAAAGAATTCCACATGTCAGCAAAGAGCCCCCATTTTCTGGGATGTGCATATCTCACAGCTCCATGTTACTGCTCTATAGGACATTGGTGAGGCTGCATTTTGGAATATTGTGTGCAGTTCTGATTGCCCCATTACAGGAAGGGTGTGGAGGTTTTGGATGGGTGACAGAGGACATTTACCAGAATGTGACCATTGGGAAGGGTATTGAGTACAAAAGCTGCACAAGTTGTCAGTGGAGTACTGTGTGCAGTTCCAGTCGCCTGACTGCAGAAAGGAGGATATTAAGTTGCAAAAGGTTAAAAAGAGATTCACCAATTTTTTTTAAAATCTGGCTTGTGGGCTTCAGAGAGAAGCCTTCCAGACCAACCTTCCAGACTAACCTACCATGCGGGACTTTGTTAAAGGTTTTGCTAAACATCCTCGAGACAACGTTTCTGCCCTGTTCTCTTGATCTTGATCCACGCTCAAAATTGTTTTCCAAAAGTAGATTACTCTACAACTAGACTGCATAGGCTTGAGGTGAGAGGAGAGCGAGTTAAGAGGGATCTCAAGGGCAACTTTTTTCACTCAGAGGGTAGTTCATTTTTGGATTGAGACTGAATAAATATATAATAATGACTTTTGAAAGACCATTTGGACAGATATATGGATAGGAAGGGTTGAGTGGAAAATGGGTCACAAATAGGCAAATGGGAGAAGTCCTGCATGCCAACTTGGACAGTAGGGACAAGGTGAGCTAAAGGGCCTTTTTCCATGTTGTGGAAATCCATGATTCCATCACCGACTCCTTAGACGTCACCTTCTAAACCCATGGCCATGACCAGCAAGGACAAGAACATCAAAAGCAAGGGAGCACCACCACCTGGAAGTTGCCCTCCAGGCCGCACACCATCCGGACTCGGAAATATATCACCATTCCTTCACTGTCATTGGGTCATAGTCCTGGAAGTCCCTCACTAATAGCATTTTTGGTCTTTCCACACCTCAAGGACTGCTTAGTTTAGTTTAGTTTAATTTAGTTTAGTTTAGAGATACAGCTAGGAAATAGCCCTTCGGCCCACCAAGTCCTCATCGACCAGTGATCCCCGCAGATTAACACTATCCTACACACACTAAGGACAATTTTTACTATCCTTTTTATTAACCTACAAACCCATATGTCTTTGTATGACTCCAAAGACATACGGGTTTGTAGGTTAATATATATATATATATGTATATATATATGTATATATATAATAGTCAGGATTGAACCCTAGTCTCTGGCACTGCAAGGCAGTAAATCTACTGCTGCTCCACCATGCCACGACTGCAGTGGATCAAGATAGCAGCACACCACCACCTCCACAAGGATGGGAAATGAAATGATGACTCAGCCTGAATGAACAAAACAAATAATTCCTGGTGCAGGCAGAACACAAGAACATCAGAATAGGAGTAGCCCATTAGACAGCCTCTAGTCTGCCTGCCGTTCAATATGACCACGGCTTAAACTCATCTGTTATGCTAGATCCCAACACCTTCATTTTGAGTTGAATTTATTTTAATGTCATGTGTACCGAGGTACAGTGAATAGCTTTTAATTTTCTCGATCTTTCCAATATTTATCTCTCTCCATATTAACTATATCCATTGAACTGGCCTCCATGACCCATTGGGCAAGTGAATTCCAGTGATTCACCACCCTCGGAAGAAGAAATTTCTACATGCCTCAGTTTTAAATGGACATCTTATAATGTAAACATGCCCACTTGTTCTTCTCTGTCCCATTAGAGATAATGTATCAACATCCAGTCTGAAGAAGGGTGTCGACCCGAAACATCACCCTTTCCTTCTCTCCAGAGATGCTGCCTGTCCCGCTGAGTTACTCCAACAATTTGTGTCTACCTTCAACATCCATCCTGTCAGGTCCACTTAAGATCAGATATGTCCGAATAAGGCCAACCCTCATTCTTCTGAACTCTGAGAAATGCAGACCGTGCTCTGTGCTCATAAGCTCATGTTAAAGGAGCAGAGTTAGGCCATTCAGCCCGTCAAGTCTACTCCATCATTCAATCATGGCCGATCTATCCTTCCCTCTCAACCCCATTCTATTGCATTCTCCCCATAACCCCTTACACCCACACTACTCAAGGTCAATATCCACCTTAAAAATATCAATTGACAGCCTCCACAGCCTTCTATGGTGATTAATTCCACAGGTTCACCATCCTCTGACTAAAGTGCAACTACTGCTCTTTGGCCAAGACACACAGCATTCGATGCAGCCGTGTTACCACCAAAGTCTTGAAGAAAGAATAGAATACATTTGCATCCACCATGCCACTTCCTGGGGACTGGGTTAAATTAAGGTCACAAGTGATAGGAGCAGAATTAGACCATTCAGCCCATCAAGTCTACTCCACCCATGCACTCATGGCTGATTTACCTTCCCCTCCTAACCCTATTCTCCTGCCTTCTCCCCATAACCCTTGACATCCATACCAATCAAATTGAGTTATAAGAAACAATGAGATCTTTCATTCGCAATACTGTTAAATTGGCTCCTGAGCTTTGTACTTACGAAATGGAAAACAATGTGCGCTTATTCTAGTGCTAATTAATGACCACAGCATGGTCTTATCCATTGCCAAAAGCAAAGCACGGTAGAAGCTAGATATTCAAAATAAGTTAAAGGAAAAATTTGATTCCTGTTAAATCTCTCCCCCCTCACCTTAAACCTATGTCTCCTGGTTTTTGATTCCCCTACTCTGGGTAATTCCTCTCAGATTGTATACACTTCCATTAGATCACCCCTCATCCTCCAAGGAATAAAGACCGAGCCTGCCCAACCTTTCCTCAGAGCTCAGGCCCTAAAGTCTGGGCAACATCCCTCGTTTTGCATCTGGCAGAACAGCACCTCATCTTACTATTCGGTGGTTTATAACCCAACAGTATGAACATTGAATCCTCCAGTCTTAAGTAAGAACTCCCCATCCCCCCATCCTCTCTCACATATCTGTGCCCGATCCTGGTGCTCACCCATTTCTTTCACTATCCTACCTTCCCCCATTTCTTTAACCCTATTACTGGTATCCATTTCCCTGGCTATAAATGTCACTCTTCTCTCCTTATCTGCCACCTTTGTGTATTGCGCTGCCCATCTGCCATTCAAATCCCCCTACAGCACCAACCTATCACTTGCCAGGTTTTGGCCTGACCCCACCTCCTTTCCAGCTTTCTTTCTCTTCCCCATTACAATCAAGAAAGGTCCAGTCCCGAAATGTCATCTGTACATTTCCTCCACAGATGCTGCCTATCTCGCTGAGATACATCAATAATTTGTGTCTGGGATATGGACATTGAATTCTCCTATTTCAAGTAATACCTCAACTTTCCTCTCCCTTGCACACATCCAGCTCTGATGTGAATGCATTCAGAACATCGAATATAGAACATAGAAAGGTACAGCACAGGAACAAGATGTTCAGCCCACAATGTCCAAGCCGAACATGATGCTAAGATAAACTAATCTCATGATCCATATCCCTCTACTCTCTGTATAAGGATGTGCCTGTCTAAAAGTTTCTTAAACTCCACTATCGTATCTGCTTCCAGCACCAGCCCTGGCAGCACATTTTAATTACAAAGAAATTATCTCACACATCTCCTTTAAACTTTCCGTCTCTCACCTTGGGTAGTGGCGCCATCGAGTGTGGCAGCCTCGCCTGCAGCTGTTCGTACTTTCATCCTTTAAGAGTTTTTTTAGTCCATCAAAAGTTTTGTTTTGGAGGTCTTTTAGTCTTTTTGTGTGTGTGTGGGGGGGGGGGGGGGGGGGGGAGCAAACTGTTTTTCACAGTCGCTACCTTGGTCGAGGATGCGTCTTTCCTCCTCTTCGCCCCCTCCTCGCGGCCTACCATCTGGATTGACGCTGACTTTCCTGCCGGAGACCGGCCAGAGCTTCGGCTTCAGCGGCAGTGTTGTGTTTATCTTATTTGTGCATGGTAACTCAAATTCCAATGCACCAATTGGTGTATGGGCCAATAAATGTCTGTTGTCCTTTGTCCTTTGTCCTTGAACCTGTGTGCGTTAATCTTTCTAATTTTCATGCTGGGAAAATGGTTCTGAATGTCTACACTATCGATGCCTCTCATAATTTTAAATACTACTATCAGGTCTCCCCTCCACCTCAGGACCCCAAGATGCATCTGCTTATCATTGCTGTTAAGGATCTTGCCGTCAACTATATACCCTCCCTTTACATTCAACCTCCAAAAGTGATGCACCTCAGAATTGCTGGATTAAATGCCATCTACCCTTTGACTGTCCATTTCTGTAGTTGACCTATATTCCCTGTATGCTTTGACAACCTTCATCACTGTCTTTAACACCAGAAACCATGGTGTTGTCTGCAAACTTACCAACTAACCCATCTACAGTTACTTCCAAGTCATTTATATACATCACGAGCAACAGAGATCCCAGCACAGATCCCTGACGAACTCAACTGGTCACAGACCTCCAGCCACAATAAAGCCATTCTACCATATCCCTCTGTCATCTAGGAGTAAACCAGCTCTGAATCCATACACCATGTCACCATGAATCCATTGCATTTTAATCACCTGGATTTCAGGGACTCTATCAAATGCCTTATGGGCTTGTCCCACTTAGACGATTTTTCACGGTGACTGGAACGGCGACTGTCAGAGTGGAACACACACACACATACACACATCGCTTCCTTCACCAGCCAGTTATGCAGAAGGGGGACAGTGCAAGCGGGGGGAGCGCTGTCTGAGTGAAAATCAAACGGTGCAAAGCCAATGTGATACAGACACACACCACGATGAATAGGAAGCTTGGCGCTGGAATTAAGATGGTGAAAGCACAGTGTACTTAAGTCCTTTAAAAGGGGGGGGGAGAGAGTGGGGATAGAAGGAGGGAGAAGGAGAAGGAGAAGGAGAGGGACGGGGTGGAGAGGAATGGAGACAATCTTTTAAGAAGCCAGAGATACACGGCTGTGATTCTCGGCGGACATTAACATTACCGGTCGGTTATCCTTGGTGCCGAAAACTACTGTTTACGTTTTTTTTTCCCAATGAGCCAATGAAATTCACCGGTCAGCACCGGCGACAACCTACGAGAAGTTCCGAGAACCTACGACCTGCTGGCGACCCACTACCACTGCACCTAAGGCACGAGAATTCTCGCTACTCTCCATGGTGCCAAATTCGGATTGCCGATAATTGCGGCGACCAGAATGAGTCCGCGACTAGTTCCGAGAATGCGGGACTACTCACTACTGTGAAGGCGACTCCCCAGCAACCACCCGTGAACATGTGGCGACCATGTGGCGACCACATAGTCTCCGGTAGTCGTCTGAGGGGATAGGCCCATTACCAAAATCTATATAAACACCATTCACAACCCTGCCTTCATCATTCACCTTTGTCACCTCCTCAAAAAAATCACTATCTCTAATTAGCCCATTCTCTTCCAAAGAATGCTTCTCCATAGCTTCCCTACCACTGATGCGAGGCTCATTGCCCATAATTCCATGGATAATATCTACTTTGGTGGCACGATGGTGCAGTGGTAGACTTGGTACCTAACAGTGCCGGAGACCCGGGTTTGAACCCGACTACGGGTGCTGTTTGTACGTTCTCCCTGTGACCTCCGTAGGTTTTCTCTGGGATCTCTAGTTTCCTCCCATACTCCATGTATGTACTGTTTGTAGTTTAATTGGCTTGATATAATTGTAAGTTGTCCCTAGTGTGCATAGGATATTGTAAGTGTGCAGGGATCACTAGTTGGTGTGGACTCGGTGGGCCGAACAGCCTGTTTACAACTCCACACGATGTTCCAACTGTGGTCTAACCAAAATTTGGCATAGCTGCATCATAAAGCCCTGACTTTTGTGCTCAATTTCCTTCCCAATGAAGGGAAGTATAGCAAACACTCTTCATGCACTGTCCACATGTTCACAAGATATAGGAGTAGGATTAGGCCATTTGGCCCATCGAGTCTACTCCACCATTCAATCAATGCTGATCTCTGTCTCCTAATCCCATTTTCCTGCCTCTCCCATAACCCATGAAACCTGTTCTAATCAACAATTTGTCTATATCTGCCTTAAAAATATCTACTGACTTGGCCTCCACAACAGTCTGTGACAATGAGTTCCACAGATGAACTACCCTCTGACTAAAGAAGTTCCTCCTCACCTCCTTTCTAAAAGAGCACCCTTTAATTCTGAGGCTTTGACCTCTGGTCCTAGACTCTCCCACCAGTGGAAACATTCTTTCCACATCCACTCTATCTATGCCTTTCATTATTCTGTAAGTTTCACTGAGGTTCCCCCTCAACCTTCTAAACTCCAGCGAGTAGAGGCACAGTGCTGTGAAACGCTCATTTTATGCTAACCTACTCATTCCTGGAATCATTCTTGTAAAACTCCTCTGGACCCTCTCCAGAGCCAGTGCGTCCTTCCTCAGATAAGGGGCCCGAATTTGCTCACAGTACTCCATCTGACTCGCCACTTTTAGGGAATCATTCAGCTGTACTCCCAACATTCTCCAGGACTTTACCACTTTCTGTCTAAGACATTGCCTTAGTTTGACAAACCAAAGTGCAATAGCTCGCACTTCCCATTAAATTCCATTCATCATTCTTGCTGCATTGGCTTATTTTGAAAAAAGTCCCGTCTCAAATTCTGTCTGTGCTTCCATGTACTGCCCACTCATCAAAATGTATTATTAAGTTTGACACGTCGGGCTGGCTACACGTTGTAAACTTGTATAACCAATTAAAATTGTCCAGACATATAAGCTAGAAAATACCTCATAGATAAACCCTTAAAATCCACTCTATATTTTGTGTAACGTGTATTTTTATTTGTATGTTATTCTCAGCCGTTAAGCAGCCGGTTGCATGGGAATTGCTCAAGAAAACATTACTATGTATCACTCAACGCACAAACCTTTAAATAAATTGCCAAACTGTATATAATCCCCTTACCCTTATAGCAATTTCTTGCACTTGTATTCTATTTTTTGTTAAACTGAACCGTACTGAAATTAAATAAAGCAAAAAGTAAATCAAATGAATGACTGTGCTCACCATCACATGAAATGCTAATGAGCCTGTCCCACTAACGCGACTTTTCAGCGACTGTCTTCGACCATTAAGCTCGAGGGCTCTCGCCTGAAAAACCGTGAGCTTGTTTGACCATCAGCGATGAAACCGTGAGCCGGATCGACCGTCTGCACACAAACACACACGCACACAAACACATCACAAAGGCGGTGAACAGGAAGGTAAAAGACGGCTGGCACAGTTACGGTAAGTCCTTTAGAGAGCGCGGAGGGAGGGGGAGAGAAGAGGAGAGAGGGGGAAAGAATGGGAGAGAAGAGGGAGAGAAGAAGTGGAGACACTTTTAAGAAGCCAGACAACTTTTAATAAAAGTTAGCGGGCATTTAACATTACTGGTTGGTTTACTGACCCTTTTTTTCGCAATGAGCTTTACCTTCGACTACCTTCGATTACCTTTGATTGCCTTCGACTACCTTCGATAGCATTATGACCTACTAGGACCTATCTTGACTAAACCTACAAGAATTGTTTTTTTTCCATGGCGTCCTTTTTTTACTCATGGAGGCCTCGAGTACGCGGGGACTACTCTCGAGTATGAAGGAGAGTTACAAAGACCTCCGAGGACCTCGTGTCGACCATGCTGCGAGTATGAGTCAAGGGCAAACTCTTCTAAACTCGCCAATTAGGTCGCCACAGTGGGACAGCCCCTTAAAGCTTCAAAGAGAATGTTTGCTGGTAATCAGTCTGCATCTGCACTGTCCTTATGTACAAATGTAAATGCACTAAAAACATTTTATTCACCTTTATTTTGCAAAACCCGTGTAATAAAGTTCACTCTTATTTTCATAAAAGCAAAACAAATCTTATGTCAGCTATGCATAAATTTTAGTAAATAACCTATCACTTAAATTAAAACACTTAATTCTAAGTGTCAAAAGGACAATTTATTTGCTCTGTTCTGTATATTTTAATATCATTTCATCAGGTTCAACCAAACTATCATGAGTCAAAGTTGAGTGCTTATTAGTCTCAGCAATTTTGCATGTTGCTTGAGAATTTCAGATGCATTTAACAAAAGTTTGCTGTAATGTTTATAAATGGAATAAATAAATAAATAATCCAACATTCGTAATAAATTGTTTTTCCAATTATTGTTTTAATAATTGTTTGGATGTCTATGGCTATATCTATAATTAATAGATCATATATTTTCTATCGATTTTTATTTCCTCATTTGACCCATCTCTTCGTAATGATGACAAGAAAAGTATCAGAAAATTATGAGGCAAATACAATGGTAGATGAGATGATCAAATATATTTAATGTTTAACCTCCTTAAAGGGTTACTTATGTTAGCGTTTATGTTGATTTAATCACTATTTTGTAGTTTTGTTGTTAATATGTATATATTTCGCTAAAACTATTCAATACGCTTCATATTATAATTTCCCAAAACTTGCTTTAATTTGTTTTAAATTGACAGATCACTTAAACTTTGCATTCTGCTGTATTACATATTCTAACAACCTGTATAATTATGTTCAATTAATGGCTTCAAAATATACAATTATTCAAATTCAATTGCACTTTAATTACAGTGCCTTGCGCTAGATGTTATTTTCTCAATAATAGAAAGCGATGACAAGGAGCCTCGTCTGCAGGGAAAAGCATTTCATAGACTTTCAGTTATTCTTCTTTATTATATTATTTACATGCAAGATGTGTGTACATTAGACACACCTCAAACAGCGAAGGACTTCAGATTTTATCTCAATGCAATTTTAAGTTTTAAATCCGATCAAGATTTAAATCATCTGTCACATGATGAACTTGGCACCCTTTTGGAAAGCATTCAAGAGCATTACACAGTTTCTTCCTGGAGTCAAGTGAGTAAGATTACTTCACATGAAATCTTTTGAATAATGTGCTTCTGTTATGAGTTTTGTCGTCATCTAGATAAATATGTTAGTGCTAATAAATAGAGTGCTTCTCATTTGGGGATTTTAATTAATAACCATATAACATATAACACCATATAACAATTACAGCACGGAAACAGGCCCTCTTGGCCCTTCCAGTCCGTGCCGACCATTTATTTTCCCCTAGTCCCATCTACCTGCGCTCAGACCATACCCCTCCATTCCCTTCCCATCCATATACCTATCCACTTTACTTTTAAATGTTAAAATCGATCCTGCCTCCACCACTTCTGCTGGAAGCTTATTCCACACAGCCACCACTCTCTGAGTAAAGAAGTTCCCCCTCATGTTACCCCTAATCTTTAAAATAAATGGAAAATGAACCATAGTAAATTGACAAACTGCTGACCTCAACACCTGGTTTTCTTTACTGTAAATGTCAATGGAAAGAAAATAAATTCAGTTGTAAAATATTGCCAATTTAGTGTTATTGCAAGATATCTGTGTAATGTCCATTCAGTATGAGCCTTACTCAAAGATAACATATCAACATCATGCCTCAGGAAGCAATTCCTTGCTGAGACAATGTTATGTTTTCCCATTTCACACGTAAGTGACTTCTCCGAGATTTCTAATCTGTGTGTCATACGGGGCAGTTCATTCGGGGCAGTTCAAATGACAGCATTGCAGTCAAAGTGGAGTCTCCGTCTTTGTTCTGTTTAACCTTAAGATACTTGTTTCGGGGGACCTCAGTTGAACGAAGCGGACTATTGAGCCATGAGGGAGGAGCTGGGCAAAGTTGACTGGAAAGATACCCTAGCAGGGATGACAGGTATTTCTGGGAACAACACAGAAGGTGCAGGATCAGTTCATTCCAAAAAGGAAGAAAGATTCCAAGGGGAGTAAGGGGCAATCGTGGCTGACAAGGAAAGTTGGGGACAGTATAAAATTAAAGGAGAAGAAGTTTAACATTGCAAAGATGAACAGGAAGACAGAAGATTGGGCAACTTTTAAAGAGCAATAGATGATGACTAAAAAGGTAATACAGGGAGAAAAGATGAGATACGAAGGTAAGCTAGCCAAGAATATAAAAGAGGATAGTAAAAGCTTCTTGAGGTATGTGTAGAGGAAAAAAATAGTTAAGACCAAAGTTGGACCCTTGAAGACTGAAAAAGGTGAATTTATCATGGGGAGCAAAGAAATGGCAGAAGAGTTGAACAGGTACTTTGGATCCGTCTTCACTAAGGATTACACAAACAACCTCCCTGATGTAGTAGTGCCCAGAGCATCTAGGGTGACGGAGAAACTGAAGGAAATTCACATTAGACAGGAAATGGTTTTGGGTAGACTGATGGGACCAAAGGCAGATAAATCCCAAGGGCCCGATGGTCTTCATCCCAGGGTACTTAGGGAAGAGGCCCTGGAAATTGTGGACACATTGGTGATCATTTTTCAATGTTCTATAGATTCAGCATCAGTTCCTGTGCATTGGAGGGTAGCTAATGTTATCTCACTTTTTAAGAAAGGCGAGAGAGAGAAAACAGGGAATTATAGACCAGTTAGCCCAACATCAGTGGTAGGGAAGATGCTGGAAGCAATTATAAAAGATGAAATAGCGGCACCTTTGGATAGCAGTAACAGGATTGGTGCGAGTCAGCATGGATTTATGAAGGGGAAACCATGCTTGACTAATCTACTGAAATGGACAAGGGAGAGCCAGTAGATGTAGTGTACCTGGACTTTCAGAAAGCATTTGATAAAGTCCCACATAGGAGATTAGTGGGCAAAATTAGAGCACATGGTATTGGGGGTAGGGTGCTGAGATGGATAGAAAATTGGTTGGCAGACAGGAAACAAAGAATAGGGATTAACGGGTCCCTTTCAGAATGGCAGGCAGTGACTAGTGGGTTACCTCAAGGCTCGGTGCTGGGACCACAGCTATTTTCAATATACATTAATGATTTAGATGAAGGGACTAAAAGTAACATCAGCAAATTTGCAGATGACACAAAGCTGCGTGGCAGTGTGAACTGTGAGGAGGATGCCATGAGGATGCAGGGTGATGTGGACTGGTTGGGTGAGTGGGCAGATGCATGGCAGATGCAGTTTAATGTGGATAAATGTGAGGTTATCCACTTTTGCGGCAAAAACAGGAAGGCAGATTATTATCTAAATGGAATCAAGTTGTGAAAAGGGATAGTACCACGAGATCTGGGGGTACTTGTTCATCAGTTAATGAAAGTAAGCATGCAGGTACAGCAGGCAGTGAAGAAAGTGAATGGCATGTTGGCCTTCATAACAAGAGTTCTACAGAGGCCCAGGAGAGAACAGAGGCCCAGGAGACATTGGAGCAAGAGGAGGAGGAACCCAAACCTGTAACGTTCCACACAAGTGTTCTGGTGGAAGCCGCTGATTGGTGGAAGCAGCTGAGTGGGTGCAACCCCTGGTTTGCATTAAAGGTAAAGTGAGTTAAAGGTAAAGTGAGTTAAAGGTAATTGAGTTAAAGGTAAAGTGAGCTAAAGGGTTCAATGAGTTAAAGATACAGTGAGCTAAAGGGTACCGTGAGCTAAAGGGTACAGTGCATTTTAGTAAAGGTTAGTTTAAAGGATTAAGATTTTTATAGTATGAGTTGATTTAATTTGGGGGCAAGCCATGCCATTTGAGATTGGCCCCATGGTTTGCTCATCCTGCAACATGTGGGAGATCAGGGATATGGTCGGTGTCCCTGGTGACTACATTTGCAGGAAGTGTGTCCAGCGGCAGCTCCTGGCAAACCGCATTGAACGATTGGAGCTGCGGTTGGATTCATACTGGAGCATCCACGATGCTGAGAAGCTCATGAATAGCACGTACAGTGAGTTGGTCACGCCGCAGGTTAAGCGGCGGAAATGGAGCGGGTGACCATTAGCCAGCATAGCAGTAGGCAGGTGGTGCAGGTGTCCCCTGCGGTCATCTCCCTCCTAAACAGATATACCATTTTGGATACTGTTGGGGGAGATGGCTCATCAGGGGAAGGCAGCAGCAGCAGCCAAGTTCATGGCACCATTAGCGGCACAGGAGGGGAGAAAGAAGAGTGGAAGGGCTATTGTAATAGGGGATTCAATAGTAAGGGGAATAGATAGGCATTTCTGCGGCCGCAAACGAGACTCCAGGATGGTATGTTGCCTCCCTGGTGCAAGGGTCAGGGATGTCACTGAACGGATGCAGAACATTCTGGAGGGGGAGGGTGAACAGCCAGTTGTCGTAGTGCACATTGGCACCAACGATATAGGTAAAAAACGGGATGAGGTCCTACAAGGCGAATTTAGGGAGCTAGGAGATAAACTTAAAAGTAGGACTCAAAGGTAATAATCTCAGGACTCCTACCGGTGTCACATGCTAGTCAGAGTAGAAATAGGAGGATATTGCTGATGAATACGTGGCTTGAAAAATGGTGCAAGGAGGAGGGATTCAAATTTCTCGGGCATTGGGACCAGTTCTGGGGGAGGTGGGACCACTACAAACAGGACGGTCTGCACCTGGGCTTGAATGGAACCAATGTCCTTGGGGGAGTGTTTGCTAGTGCTGTTAGGGAGGATTTAAACTAATGTGGCAGGGGGGTGGGAGCATGAGCAGAGAGACAGAGGGATGTAAGATGAGGGTAGAAGCAATAGGTAGCAAGGTGAAAAGTAAAAGTGGCAGGCAGACAAATCCAGGGCAAAAATCAAAAAGGACCACTTTTCAACATAAATGTATAAGTGGTAAGAGTGTTGTAAAAGCAAGCCTGAAGGCTTTATGTCTCAATGCAAGGAGCATTCGTAATAAGGTGGATGAGTTGAATGTGCAGATAGTTATTAATGAATATGATATAGTTGGGATCACAGAGACATGGCTCCAGGGTGACCAAGGCTGGGAGCTGAACATCCAAGGATATTCAATATTCAGGAGGGATAGACAGAAAGGAAAAGGAGGTGGAGTAGCATTGATTGTTAGAGAGGAGATTAACGCAATAGAAAGGAAGGACATTAGCTTGGAGGATGTGGAATCGATATGCATAGAGCTGCGAAACACTAAGGGGCAGAAAACGCTAGTGGGAATTGTGTACAGGCGTGCAACAAGGGTAAAACAGTTATAATGGGTGACTTCAATCTACATATAAATTGGGTGAATCAAATTGGCAGGGGTGCTGAGGAAGAGGACTTCTTGGAATGTATGCGGGATAGTTTTCTAAACCAACATGTAGAGGAACCAACGAGAGAGCAGGCTATTCTAGACTGGGTACTGAGTAATGAGGAAAGATTAGTTAGCAGTCTTGTTGTGCGTGGCCCCTTGGGCAAGAGTGACCATAGTATGGTTGAGTTCTTCATTAGGATGGAGAGTGATACTGTTAATTCAGAAACAAGGATCCTGAACTTAAAGAAAGGTAACTTTGAGGGTTTGAGACATGACTTGGCCAAGATAGACTGGCAAGTGATTCTTAAAGGGTTGATGGTGGATATGCAATGGAAGGCATTTAAAGACTGCATGGATGAACTACAACAATTGTTCATCCCAGTTTGGAAAAATAATAAATCAGGGAAGATAGTGCATCCGTGGATAACGATGGAAATCAGGGATAGTATCAAAACTAAAGATGAAGCATACAAATTAGCCAGAAAAAGCAGCCTACCAGAGGACTGGGAGAAATTCAGCAGAGGAGGACAAAGTGCTTAATTAGGAAAGGGAAAATAGATTATGAAAGAAAATTAGCACGGAACATTAAAACAGACTGCAAAGTTTTTATAGATATGTGAAGAGAAAAAGGTTAGTTAAAACAAATATAGGTCCCTTGCAGTCAGAAACTGGTGAATTGATCATGGGGATCAAGGACATGGTAGACCAATTGAATACCTACTTTGGTTCTGTCTTCACAAAGGAAGACATAAATAATCTGCCGGAAATAGCAGGGGACTGGGGGTCAAATAAGATGGAGGAACTGAGTGAAATCCAGGTTAGCCGGGAAGTGGTGTTAGGTAAATTGAATGGATTAATGGCCGATAAATCCCCAGGGCCAGATAGGCTGCATCCCAGAGTACTTAAGGAAGTAGCCCCAGAAATAGTGGATGCATTAGTGATAATTTTTCAAAACTCTTTAGATTCTGGAGTAGTTCCTGAGGATTGGAGAGTAGCTAATATAACCCCACTTTTTAAAAAGGGAGGCGAGAGAAAACGGGGAATTACAGACCAATTAGTCTAACATCGGTAGTGGGGAAAATGCAAGAGTCAGTTATTAAAGATGTGATTGGAGCACATTTGGAAAGCGGTGAAATCATTGGGCAAAGTCAGCATGCATTTATGAAAGATAAATCATATCTGACGAATCTTATAGAATTTTTTGAGGATGTAAATGGTAGAGTGGATAAGGGAGAACCTGTGGATGTGTTATATCTGGACTTTCAGAAGGTTTTCGACAAGGTCCCACATAAGAGATTAGCATACAAACTTAAAGCACACGGTATTGGGGGTTCAGTATTGATGTGTATAGAGAACTGGCTGGCAGACAGGAAGCAAAGAGTAGGAGTAAACAGGTCATTTTCAGAATGGCAGGCAGTGTCTAGTGGGGTACTGCAAGGCTCAGTGCTGGGACCCCAGCTTTTTACAATATATATTAATGATGTGGATGAGGGAATTAAATGCAACATCTCCAAGTTTGCGGATGACACGAAGCTGGGGGGCAGTGTTAGCTGTGAGGAGGATGCTAGGAAGCTGCAAGGTGACTTGGATAGGTTGGGTGAGTGGTCAAATGCATGGCAGATGCAGTATAATGTGGATAAATGTGAGGTTATCCACTTTGGTGGCAAAAACGGGAGGGTAGATTATTATCTGAATGGTGGCCGATTAGGAAAAGGGGAGATACAATGAGACCTGGGTGTCATGGTACACCAGTCATTGAAAGTATGCATGCAGGTGCAGCAGGCTGTGAAGAAAGCAAATGGCATGTTGGCATTCATAGCAAAAGGATTTGAGTACAAGAGCAGGGAGGTTCTACTGCAGTTGTACAGGGTCTTGGTGAGGCCATACCTGGAGTATTGCGCACAGTTTTGGTCTCCTAATCTGAGGAAAGACATTCTTGCCATAGAGAGAGTACAGAGAAGGTTCACCAGACTGATTCCTGTGATGGCAGGACTTCCATATGAAGAAAGACTGGATAGACTCAGCTTGTACTCGCTGGAATTTAGGATATTGAGGAGGGATCTTATAGAGGCTTACAAAATTTTTAAGGGGTTGGACAGGCTAGATGCAGGAAGGTTGTTCACGATGTTGGGGAACTCCAGAACAAGGGGTCACAGTTTAAGGATAAGGGGGAAGCCTTTTAGGACCGAGATGAAAAGATCTTTTTTTCACACAGAGAGTGGTGAGTCTGTGGAATTCTCTGCCACAGAAGGTAGTTGAGGCCAGTTCATTGGCCATATTTAAGAGGGAGCTAGATGTGGTCCTTGTGGCTATAGGGATCTGGGGGTATGGAGAGAAGGCAGGTACAGGATACTGAGTTGGATGATCAGCCATGATCATATTGAATAGCGGTGCAGGCTCGAAGGGCCGAATGGCCTACTCCTGCACCTATTTTCTATGATTCTATGATTCAAAGAGGTGCTTCTAAGTTGTACAGTGCCCTAGTGAGGCAACACCTGGAGTATTGTGTGCAGTTTTGCTCTCCCAATTTGAGGAAGGACGTTCTTGCTATTGAGGGAGTGCAGTGTAGGTTCACAAGGTTAATTCGTGGGATGGCAGGCCTGTCATATGTTGATAGAATGGAGCGGCTGGGCTTGCATACTCTGGAATTTTGAAGGATGAGAGGGGATCATTGAAATATATAAGATTATAAGGGCCTGTCCCACGGCGATTTTTTCGGCGACTGCCGGCGTCATTGACTTGCGTATCAGGGTCGCTGTAAGAGTTTGAACATTTCCAAATCCAGCGGCGATAAAAAAATGTAGCGACACTTGAGGAAACACCACGTGTCAATACGTCATCACGTGGCGTCACCGCCGCATCACGCGGTGACGTCTTCGGTGACCGGATAAGTCAGTTGCCGAAAAAATCGTCTAGTGGGACAGGCCCTTAAGGGTTTGGACACGCTAGAGGCAGGAAACATTTTTCCGATGTTGGGGGAGTCCAGAACCAGGGGCCACAGTTTAAGAATAAGGGGTAAGCCATTTAGAACGGAGATGAGGAAAGACTTTTCCACAGAGAGTTGTGAATCTGAGGAATTCTTGGCCTCAGCGGTGCAGGCTGCTTCTCAGGAGAGAACTTGACTCCGTTAAAGATAACGGAGTCAAGGGATATGGGGAGAGGGCATGAACGGGGTACTGATTGTTGATGATCAGCCATGATCACATTGAATGGCGGTGCTCGCTCGCCGAATGGCCTACTCCTGCATCTATTATCTATTGTCCATTAAAACTTACTGAATAGTCAAAGGCGTGGATAGAGTGAATGTGTAGAGGATGTTTCCGCTTGTGGAAAGGTCTAGGACCCGAGGTCATAGCCTTGTAGTGGCACCAAACGTGGTGAATCAACAGTTGCTTTATTCAGTGAGATAATAGGTTTGAAATATAGCTTGGTCCTCTAACATAATAATGTCATTGCTGCTGCAGCTGAGCAAGGGTGTTGTCTCAAGCTCAGTTACCTGTCGACTGGGGTGATCTCAAGTTGAGATATGCTTATGCAGCAGGACACTCCCCTTAACCCATGGTGTCACGTGACAGACTTCGTAACCACTGACGAGGGTGCGACCATAAGTGGTCTGTCTATCAGCTGGCGCCACAGCCTCAGAATAAAAGGATGCACCTTTAGGAAGGAGATGAGGGAGAATTTATTTCGTCAGAGGGGGGTGAATCTGTGGAATTCATTGCCACAGAAGGCTGTTGAGGCCGTCAATGGTTGATTTTAATGCAGAGAGTTTTGATTGATATGGGTTTCTGGGATTATAGGGAGAAGGCAGGAGAATGGGGTTGAGAAAGATAGATCAGCCGTGATTAAATGGCGGGGTAAATTTGATGGGCCAAATGGCGTAATTCTGTTCCTATAAGTTAAGAACATACAAACTTCCCATAAAACAGAACAATTTGTTCATTGATTGTATCACCCGCAACAAGTGTTTTTTTTATTAAAAATAAACATTTTCAGGGAAAACAATTGCACTGGTAAAATGCAGCTATTTAAAGTTGCAATGTATTTTTGAGTTTTCCTGGTTATGAAGGCATAACTGCAACATTTTATGTTTTAGTGTTTCAATGCTGGCTGGCTGGAAGATCAGACTGGTATAGTGAGTCCACTGGGTGCTGATGAAGAATCTCTTCCTCGACTGGCTGCTGCAATCATTACCTCCATTCTGCAAGGTCACTGCATTGGAAGCCTAAGTTTGCCAAACCCAAGCTTTTTCACTGAATTCATTTTCAGATCGCTAAACAATACTAAAAGTATAAAGTTATCAGGTATGCAAACTATCAAAGGAATGCTACCATTCTCCCATCCTGTCTCACCCTCACTTCCTCGTCTCTTTATACAGGCTATCTACAGGGCCTGTCCCGCTTGGCTGTCATTTGCGCATAAATTACCCAACATCATTACGCATCACGAGGCACAATGCGCACGACGTGACATGCACGTGATGCACGCATGGTGCGCATTACACATGCATCGTGCGCGATGACATAGGCAGTGATGCACGGCGTCGCAGAATGTTGTGGTGTACGAAATCTTTGTGAACCATCTGCGTGATGCGCAAATGATGTCCAAGTGGGACAGGCCCTTTCCTCCTCCATTGTCAGTCCTGTTGTAAGGTCTTGATGCTGCACAGATGCTGCCTGGCCCGCTGAGTTTGTCCAGTTTGTTTTATGCTCCAGATGACAGAATATGCAGTCTCCTGTGCCCCCTGGAGCTGTAATGTAGCAGCACTACTAGCTACACTATAGTGCCTTGCCTCAAGTAGATCAGGCGCCATATGTGGAGACAGAAACGGAATTAACATTTCAATTTAGCAACGTGTCATGAGAAATGAAAAACAAAACAAGGCTAAATACATTTCCACACTTGCAGCCTTATGTGTTTTATATCAATCCCCACCATTTGCAATATTTTTCTTTTGAAAAAAGTAACCGTAAATTGAATGTTGTAAGTTAAAGAAATATTATTCTCAAAGAAAGTGAAAAGACTAATGTAGTTGGAGGGTGTGTGAATCAGTCACAATTCTTAAGGTAAAAATAAAAATGAATTGCATTGTTTTAGACAATAGACAATAGGTGCAGGTGTAGGCCATTCTCAAAGACTTTAAGAATAAGGGGTAAGCCATTGAGAACGGAGACGAGGAAACACTTTTTCTCACAGAGAGTGATGAGTCTGTGTAATTCTCTGTCTCAGAGGGCTGTGGGGGCAGGTTCTCTGGATGTTTTCAAGAGAGAGCCAGATAGGGCTCTTAAAAATAGCGGAGTCAAGGGATATGTGGAGAAGGCAGGAACGGGTACTGATTGGGGATGATCAGCCATGATCACATTGAACGGCGGTGCTGGCTCGAAGGGCCAAATGGCCTACTCCTGCACCTATTGTCTATTGGCTCCTTCGAGCGAGCACCGCCATTCAATGTGATCATGGCTGCTCATCCCCAATCAGTACCCCGTTCCTGCCTTCTCCCCACATCCCCTGACTCCGCTATTTTTAAGAGCCCTATCTAGCTCTCTCTTGAAAACATCCAGAGAACCTCCGTTCTAAATGGCTTACTCCTTATTCTTAAATTGTGGCCCCTGGTTCTGGACTCCCCCGACATCAGGAACATGTTTCCTGCCTCTAGCGTGTCCAAACCCTTAACAATCTTAGATGTTTCAATGAGATTCCCTCTCATCCTTCTAAACTCCAGAGAGTACAAGCCCAGCTGCACCATTCTCTCATCATATGACAGTCCCGCCATCCCGGGAAGTAACCTTGTAAACCTACGCTGCACTCCCTCAATTGCAAGAATGTCCTTCCTCAAATTAGGGGAACAAAACTGCACATAACACTCCAGGTGTGGTCTCACTAGTGCTCTGTACAACTGCAGAAGAACCTCTTTGCTCCTATATTCGATTCCTCTTATTATAAAGGCCAACATGCCATTCGCTTTCTTCACTGCCTGCTGTACCTGCATGCTTACTTTCATAGACTGTTGTACAAACACCCCCAGATCCCGTTGTACTTCCCCTTTTCCCACCTTGACGCCATTTAGATAGTAATCTACCTTCCTGTTTTTGCTACCAAAGTGGATAACCTCACATTTATCCACCTCGCATTAAACTTCATCTGCCTTGCATCTGCCCACTCCCCCAACCTGTCCAAGTCACCCTGCACTCTCATAGCACCCTCCTCACAGTTCACACTGCCACCCAGCTTTGTATCATCTTGCTAATGTTACTTTGAATCCCTTCATCCAAATCATTGATGTATATTGTAAATAGGTGTGGTCCCTGTTTTGGATATGTTCCCCAATTGTACCTGTATTCACATAGCACATATTCATAGTTACTTTGAAGCAAGACTTTGGTACGTCATTACTTTTAATGGTCATTCTTTATCCTATAGTTTAACACTATTATTACATTCAATTTCATAAACTGCTGCATTGAGCTTATGAATTCTCAAATTTAATTTTTTGTAACTCTTGAAATATTATATCAACACATACCATAAAGTTAATCTTGATGTCTGAAGGTGGCACAGTGGTACAGCAATAGCGCTGCTGCCTTACAGCACCAGAGACCTGAGTTTGATCCTTCCTGACTATGAGTGCTGCCTTTACGGAATTTTTTGGTTTTCCATGTGACCGCATGGTGCTCCAGTTTCCTCTCCCACGCCAAAGCAGTACAGGTTTGTAGGTTGATTGGCTTCTGTAAAATTCTCACTAGTGTGTTGGATAGAATAGTATATGGGTGATCGCTTGGTGGGACGGACTTGGTGGGCCAAAGGGCCTGTTTCCAAGTCGTATCTATAAAAATGAACTAATAAGTATCGATAAAGGACATTACTGAGGAGTTAATTTAGAAGATTTTCCTCTGGTAACACATGAGAAAAGTTTGCTACCCACCCATTGACACCTGTGATGTGGGCAGTGTGACTCGTTATATGGAAATTGATATCCCATGAGCAAAACAATTCTCTTAAATCTTGACTATTATCTTAAATCAGAAGCAGTAGGTCTTTTAAGTGTGTAGCTACCCCAAAATGTTCAGAGCTATCACAACCTAGGACCCAGATACAGTATACAGGTGTCAGAGATTATGGAGAGAAGGCAGGAGAATGGGGTTAGGAGATATAGATCAGCCATGATTGAATGGCATAGTAGACTTGATGGGCTGAATGCCTAATTCTACTCATATTCCTTATAAAATTATGCCCTATAATCCCCATTCATCTATCCACACCTGCCTCATAATGTTAGTGCTTTAGTCGCCTGCCCATAGCTATCCTACAGCATTTAAACTTAGAGGGGGCTTCCCTCTAAATTAGTTAGTTATATGCAACCAACCAGTGTTCTGCAGCTGATTGCATGTTCAAATCTTAAGATACAGTAGATGATTCCACCGGTTGGCATATTTTGCCTGCAGATGCAATTGAATGAGCACTGTTCCTGACCGGAAAACTGCATTGGTTGGGTAGTGGGTTCAATGTCTTTTTGGCATTCATTGTCTTCTTTGTTCATTCAGATTTGAAACAGCTCCTTCATCAACTGAGGTTGGGAAGATATTTTGAATCACCTTCGCATGATCCTGAAAATGTCAGAACTGGAATGAAGCAGAATGAAAGCTCCAGAGAAATACATTTTGTGAGGCAGCAAAACCAGGATTATCATGATTGTGATCTCTTACCCGATTATAGCTTTTCATGGGCAAAGGTAAATTAAACATAATAATTGAGCAAAGTGTTTTTCCTGGGCTGGATGGCAGCACTCTACATTCCACTTGACCTTGTTTTTCTGCCATTACATATGATTAACTGCTGAAATTACAACATTAATTGATTTTAGCTTGCAACAATATATTCTGAAAAATAGTTGGGTAACACGCATTTGGTAAAACTATACAACTGGAGTCAAAAAATAATCTTGATCAAATCCATACTCCTTCAGTTCCTTATCCAAATGTCCCTTGAATGTTGCCATTATGTCTCTCCATTATTCCTGTCCAAATGCCACATTTCTATGTAAATTTGTTAATGAAATATTTTCTTCATCTTGAACTATTGAGCCTCCATGCCTTAGTTCCAGTGTTTTGGCAATGCAAACATATTTCATCTATCTATTCCCTCAAGAATCCTTAATGCTTGAATACAATCTCCTCCGAGCCCTTACATCTCTAGCGTAAACAATCCCAGGCTCTTCAACCTTTCTTCATAGCTTAGATGCCTTAAGCTATACATCAGTTTGGCTGCACTGAATTTAATCCCTGGATATCCTTGATTTAGCACGATGATTAAAATTCTATAGACTAACAGTGGTATTCTCCCATTTTTGCAACTGTGGCTATAATGTAATGTACCTAGTTTAAAGTGTTGAAATCTCCTGAGGTAGGAAAAACATCATTTAAATGCAAGCCTGTTCATTTTTACACAGAGAACATCTGGGATTTCTCCTGTCCCACTCTCCCTGAATTCACATATGTTTCTTTACTGCTGTGGCACACTCTATTCACTAGAACATTAATCATAGAAAAGTACAGCAAAGGACCAGACCCTTTGGTTCACAATCTCTGTAACGAAATATGTCAAAATGATGCCAAAATAAACTAATCTCTTCTGCCTGCTCATGGTTCATATTCTCCATTCCCTGCGTATCTATGTTCCTGCATATCCAAACTAAAGTCTCTTAAATGGTCGGCACGGACTGGAAGGGCCGAGAAGGCCTGTTTCCGTGCTGTAATTGTTATATGGTTATATGTTGTATGGTTAAATGCCACTATCATATCAGCCTCCACCACCACCCCTGGCAGCACATTCGAGGTACTCAATATTCCAGATCACTGCCCTGTGTTTGCTGAAATTGCTACCTGCGGTTTACAAAAACATAGAAACAGAAACAGAAGCACAAACTCAGTCCAGGGTGGTTAACTGCAGACAGTAACTTGTTTAGTACATTGGACACCAGACACTTCTCTGAGTGAGAAGTAAAATGGAGCAGTGGGAAAAAAAAAAAAGATGCCTGTGGAATAGCGGATAATAGGGAGCAGTAAAAAAGGGAGGGATAGTAATCATTGAAATACAGGAGTGAAAAGGGAATGAAATGGATGGTGATGAAAACATTAGAAATTCAGTGGCAATAGTGCAATTGTAATCTGGGTTCAAAGGGAAGGAAATGCATCATTCAACATGATAGAGTAACTTTGAGAATTGACCAATGAGAGTGAATGTGGTAGAGTTAAATATATTAATCTTTTCACCTAGGTGATGGCCTGAATTATTATGTAAAACATAGAAGAGTACAGAACAGGGATAGACCCTTCGGCCCACATTGTTCTCTGATCCTGATGCCAAGATAAATTAATCACATCTGCCTGCTTATGATCCATATCCTTCTATTCCCTGCTTATCCACAGGTCTATCTAAAAGCCTCTTAAACACCATTACAAGCAGGGATGGGTTTGTGACTCCTCGTGTCTGCTCAGCCATTCAATAAGAGCAGAGCTGATCCCTTACCTCAGCACTACTTTCTGGTATCAACATCTTTTCCTTTAAAATCCAAAACTCTTTTATCCATCTGCCGTCAATGCACTCATGGACTGTCTCCCTGCAGTGCTTTAAGTTGGAGGTTCCCAAAGATTCATTACCTGCTGGTTGAACATATTGTTTCTTATCTCATTAGGTCATAAGGTGAAAAGTGATACGAGCAGAATTAGACAATTCGCCCCATCAAATGTAATCCGCCATTCAATCGTGGCTGATCTATCTCACCCTCCTAACCCCATTCTCCAGTCTTCTCCACATAATCCCTGACACCAGTATTAATCAAAAATCTATCTATCTCTCTCTTAAAAATATCCATTGGCGGCCTCCACAGTCTTCTGTGGCATAGAATTCCATTAAATTCACCACCCTCTGACTAAACAAACTCCTTCTCATCTACTTCCTAAAGGAATCTCCTTTAATACTGCGACTATGATCTCTGGTCCTAGACTCTCCCACTAATGAAAACATCCTTTCCACATCCACTCTATCCAAGCCTTTCACTATTCTGTATGTTTCAATGTGGTCCCCCCTCATCCATCTAAACTCCAGTGAGTACAGGCCCAGTGCCGTCAAATGCTCAACATCTGTTAACCCACTCATTCTTGAGATCATTATTGTCTACCTCCTCTGGGCCCTCTCCAGAGACAGCACATCCTTCCTCAGATATGGTGCCCAAAATTGCTCACAATTGCAATCTCAATCCTGAATGGACAACCCCTTTTTTAAAGACAACACTGCCTGGTTCTGGACTTCACATCCATGGTAAACATAATCCCCATATCTACCCAGTTGACCCTCATTCGTATTTATGTTTTGGAAAGAACTGCAGATGCTGGTTGAAATTGAAGGGAGACACAAATTGCTGGAGTAACTCAGCGGGACAGGAGCATCTCATTCAGTCTGAAGAAGGGTCTCGACCCAAAACGTCACCCATTCCTTTTCTCCAGAGATGTTGCCAGTCCCACAGAGTTACTCCAGCATTGTGTGTCTACCTCCAATTAGTATTTAATATGTTTCCATAAGATTTCATCTCCTTATGAAGTTGCCAGGACTTGAGGGCAAATGTGGGCAAATGGGTCTCTCTTGGATGGGGCATCTTGGTCAGCATGGACAAGTGGGTCAAAAGGCCTGTTTCTGTGCTGTATAACTATATGACACATTGACACACTCTTCTAAACACAACTGCTCATCGGCTTACTTTTACTTTATATGAAAACCCAACCATCCTTGGATTCAATCTGGTGAATCTATTCTGCATTCTCTCACTCACACATCTAGTTTTTCTTAGGTGGAGAGGCCTGATTCAGATTTAGATTCAGATTTGCTTATTGTTATCTGCACCTGGAGGCAACGGATTTCCTTGTTTGCATGAAGCATGTATATGTAAATATATATCTATATATTAATGATACATACAAGAATAAATACATCACACCAGAACGGTGCAATATTGTAGTGTAAAATCCAAGTAGTGCAAAAGATTAAAATACAGTACCATAATAATGAAAAAGATAGAATTAACAGTAGGAGTACATGGCTGGACCTCTGGGAATGCTGTGTGAAAGAGATGAATAGATCAGGATCAGTTAGCAGTGGGGAAGAAGCTATTCTTCAGTCTGAATGTTCAAGGTTTTAAGCTGCTGTATATTCTCCCAAAAGATAGAAATAAGGAAAGGGAATAGCCGGGGTGACAGGAATCCTTGATGATTCTTTCAGCCTTCCTGTTGAAATCCACTTTAGACTGGATAGAAGGAAGTAAAGATGGTGTGAATGGATGAGCCTGTGATAGACTGGGCTATGTTCACCATTTTCTCACTTTCAGTTTCAGTTTAGAAACCGAAACAGTGAAAAGTTGAAAGATAAAAGTCACAATCCAGTCAGCAGAAAGACTTTCTGCATGTTCAGGTGGTCAAGGACAGAGAAGTTACCATACCAGGCTGATATGTAACCCATCAGAATACATTCTATACTGTATCTGTTGTGTCTTCTCAGACGCAAGTAAATGTTATGTCTTCTCAGAGGCAAATAAATATGCTGCTATACTTTCGTGATCATTACCTCAGTGTGAAGAGACAAAGTTAGGCTGCCGGTGATATGGATGAATAAGAACTTGAAGCTGTCGACCATTTTCACAGTAGCTCTGCTAATGAGCAGAAGGTTGTCTTCATCACCTCTTCCTTAAGTCAAGAAATATTTCTTTGTTGATGCTACGTGTTAGCAGTGTTTGCTATATTCCAGATGTAGTCTCACCAGGGCTCCAAATAATTGGATCATTTCGTCACAACTTCTGCATTCATAAAATATCTTTTGTCTTCCTAATTGCTTTGTTGTAATTCAAAATGTTCAATTACTTTTTCACTTTTATTTTAAAAATATATGAACTATAGAATATTCAAATATTTGAAATAAATCAAATGCAATGTCCTTATGCTAAATACATTCACCCCACCAACCTCTGCATCCAACACATCATACTCTGACATTTCTGTCATCTCCAATGTGATTCCACAACGTCATGTTTTCCCATCTCCACTGCTTTCCGCCTTCTACCGATACCCTCATCCCTTCCTATTCAAACCACCCCCTCCTCAGGTACTTTTCACTGCAACCACAAAAGATGTAACACCTGTCCCCATTCCTAATCTGACCTTTCTGGTCTGGGATTCCTCCATCATCGTTAAATTCTCCAACTTTATGTAACTTTAACAGGTCCACCCCCTATTCTCCTTCACACCGCCTCCCCCCTCTCTTTCTCCTCAACCCCCATCCCACTCCTTGTCCTTTGCTGGATTCCCAGCTGTTTCTCCCGTCAACCCCTCAACCTGCCCCCCCCCCCCCCCCAAACCATCTGCTTGTCAAAAGATCCTGTTTCACTGAACACCTTTGCTCAGTCTGCTGGGACCCACCTGATCTCCCGGTTGTTAAACACTTAAATTCTTCATATCACTCCCACACAGACCTTTCTGTTCAAGGCCTTGTCCATTGTCAGAACAAAGTTAAACGCAAATTGGACGAACAGCACCTCATATTTCGCTTGGGCAGCTTAAAACCAGTGGTACAAATCTTGATTTCTCCAACTTCAAATAATGCCTGCATTCCCTCTCTCCCCTACCCAAGTCGTACCAGCTCCTCGTTCTCACTCAATAAACAGCTAACAATGGTCCGTTTCCTTTATCATTGTTACTTTTTGCATATCTTTAATTCATTGTTTTATATCTCTCTACATCATCGTCTATGTCTCTCATTTCCCTTTACTGTGACTTTCAGCCTGAAGAAGTCTTGACCTGAAACATCACCCATTCCTTCTCTCCAGAAATGCTGCCTGTCCCGCTGAGTTACTCCAGCTTTTTGTATCTATCTTCGGTTTAAACCAGCATCTGCAGTTCCTTCCTACACAAATCCCTTTTGCCTTATTTTATATTTTATCATATTTTATCCTGCCTCTCCCCATTTCCAGCTTTCTTCTCTCCACCACTGCCTGACAATTAGCAGAAGAAGGGTCTCAACTCAAAACGTCACCTATCCATGCTTCCCAGAGATGCTGCTTGACGCTGAGTTACTACAGCACTTTTGTGTCCTTCTGTGTATTAACCAGCATCTGCAGTCCTTCGTTTCTACATTTTCTGCAAGATTTCTTGCCTTGGGATCTCACTGGAAATTCACTAACAAATATCTTTAACATTTGGAATTCCTAAATATATATAAAATCATGAGAGACAGAGATAATGTGAATGGCCACCATTTTTTTTCTCAAAGTAGGAATGTGACTAAAATGTGAGGTTAGAGATTTAAGGCAAGAGGCAAAATATTCAAAGGGGATCTGAAGGGCATGTTTTTTCCACACAGATGGCAGTGGATACATGGAATGAGCTGCCTGATGAAGTGGTACAGGCAGGTACAATTATGATGTTCTAAATATATTTGGACAGGCACATAATTAAAATGGTTTTGAGGAATATGGATTAAACACAGCTAAATATGACTTGCTCAGATACGCAACTTGGTTGACAAGGGTGAGTTGGGCCGAAGGACCTGGTTCCATACTGTATGACTAATTACTGTTCAAAGTTTCACATTCTTCTTTCCAGTCCTACTGTACAAAGGAAGGAACATTGGGGATAGACACAAAATGCTGGAGTAACTCAGCGGTTGATGCAGCATCACTGGAACCGTTTTAGACAGATGAAAGGTCTCAACCTGAAACGTCACCTCCTCCTTTTCTCCTCGGGAACCTTGTCTATCTTTGTTGTAAACCAGCATCTGCAGTTCCTTCCTACACATGAAACATCGGGGAATGCCATCCACTGCAAATTCTTAATGACAAATTGTCTTCAATTAGCAGGTCATTCTTAATCTATCAACTTCTTGGAAGCTTTTATCCAACTTAGGCCTATTTGCACTGACTCAAATGCCATTAAAAAGTGATATGTAACATTCAAAGGAGATATTTGGACAGGCACATAATTAAAATGGTTTCGAGGAATATGGGTTAAACACAGGTAAATACGACTTGCTCAGATATGCAACTTGGGTGAGTTGGACAGGGCAAGGTTTTTGTACACAGAGGAACATGCTGTCAGGGATAGTGGTGGAAGCAGGTATGACAGTGGCATCAAAGAGGCTTTTAAATGGGCACATCTTAGACTTGCAGGGAATGGAAGTACACAGTATGAATCATATGCAGGCAGATGAGGTTGGCTTAGTTTGGCATCATGTTCAGCACAGACATAGGGGGCTGAAGGGACTTTTCGTGTCATGTACTTTTCTATGTTTATGTTAATTATATCTCAGTGACTCCTGTGCTCTTCTGCTATAATGCCACTTAATGTATTGTGCTGCAATGGTTAAATTATTCCACAATTAATATTGTTTTCACCAGAATGAAGGAGTAACGAGGTTGCCCAGCATTACAAGGATTATCAAGAACCTGAGCAGAACTAACTCTGTTTGTCCGCTTTGCAGGAAAATTACACGTAGTTATTGTTGTTATGTGGAATATTGATGTCTGGTGTAGCTTTTCTGACATTTGTGATCTTAATCACTTAAAAAAAAATCTTCAATGTCAGAGGAATTGATTGTCATGTTCCCTCAATTAGGTTTGCTTTTCTGCGGACCAGCTGGTTGGAATCTTCTTAAATGGGAGTGATTCTGTCATATCAAAAGACCACTTCGACCAGATCAGCCCTGCTATTGTTCAGCAACTGCTTAGTGGAGCTTGCCAACATGGTGGTTGGGAATACGCACAATCCATCGTCCTTCCAACTATTGCTGAGAGTAAGTTACGTAGAATAATGTGGTTTTGATGTTCCGGCAGAATACTATGGTAAAATCAATGTATACATCGTTTTCTTCTGTCTGTAGTAGGATTAACCAGCCACATGTTTGTCACATTTATTTTCAATTTTGCTCAAAGCCAGACTCTGGAATATTTATTTGAAATATTTCCTTCAAATCTTTGTCGCTTGGTGGAAGGAATAAATCTCGTAGCTAGATCTGAAAATTAATTTCTACAGTTTTGTCAATAAAGAAGCCAGCAATTAAAATGACAAAGCAATATTTCAATATATTCAATCTACTTCAAATGTAACAGCTGACACTGCTGCAGGTTATAGATATAACAGAACTAACATTTGGGACTAATTAATCAATGTATTACTCTGCTTGATGCAAGTTGTCTTTCTGTACATTTCAGCAATAGAAGCTTTCTTTGAACTGTGGCAAGTAATTGGAATCAGACTCCATTGGATACATGCTCTAATTTAGTAGCAGTAAAAACTAGTGAAATGACAAGAGTAGAAATGCCAACCTCAACAGTCGACTGTTTTATAAAATGCCAGCATTTCAACCTTGGAAGTGTTATGAAGCAGATGGACCGAGGGGTCCAAGAACATGGTTCTCTGAAAATGGCACCACAGGTAGACAGGATGGTGAAAAAGATATTTGTCATTCTGACCTTCCTCATTACTGTCTGATATTAGAGTGATATAGCATGGAAACAGGTCCAAAATGCTGGAGTAACTCAACGGATCAGGCATCATCTCTGGAGAAAATGGATGTGACGTTTTGCGTCCGACCCTCAACCCGAAATGCACCTATCTAATTTTTCCAACGATGCTGCCTGACCCGCAGAGTTACTCTGGCATCTTGTGTCTATCTTTGGTATAACCAGCATCTGCAGTTCCTTGTTATTACATGGAAACAAGCCTTTCAGCTTAACTCATCTATGTCGTCCAAGATGCCCCATCTACGCTGGTACTAAATTTGAAGGAGAGTAATGATATCTTGAAGAGCACTTTGGATCACATACATATAAACAGATCAAAGTGAAATAAACCACCCTGCTTCATGAAGGAACTTAGTTTTGTTTGATGGCTTGATAGATACAGCATGGAAATGCATCCATCAGCCCACCGAGTCCATACAGACCATCTATCATCCCTTCACACTAGTTCTATGTTATAACACTTTCTCATCAACGTCCCACACATTAGGGTTTACAGAGGCCAACTTACAAACCTACACATCTTTGTGATGTGGGAGGAAATATGGAGGGTCACAGAAAAAATGTGCTAAGTGCACACAGGCAGGACCTAAAGTCAACCCAGGTCTCTGGTGCCATTAGGCAGCATCTCTACCAGCTGCTAAAAATGAAAAGTGAAAAATACAAAACATGCATTGTTCAAAAAATGAAGATTTCTGAACTATGATTCAAGTTAAAAATTATTCCTAACCAGAAAAATATAAATTTCTTGATTTAAAGAAACAAAGCATTAATCTAATAAATCCTTTTCTATTTACGTCAATAAAATAAACTAAAGATAGACGCAAAGTGCTGGAGTAGCTCAGCTGAGTTACTCCAGTACTTTGTGTCTATATTTGGTATAAACCGCATCTGCAGTTCCCTGTTATTATAAAATAAATTAATTATTCCTCTTCTCCAGTCATGACTCTGCTGATATAAACAATGCTTTGTAATCAACAACTCAGTTGAAAATCCTGTAAGTTGACTGAAATACAGAATAAGCGCTTAGAATTTGAATATTGTACCTCTTAAACATATATCCTTCACAGAATGAAACTTACCGTCTGAGAGTATATATAACTCCACGCATTCACCGATAGGGTTACACTATTCTCAGGCCAACTAGGGATAGGTAATAAATATCTGTTTCATCAGCAAGTCCAAAAATAATTTCTAAAAAGCTGCAGAGCCTTTTCATCTGTGGTGGAAGAAAGCACAGAACTGAGAAGGAAAGTGGGATTAGAAACAAGAAAGTGATAGTAAAACAGAAAATTCAGTTAATTACGGCATATCCATCAGCATCCACAAAAGAAAAACACAAGCTTGCATTGCCACTTTACAGAAATGAAATGTTACCATTTACATTGCGAACAGGCTTTTTCTCTTTACAGATGCTGATGAACATGTTCCATATTCCCAATATTTGGGAAATGAATGCAAATGAAAAGTTCTTAAATTCAGAGTTATAGGAGTAGAATTAGACCATTTGGCCTATCAAGTCTACTCCACCATTCAACCATAGCTGATCTCTCTTTCTCTCTCAACTCCATTCCCCAGCCTTCTCACCATAACCCCCGACCCCCTCACCAGTCAAGAATCTGTCATTCTCCTCCTTTAAAAAAATCTGCTTTATAAAAACAGCCGTCTGTGGCAATGAATTACACAGATTCGCCACCCTCTGACTAAAAAATTTCCTCCTCATCTCCTTTCCACAGGTACATTGTTTTATTCTGAGTCTTTGTGTCTCTGATCCTAGACTCTCCCACTTGTGAAATTATCCTCTCTGTCCAGGTCTTTCACTATATGGTAAATCTCAATGAATTCTCCACTCATCCTTCTAAACTCCAGCGAGTACTGGCCCAGTGCCGTCAAACGCTCATTATATGTTAGCCCAATTATTCCTAAGATCATTCTCATAAACCTTCTCTGGAACCTCACCAAAGCCAGCACATCCTTCCTCAGAATACAGAAAAATGTGAGATTGCATTTTGGGAGCACTATCACGGGGAGAACCTACACAATGAACAGTAGGAGGGGTGTTGTAGAGCAGAATGATCAAGGAGTACTGGTATATAGTTCATTGATAGTGGCATTATAGGTAGTTAAAGACTTTTGGCACATTGGCCTTTGTTGTGTATGAGAATAGGATTAGCATATTAGAATGTATTGCACAATTGTACGCATGCGCGGTGAGACTCAAGATGGTGATTTCAAGACAAGAAGCTTGTTAAGTACCTGTGTGTTCCATGTCTTATTTTAAGTCAGTTTCCAGCCCAAATGCATAACAATTTGGCGACGAGGATGTCGATTCCGTTAGCAGGAACAGATTTGCAGTCGATTTGAGGGTTTCTCAAGAGTATGTATTGGGCGTGTAAAAGGTTGGAACGGGAACGCACGATCCCCATGCAACAAGCAGTGCTGTAGCGGGGCAGAAGCTAGAAGCTAAAAGCACGAAAGCCTAGCCAGCAGAACAATGGCGGTGGTCGCTTACCTGAAACACTTTCCAGTGCTGTGCAGCCCATGGACAAGCCCAGCAACAACCACCGACGACGAGAAGCCAAGTCTCCCAGAGCAAGCACCGGTGATAACATAAGGACACATCGGTAAGCAAAGCCAGCAAAGCCAGCCTGGGAAGCCAGCAAAGCCAGCCCGTGAAGCCAGCAAAGACAGCTCGGGAAGCCAGCAAAGACAGCCCGTGAAGCCTGCAAAGCCAGCCGTGAGGATAGCCCGAGAGGTCACTGATGTGCCGGAGTCCAGAGACAGTCAAGTCAGACCGGTGAATTAATCGCAGCAAAGGCTGGACTTTACTCATTTAGTGTATTGTTCATTGATAACAATAATTTAGAGGATATATGTGCATTGCATTTATATGGCTTGAAATATATTAGTATACTAGACTAAGAGGTCCTAGCATCACACAGGAGGGCTGGTCCCCCAACGCAATATTCCACCTCTCCACCAATTCCAACATTGGTGGCCAGTGGGGGGAAGGGGGGCTTTCTGGAGTGCCAGTATGGGTATTGTGGGCTGAAGGGACTGATTTCCAGAGGGCTAGTATGAACATTGTGGGCCGAATGGATTCTTGGGCTGGCAGCTCAGTCATTCAAGCCTGTTGTGCTGGCAGCTCACTCACTCACAGCTGGCAGTTGACTCACAGCTACTCCTTGAAATTCCATTTCAAGGTGGGTGCAAGGCCACTAAATTCAAGTGCAGTTTCAAACCATTTCAAGCAGGGTGCAAGGCCACTAAAGACAGCGAGTCGTGACCTCTCCCTCCTCCATCTTGCAGAGACTGAGCCATGCGCACACTTCTGGGTTAAATAGACCCTCCCCCCTTCCCACCGGAAGGGGCGTGGCCTTCATGGCGTGATTGACAGGAGATACATCTCAACATTTTTCAAACACTAATAACTTGTTTACTTTTCATCGATGGGAAAAATCCTCAGCACCTGAGGAGTGGAGGGGGACTGAGTAAAATGGCCAAAAATCATTGCCATACGTGGTAACGTTTTTCTAAATTCAATATGAAGTGCAAACAGGAAGTGGTCAACATTAGATTTTTAATTATATAGAAGGCAAGGGAACTTTATTTAGGCAAGGCAACTTTAATTAGGCAAGGCAACTTTAATAAGGCAAGGAAACTTTAATGAGGCAAGGCAACTTTAATGAGGCAAGGCAACTTTAATGAGGCAACACTGCTTTAGCATTTCCAAACCAAAGGCAACACAGCTTTAGCATTTCCAAACCAAAGGCAATACAGCTTTAGCATTTCCAAAAACCAAAGGCAATGCAGCTTTAGCATTTCCAAACTATATTTTCAAACCACATCAAGGGCACTGACAGGTCAGTAAAACCACTCACAGTTTAGCAGACATGTGTTCAGTGTTATTTACAGCTTAGACTGAGAGACGTGACCATCTCACTCCCCCATTTTGCAGAGACTGACTGAGGCACTCAACACTTCCGGGTTTTATAGTCCATCCGGAAGGGGCGTGGCCTTCAGGAGAGAGAATCTCAACATTTTTTAAACACTAATAATTATTTTATTTTTCATTGATGGGAAAAATCCTCTAGTCCTGCGCAGCGGAGGGGGACTCTGAGTAAGATAGCCAAAAATCGCAGCCATATGTGGCAGCGTTTTTACTAAAATCAATATACAGAACAAGAGGAATTGGTCAAGATCAGGCTTTTAGTAATATAGATTATTAATATTAGTATGTTGGTATAAATCAATTAGTATATTAGTATATTATTATATTGGTACATTAGTATAAGTCGATTAGTATAAGAGAATTATTGGTAGTGAATTTACTGGATTACTGCTGAGTTACTTTGTAAAGGAAGTAAGTCAATTGCAGAGAACATTGTATAAGAGGACGACACATTGTGTACCTGAGTAGCAACAGTGTAACCATGGCTAATTCAATCGTAGGGAATGTGCCCCAGTTAGAATTTGGTTATACTTTTGAGGAATGGACCGAAGTCTTAGAGGCTTTGTTCACTTCCAATGACATCACTACAGAAGAGAAGCAAAGAGCTTTGTTCCTTACAGGTTTTGGAAGCAAGGGTTATCACAACCTACGGGCATTGCTGTAAAACGTACAAGGAATGTAAGGAGGCGATAATAGCTAATTTCTCGCCAAAACGAACAGAAATAGTGCAAAGATATCGATTTTATACATGCACACAAGCATGCAAAGTTTCGAGAGTTAAGTGATGGGTGTAATCTTAAGGAACTGGGATATAGGAAGGACTTGAACTTTATTTCGCCTTCCATCACAGTGAGGAATGTGTAGGAGTCACTGTGGTGGATGTTCATGTTAAAATGTGTTTTTTTTTAGTGATCTGTTGCTTTTAATTGTTGCTTTTAATTGTTTGACTGACCTGGCCAATGAAATTGCAAAACATACTTGGCGAATAAAGAATATTCAGAATCTGATTCTGATTCTGAATATGCTAAGGGATAGATCGGTCATAGGATGTGCTTACATCCAGCAAAAACTGTTGGGTACACCAAAATTAACCTTTGAGAATGCAGTCAATATTACAACAATGATGGAGGTTGCTAAACCAGATGAAGAGCAGATCAAGAAGATTGGAAGGCCTCAAGATGATGCTGCCTCTGCCCATCAGCTTCAAAGGAAGGAGCCTGGACAAAAGAAGGCAAGGAGTCCACCAAGGGCATCCAGAGACAAGGTTCAATAGATTTGGCGGCAGCCATGAGCCAGTGACATGCAAATTCCGAGATGGTAGGTGCTTCAGGTGCTCGGGAACGGGTCACAACAAAACCCAGTGCGATGCTGTTAGAGCCTACCAGCAGACGAAGGGACAATTCCAGAAAAAAACAAGCCACTTGGAGGAGGCCGCTTGGAATTCATCAACCATGAGCCACTTGGAAGATGAAGATGAATCAAAGCCATTCGGGTGAGACACGCAACAGCAGCAGCAACAGTGATTGCCCTGAGACGGTTGTTTGCATCTCATCGGTTACCGGAAACGGTGGTCATAGACAACGGTACGCAGTTTGTGTCTGAAGAATTTGCCAGGTTCCTCAGCAGCAACAACATCTGCCACATTCAAACACCTGTCAAGCAACGGACTAGCCGAACGAGGTGTGCAGACGCTGAAAGCAGGTGTGAAGAAAGGAAAAGGATCAGACCTGGAACTAAAGCTCCAGAAGTTCTTGTGGATGTCACACCCCAAGAAACGACTGGAAAGTCTGCCAGTCAACTGATGTTGAGACGAAGGATCCGCACTAAACTTGATAGTCTGCGACCCGATCTAAGCAAATCTGTACAAAGGAATCAAGCTTCAATGAAACAGGCAACAGATCGAGGAAGCAAGGTACAAGTCTTTGAGGTGAATGATCATGTTATGGTCAAGAATTTCACATCTGGTCCTACTTGGCTTTACGGAATGATAGCAGAAGTCATTAGTGAAGTCATGTACAATGTAAAGTTGAGTGAGGGAAGAGTTGTTCGTCAGCATGTAGATCAAATGAGAGCATACTTGCCAAAAGGTGAGGAGCACACCGACATCCAGCAAAGAGAAGTGGTTCAACCAAGCGAGGAGCCACTGATAGTTCTGCCTATTCCAACTGCAGGTGTAGATTCTGAAGGAACTTCAGAGAGTGACGAACCTTTCGTCCACAGTGATAACACAACATCACAACCAGAGCCTGATATCGTGGATATCATGCAAAGTCCAACATAGATGGGGAGATACATGTCTAATAGGACTAAAAGAACACCTAAGAGATTTGAGGATTTTGTTCTTTATAAATGAAAACACATAAAGCAATGTATCATTTATTTGGTTTCCCACACCACGTTTAAGGAAAATGGGGGGAATGTAAAAATCATGTGCCAAGTTTACCTAATGCATGATTATTGTTGTATGATTATCTAATTGTAAGATGACTTTCATAATATGACTTGGAGAGTGTATTATTCAGTTATATTTGGTGAAAAGATCATATACAGTGAAGACAAAATTGTGTTACCTGCCTCCAAGTTAGTGGAGGAATGTTGTGTATGAGAATAGGATTAGCATATTAGAATGTCTTGCACAATTGTACGCATGCGCGGTGAGACTCAAGATTTCAATACAAGAAGCTTGTTAAGTACCTGTGTGTTCCGAGTCTAATTTTAAGTCAGTTTCCAGCCCAAATACATAACAGCCTTCATCAATCAGACCATTGAGTATAGAAGTTGGGAGGTCATGTTACAGTTGTATAAGATGTTGATGAGGCCACATTTAGAGTACCGTGAGTTTTGGCACCATGTTATAGGAAATATGTTGTCAAGCTGGAGAGGGTGCAGAGAAGATTTCCGAGGATGTTGCCAGGACTCGAAGGCCTGAGCTGTAGGGAGCGGTTGAGCAGGCTAGGACTCTGTTCCTCAGAGCACAGGAGGATGAGGGTGTGTACAAAATTGTGAGATAAATAGATTGGGTAGACCCACAGAGTCTCTTGCCCAGAGTAGGGGAATCGAAAACCAGAGGACATTTGTTTAAGGTGAGGGAGAAAAGATTTAATGGGAACCTGAGGGATAACTTTTTCACCAAAGGGTGGTAGGTGTATGGAATGAGTTGCCAGAGGAGGTAGTTGAGGCAGGCACTATCACAATGTTTAAGAAATGTTTAGACAGAGACATGGATAGGACAGGTTCAGAGGGATTGGGGCCAAATGCCAGCAGGTGGGACTAGTGTAGATGGGACCTGTTGCCGGTGTGGGCATGTTGGGCTGAAGGGCTAGTTTCCACGCTTTAAGAATCTATGACTATTTGGGGCGCAAAACTGCTCACAATACTCCAAATGCAGTCAGGGCAGTGCCTAATAAAGCCTCAGCATTCCATTCCTGTTTTTTTTGTAATCTAGTCCTCTCGAAGTAAATACATTGCATGTGCGTTCCTTGCTACCGATTCAACTTGCGAATTAACTTTTTGGGAATCCTGCACCAGAACTCCCAAGTCCCTTTATAAAATGAATGTAAGATTGCTATGTGAGCTAATCTTAGTATAGGGTAAAAATTCTAAATATTAACGGGATGGGAATGGAGGGGTATGGTCTGAGTGCAGGTAGATGGGACTAGGGGAAAATAAATGGTCGACATGGACTGGAACGGCCGAGAATTTTTAAGAGTGTATTTGTTCTTTGCACACGAAGGGTACTGAAAAGGCAATTATTACCCTTCCTAATTTTCTCTGAGAGATTTTGGTGACATCCTGCAGTGCTGAACTGGAACCATATGTAGACCAGACTAAGTGAACGTTACTGTACAAAATGGGTTTTCACAATAATTTCACAGTATCTGTGGTTTTTATTTACAGCAGCCATTAAATGATTCCATCTAACTATTTTAATTCCACGTATGGGGATGTTAAATGTAGACCCTTGTATTGTTAGCCAGTATCACAGCCAACCCAGCCCTTACATCCTGCTGCCCATAATAAATCTTGGCACCAGCCAGATTGGATCCCAGAGGAGCTGACTTGTGCATGGTTGTACAGTTATAACTTCCACTTATTTTGAGATGGATTCTGTTTGTTTACCTGGTTTCCATCAGAGCAAGCCTTTACACATAACCTCACTGTAAGTAGAACTGGCACTAGGGAACCAAGTTCTCCCCTATTTCCAGAAAAAGCTAAGCTCCCCGGTCCTGTACCGGGGCTATTTTGTGTTTTATAAGTTGTACTTGAAAGTTCCATGATTTGAAGTGTGTTGAGAAGATGCCCAGAGCTGTGCAGGAGGATGCGTTATCTCTAAATAACCTCAGGCACATACTTCTTACACAATTCAACAGCATTTGTATCAGTGAAGAGCAGGGATTGGGAATTATTTTATTTACAAAAGGCTCATATGTTTTTCTTAAATTATAATGTTCAAACCGTTGGCCTCTGAGCCTGAAGGGATTATGAAGGTGGTAGCAGAAAGAAAAAAAAAATGCATTGAAACACAAACAGTGAATCTCAGTGGAGAATTTCATTTTTTGCACTATAAAATATTTTCATCATCTGATATTCACAAAAAAAACTTTCAATTATTCCATTGACAAGGTCAAATTTCATTGTTTTGGCTACGTTTATTAATCCTTATTTGCTATTAAAAAATGTTGAAATTCCTCATCACTTTTAAATTCCGATACATGTGTGCGATTATTGTCAGTGAATGAAGAAGAAATGAGAGGAAGAAGTGCAGGAAAGGTGACAGCTGGTTTTATTTGGAATCATTGCTTCATTAAGAAAAGAGGTTCAAATGCTGGTATTTTCCTAAAATAGTTGTCTGTTGCAGGAACCTTTCCCACTACCATTGCATCAAATAGGGATAAAATTGGAAATATCTTGATCTGTATCCCACAGTATAATGAGATTCCATTACTTTTAGAAAACTTCTAGCAGTCAGTTACATTGTACAGTTCTGCCAACTTAAACTTAATTAATATCTACTGTATCCCAACTTTATTTTGAGTCCCAACCATTGTGCCTCATGTGGCTCATTTTTGATAGGATTAATCTTTGTATTTAATAAATTAGGTTTCAGCTTTTGGGAAAAAAGTTGTTTTTGTTTCTTGACTATATTCTCATTCCAAAAGCACCAATTGTTACTTTCTGTTTCCAGAATATGGATATAGTACGGTGGCTGTCTTGATAATTACAGTGAGCTCCATGTGTGGCATCACCCTACTGATTTTTAACTCTTGCAAACAGACATACCAGCTCATCCTGCAGCTGTTTGTTGGTATTGCAGTCGGAACTATGTCAGGTGATGCATTGTTACATCTCCTGCCACAGGTGAGTAATGTTATATTTGTTTAGACATGAGAAATTGTGTTACGGTGGCGCAGTGTAGAGCTGCTGCCTTATAGCCCTGACCCACAGTATGAGTTTAATCCAAGAGCTCTCCTGAGTTTAAAAAAAATCAAACTCGTGGTAAGCATGGAGAATGAACGTAGCGGGTACGTCAGAGCTCGGGGACGTCTCTTAGCTGCTCGTTACTCGAACGGCAGGTACACGGGAAGACTCGCTAACAGCTGGTAAGCACGGGAAGATTTGTGAAGATTTTTCAACATGTTGTAAAATGTCCACGAGAGCCTCGAGTACCGACGAGTGGCCATTCCCGTAAATCTCCAAGTTCGAATCAGGGCAAACTCGGGAGAGCTCTTGGAATTAACTCGTACTGTGGGACAGGGCTTTAACAGTGCTAGAGACCCAGGTTCAATTCTGACTATGGGTACTATTTCTACAGAGTTTGTACATTCTTTCTATGACAGCGTGGGTTCTCCCGGGTTGTCACGTTTCCTCCCACACTCCAAAGATGTACATTGGTTAATTGGCTTCAGCAAATGTGTGTAGGATAGCGCTAATGTATGGGGATTGCTGGTCCGCGCAGCCTCGGTGGACCAAAGGGCCTGTTTCCACGCTGTATCTATAAACTAAACTCTAAACAAAATTAAAATGCATGTGACAAAAAGCCATGAGTGTTGCGAGATAGCAAGTATGTTTAATTAGTAGTATTGGCATTGGTTTATTATTGCCACGTGTGTTGAGATATTGTGCAAATCTTCATTTTGTCTGCTATTCAGTTAAATTATACAATACGCGAGTATAATCAAGCCATTACATAAGTACAAGAGATTGTGCACAGAGTAAAATACCAAAGTGCAGAATATAGTGCTCTAGCATTATACCGTTACAATTACAAACTGCAGCTAAAAGTGCAAGGGCCACAATAAAGTAGGTTGGGAAATTGGACTACACCCATAGAGTCTGAAGCAAAGTCCTGACCCAAAACGTCACCTATCCATGTTTTCCACAGATGCTGTCTGACCCACTGAGTTGCTCCAGCACATTGTGTCTTCTAAGGTAAAACAGCATCTGCATGTCCTTGCCTCTACGGACATAGCCTATGAGAAGACCATTCAGTAGTGTGATAAAAATGTAAATTAAGCTGTTCATGAATATGGTATTCCATGCTTTTAAGCTTTTACTAGACCAAGTGCAGACCCGATGGGTCTGATCCGTCAACACAACGGTCCCCTACCCGTAGCCCCCACGGGAGGCATGGTCCTCCAACTCAACCCTTTGCCGAAGGTAAAATTCGAGCACTCCTCAGTCAAGATCACAGCTTGTGAGCCTCCCCAAGGACTGGAGTTAAAAAATAATCCCAATTGTACCTCCCCAATTG
The DNA here is from genome assembly GCA_963514005.1 of Raja brachyura. The sequence continues at coordinate 26,246,264 of OY740782.1, read as the reverse complement.
CAATACCAGTTGACCTTTCCTGTCCTGCCAGGAGCTATGATGGCAACATTGTTGCAAATGTTGGGTGCACTTACTGTGAGATACTATTGAGCTAAAAAGTTCAGAGTGTTCCTGCCAGTGTTCCTGTCCTGCAACTTTTTTTTTGAAGTGTGTTGGAATCTGTGAGGATTGATTTTAACAGTAAAATCCATTTTTAATTCAAAGTATTTTTTAAACATTATCAGTAATGTCGAGAAATAAATCATGTAATTTTCAGATAAGTAGATTTTGGACTCGACGGGAAAAATGTCAACCGGAATATGTAAACATTTTATCGTTACCCCGTAGATTTTACGTAAAGATGTGATCACACACACACAGAGACAACCAAGATCAGACTTTTAATAGTTATATGATGATGATGTGATATGATATCTTCTGTCCAATGGGAGAGGGGAGAAACGAGAATGACAGGGATGCAAATGTTCCCTAATTACAATGACTGCTTTTGCAAGGCAGCATGAATTATCAAGGTCAAAGATGCTTTAAAGAAAATAAAATATCTGATAGGCCTTCGGGTAGTAAATAATTTTGCTTTAGTTCAAATTTACAACAGATTTCCTGCGGGCATTTCACTGTAACCAGCAATCTCAGATGACAGTACATGCTGGGAAAATTGGTTCCCAACCAAGGGGGCGCCGTCCTGTATGGGTATGGCTGCCAGCCTGCAGCTGTCCGTTTTTTCACCTTTTTAAAACATTTTTAGTGAGTTAAAGTGTTTTGTTTTTGGAGCTCTAGTCTTTTTTATGTGGAGGGTTGGGGGGGGGGGGGGGGGACGGAGGAGGGGGAAACTGCTTTAATGAAACAAGTTTTGTTAAACTAGTTTCATTAAAATTACAGAACACAAAGTGCTGAAGTAACTCAGCAGGGACGTCAGTCTGAAGAGGGTACATGTGACAGTAATAAACCTAAACGTAAACCTAATGGGGCTTTGTTTTATTTTGCACTATATTAGGTGTTTTATATTTTTTTGTTTGTTATGTTATCTATTGAGTTACTGAGTATTGTGTTTTTAAACCTGTTGAGCTGCTGGGTGTCAAAATTTCAGTGATGGCTGAACGATTATAGGCAAGGCAGAGTGGTGTGAGCTCAACTAGGACACAAAGATATCTATAACTCATCCCACCAGCTTCTTTCCATGACCTACTTGAACGCATCTGCCTAAACTAATATGTCAGCAAATAGCCAGGAAAGGGCCCAGGGACCAATTTTAGATGTGCTTTGGGCTTATTCTTTCTCAAAATCGAGATTATCTTCTACTTGATAAGGGGATACCAAATATCCCCTTATAAGTAGATGAAAATGATTAATTAATATTTAATCATTATGGGGAATTAATGGGCAAAATTAGGGCACATGGTATTGGGGGTAGAGTGCTGACATGGATAGAAAATTGGTTGGCAGACAGGAAACAAAGAGTAGGGATTAACGGGTTCCTTTCAGAATGGCAGGTAGTTTCTAGTGGGGTACCGCAAGGCTCGATGCTGGGACTGCAGCTATTTACAATATACATCAATGACTTGGATGAAGGGTTTCAAAGTAACATTAGCAAATTTGCAGATGACACAAAGCTGGATGGCAGCGTGAACTGTGAAGAGGATGCTATGAGAATGCTGGGTGACTAGGACAGGTTGGGTGAGTGGGCAGATGCATGGCAGATGCAGTTTAATGTGGATAAATGTGAGGTTATCCACTTTGGTAGCAAATACTGGATGGCAGATTATTATCCAAATGGTGTCATGTTGGGAAAAGGGGAAGTACAACGGGATCCGGGGGTCCTTGTTCATCAGTCAATAAAAGTTAGCATACATATACAGCAGGTAGTGAAGAAAGCAAATGGCATGTTGGCCTTTATAACAAGAGGAGTTCATTATAGGAGCAAAGAGGTCCTTCTGCAGTTGTACAGAGCCCTAGTGAGACCACACCTGGAGTATTGTGTGCAGTTTTGGTCCCCTAATTTGAGGAAGAACATTCTTGCTAGTGAGGGAGTGCAGCGTAGGTTTACAAGGTTAATTCCCGGGATGGCGGGACTGTCATATGCTAGAGAATGGAGCGGCTGGGCTTATATACTCTGGAATTTAGAAGATTGAGAGAGCATCATATTGAAACATATAAGATTATTTAGGGTTTGGACACGCTAGAGCCAGGAAACATGTTCCTGATGTTGGGGGAGTCCAGTACCTGGGGCTACAGTTTAAGAGTAAGGGGTAAGACATTAAGATCGGAGATGAGGCAACACTTTTTCACATAGGGAGTTGTGAGTCCATGAAATTCTCTGGCTCAGATGCTGGTGGAGGCCAGTTGTCTGGATACTTTCAAGAGAGAGCTTGATAGGACTCTTAAAAATGGCAGAGTCAGGGGATATGGGGAAAAGGCAGGAACGGGGTACTGATTGTGGATGATCAACCATTGAATAGCGGTGCTGGCTCGAAGGGCCGAATGGCCTACTCCTGTCCATTGTCTATTCTCACTGTGACTGCATGGGTTTTCCCTGGGTGCTTCAGTTGCCTCCCACATCCCCAAGACATGCAGGTTTGTAGGTTACTTGGCTTCTGTAAATTGCCCTTTGTGTGTAGGGAGTGAATAACATAGAGATAACATAGTGTGAACTGGTGATCCAAAGTCAGCGCGAACTTGGTGAGCCAAAGGGCCTTGTTCCATGGTGTATCTCTAAACTAAACTAAAATCTCTTTTTTGCTTATCTCTCTTAACTTAGGTCCTTGGTCTACACACACATGAGCAAGAAGCCACCAGCCATTCGCATGAAAACAAAGGATATATTTGGAAAATGTTTGCTGTACTCGGAGGAATATATGTATTTTTCCTAATTGAAAAGCTTTTTTCACTCATCTTAACAGTTCGAGGTCAGGTAAGATCAAAAAGGAAAGCTTTCTGAAATAATTAATTCATCATGATTTGAGATTGTTATTGAAAGAAATGCTCACTCAATATTTATGCTGAATCTGGGATTTCCTCTGAGCAACTAGGTAACTCAAAAGATGGATGAAAGCATGGTGATAGATGTTATCCATGAGGAGCAACAAAAACAAAACTGCTGAAGGAACTCAGTGAGTCAAGTAGCATCAATGGAAGCAAAGGGTTCGTTGACCATTTCTTTGCCTCCACAGATGCAGCTTCATCCACTGAGTTTCTCTCAGTTTTGGTTTTCGTTCTGGATTCCAGTGTCTGCATTCTCTTGTGTATCTGTTGTCTATATATATTAGACTTTGAGAAAGCTGCACATGATAGCCTATTCCAGAACATTAAAGAGACTTGCAATCAAAGGAGAACTGGAGAATTGGACCATCGGGTGAAGAAAGGTCTTGACCTGAATCATCACCCATGACTTCTCTCCAGAGATGCTGCTTGTTCCGCTGCATTTTGTGTCTAGAATTGGATCCAAATTTGGATTGGCGATAGAAGGCAGAGTGTAGAGGTGGAATGAAGGTTTTTCAATGGAAATTTGTGACCTGTGATGAACAGTGCCGTCAGTGATCTAAATTAGCAACTTGAAAAAGAATGTAGGAAGAATCATGAGTAAATTTGCAGACGACATGAAAGTCCGTGGCGATGTAGCACGGAGGATTGCTGAAAGATAGCGCAGAATCAGATGGAGAGATAACCAGAGCATTGGCAGGTGGAAGATAATCACAGAAAGTAGGAGGTGAAGCACTATGGGAAGACCATTCAGAGTATATAGAACATAGAACAGTACAGTACAGGAACGGGCCTTTGGCCCACAATGTTTGTGCAATGTAGGCTGAATCATAACCTACTGATTCTTATATTCAATTACCCTAGCAATGAAGGCAAACATACCATACTTTAAGGAGTACTTGTGGCGTCACCTTTAGTGAGCTATAAATGTGGACTCCAAGATCCCCCTGCACATCAATGCTATTAAAGGTCTTGCCATTAACTGTATACTCTCTCCTTACATTCAACCTCCCAAAGTGCAACACCTCAGACCTGCTCAGATTAAACTCCATCTGCCATTTCTCCGCCCATTTCTGCAGCAGGTCGATATCCCGCTGTATCCTCTGGCAGCATTCCTCACTGTCTGCATCTCCTCCAAATTTGGTTTTGTCAACAAACCTGCTCACCAACCGATATATATTTATGTCTAAGTCATTTATATATCACAAACACCAAAGGTCCCAGCACAGATCCTTGCTGAAGTCTACTCGTCAGAAACCTCCAACCATATCTACCTTCAACCACTACGCTCTTTGAAAATATATTGTGAATATATAGGTATATATAGTAACTATATATTTACATATATTGTAAATTTAAAGTCTCTGAGAACTGTTGATGAAAGTTACTTTTGTAACTTTGTAGGCTCCCTATACAAACTCTTGTAGACTCTTTGCATACTTGTGTATCGTATGCAAAACAACGAATTTCACTGTACCAAGTTCGTGACAATAAGGTATCAATTAGACCTTGTATTAGACCTACTTCCCATGAACGAATCACTCCATTGTTCCCCATAAGTGGCAATACAGGCTGATAGACTGGTGGAGAAGACAAATGTCATGATTGAATTTATAGGTCAGCACAGAGAATATAATATATGGGAGGGTATTTCGAAACATTACAAAATATTAGTAGACCACACTTGGAATATTGTGTGCAGTTCTTGTCACCATGGTATAAGGAGGATATCGGGATACCACGATGTCGGGATTACGGAGTTCGTCCCGGCATCCGAAAAACGGACTATGTTCATAAATTCCGCGTGGCAACGGCTTGTCGGCCTGCAGTCGCCTCGACGCATTACACGCCGCCTCGACATCGTGCCTCCGTGGACCTTTCTGTAGGTGCCTCCATGACCCTCTATGTGTGTAACTCCGTGGCCCTCTGTGTGTGTGCCTCTGTGCCCCTCTCTGTGTGCCCCTCTCTGTACTGGCGAACTTACCTTAAGACTTCGCTCCAAGTTCGCCTCACTTTGCGCCGCGTTGCGCCACTCACCCGACCTCTGCGCAGCTCCCGCTTTTAGTTTGATCGCGCTCATCGCATGGAGCCGGATGCTGGTAGGACAGGCCCTTAAGGGTTAGGCCATGTAGAACGTAGTTAAGAAAAAAACTTATCACCCAGAGAGTTGCGAATCTGTGAAATTCCCTGCCTCAGAAGGCAGTGGAGGCCAATTTTCTGGACGCTTTTATGAGAGAGATAGATGGAGCTCTTAAAGATAGCAGAGTCAAGGGATATGGGGAGAAGGCAGGAATGGGGTACTGATTGTGGATGATCAGCCATGATCACAGTGAATGGCGGTGCTGGCTTGAAGGGCCAAATGGCCTACTCCTGCACCTAATGTCTTTGTCTATTGTCTAACCCCTTCTCATCCAGTCTGACTTTTGTCAGCACGCACTTGTGGTTCCAGTTGGAAATCTCACTGTAGTGACCACCAGTCAAGAGCCTGCAATTACAACCAACAGGGGAGGCAGAATCACTCAGGGCAAGTGCTTAAAGTAGAACCATGCTGTAAAATTACAGAATGTATAGCAGCATATGCATAATGTCTCAGATGTGCTCAGACAATGAACTTGACAGTGTGGATAGGGCATGTTGGTCGGTGTGGGCACGTTTGGCTGACGGGCCTGATTCCATGCTGTACAAATCTATGACTCTATGACTAGACAGCTGTGAGGACGCTTTCCAAAAAGCCCTCCAGCTATAAATGACAGGAGCTAATGAATATATCTCATCTACGTCTTCACTAATAGATGAAAAAGCAGAACATTGAAGATATTTTCATTTGCATCACTAATTATTCCTCAGTGACAGTAGGATTTAACAGTTGCAGCTTGAAGATGTGTTCCCACCCGAAACATCGCCTTTTCTTTTTCTCCGGAGATGCTGCCCAACCCCCAACGTTACTCCAGCATTTTGTGTCTAGCTTTGGAATAATCCAGCATTTGATGTTCCTTCCTACACTTTTAACAGTTGCAAGGCAGGTTAAGACAATGGCAGCACTGATACCATTTGCACTTGTGCAAGCTGTTCCAGTTAGTGTCAGCTGTTAGTCTTACAGCCAGAAGGCAAGTCGGGCTCTGGAATCAATGGCAAGTGGAGACTCTGGGCTGTTCTGATTTTAATTTCAATACCACTTCACATCTGAGCCCCAACGGGGTAAGCAGCAGGGGCAACATCAATCTGTGATTCTTGTCAATCAACGAATTTAAGAAAATGCACACATATTTAGCCTTCAGTGAAATGCTGGTGGATTTAACAATACTTTCCTTCTCCCAACCTAGGCATTTGGAAAAAGACATTTAGCACATTCACATGATGTTCCAATGGAGTCCAACCTGAACAGTCAATCAGAGAGAGGCAAATCTATTTCTACTCTGCAACTGGTAAGATGCTACATGGATGAAGCTTATCTTAAGTTTGATCAGGCAGTAAGATAATGCCACAAAACATGTTAAAATACAATTTACTAGTATCCATCACGGAGTGTGATGCAAGCAAACCAAAGATTGGAGAATGGATATAAATTGTCTTTGACCTAATTTACAGTGCTCCTGATTTTCTAAAAAAGTAAATTTTACTAACCATAAAGAGAAAGATACAGCAAAACAAGCATGTTCCGATCTACACTTTTACTTAGGTCAGTTCTGTGGTACAAATTACAATTTATTTTTAAGGTCATGTGGTCAGTAAGTATTTAAAATAAAATAATGGCCTGGCAACTGGCCAATTGAGCAATCCTTGGGCAAGGAGTCTTTGTAGAGATACAGCGTGGAGATAGGCCCTTCAGCCCATCGAATCGGCGTTGACCAGGATCACCTGTACTCTAATTCTATCTTACACACTAGGGACAATTTACAGAAGCCAATTAACCTAAAAACCTGAGCATCTTTGGAATGTGGGAGGAAACCGGAACACCAGAGTACCCGGAGGATATCCTGCAGTCACAGGGAGAATGTACAAACTCCGTACAGACAGCACATGTATTCAAGATCAGACCCAGGTCTCTGGCGCTGTCAGGCAGTAACTACCGCTGCACTTCTGTGCTGTACTGAGTTGCCCTGAGTTCCCGGCACCTGATGGTAGTTGGAAAGATTAGGGTCGAAGAAGGGTGATGATTGCTGCAAGGGCAAATATAAGGGGGCTGCAATTACTGAGAAGTTGACCAAAGGCTTTCATGGGTCAGCCACCAGTAATGAGGTCCCTCTCCTCCTGACCGACACAGCAAGTGTTGGCAGAGGCACCTATCCTTTGCTTCATGCAGAATTTCATGACTGCTGTTAAACCAACTCTAGATTTACAATCAGACCCCAATTATATTTGCAAAACTTCAGTCTTATACCCATCTTTTAAAATATTCCGCGAAAGGTATATTTGAGATTTTATTTGTTAACTTAATCAAAGGTTCAAAACTCTTCCTTACAAATCCCACTTAATTTATTCAAGGTATGGTTAGGTTTACATCCAGTTTTTTAAACTTTGATATGACACACCTTAATTTCTGAATATTTGTAAAATTGTTTTTTTAAATGTAAAAATAGTTTCATTAAAATTACAAAACACAAAGTGTTGGCGTAACTCCGCAGGAAAGTCAGTCTGAAGAAGGATCTCAATCCGAAACGTCGCTTATCCATTCTCCCCATGGGTGCTGACTGACCCACTGAGTTAACCTGACACCTTCTGTTTTGCCCAAGACCTGCACTTTCTTGTGTCCCCATTAAAATTACATTTGGTATGTTTAAATTTATCTTGTTTCACTCTGAATAAAAATGTCATTCAATAATTTAATCCAAACTAACACCATAACATTGATTGTGAATGTTTAGCAGGGAAGTCATTAAAAGGATTGTCAATCTGGTCTTGGTTATATATTTTTAACTTTATCCCATTTTGAAAACAGCGAAATCCAGAAGATTCAGAAAACGTTGAAAACCCTACAGACAATGCAATAGGCAGTAATTCTGAAAATGACACAAGTAAGTACATCATTTTCAATGATTGCAGGACATGCACAAGGTGTTTAGAAACAAGTGGGATATGGAGAGGATGTTTCCACCAGTGGGAGCGTCTTGAACCAAAGATCATAACCTCAGAATCAAAGGACGTTCTTTTAGGAAAGATAAATTTCTTCAATCTGTGGACTTCTTTGCCACAGAAGGCTGTGGAGGCCAAGTCAGTGGATACTTTTATGGCAGAGATAAATAGATTCTTGATTAGTACATTGTGTCGAAGGTTATGGGGAGAAGGCAGGAGAATGGGGTTAGGAGGGAGAGATAAATCAGCCAAGAATGAATGTCGGAGTAGAATTGACGGGCTGAATGGCCTAATTCTACTCCTACCCTTATGACGGTATGAATTATTTGTATAAGATTTGGATGCATAAATAGTGTGTAAACACTATTTTGTTTACATTAGGTCATACTAGCAATCATTTCTAGATCAAATAGCAACAAACAAAAAATAGTGCACCATTTCCTTAGCCTGTTGACACAGGTCATGACATATAGTTCAAGTTTCTTCCATTGCCAACAGAAATCAAGTCTTCCAGGAAACATCAAAACCTCATTTTTAAATAATGCTAAAAGCATCATACTAAGTTCAGGATTGAGATGGCAAGTAAAGAACATGCACATACCTGTAGGTGTCACTTCAATGTCCTGTTTAATGTGGATCTGCCTTATTTGCATTAATCCTTTGTTTTAAAATAAGTTATGAATTGCAAGCTCTGATCACTAGCCCTTGATCAGTTTGCACCTTGTGTGCCACCACTTGCAACATGATTGCCATTCAGGTCTGTTCATTACACGGAGATACATACACACCCAAGAGATTGCCGTGTCCAAACCTGCACGTCTTTGGGTTGTGGGAGGAAATCGGAGCACCCAGAGAAAACCAATCTAGTCACAGGGAGAACATACAAACTCCACACAGTCAGCCCCCATTGTCAGGATCTAACCCGGGTCTCTGGCGCTGTAAAGCAACAACTCTATCACTGCATCCAAGTGGGCACCAAGATGGGGATATCCATATGGGGAATGGATTAGGACAGGGAAGCGGCACTTGTGAGAGAGCTTCTGAGGGACATGCATATTGCTGCTTTCATTATATTGTTATACTGAATTTTATCATGAAGTCCTCTCGATGATGTCTTTATCATCTTATGACTCAGCACAGATGGGCTTGGTTATAAAATTCAGCTCCAGGAATGTCTCCTTGGGTGCAATTGGTGACAGAGTTGTTTTGGTATAATGCCTTTTCCACTCACACGTTTGTGGTACAATTTGCATCAGGCAGCTGAATGGTGAGGAAGTGGGTTTGTGATTTGAGGAAGGACATTCTTGCTATTCAGGAAGTGCAACATAGGTTTACAAGGTTAATTCCGGGGATGGCGGGACTGTCATATGCTGAGAGAATTTTGCAGCTGGGCTTGTACATTCTGGAGTTTAGAAGGATGAGAGGTAATCTCATTGTAACATATAAGATTGTTAAGGGTTTGGACACGCTAGAGGCAGGAAACATGTTCCCGATGTTGGGGGAGTCCAGAACCAGGGGCCACAGTTAAGGATAAGGAGTAAACCATTTAGAATGGTTGTGAACCATTTTCTCAAAGAGTGGTGAGTCTGTGGAATTATCTGCCTCAGAGGGCGGTGGAGGCAGGTTCTCTGGATGCTTTCAAGAGAGAGCTAGAAAGGGCTCTTAAAGATAGCGGAGTCAGGGGATATTGGGAGAAGGTAGGAACGGGGTACTGATTGGGGATGATCAGCCATGATCGCATTGAATGGCGGTGCTGCCTTGAAAGGCCGAATGGCCTACTCCTGCACCTGTTGTCTATTGTCTATTGTGAGTGGTCAGATCAGCCTAGAGCCAGGCCACTGCCAGGATTTGCCACTTGTGGACCCTGCCCAACCACACTTAGCTTGTGCAGAGGGCCGGAGTCAGCTGATCCTCCAACCCGACTGGTATCTTAGTTTTAGGTTTTTAGTTCTAGAGATACAGCAAGATACAGCGCAGAAACAGGACCTTCGCCCCACCAAGTCTGCGCCGACCAGCGATTACCCTGTACAGTAACACTATCCTACACACAAGGAAAAATTTACAATTATTACCAAAATCAATTAACCTACCAACATGAACGTCTTGGGAGTGTGGGAGGAAACCAGAGCAACTGGAGAAACCCACGCGGTCATGGTTAGAAGGTACAAACTCCGTACACCACTTCACTGTAAAGCATTTCACTGTCTCTCGATACACGTGACAATAAACAAAACTAAACTAAACCCGTAGTCAGAATCAAAAGCGGGTCTCTGGCACTGTAAGGCTGCAGGTCTACCACTGCACTATTGTGTTGCCCAGGTATCTGCTGAGGTGAAATGACCCCTGAGTGGCAAATGGGCCCAATACATTATTTGGGGCAAGACCAGACTGGAAGGGCCTATCAGCCTGACAGCTGTAAAAGGCTTTTCAGCAAATATTAAATGGAACTAATGCTAAGTCCAGGAAAATGGCCCAAATGGTCAGATATTCCAGTTTCTGACCTTCAGGACATCTGCCTTTCATACGGCCAAAAGCACGTGGGAATAGGAGATTCCTTTAAGCTTGTGTGGTTGATTGTTGGCAGCAGCCATCTTGATTTCATCCAATGCCTCCCAGGAGGCAGCAGAGTAGGCACAATAACATCCATATCAATTTGATAACAAAGCCGCCAAAATGGAATTTAAGGGGAATAGATAAGATGAATGTAGAAACCAAGGGAATTAAATGTGACATCTCCAAGTTTGCGGATGACACAAAGCTGGGTGGCAGTGTGAACTGAGAGGAGGATGCTATGAGGCCACAGGGTGACTTGGATAGGTTGGGTGAGTGGGAAGATGCATGTCAGATGCAGTATAATGTGGATAAATGTGAGGTGATCCACATTGGTGGCAAGAACAGGAAGGCAGATTATTATCTGAATGGTGTCAGATTAAGAAAGGGGGAGGTGCAACAAAACCTGGGTGTGCTTGTACATCAGTCACTGAAAGTAAGTATGCAGGTAGAGCAGGCAGTGAAGAGAGCTAATGGTATGTTGGCCTTCATTGCGAGATGATTTGAGTTTAGGAGCAAGGAGGTCCTGCTGCAGTTGTACAGGGCCCTGATGAGACCGCACCTGGAGTATTGTGTGCAATTTTGGTCTCCTAATTTGAGGAATGCCATTATTGCTATTGTGGGAATGCAGCAAAGGTTCACCAGGTTAATTCCCGGGATGGCGGGACTGACATATGATGAAAGATAGGTCGACTGGGCTTGTATTCAATGTAATTTAGAAGGATGAGAGGGAATCCTATAGAAACCTGTAACATTCCTAAAGGATAGGACGGGCTTATGATTATTATTATTATGATTAGAATAAGCCAGAACAAAGGGCAAACAAACTGCAGGAAGAGGAAGAAGAAAGAAGCAAGATTGAGAATAGGGAATTCAGCAGTAGACCAGATCTACTCCAGGGTTTAGAGAACGGTGCACAGCGGTAAAGTTGCTGCCTTACAGTGCCAGAGACCCTGGTTTAATACATTCTCCCCATGACCTGCATGGGTTATCTCCAGGATCTCCAGTTTCCTCCCACTCTCAAAAGACGTAAAGGTTTGTAGACCAATTGGCTTGGTATAATTGTAAATTGTCCATAGTGTGAAGGATAGTGTGGGGATCGCTGGTCAGCGTGGACTCGGAGGGCCGAAGGGCCTGTTTCCACATTGTATCTCTCTAAACTAAACTAAACTAAAAGAACCATCTCTGTCCTTATCTGACTGCAATACCAGTAAAAATACCAGCCCTCTGTTGCTGACCAGTATAGTGCTAACTTGGACACAATAAAAAAATTAGCAGCTAACAATTAACCAAATTTATGAATTTATAAAGCATGGCATGTGTAATTTACTCACCTTGTTATGTTCTCTCAATGCCAATCCTCCATATATGCCTTCCTGGGTTATGAATGGCATAGTGAAAGACACCACTTGCGCATGAATAAGCATTTGGGAGATCGGCAGGATGGATGGGGATATGGGTCTGACCAAATTCTGAATTCAAATTAAATGTTGTTGTTTAATATTTTAACAGAGACTTCATACCCACTGTACGACTAAAGTAAGTGCATGTGGATATGTTTGGGTATGGTGGAACTTCCAGCCTATTTTTACAGTTGAAATGCTTTCTTAATCCAAGCCAAATTGAAATCAATTTTAAGTATCAATATCACTCATTCAAATTAGAAAGAGAAATCCAATATAAGGATATCCAAATTCTATATTTGTTGTCTAACCTGAGTGAGTTTCATTCTTTCCAGAGAAAACACATAATGTGTTGGCAGTTATGATTGTGGTAGGAGACAGCATGCATAACTTTGCAGATGGATTGGCCATTGGTGCAGCTTTCTCATCATCAATCGAGACTGGGATCACCACGACTATTGCCATATTGTTTCATGAAATTCCCCATGAAATGGGTGAGCTTCTATCAAATATTTAATCAACCGAATTCTTGAAATTCACCTTTATAAATTAGCTATCTGCATGCAATGATGATTAATTCTGTTACGTACTCGACGTTGTAAATTATTGCAAAACTGTCAAATTTTCTTCGTAAGATCAATAACAATGAAGATTCTGAACTTGCTCCTTTTGTTAACTAACAGCCTTAAAACATGCACCAGACCTCTTGGAGTAATCTTTCTTGTATTTTTCAATGGGTTACTACACCATGATCACGCGACTGTTATTTTGAGACTCAATCCAAAGTCTTCCATTGGTCCTGTTAGCTTAGTTTAGTTTAATTTATTGTGGTCAGGTATCCTGAGGTATGGTGAAAAGCTTTTGTGATATTGATAGCATGTTCTTATAATATGAGCAAAAATGCTGCTCAAGTATTTAGAACAGGTGTCCTTTGCACGAGCTAAGACTTGGGCACAAGTGAATATTGCTACCATTAACATTTTGACCATTAGAAAGAGGTACACATGTTGAATATTCAATATTGATCAATAGTAAAGAATCCTTTGGCTGTACAATATCTCTATATAAGTAAAAGTCTTCGTCTTGTTTGTGTCTGTATGTGTGTCAATCTGGTTCATTCCCATCTTCTTCCAAACGGTAGGCTACAGCCTTCCCATTTTCACACATCCTACCCACATACTTCTCATGGTGGCGATGAACACCTTCCCGTCGCATTTCCATATATATATTTCTGAAGTTATTAATCATTGAAATATTTTTTTAAAAAGCCCGATTTCTTCAGACACAGATTTTTGGAATAAAAAAATCACAATGAACTCACAATGAACTTGCAAGACAGGATGGGAGGGCGGGGCGCTGCAGCGCTCCAACTACTCCTCCCCCTCCCCCACCCACCCCACAACCACCCCCTCCCACTCCTCCCCCCAAAACCCCCACTACCCCCCTGGAGTAATGAATTTGGAGACACAACTGTTTGTTGCCAGACATGCTGGGGGAATGTGGTCTCACACGTGTAGTTTTTTTCCCAGTGCTCAGCCAAACTCTTTCTCACACATTTGCTGCTTACCTGGCCTGCTGCTGCAAGATTATCCATTGTTAGTATTATGAGCAACTGCACTTCCAATATAAAATGGTTCCAGTGCACGTTAAATGTTAAGTGAGATCAAGCAGGCCCTGGTGGACCGAGCCCAAGTGTTCTGGTCTATGCTTGGTTGTAACCGAGAGATCCAGTAGCCCTTGGCTGGGCTCCAATGTCCGCTCGGTCCATCAAGATCTGCTTACTCTCCAGGTTGCTAGCCGTTTTAACTCCCCTTCCTCCATTGTCTGGGTGGCACCACACATGAACTGAAAGAACAGCACCGGTATCCCGCTAGGATAGCTTACAACCTAACGTTGAATTCTCCAATTTTAGATAACTAATCTACAATCCCCCTTCCTTTTCCCTCCCCTTTTTATTAATTTCTCCCTTCCCCCAAGCTCTTCCCTGTACCTCGCCTGGATATGTACCAATTTCTCCCCTTTTGCAAAATTCTCACCACCTCTATGTTTATCTCACACATTTTGTAATTTCGCCTCCGGCCTTTGTCTAAATATTTGGCTATAAACCCACCCCATTCTCCCCCTCCCAGATCGATATCCAGACATCACTTGACGGGCTATATTCTGTCCTTCCAGCTATGTCCCCCAGTCTGAATTATGGTCCTGAACAGAAACACCACCTGTCCGTGTTCTCCAGTGATGCTGCCTGACCACTGAGTTACTCTAGCACTTTATACCTACTCTCATCTCCTGCTGGTTTTAAGATTAAATTAAATATAATGTAGTAGGTACGTCATCTCCACCCATCCTCCCTATCCACCAGAATAAGTAGATTCGGCCGGTTTAAATAATCAAATCATCTGTTTTTGTGAGTGAGGAAATGCCTAGTGTATTTAATGTACAGCTTCGCATGCATCTTAAAACAATGGCACTAATTTTTCTTTTGATTCAGGGGACTTTGCTGTACTTCTGAACTCTGGTTTATCAGTAAAGATGGCTCTTCTGATGAATTTAGTCAGTGCACTAACTGCCTTTATTGGACTCTACATTGGCCTTTCTCTGTCAGCTGATCTCAATGTTCAGCAGTGGATTTTCACAGTAACAGCGGGGATGTTCCTCTACCTCTCATTAGTAGAAATGGTGAGTTGATTACGTTCTCGCGCAGTATGTCTGCATCTTAATGGCGATAGATGAAGAATAGTGCATTGTTCTTATCAATCAACCGAAATGAAAATATTCAGTGGCGCTCGAAATAGCTAGGAATCAGATCACCGGGGCGCTGGGGAGATGGCAGTCCTGCCGGCAGACTGTTCGTTTTTTCATTTTTTGTTAAATGTTTGTTCAAAGTTTTTTTTAAATGAACTTCGGTTTGTTTTGTGTGGAGGGAGGGGGAGGGAATCGGGGGAAACTTTTTTTTCAAGTTCCTACCTTCCCGGAGATGTGATCAATTTTCGGATCACATTCTCCGGGCTCCGTGGCCTACAATTCCTGGAGCTGGAGGCCTCCTCGGATTGTCGTGAGCCCTACCGCGGGGCGCGGACTTAACATCGGAGCGGATCCCTTGCCTGGGATCGTTCCCGCCGCGGCCTGCGGACTTACCATCAAGGCTCGCAGTCTCAGGAGAGGCTAGTCGGGAGTTCCAACGCCACAGAGGTTTGACCAGCCCAGACGCGAGGTTCGTTCGCCCGGCGCGGGGGAGCTGACAACCCCCTGATGCAGGAGCTGAACACCTCGACGTGGAGGGCCCGCACGCCGCCGGCTACGGGAGTCAAGATTGTCCCGTCAATGGAGGGCTCGAGGCCCCCGACCGAGGAAAAACAAAAGAAGGCCTTGAACTTTATTTCACCTTCCATCACAGTGAGGAATGTGTAGGAGTCAGTATGGTGGATGTTCATGTTAAAATGTGTTTTTAAGTCTGTTGCTTTTAATTGTATGACTGATGTAGCCAATGAAATTCCTCGTATGTTGCAAAACATACTTGGCGAATAAATTCCGATTCTGAATGCAAAGAGAACGTGGAGTCATACAGCATGGGTACAAGCCTTTTGGCATATCGCGTCCTCAAAGACCATCAAGCATTCATTTACAACTCCTCTTGTTATCACGGCCAACATGCTATTCGCTTTCTTCACTACCTGCTGTACCTGCAGGCTTACTTTCATTGACTGATGAACAAGGACCCCCCCAGATCTCATTGTACTTCCCCTTTTCCCAACTTGACACCATTTAGATAATACTCAGCCTTCCTGTATTTGATACCAAAGTAGATAACTCACATTTATCCCCATTAAACTGCATCTGCCATGCATCTGCCCACTCACCCAACCTGTCCAAGTCACCCTGCATTGTCATAGCATCCTCCACACAATTCAGACTTCCACCCAGCTTTGTGCCATCTGCAAATTTTCTAATGTTACTTTGCTAATGTTACTAAGGCCACTCTACTCTTTCAGCACAATTTTTCTTCCTTATACCTGTATCTTTTGATTCCTTCTTATCTCTTTTTAGAAGGCCACCAATGACTGAGCCTCCACTGCCCTTTGAGGTATAGAATTCTAGGTTCATCATCCACGAGTTAAGAAATGTTTTGTGACCTCTGTGTTAAATGGCTTGCTCCTTGTTTTTAGACTGTGAGACATCGTCTTTAATGCCTCAGCTGGGGGAAACATCCTCCCCATATCTACACAGTGAGTTCACTAAATGTTTTTAAAGTTTCATTGAGATCTGAGGACACTGTGGGAAACTTGAGAGGAAATTGCAGGAGGCCCGGCTGAGATTTACGAGTCTTCATTAAATACAGATGAGGTGCTGGAAGACTGACAAATGTTGTGCCTCTATTCAAGAAGGGCTGCAGAGGAAAGGCTGTGAACTAGAGGCCAGGAAGCCTAATATCTGTGGTCGGAAAGTTACTAGAGAGTATTCTGAGGGAGAGGATACACGTGCATTTAGATGGATAAGGGCTGATTAGCGAGAGTTAGCATTGTTTTGTACGTGGGAGGTCGTGTCTCACAAATCTGATTGAGTTTTTGAAGATATGACCAAAAAGATTGATGGGGGTAGAGCTATAGATATTGTATACATGGATTTCAGCAAGGCATTCAACGAGGTTCCGAGTTAGACTGCTCTGAAAGGTTAGATCCCATGGGACCCAAAGACAGATAATTGAATAGATAGAAAATTGGCCTCATGTAAGGAAGCAGAGAGTGATGGTGGAAGGTTATTTTCCTTACTGGAGCTTGTAACTAATGATGTGCCTCCTGATATAGTTTCACCAAGGCACACCTTTACTATTGCACACAAATCCTCAAGCAGCAATGGCCAACCTAAATCATTTGCCTTCCTATAAGGGCTCTCGAACTGCGTCAACCTAATTGGCGAGTTTTGAAGAGTTTAGGAGAGTTTGAAAAACTCTCCTAAACTCATGTTGAAGACCTCCTTTGACTATGTAGAAGACCTCCTTCGACCTCCTTCAACTAGGTTGAGGATTAGCTTCAACTAGCCTCGACTAGCTTCTGGAAAATTGGACACCAAATAGTGGAGAGTGAAGACGACCTCCTTCGATCTCCTTTAACCTCCCTTCGACCTCCCTTCGACTATGTTGAAGACTATCTATGACTACCTTCGACTACATGCGACTACCTACGATTACCTTCGACTACCCACAATTACCTACGAATAACATGCCGATCTACTACGACCTACTTTGACTAATCCTATGAGTAAAAAAAGTATCGATTTTTTCCATGGTGACCCTTTTTAACCCGCGGGCATTGTTCAACATGTTGAAAAAAACGCCGTGACCTAGCTGAGGCCTCGAGTACGCAGGGACTACTCTCGAGCATGAAGGAGAGTTACAAAGACCTCCTAGGACCTCGTGTCGACCATGCTGCAAGTATGAGTCGCGGGCAAACTTGTCAGAACTCGCCGATTAGGTCACCGCAGTGGGACAGCCCCATAACTATCTGCTACACTTGAACATTCCAAAGATGTGTTGGCTTGTAGATTAATTGGCTTGAGTAAAAATTATAAATTGTCCCGAGTGTGTAGGATAGTGCTAGTGTATGAGGATTGGGTTGGTCTCGGTGAGCCTGATTCCACGCTGTATCTCTAAACTAAACTAAAAAAACAAAAAAATGAACTTGCAATGATTTCCATGCAGAACATCGAGGTATATTTAAACATCAGCTTTTCCCAGTTTTCCAGCACTTAAAAAAAATCCCTTATTTCTGTTTTTCCATCCTTCATAATGCTGGAATAGTTATGCAAGAATTCTCACATCTTCTTGCAGATTTTAACATTTCATTGAATGTTATGTGGTGTTTAATTTCACATTAAAATCAGCAAGGAGTGAATAATTTTGCATTCCACACCCAGCTTGGAGCCCAATCAGTACACACTTCCCCACTTTCATCTGAAAGGGTTTTGAGCTTATTATGCCACTAAGAATTTGTAATATGTTTGATTTACAAGTATAGTTCATAGTTTTTCAATAACTGAAAGATTCACGATGATAAACAATACTTTCTATATATATTGTATTTATTAGCAAATCTCACAGTATAGGTCCTGACAGATGGTCCATTTGATGATTTTTTTCCAATGTCATTTATAGTTTAATGTTGGAGCAAGATAAAGTAAGACCCCAAATTTTAAAAAAAACTTGAAATGAGATTGAGTATTGACATTGTTGGGCCACAACTTGTTGATGCACGTCCATGATATTTGGATTAATATAGATAGATTGTTAATGATTAGTCTGGATATTGTTGGCCAAAGACGTATTTCTGCGCTTGATGGCTCTATGAGTCTAGTTCACTAAAATGCAAAGTGGAAGTTGCAATTTTTCTGCATCTCATATTCCCTTCAAAGTAAGGTGTAAATAGAAAGTTTTAATCCATTGTTCTAATTTAATTTGGATTATGGTAAGCTTGACACAGTGGCTCAGCTGGTAGAGTTCGATCCTGACCATGGGTGGATTTTGCATGTTGTCCCTGTGACTGTGTGGCTCGGGTTTCTTCCCATATCTCAAAGAATTAGAGATTTGTAGGTTAATTGACCTCTATAAATTGCCCCTTGTGCTTAGGGAGTGGATGGAAAAATGGAATAACATAGAACTTGTGTCTACAGGTGATTAATGGTTGGTAGTAGACCTGGTGGGCTCAAGGGCCTGTATTCACTGCATTTTCCAATCAATTCAATCAATAATCTTTAACTTCATGTTTTGTATTTATTCTTGTCACATATTAAAGATGTGTGCAAGCTAAATTATGCATTTAGCTGAAATGGTCAGATGATCACAAAGCCAGCAGAGTTGCTTTTGAGTATTACAACAGTCACTGCAATTTAAAGGTACTTACATTGGCTTTCAAATGCTTTAGGATGTCCTGATTTAATTTAGTTTAGAGACACAGCGCGGAAACAGGCTCTTCGGCCCACTGAGTCCGTGCTGAACAGCGATCCCCGCACACTTACACTATCCTATACCACGCTAGGAACCATTTACAATTATACCACGACAATTAACTTACAAACATGTACGTCCTTGGTGTGTGGGAGGAAACCGGAGATCTCAGAGAAAACCCACGCAGGTCATGGGGAGAACGTACAAACTCCGTGCAGACAGCACCCGTAGTCAGGATCGAACCCGGGTCTCTGGTACTGTAAGGCAGCAACTCTACCACAGCATGTTGTAAATTTTATAAATGCAAGTACTTCTCATTGATACAGCAGATGTGATTTCCAATAAAAAAACATTGTGCTGTGCAGCTGGGTGTGGACATGGTGAAGGAGGTAGATAGTTGCAAACTTTCTGATGTAATCTGCATTTTGATTAGTCTACAGGATATGTTTGGTGCAGCATTTTTCTTTGGAGTTTACAACACTACACACACAAATAGTTGTAAAATGCTGCAGTTCACTATGATAGAGTAAGTTCCACAGTGCAGAATGTGAGTGTAGCACTCCTTTAACATGCCCAGATGCAGATCCCAGGCATGTTGTAAAAACATGCACATCATTGCATCTCCTATGTGAGGACATCAGTAAAATCTTACCTATTTCAATTAATTTAGCAAGATTGGAATGTCCAAATATACTAAACTAAATATATGTATATATACACATCCCGCATCTATTTTAACAATGCCATTTCAAAGCAATAAAGAAACAAGGAAAATGATTTAAATATTGGAGAAGGGAAACATCATAAAGGTCATACAAGGAATCTTTCACAGCAAAACAAGTTAATTTATAAGACAAAATCCAGCCAAAGAAACATTGCTTTCAAATGCTCAGTCTTTCACCCAGTTGGCAACTATTCATAATTGTACATTTCCTGGATCTGCCCATTTACCTACAGACTGTTCCTGATGGTGATCACAGAACAGTCTGTCTCAGATTAGTTCTTACACATCAGCACAAACAGCTCCAGCCTTTGGGATTGCAATCTGTCATGACAAATGGTGAAGAGGCCTGGAGTAAGCCATTGTTGATCAAGCTAGGATATCCAGTGATAAGATAAAGGAATTTAAAAATCACATTATGTCTTTAATGGAATGAACACGCTGTTCATGCTATTAAAACATAATTCAATTTGATATACCTTGACCTCAAATTGCAAAAGGATAATTTTATTCTTTGATTGATCATTATAAACAATGAAACATATATTAGTCAAGAATACATTGATTTCACATTATAGACATTCTTTTCTTTAAAATTGTATTTTTCCTTGTAAATAAATATTTTAGAAAATGTGTTACTTATTAAGAATCCCCATCTTTTTTTCTGACAGTTTCTCCTTATATTATTTTGAAATAAATGTTACTTCATGAATGTATGATTTGAGTATCTGGAATTTAAGTGGAAATGAATGTCCAATACACCAAATATAATTATTTCAATCACAAGCACTCCTCCAGTATTTAATCCTGAAGCTTCTGAATATCATTGGTATGATTTAGATTGTAGTGGAATGGTATAGCCAGTGAACCTAATATTTTAAACACTTACTTCAAATGCTGAGAATGGGATGGGGATGGAACCAGTTGGGGTTTGCAGATGAAATCGGATGTGTCCTTGAGGGAAATCATTTTTAACGAAATTGAGAAAGTGAAGGGGAGTAGGAATAAATGGATTGCTCCATGTGGAACTGTCATGAACTTAATCGTTCAAATGGGCTCTCTGTGCAGTAATGATTTTGTGATACGATGATTGACCATACATATTCCAAAATTAAGTGTAGGACAGAAATTTAATTCAAAAAACACAGAAAATTAAATTGATAGTGGCTATATTTGATTATGGGAGCAAGGTAAGAACATTAGATGCAACAGACTAATCTGCACCTTAAACCCATTCCCCTGTTTAATAAGATCTTGGCTGATAATTCATCCGTTCACACCATATTCATTCTAATCCTATCCATCATCATGTGATTTGATTTATTCAGTCCCCAAAAATCTCACAGCCTTGGTCTTAAGTATATCGAGTTATTTTTTTTGTTTAGTTTAGTTTAGTTTTGAAAACAGGCCCATCGGCCCATCGAGTCTGCGCTGACCAGCAATCCCAGCACATTAACACTACTCTACACACACAAGGGCCAATTTACACAAACACCAAGCCAATTAACCTACAAACCTGCATGTCTTTGGAGTGTGGGAGGAAACCAAAGATCTCGGAGAACACCCACGTAGGTCACAGGGAGAACGTACAAACTCCGTACAGACAGTACCTGTAGTTGGGATTGAAACCGGGTCTCAATAAGGCAGCAACTCTACTGCTGCGCCACCATGCCGCCCTGTTATTGACCGTACACATTCCAATTCCAGACATTTCCAAACTCTCAGGGCAATGATAAGTCTCTATATTTCATTAATTATTCTGAATATATGTTCCCCAATTCTATGCTATGCAGTATGTAGAAACAACCTCTTGCCCTTTATTCCCTCTCAGAATATTTCAATGTGATCATCTCCCATTCTGATTTGTGGATCTGACGAAGGATCTTGACCCGAAACATCACCCTATTCCTTCTATCCAGAGATGCTGCCCGTCCCACTGAGTAACTCCAGCATTTATACTGCGCCATTTGAGAAGGAGAACGTTAAATCGGAAGTGTCAGTAATGCAGTTGAACAAAGGGGACTATGAAGGCATGAGAGGGGAGCTGGCCAAAGTAGACTGGAAAGGGATCCTAGCAGGAATGACGGTGAAACAGCAATGGCAGGAATTTCTGGGCATAATCCGGAAGACGCAGGATCATTACATTCCAAAAAGGAAGAAAGATCCTGAGGGGAGTAGGAGGCAACCGTGGCTGACAAGAGAAGTTAAGGATAGAATAAAACTAAAAGAAAAGATGTATAACACAGCAAAGAGTAGCCGAAAGCCAGAGCATTAGGAAACTTTCATAGAACAACAGAAGGAAACAAAATGGGCAATACGGGCTGAAAAGATGAAGTACAAGGGGAAGCTGGCCAGGAATATAAAGAATGACAGTAAAAGCTTCTTCAGATAGGTTAAGGGAAAAAGAGTAGCAAAGTCAAATGTGGGTCCCTTGAAGGCAGACATGGGTGAAATAATTATGGGCAACAAGGAAATGGTAGAAGAGTTGAATAGGTACTTTGGATCTGTCTTCACGAAGGAGGACACAAACAATCTCCCAGATGTACTGGAGGACAGATGATCTAAGGGGGTAGAGGAACTGAAATAAATTTTCATTAGGTGAGAAGTAGTATTGGGTAGGCTAATGGGACTGAAGGATGATAAATCCCCTGGGCCTGATGGTCTGCATCCCAGGGTCCTCAGGGAGGTGGCTCTAGAAATAGTGGACGCATTGGTGATCATTTTCCAATGTTCAATAGATTCAGGATCAGTTCCTGTGAATTGGAGGATAGCTAATGTTATCCCACTTTTCAAGATAGGAGCGAGAGAGAAAACGGGGAATTACAGAACAGTTAGCCTGACTTCGGTGGTGGAAAAGATGCTGGAGTCAATTATTAAAGAGGTAATAATAGGGCATTTGGATAGCAGTAAAAGGATTAGTCCAAGTCAACATGGATTTATGAAAGGGAAATCATGCTTGACTAATCTTCTGGAATTTTTTGAGGATGTGACAAGTAAAATGGATCAAGGGGTGCCAGTGGATGTAGTGTATCTAGACTTTCAGAAAGCCTTTGATAAGGTCCCGCACGGGAGACTGGTGACTAAAATTAGAGCACTTGGTATTGGGGTAGGGTGTTGACATGGATAGAAAATTGGTTGGCAGACCGGAAGCAAAGAGTAAGAGTGAACGGGTCCTTTTCAGAATGGCAGGCAGTGGCGACTGGAGTGCTGCAAGGCTCATGTTGGGGCCGCAACTGTTTACCATATATATTAATGATTTGGAAGAGGGAATTAGAAGCAACACTAGCAAGTTTGCGGATGACACAAAGCTGGGTGGCAGTAGGAACTGTGAAGAGGATGTTAGCAGGTTGCAGGGGGACCTGGACAGGTTGAATGAGTGGGCAGATGCGTGGCAGATGCAGTGTAATATAGATAAATATGAGGTTATCGACTTGCATAAGGGTGCAGATTATTATCTCAATGGGGTTAGGTTAGGTAAGGGGGGAGGTACAGCACAACCTTGGTGTCCTTGTACACCGGTCACTGAAAGTTGGCTTGCAGGCAGTGAAGAAAGCTAATGGAATGTTGGCCTTCATAACAAGAGGATTTCAGTATAGGAGTAAAGAGGTTCTTCTGCAGTTGTATAGGGCTCTGGTGAGACCACATCTGGAGGATTGTGTACAGTTTTGGTCTCCTAATTTGAGGAAGGACATCCTTGTGATTGAGGGAGTGCAGTGTAGGTTCACGAGATTGATCCCTGGGATGGGGGGACTGTCATAGGAGGGAAGATTGAAAAGACTAGGCTTGTATTCACTGGAGTTTAGAAGAATGAGGGGGAATCTTATAGAAACATATAAAATTATAAAAGGACTGGACAAGCTAGATGCAGGAAAAATGTTCCCAATGTTGGGCGAGTCCAGAACCAGGGGCCACAGTCTTAGAATAAAGGGGAGGTCATTTAAGACTAACGTGAGAAAAAACTTTTTTACCCAGAGAGTTGTGAATTTATGGAATTCCTTGCCACAGAGGGCAGTGAAGGCCAAATCACTGGATGGATTTAAGAGAGAGTTGGATAGAGCTCTAGGGGGTAGTGGAGTCAAGGGACATTGCGAGAAGGCAGGCACGGGTTATTGATAGCGGATGATCAGCCATGATCACAATAAATGGAGGTGCTGGCTCGAAGGGCCGAATGGCCTCCTCCTGCATCTATTTTCTATGTTTCTTGTCTATCTAAGGTGTAAACCAGCATCTGCAGTTCCTTCCAACACAGTTCATTCTTTCTGATTAGTATATATGGATGGTAGGAGATTTAAGGGGGAGTTTAATAGTTTGTGAGAGAGAACATGTTACCGGGAAATAAGTGGGGGAATGAGATTGATGGAATTGTCTTGAAAGTCAGCATAAACGTGATGGGCTGCTCCCTACTTAATAAGGAAGTATCCTACTCACTCTCTCGTAGGGCTCATTCCTTATTCCAGAAATCAATTTAGTGAATCAAAGTCTCTAAGCCAAAGTCTTTCTTGAGGGCCTGTCCCAGTTGGGCATCATTTGCACGTCATTTACACGTCAGGACATTACTGACAGTCGCACGAAAACCATCTAGCAGTATGACAGTCGCTCGCCAAATGCTCTTAAGGCCCCTGCTTCTTTTGGGAGCCATTTGCAATGTCGTTTGTACTTAGTCCAATCACCGTGGCAAGGATTTTCCCAGTGAAAAAATGTCAAAACTACGTGCTCTTTATACCCGGGTGGTCACGTGGTGCGGCGCTCAAATGCCGACGGCGTACGGGCGGCGCATGGTTGTTGACGCACAGTGATGCATAATAAATTACATAGCAATGTTTGTGCGTCACTGTGCATAACCATGCGTCACCACACGCTACACGTATGCTGTCAGTACGTCAGCGAGCGCAATGGAGACGTCACACAGGTGGCGCGCAAGGATTTTTAGCATCCCAAAATCCTGGGGCGTACTGGATTTTGAGCATCCCAAAATCCTGTACGTCACTGCATATGCCAACACGCCTCACCACGCTCCATGCGCGCATCACAACATGCCAAACAATTTTTAGGATGTCGCATAAATGATGCGGAAATGACGCCCAAGTGGGACAGGCCCTTTGGACAGAGAAGACAAGCCTACACGCTGTCGTGAGAGCACACCCAGAACATAATTGCTTTATTCTAATATTTAAGCATCCTTTGATGAAGACCAACGTACTTGCTGAATTCAAAGTTGCTTGTGGTAAATGCATGTTTGCTTTCTGCATGCCGTGAGCCACTGTAGCAGAGGATCTTTGTATGCTCAAAGTAAAACGACTCCGTTTTATTATCCCTCCCTAGCAACCATGAATAATCTCACGTTTTCCCACATTATGTTCCATTTCCAACATTCTTACCCAGCTTGTCTCCAGGGAACCCTAACGGAGAAAACTGGGCAGAGGAAACTATTTATTTTTTATTTAACTGCACGAGAGCCGGCTACACATTTATGAAAGTATATTGTTCAGTGGTTTTCCTGAACTCATTTTGCATTTATTTTACATTATGGTTACATTTACTCATCTTATAACATAATGTATGGGCCACATGTTTATGACATCTGTTCAAGGGAGAGTCAGGAGTTTTTTATTGTCATGTGTACCAAAATGGAATGATAACATTGTAGAAACAAGGAACTACATATGAGGTTCACCAAGAAAGACACAAAAATGCTGGAGTAACACAATGGGTCAGACAGCATCCCAGGAGAACGTGGATAGTTTCCGTTTTGGGTTTGAGTCTGAAGTTGCAGTAGCACAACAGGTTTGTAACAGGAGATAGACACAAAAAGCTGGAGTAACTCAGCGGGACAGGCAGCATCTTTGGAGAGAAGGAATGGGTCAAGACCCAAAACGTCACCCCTTCCTTCTCTCCAGAGATGCTTCCTGTCCTGCTGAGTTACTCCAGCTTTTTATGTCTATTTTCGGTTTAACCCAGCATCTGCAGTTCCATCCTTAAGGTTTGCAACAGTGTTTGGCCTGACATGAATATGATTTGTAAATGTAACAGAAATTCAGTCTGAATGCAGTACTAATAGTATGATTAAATGAGAACTTACCAGTTTGAAGTTTGATCTTTAGTTCATGAGGCGTTACATTGGTGATTACGTGAGAAGTCCCGCCAGTGCGTATGCGCGTCAATCTTCAAAGCAGCGGTATGAAATCACAAATAACAGTTATCGAAGTAACATAGTAAGATGAGCAATTTGAGAACTACCAGATGACCTTTGTGAGAGAGGGTTGGGCGTGGAGGGCACATAATCACCAACATAACTCCTCATAAAATAAAGATCAAACTTCAAACTGGTAAGTTCTCATTTAATTTTACTATTTTACTTCGGAGTCACGCGAGTGATTTTGTGAATGATTCAAAGCTTTGTGATTTCATGTCGCAGATTCAAATCCCGGCTTCTCACTGCATTGATTGACTCGGAATGAGAAATCAATAATGCATTAATGTTGACATTGCATTAAATGCAGTAACAAATTTGAATAAATAAAGAACAGTAACCTCTCTAACCCAGGGGAAACGTAAACAGAATTTAACACGGTATTAGCAAATATCCCCGGATCGGCAATCGGCCGATGGTAGAAATGTTGAAAAACCAACTCATTTGACCACCCAGCGGCTGCGAGAATATGGTCGATGGGAACGTCCATCGCCCTTGCCGCCGACGTTGCTGCTGCCCTAGTTGAATGAGACGTAAAGACGTCAGTGTTAATACCTACATCAACCAATACTTGTTTCAACCACCTCAAGATAGTTTGTACTGACACTCTCATGTGTGGCTTCTTGTAACTGATAAGTAACCCTGTTTCCATATTTCGTAAGGCCCTCATAGCTTCAATGTATTGCAGCAAATGTGTCTTTACACATAGACATGGATCCGTGGGATATGCCGAAAAAACAATTTTGAACCCTGTCACCGCTGACCAGCTCTGTTTGAGTATGTCACTATTTACTAGAATGTTGCCTGGGTTCCAGCAACTAAGTTACAGAGAAAGGTTGAACAAGTTAGGTCTTTATTCTTTGGAGCGCAGGAGGTTAAGGGGGGACTTGATTGAGGTCTTTAAAATGATGAAAGGGATAGACAGAGTTGACGTGGATAAGCTTTTCCCATTGAGGGTAGGGAAGATTCAAACAAGAGGGCATGACATGAGAATTAAGGGACAGAAGTTTAGGGGTAACATGAGGGGGAACTTCTTTACTCAGAGAGTGGTGGCTGTATGGAATGATCTTCCCGCAGAAGTGGTGGAGGCAGGATCGATTTTAACATTTAAAAGTAAAGTGGATAGGTATATGGACGGGAAGGGATTGGATGGGGTATGGTCTGAGTGCAGGTAGATGGGACTAGGGGAAAATGAATGGTCGGCACGGACTGGAAGGGCCGAGAAGGCCTGTTTCCATGTAATTGTTATATGGTTATATGGTTATGTGGTCATAAATGTAGAACGTAACATTGTCTGCAGCCACTTCCATCCTGCCTAGCTGCAGCTTTTGCAATGTCTGCACTCGTTGTGCTGATACCAGAGCCATGAGCATGACCACCTTCATGGTGACTTTGGCCAAAGTCAGAGATGTGACAGGGGTCCACTGGCGAAGTAGCTTGAGGACCACGCTTACATCCCAGATTGCCATTACTTGGGTTTAGGAGGTCTGGAGTTAAAATTCCTTTCATCAATCGAGAAACGAGAGGATGAGACCCAATAGGATGTTCTGATACCATCAATAAGTACGAGGACAATGCACTTCTGGCTGAATTTATCGCACTATAACTCAACCCCTCATCGTAGTAGAGTGTTGACAGAAACGCTAGAACATGCAAAATACCTACCGTACAATATTCAATATTATTTTGTAAACAGAAAACTTCCCATTTTTTTTACATAAGAAATATACTGCTTTTGAGTACTCATCCTCCAGACTCATGTCCAGAATTCGCCCAGACAGTCCTCGCCCCAGATATGAGCTTCTTAAAATCTGCAAATTAACTACTCAATACAGTCATATAACAGATGCCGTTCGCCAGTTACCGGGCGCACCAGTAAATCCCTTTGTTTGGGAACAGCCATCAGAGGTTGTGTCATCAACTGCAATATCAAAGGGAACCATGGCTGAGTAGGCCAGTCTGGTATCACCAGCACCCCTTAAGCAGCATCCTGCTTGATTTTAAGCAGACACCGACATGAGAGAGAATGGTGGAAATGCATATAAAAACATACCACCCCAATGTAGCGAGAAAGCGTCAGTCGCCACTGCCCCCAGGATCTGGTTCCCATGACACATATTTAGGTAGCTGGTGGTAGAGTCTGGATGCGAACAAGTCAATGTCTTATATGATCCATATTTGACAATTACATCATTGAATACGTCCTGATTCAACATCCATTCTATGTTGTCATGGAATTTTCGTGACCTGGTGTCTGTACTATATTGAATCTACCTGGCAGATAAATAGCTGAAAGCCAAATATTGTTGTCAATACACCAGGTCCAGATTTGATTAGCCAGTTTGTCACAAGATTCCAACTTGATTCCACACATGTGATTAACATATGCCACTGCTGTAGTGTTGTCAATTTGAAGCTGAACATGCAGGTTACTTGTGTTAGAACAATAAGCCTGGAGTCCATAAAAAGCTCCCAAAAGCTCTAAGTAGTTAATTCTCCATGTCTGCAGAAGCAATGCCTTCTCTGCATTCCATCTGCCTCCACAGCTAGAGCTCGTATCAGTGGCACCCCACCCTAGTGCACTGACATCAGTCTGGATGGTTATTCAAGCACTACTTTGCTGGAACTACTGAAGACATGCTGAATCGACCACTGCAGGTCAGTAACAGCATCTGCTGATAACTGCATGGGCCTATTATAATGGCCCAAATGTATCCTGAGTGCCTGTTCCTGTGCCCTCTGTAACTGCTGGTAGTGCAATGGCCCATACTGAACTGCTCTAATTTTCTGAGCAGGCTGGCCACCTGTCTAATTGAAGGTTCTTCTTCTTTTTTCAGGTTCTGGCAGTGTAGACGCTGCTAAGCGTATTACTGCCTTCCACAGTTCAGAGTTTGAACTAGATTCTTACATACAATCCTGTCACATGCAGGAATTGAAGAACAGCCCTGGATATCAATTGATGTTTCTCATTATGCCCAAACAAAGATAATTGAAGGTTGTTGCTCCTTCAAAAGCTTAATGCAACCATCAATTAGCTCCACCCTTTTCTCCCTGGGCAGAGCCACCACCATGTAAATTGAATCAATTGTGAAACCCAAATAGTCAATTGTTGTAAGTAGTGTTAATTTGGATTCCTCTGGATGAATGATAAACCCCAATTCTTCAAAAGTGAATTTAACAACTGCCACAGATGCTTCAGCTAATTTACTATAATTAAGATATCATCCAGATAAGCCATAATCACATGACCCTGGGCTCTAAGTAGCCCCAGTAATGACTTTAACAATTTAGTGAATATTCTAGGAGCTGAAGTTAACCCATTAGGCAGTGCCTTGAATTGCCATAATTGATTCATCCAGGTAAATTTCAAATTTTCTGTCCTCCAAATGAACAGACACTGAGTAATATGCATCTTTCAGATCTATAGTAGCCATATAACATCCTCTGGAACTCAGTTGTTTGGCAGTAACAAATTTTTCCATTTTGTTTTCAAGTTCAGCCTGAACCTCCATTACTTCCGTTTGTGAAAAATGGAGTGTTCTACTAGGAACATGCTGGAGGGGCAAATCACCATTTGGATCAAACTCAATTTGAAACCCTTGAATAATACTCATGATAAATGGATATGAGGTAATTTGCTTCTATTCCTCATAGAACAGATGTAATCTACCCCCAACTTTCGGCTGTGTTGTACTTAATATGTTCCCATGAGAACCAGGCCCACCTATCTCCTTGGTAACTCGTGTGACCTGATGTCCCCAGTTCCTGGCGGGAAGCCCCACATTTGTCCGTGTTCTCGCTGCAGAGCACCAACTGCGCATCTGCGTTGACGACCGGCTTGTTCCTGGTGTAGACCCGGAATCTGCACCTCTTCTGTAGGGATACCTTCTCCTCACTGATTTGCCGACCATCAGTGTCTTGATCAAGCCCGCCATTTTTGCTTCGTCATCCAACTCCTTCACGCATTTTGTGAGGTCCTTGCCAAAGAGTAAGTTGGGTGGCTGCACGTTGCTGGGATTGCAGAGCGCTGCAAACTTAGCATTGATGGTGTGCTGAATGGCACTCTTCCTGAGACAAATAATCCCAAAATGGGCACTGCACAGCAACCCTAGTGCCTCTTAGCAGCTTCAGGATTCTCTGCAGCTTTATTTCCTGGGCACGCATGCCCACGCCCATCTGACCCCATATCACCTGGATCACTGCCGGTACCTTTAGCAACACGCAGTTCCTTGGGGTCTCGTGCTTCTTGGCGGTCTCGTCCATTGTGAGCTCTTGGATACCAAATAATTTATCGTGGAAGCCAGCTCTTCTCCCAGTGGCTCTCCTGACTCTGACGGCACAGCGAATCATGCTGCCAGAGATGGGACGTCTGGCAGCTGCCGTTCTTCGCTTGGCTCAACCTCACCGTCAGAGAAAGGGCCAGAACTCAGCTGACCCATTGCATGTGCCTCATCAATGAGGGTGCTATCAAGCAGCCCTCTACTAGGTGCTGCTGGCACGGCCTCTTCTCCAGCCTGGCGCCGACACCACTCCTCCTCCTGGAATGTGCCCTGCTGGAGGAACCTGTGCAACAGGTGCTCCATTTGGGATAACCATTCAAACGGTATCCAGCCCCGGAGAGTAATTCTCCCGGCCCCTCTCCCGATTCCGTGGGCCTGACAGTGCTTGTGCGTTGCCTTACGCCTGACTGGCACTGCTCCGTGCTTTGCATCACCAAGTCTGCAGTCACCCCGCTCCCAGCCGGTGACTGTGCAGGGGTACGAGGCAGCCGTTCACAGACCGCACTCCCGTGGCTGTCTACCGATGTACCTCCAGCTCGCCTCTTCCCCTTGCCTGTCTTGTCCATGGTGCTACCTAAAGTGAACTAAACAACACGGCACCGCAACAAAATGGACCCAAACTCCAGCTAAGTCTTTCCCACTTACCTGGAGTCTAAAATACTTACCAGTGGAGGAGCTCTGTTCCTCCCAGCTTCCGTGCGCCAATTCGGCTGACGTAATGACGAGCATGCGCACAGGCGGGACTTCTCATGGAATTACTAACGTGACTCCGAAGTAAAATCTATGTTCAATAACATTTCTGGCAAGAATATATTATTTTTATCCAGTCCAAAATGACACGTTATGGAAATGCAATATTAGTTCCCTCATAACTATACTGCCTTGCACAACATCTGAACAATGACACTTTTCTCCTATATTTCATCAAAGCTAACCATGATGCCCTTCTCCCAGTCTGAAGAAGGATCCTGACCCAAACATGTAGTCTGTCCATTCTCTCCACAGGTGCTGCCTGATCTGCTGAGTTCCTGCACCATGTTGTCTTTTGCTAGTGATGCTGTAATGATGATGTGACATATGACAATAAAACACTCTTGACTTGATTCTTAATTTAAATTTTGCTTTGTATGGGATTGAAATTTGTCGTTGGTCATTAACCCTGAAGGTAGTAGAAATTAATGGGCCAATCGTGATTCGGTGTGTCATCCCTCTCATAGTCGCCTTCAGATAGTCACATGGATATTCTCGGAATAGAGGGTATGGATCTTTGTAGATGGACATGATTAGTTCATCTTGGCATCATGTTCGGCACCGATAGTGCAGGTTGAAAGGCATGTCCCTGGTAGAGCAAAAAAATAGATTTCTACCCCGACCTTCATGAAATAATCTAATTATTGTAATTTGCGGTCTTGTGGTATTAATTTATATCAGTTATAGAAATAGTATATGTAGACTATCATTAAAATACTCTATGAGAAACAAGCATTCCTGCGGTTTGACCAAATTTCTGATGTTAAGCAATTGCAACTGGTGCCATCTAACCAAATGTGTTAGAATATGTAAAAGATGTTATCCATGAAGAAATTAGATTGCTCGTTTAAAATTTTATTACAGTGAAACAGCTTCTTGAATTGTCCACAGATCGACATTGGTATAATATAACACATGTCTTTGTGGCCTTTTGGAAGGCAAGAAACTACTGCTGAGTTGATCACAGAATACCAGAGACCCATTCACCACTTTGTAGTTTTGGCTGAGCGGTAATGAACCGAGCAGAAATCAAACTGAAAAGATTGCAGTAACAAGGTCAATAACTTGATAACTCAGTTTCTCTCTCTAAAGTTTCTGTCTGACCTGCTGTCTATCCAGGATTTCTTTGTTTTCATTTCATATTTCAAGCATGCACTGCTCTGTTTTTGAATGCAAAGAAAAACATTTGCATTATCATAAGTTAACTATGTTTTTTTTAAATTTAAACAGCTTCCTGAGATGACACATGTACAAACAACACAGCCCTGGTTGTTGTTCATCTTTCAGAACATTGGATTGATTCTAGGATGGGCTTGTCTTCTGCTTCTAGCTCTTTTTGAACAAAGATTTATTCTGTAATTTTATCTCAAGTGCTCTTAATTAGCAAATGGCTAAAATTTCAAAAAAGGCACCGTGCTTTCGAATCTAAAGACAATTCTTAGAGCGACTGGGAAGTACAATAATCCAAAGCGTGGAAATGATCACTAAAATGTAACAATTTATTTCGCAATTGTTTCTCATGAACAATCCTAATTACAAAAATCTGAAACTGTTTTACTGAATACTTAGGAGTATCTGTGATAACTTCACATAAATTGTTTCATTTGCTAAACTTGATTTATCATATTTGAAACAAAATATCTGTGGTAAGAATTAGTATGTTGCAAAAAATAACAGTGAGTACAATATTAATATATTTGGTTATTTTTTAAGAATGAAGCATATTAATTTCTAATTTCAGTAATCAAATTATGCTCTTTGATCAGGCATGCCAAATAATGTTTTTAAAACATAATTATTTTGGTGTAGAACATAATAAAATATATTTATCTAAGATTAGCTTTTTAATTTTCTGGAATTAAATAAATGCACTTACCTCCGTACTTCAAGAGGCTCCTGATATTTTTTTGCAAATATCTGTTGGCAGTGGAGAATCTCATATGTGCATTAGAGAGCTCTCAACAGTGTATCTGTCTGCTATTCCTGGAAAGCTGTATTCCTTGTGTAGGAAAGAACTGCAGAAGGGTCTCGACCCAAAACATCTCCCATTCCTTCTCTCCAGAAATGCTGCCTGGCCCACTGAGTTACTCCAGCATTTTGTGTCTAGGCTGTACTCCTTGCCATTTTGTGGTACATGCTTGTTGGGCCAAGGCAAAGATCAGAGAAATCTGCTCTAACTTTACTGGTGCATTCTCCATTAGTAAATTGGGAGGAGTTTTAGAGCAAAAGACCGTAAGTCAAAGATGAAGAATTAAGCTATTGGGCTCACCGGGTCTGTCCGCCATTCGATCAACAGGATCGCCAATAGGATCAACAAACTCATCAGGAAGGCTGGCTCCATCCTGGGGACGGAGTTGGATTCATGGGAGGTTGTCTTGGAGAGGAGGATGCTCTTCAAACTGGAAACATGCTGGACAATACAGCTCACCCCCCCCCCCCATGACACACTGGTCAACCTGAGGAGCACCTTCAACAAAAGACTGTTTCCACCAAGGTGCAGGACTGAACGCCACAGGAGATCCTTCTTCCTTGTGATCATCAAGATGTACAACCCCTCCCCCTTCTGCCGTGGGGAAGACTGAGTGACTCCCCACCCCCTCCCCAATCTTTGCACATCCCCAATCATTTCCACTCGTCAGTTTATTTTCATGTTTCATGTGTATTTTGTGTTTTTATGACTGTTGGCAATTTCCCTCCTGGGATAAATAAAGTTCCATCGTATTGTATCGTATTGATTATGGCTGATCTATTTATCCCTGTCAACCCCGTTCTCCTGTCTTCTCCCCATGACCTTAGACGTCCTTATTAATCAAAAACCTACCAATCTCTATTGTAAAAACAATGACTTGGCCTGCACCACCGTCTGTGGCAATACATTCCACAGATTCACCACCCCCTGGCTAAAGAAATTCCACCTCATTTCCATTCTAAAGATACGTCCTTTTATTTTGAGACTGTTCCCTCTGGTCCTAGACTCTCAGACTACTGGAAACATTCTCTCCACACCCGCTCTAGGCGTTTCATTATTTCATTATCAAGCATGCTGAAATCTATCAGGGAACTAATTAAATTGAAATGGCAGAATGTCAAATCTTTTCTGAATGGTCATCATGCATGTAATGTGGAAGCAATCCTGATCCAGTGGCATTCTCTTTACACATGTCGTAAGTTTGTAATTGATAGGAGCAGAATTAGGCCATTTGACCCATCAAGTCTACTCTGCCATTTAATCATGGCAGATATATCTCTCCCTCCTAACCACATTTTCCTGCTTTCTCCCCATAACTCCTGATACCCATACTAATCAAGAATCTATCTACAGTATTTCTGCCTTAAAAATATCCATTGATGACCTCCACAGCACTACACGGCAGCAAACTCCACTGACCCATCAGAATTAAAGAATGTTCTTTCAGAATTAAAGGACTTTCTTTTAGAAAGGAGATGTGGAGAAATGTATTTAGTCAGAGGGTGGTGAATCTGTGGATTATTTTTGCCACAGGAAGCTGTGACCAAGTCAATGGATATTTTTAAGGCAGAGACAGATAGATTCTTGATTAGTACAGGTGTCAGAGGTTATGGGGAGAAGGCAGGAGAATGGGGTTAGGAGGGAAAGATAGATCACCCATCATTGAATGGAGGAGTAGATTTGATGGGCCGAATGGTCTAATTCTACCCCTACTCCTTATGACCTTACGACCTTATGAGACCCATCACCCTCCGACCAAAGAAATTCCTCCCCATCTCCTCTGCACATGAACAACCCTCAACTATGAGGCCATGACTTCCATTCCAAGACTCTTCCACAGAGAAAAGATCCTCTCCACGTCACACCACCCAGGTCCTTTACTATTCTGTATGTTTCAATGAGGGCTCCCCTCAAACTCCAGCGAGTAGAGGTCCAGTGCCGGCAAAAGCTCATCATATGTTAACCCACTCATTCCTGGGATCATCCTCATAAACCTCCTCTGGACCCCTCCTGAGCCAGCACGTCCTTCCTCGGATAAGGGACCCAAAATTACTCACAATACTCCAAAAGCGGCCTGCCAGCGCCTTATAGAGTCACTACATTACATCTCTGTTTTTGTATTCTAGTCGTCTTGAAATAAATGCTTGAATTTCATTTGCCTTCCTTACTACTACCGATTCAACTTGTAAATTAACTTTTTGGGAATCCTGCACAGGCACTCCCAAGTCCCCATGGTATCTCCAATTTACAGATTCTCTCCCCATTTATAAAATAGTCTATGCCTTTATTCCTATTGCCAAAATGCACGACTCCACACTTTTGTCACGCTGTATTCCATCTGCTACCTCTCTGCCCAATCGCCCAACCTGTCCAATCCCTTCTGCAGAGTCCCTGCTTTCTCCACACTACCTGCCCCTACACCTATCTTGGTATTATCTGCAAACTTGGCCACTAAGCCTTCAATCCTCTCATCCAAATCATTAATATACAACGTGAAGAGTAGCGGCACCAGTACCGACCCCTGCGGAATTCCACTCGTCAATGGCAGCCGACTAGATAAAGCCCCCTCTATTGCCACTCTTTGCCTTCTGCCATCCATCCAGCCAACCTACTATCCATGACATGCTGCCTGTCCCGGTGAGTTACTCCAGCATTTTGTGTCTATCCTTTCCTATACATGTTCCTGCCCATGTGGCTTTTAAATGTCATATGGTACCCACCTCAGCCACTACCGCTGGCAGTTTGTTCCATGTATGTCCTTCAGTTCCCTTTGAAATCCTTTCGCTCTCACCTTAAACTAATGTCATCCAGTTATAGATTTTCCTCCCAGGTGGAATGGGCAGTGGTTATTCACTCTATCCATGTCCCTCACGATTTTATAAATTTCAAACTGTCTTAAAATGCAGAAAGGTGAATTTTTAAAATGTTATCTAACTTGCCACAGTAACGTCCTGGTACCCATCTTATTGATCAAAATGGCTATGAAGTTGGTGAGATGCATCAATTGAACTAATAAAAGCAATTGGATGATCACTGCTCAGTTTAACAAAGGGTCTCAACCCAAAACGTTACCTATTCCTCTTCTCCAGAGAGGTTGCCTGACTCGCTGAGTTAGTCCAGCTTTTTGTTTCTATCTTTTGATCTTCACTGTACTGATCCAATGGAATAAATCTTATATTGAAGGTAAGAGTCCAGGAATGGATTTGGGAATGGTCATGGAAAGTAGAGTACCATTTAATACAGGGAAGGCCAGATAATTCTGTGTGTGGTATGAGAACAGGAGAAAGAGAGGAAAGACCAGGCTATTTAGCTCATTGTGCTTCCTCTGCCATTAAAAGGCTAATCATTTACCTCAGAGTAACTGAGCTTGTATTACACTTGGACCATAATTGAAATACAAAAAAAACTTTCTGAAAGGTGGCACAGTGGAGCAGCTGCTAGAGTTGCTGTCTCACAGCCCGAGACACAAGTTTGATCCTGACCTTGTGTACCAACTGTGTGGAGTTGGCACGTTCTCCCTGTGACTGTAGGTTTCTCCTGGGTGGTCTGGTTTCTTCCCACATCCCAAAGACATGCGGGTTTGCAGGTTAATTGGCCTGTGTAAATTGCCCCTGGTATGTAAGTATTGGACGAGAAAGTGGGATAACATAGAACTAGTTTGAACTGGCGATTGATGGTTAGTATGGACTCAACAGGCCAAAGAGCCTGTTTCCATGCTGTATCTCTCTAAACTAAACACATCTTGTTGTCCCTCTTGTGACCATAGATGGACCACCCGACACATAGCTTGGCACGGAAATCTTCTGATAAACAATTACCAAGCTGCGGTTAAGATTGTAACCAAGCCTCGTTGACATCATCAGGGTTCAACCTACGTATTATTTCCCTTTACATTTACCGTGTGCTCTTTCTCCACAACCTTTGACTTTCACCGCTCATTTGGTACCCTCTGTCTGGTACCACTTCTAACTCTCTATCCGCTCAGTAATTATGGTTGACCAGCTGTAATTTACTTCAAAATCTTAAACAATTAGTGTCAACTGTGGGTAATAATTACATTTTCACTGTCACTGTTCTGAATGCCACTTAGCTACAAAAAGAGAATCCCTGTGGAGGATATCAGAGGAAGATTGGGTGGTATGTCATAGAGTCATGGAGTTACACAGCAAGGAAACTTCAGCCCAAATCACCCATGCTGACCATGATGTCTATCTGAACTAGACTGCCTGTATTTGGCTCGTATTTCTCTGAACTTTTATTCATGTATCTGTATTTTAAACAATGTAATTGTACATTACTTTTCCTATTTTTTTCCTCTCCCTTAGCACTAATTGATGTATATGGTTTGATTGTGCAAAAGGTTTTAAATATATCACAGAAAAAAAGGTATACTGGGCAGCTTCTGTCTTGATTTAATTGTTTACTTGAAACAGCCTTGATAGCTTTTAATTTGGATCTCTAAACAGATGAGGATTTTTAAGCAAATATACTTCTATTGCCTCCTCCCCAACAATGCCCAGAGTACAAGATGGAGTCAATGATCTTCGGAATGCAGGTAGAAGCCTGCGCCAGACATAACTTAACACTTCCCCTGGAAACTCTCCACAGAGCTGGATAACTGAAAGGCGAGGCATGCTGCTAATGGAAAGAAACAAGAGACTGCAGATGCTGGAACCTGCAGAAGAAAGCAAACTACTGGAGAATCTTAGTTTAGTTTAGTTTAGAGATACAAAGCAGAAACAGGCCCTTGGTGCCACACTTGAGAGATACGAATCCGCACCGACCAGCGATCGCCGCACCCTAACACTATCAATGTTAATCCAAGGGACATTTTTTACATTTATACCAAGCCAGTTAATCTATAAACCTGTACGTCTGTGGAGTATGGGAGGAAGCCAAAGTTCTTGGAGAATGCACCAGGCAGCTCACGGGGAGAACGTACAAACTCCGTACAAACAAGCAACGTAGCCAGGATCGCACCAGGGTCTCTGGCGCTGTAAGCGCTGTAAGGCAGCAACTCTACCGATGTGCCACTGTGCAGATGAAGCATCTGTGAAGGGTGGGGGAGATAGGAATGTTGTGAGGGAAAGGAAAGGGGAAAGAGTCCTGACACAGGATCTCATCCCAAAACATGGACATTTTTTTCCCCCAACAGATGCTGGTCAAACTGCTGAGTTCCTCCAGCAATGTGCATGGAAAGGCTGGGAATATCCACCTCCAGCAACCCAGAGGAGAACAGCTTTTGTCAGTGAGCACCCATTCATAAGGTGGCTAGCTTAGCCATCAATAAGCTTCTAACTGGAAACTACTTCACGAGACAGCGGTAAGGGGACTGACAATCCAACCTAACATGACAACTTTTTCTACAGAAGCTGTCTGATCTGATAAATGATCCCGGCACTTTCATGCTTATTTACTGTCTTTTCCAACTACATTTGTCTCGGCTTCGGTTTAGGTATATTATTGTTACATGTACCAAGGTACATTGATAAGCTTTGTTATGCATGCTATCCAGTTAGATGAGATAGTACTTTAAATAAATATAATTGTGAAACTCAAGTACCTGTACAACAGACAGAACAAAGGGGAAGATGCAGAGTGCCGGTAATAGTTCTCAGCTTTGTAGAGCATCGGTTTCATAAAGAAAGTCCAATGTTGGCATTGGGGTAGAGGTGATTCAGACCATATCCCAGCTAAATGGAAGGACCGTTCATAATACTGATAACAGAGAGGAAGAAACTGTTCCTGAGTCTGGTGGTGTACACATTCAAGCTCCTGTACCTTCTGCCAGACAAAAGCAGGGAGAGGCAGGAATGGCCAGGATGGGACAAATCTTTGATTATTTGGCTGCTTTTCCGAGGCAGCGTGGAGTGTAGGTGGAGTCGATGGTGAGAAGTCTGATCTGTGTGATGGACTGGGCTACATCAAGTACTCCCTGCAATTTTTTGCAATCTTTTGTCAGAGCTGTTCCCAAACCAAGCTGTGAAACAACCCAACAGTATACTTTTTATGGTAAGTAGCATTCTAAACACAGTTGTTTCTATCCTTCTTATTACAAGCAGTTTGGGTGACCTCAATAGTTGTCCTACTTCCTGAGATGTCTAAAATTGGTACTTATACCTGAAGTTGTGCACAGCATTGTAGCATATGCTTTCGCATATGCAATGAGGCCAACTGTTTCAAATGTTCTCTTCAGTGTTTTAATTATAATTACGTAATGCTTTATACAAAGTCAAGCTTCAATAAATAGGCTTGGTAAATGAAAGAAACAACTGTTTTTTGTTGCATTTTGCTTACAGACACACACTAATGAAATTGAGGTTATTGATTATCTTTTTAATGGCATAGAATGTTACATATCATCACAATCAGGAGCACTAGTTACATCAGTCTTAGACTGTCTATCACATCCTGCTGTAGTCCTAATCGATACATAGATTGTTCCTAAATATGTGATTTGTTAAAATCCTTGTACTCAGTGGAGGAAATAGCTTAATAAGTTTAAAGGTGATACGCGGGGCAAGTTGACATAGAGGGTAGTGGATGTCTGGAACATGCTGCCAGGTGTGGTGATGGAGGTAGATATACACTGGCGGCATTTAAGAGGCTGTTAGATGGATATGCTGAGGTATATTGGCTTTGTGCAGGCAGATAAAGTTAGTTTCTCTTGGCCTTATGTTCGGCACAGACATTGTGGGCCACAGTGCCTGTACCTGTGCTGTATTGTTCAATGCTCTATGTTCTATGTATCATGTGCAGGCAGACGAGATTATTTTAACTCAGCATAATGTTTGGCACAAACATTGTAGGCCGAAGGGCCTATTCCTGTGCTGTTCTGTGTTCTGCATGTTCTGTGAAATATAATATCGACATGTGTTGAAGTGTAGGAATACACTGAATGCTCATACATTATATTAAAATTCATCAGGTTAAAATAAAGTGGTACAGATTATATGCTGATATACAAAAAATGTGCAATATGTTTTCTTATCACACTAAGTAAACAAAAATATTATGAATTTTAAAGAGATGTAGCCGTTTCCAATATGCTCCAATATTCCGTTGCTTATGTAAATAACTACTCTCAGGGAAGGGTCATGTTCCTCCAGAAATCCAACTGGTCCAGCCAGTTCCATATAGGGGAGTCAGGCCAATTATTCATAAATACTGCACGGTGGCGCAGCATTAGAGTTGTTGCCTTACAGTGCTTTCAGCGCCAGATACACAGGTTCGATCTCGATCACGGGTGCTGTCTGCACAGTGTTTGTATGTTCTCCCCGTTACCGCGTGGGTTTTCTCCAAGATCTTCGGTCTCCTCCCACACTCCAAAGACGTACAGGTTTGTAGGTTAATTGGCTTGCTATGAATGTAAATTATCCCTAGTGTGTGTAGGATAGGTTAATGTATGGGGATCGCAGGTCAGTGGGGACATGGTGGGCCAAAGGGCCTGTTTCCGTTTTATATCTCTAAACTAAACTAAATTGACAGCTTCAGAAACTTCTTATGTTTTTCAATTGTTGTGTTTGGGGAAAACCTACAAATGAATGTCACATGTTTGGGGAAACAAGGAAGTGCAGGTGCTGGTTTACAAAAAACTGAAAGGTTTGAAGAAGAATCCTGACCCAAAACATCACCCATCCATGTTCTCCAGAGATGATGCCTGACCTGCCTGGTTACTCCAGTACTTTGAGTCTTCCTTTGTTAGACATTGGGGGAATTGCTGCTGGCTATTTGGTGTACTTGTTAAACATGGTTGAAACCAAGCACAGTAGTGAATCCAAAAACGAAACACTGCAAATGCTGGAAATCTGATGTAAAAAATAAAGCAGAAAACACAGGGACCTCTTACCAGATCATTCATCTGAACTTATGTGCATAGTAGAAATGAAAATTGATAAAGCATGTACAGTGAAAGTGACCTCAATGTCAATAACTGAATCATAGCAATATTTCGAGGTAATTTAGCCCATTTTATTTGGGGAAGCTTGACTTTGTACCATTAAAAAGTTACACAGCCCCCATATCTTGCTTTGCTGCCAGTTCCATCTTGTAGATGGTCTCTATGGACTAAGGAACATTTGTCATAGGTTCCATGAACAGAGAAGGAAATATAGAAACATAAATAATATAAATGGTAAATGGTAAGCCATTCAAGCCTGTCCCACATTCAAAACAATGAAAGCAATCAGTCTGAAGAAGGGTCCCAACCCAAAATATCGCCTGTTTAGTTCCTCTCAGATGCTGCCTGCCCTCAAGGTTCCTCCATCACATTGTATTTTGCTAAAGATTCCAACATCTACAGCCTCTTGTGCCTTCAAAACAAACGTGGTTGATCCTCTATCTCAATGCAAAATTTTTCCTTTTCTCCATAAGCTGTTGGTCTCTTTAGTGTGCAGAACACTTAATAATCTCCTTGGGGTCATAGAGTCTTAGCCTGCCCATATTTCCCTATAGCTCAGACCAGCAAGCCTTGTCAACAAAAATCCGCTCTGCACTCTTTC
The DNA here is from genome assembly GCA_963514005.1 of Raja brachyura. Next base: position 26,204,911 of record OY740782.1, on the reverse strand, counting down.
CAGCTTCACAGCTTGGTTATTTCTTCAAAAAACAATCAAATTTGTGAGATAGGATCTTCCACGTACAAAACCATATTTGTTCTTAATATATTTAGTATCTTGATTTCCAAAGCTTTCACTGGTGGACAATTTCACAAGTTATTTCAACTTCTGAGTGAAGTAATTTCATCTAATCTCAGTCTAAAATAGCTTACCCCCATACTTTGATATTGTGCCCTTTTCTATATCCCCATTCCAACCAATGAAACATGTTCTTCGTATACCAACTATCAAGCATGTCAGACATCTGTATTTTCCAATCTGAACATTTGTGAATACAGACGTCATTGGCCCCATCTATCCGCCTGTACAATTTTGTGGTCCCAGGAATCAATCCGGTGAACATTTGTTGCCTTCCCTCCATTCTTCCCTAGTTAGATAGATCAAAACAGAACATAGCATTGCAGGGTGGCCATTTATTCTATAAGCTTCGCACAAACAAGGAATTTTACTTCGGAGTCATGTGAGTGACTACATGAAGAAGGCCATCCCCACGCATGCGCGTCATTACGTCTGACACATTGCGCAACGACTGGCTGGAGGGCGTGTTGCTCCTTCCAGCAGGTATGTTTAAAGGCTCAGGTAAGTGTTTCAAACTTAGCTGAAGTCGTTGCTCCCAGTCCAGAGTGTGTTTGCTTACCGTTTTTTCAGCTTCGGATTGCGGGAGACATGTCAAAAATGAAGAGGCGAGACGCGACCAAACCGGCTGCGGAAGATTAAACGAGTAAGATTAAATGAGAACTTACCAGTTTGAAGTTTGATAGTTATTTTATGAGGAGTTACGTTGAGGGATTACGTGCCCTCCCGCTCGCTACCCTCGTAACATAACGATCTTCTGTAAGTTCTAGTCAACTATAGTCTTACTATTTCAGTTCAACAACTTTTCTGTTATTTCACACCGCTGCTTTGAAGATTGACGCGCATGCGTGTGGATGGCCTTCTTCACGTAATACCTCAACGTAACTCCTCATAACATAACAAATAAAATTTCTAACTGGTAAGATGCCAATTGAACCACTGAGATGCCTGCCTATGTGACAGCACAGTGCTCCTGAGTGCTCCTGAAGAGGCCACAGTACCATGCAGGTTCCATTCAGAGGTCCAGGGGAAATTCTGGTGCATCTGGAGCAGGGACTGATCTTCACTGTATTCCAACACAATAGACATTAGGTGCAGGAGTAGGCCATTTGGTCCTTCTAGCCAGCACCGCCATTCAATGTGATCATGGCTGATCATCCCCAATCAGTACCCCGTTCCTGCCTTCTCCCCATATCCCCTGACTCCGCTATTTGGAAGAGCCCTATCTAGCTCTCTCTTGAAAGCATCCAAAAACCCTGCCTCCACCGCTCTCTGAGGCAAAGAATTCCACAGACTCACCACTCTCTGTGAGAAAAAGTGTTCCCTCGTCTCCGTTTTAAATGGCTTACTCCTTATTCTTAAACTGTGGCCCCTGGTTCTGGACTCGCCCAACATCGGGAACATGTTCCCTGCTTCTAGTGTGTCCAAGCCATTAACAATCTTATATGTTTCAATTAGATCCCCTCTCATCGTTCTAAACTCCAGAGTGTACAAGCCCAGCTGCTCCATTCTCTCAGTATATGACAGTCCCACCCTCCCGGGAATTAACCTTGTAAACCTGCGCTGCACTCCCTCAATAACAAGAATGTCCTTCCTCAAATTAGGGGACTAAAACTGCACACAATACTCCACAATACCTGACGCTACTGAGAAGCTGGAACTCAGACTGTGGGTATCTGGGGAGATTTAAGTGGGATTATGTGAACCTTAAGAGTGGGGCTTATGTATGGGTGTGTGGGAGAGTTAATTGTTAAGGAGCTGAAAGCCAAGTGGAAGTAATGCTGTTGCTGGAAGCCTTATTCTCCCAAAATTGTCCTCTCCTGATACCAACCACTGTGTTCTTAGCGGTTTAGAAAACTTTGCCAAAAGCAACAGCTTAATTCAGACGCTGCCAGCTTCATTGATGTTTTTTAAATGGTTACTCTTCTCCTGGGAGCACTTAGCTGTCCTCTTGTCCAACCTTAGTAAAATCTGGTTCAGAGTTTTTTTTTCCATTTAACTGATGCCTCTGCCAAATCTCACTATTTCCAATGTGGCCGAGCTACTACACACCACATAGCATTCCTGCACTCCGGAGGAACACCAGTTAACAGTTACGCAATTTGTGCATTTAGTGGAGTGATATATTTATCGGAAGCATTATGCAGATAAAAAGAAAAGCTGAACACTAACCAGGACAAGACATCTGACTTGACTGGGACCTGATCCATCATCTAATGCATTGATTCCTTGAATTACAATGGCTGTTGTATGCCCCATCTACAAAATAGACAATAGACAATAGGTGCAGGAGTATGCCATTTGGCCCTTCGAGCCAGCACCGCCATTCAATGTGATCATGGCTGATCATCCCCAATCAGTACCCTGTACCTGCGTTCTCCACATATCCCCTGACTCCACTATTTTTAAGAGCCCTATCTAGCTCTCTCTTGAAAGCATCCAGAGAACCCACCTCCACCGCCCTCTGAGGCAGAGAATTCCACAGACTCACCACTGTGAGAAAAAGTGTGTCCTGGTCTCTGTTCGAAATGGCTGACTCCTTATTCTTAAACTGTGACCCCTGGTTCTGGAATCCCCCAACACTGAAAAAATGTTTCCTGCCTCTAATGTGTCCAAACCCTTAACAATCTTATATGTTTCAATGAGATCCCCTCTCATCCTTCTAAACTCCAGTGTACAAGCCCAGCTGCTCCATTCTCTCAGCATATGACAGTTCCGCCATCCCGGGAATTAACCTTGTAAACCTCTGCTGCACTCCCTCAATAGCAAGAATGTCCTTCCTCAAATTATGGGACCAAAACTGCACACAATACTCCAGGTGTGGTCTCACTAGGGCTCTGTACAACTGCAGAAGGACCTTTTTGCTCCTATATTCGATTCCTCTTGTAATAAAGACCAACATACCATTCACTTTCTTCACTGCCTGCTGTACCTGCATGCTTACTTTCATAGACTGATGTACAAGGACCCCCAGATCCCGTTGTACTTCCCCCTTTCCCAACTTGACGCCATTTAGATAGTAATTTGCCTTCCTGTTTTTGCTACCAAAGTGGATAACCTCACATTTATCCGCATTAAACTTCATCTGCCATGCATCTGCCCACTCCGCCAACCTGTCCAAGTCACCCTGCATTCTCATAGCATCCTCCTCACAGTTCACACTGCCATTGCGTCATCTGCAAATTTGCTAATGTTACTTTGAATCCCTTCATCCAATATACAATTGATGTATATTGTAAATAGCTGCGGTCCCAGCACCGAGCCTTACGGTACCCCACTTGTCACTGCCTGCCATTCTGAAAGGGACCCGTTAATCCCTCCTCTTTGTTTCCTGACTGCCAACCACTTCTCTATCCATGTCAGCACACTACCCCCAATACCATGTCCCCTAATTTTCACACTATCAAATGCTTTCTGAAAGTCCAGGTAAACTACATCCACTGGCTCTCCCTTGCCCATTTTCCTAGTTACATCTTCAAAAAATTCCAGAAGATTAGTCAAGCATGATTTCCCCTTCGTAAATCCATGCTGACTCGGATCGATCTTGTTACTACTATCCAAATGTGCGGCTATCTCATCCTTTATAATTGACTCCAGCTTCTTCCTCACCACCGATGTCAGGCTAATTGGTCTATAATTCCCTGTTTTCTCTCTCCCGCCTTTCTTAAAAAGTAGGATAACATTAGCTACCCTCCAATCCACAGGAACTGAACCTGAGTATAGAACATTGGAAAATTATCACCAATGCATCCACAATTTCTGGAGCCACTTAAGGAAGTACCCTGGGATGTAGACCATCAGGCCCTGGGGATTTATCAGCCTTCAGTCCCATCAGTCTATCCAACACCATTTCCGTCCGAATGTGGATTTTCTTCAGTTCCTCTGTCACCCCAGATCCTCTGGCCACTACTATATCAGGAAGATTGTTTGTGTCCTCCTTAGTGAAGACAGATCCAAAGTACCTTTTCAAGCATCTGCCATTTCCTTGTTCCCCATAATAAATTCACCTTTTTGGTCTTCCGCTACTGACTGGGCTGCCACTACTTGTCCAGGTTATGTTGATTTCACTTCTCAAATATCGACCATAATAAAAACGACAAAAGAAGCCGATGCAGAGGAACACCAAGTTCTAGGCTCCCCTCCAAATCCCATTGTTCTGATGTTGAGTCCCACCATCATTATCCCGGCCCCCTTTATTGGTCATAAACTGAATTGGACCAGCCATATAAATATCATGGTAACAGAAGCAACTCAGATGCTATCATGAGTGATTCACCTTCTTTCACCTCAAAATATTTCCAACATCTACAAGTAGCATAATGCAATAATCTTCACTTGCATGGACATATGTAGTTTCAGCAACACTTATGAAGCTAGGCACAATCCAGGGCAAAGCAACGTGCTTGCTATTCTAAATATTTATACCCGCCAATACCTAGTCCCCTGTGGCTGTAGTTCATACCACCCACAAAAGTCACTTTATTTGCTCTCGTAGGCTTCCCTCACAGGTATCCCAAACCTCCAAACTCCACCATCAAAGCCAATAACGGTTTCAAGCACATGGGATCATCCCATCTGCATGCACCTCTCGAAGTAGCACACGGCCTTTAAAACATAATGCTGCTTGTTTGTTTGTCGTCAATGGTGCTAAAACTGGGAACACCCTTTCAGATGACACAGATCAGACTTCCCACCATTGACTCCATCTACACATCTTACTGCCACGGAAAAGCAACCAACATAATTAAAGACTTGTCCCATCCTGGTCATTCCTTCTCCCTGCTCCTGTCTGGCAGAAAGTACAGAAGCCTGAAATAGGGCATGACATGAGAATGAAGGGACAGAAGTTTAGGGGTAACATGAGGGGGAACTTCTTTACTCAGAGAGTGGTGGCTGTGTGGAATGATCTTCCAGCAGAAGTGGTGGAGGCAGGATCGATTTTAACATTTAAAAGTAAAGTGGATAGGTATATGGACGGGAAGGGAATGGAGGGGTATGGTCTGAGTGCAGGTAGATGGGACTAGGGGAAAATAAATGGTCGGCACGGACTGGAAGGACCGAGAAGGTCCGTTTCTGTGCTGTAATTGTTATATGGTTATATGTTATATGGAGTGTACCACCAGACTCTGGAAGAGCTTTTGCCCCTCTGTTATCAGTCCTTTCATAAACTGGGGTACTGTCCAATTCACCTCTATCCCATTGTGGACATTGGATTTAGTCTATGGAACTGATGCGCGACAAAGATGAGAACTGTATTCTGCATAATCTATCTTCCCCTTTGCTCTGCCTATTGTACTTGAGTTTGACTTGATTGTATTTATGAATAGTACTATCTGATTTGATTGGATAGCAGGCACAACAAAATTCTTCACTATATCAATAATAAACCTAAACCTAAACCTAGATCAGTACTGGTGGAGTAATTGTAAGACTGCGGCAGTTCAAAGCAGTGCTTTTCACCATCATCTCTAGGGGAATCAGAGAAGGCAATAATTGCTGATAATGCTGACCAGCAATCCACAATTCCCAAAAAAGTAAGTAAATAACTAGAATGCTTTTATACCTCTTCTGCTTTTCTTTATTAGGATTGCCACGAAAATTGTTCAGCAGTGATGGATTCTATTAAACAAATAAGCTTCTCTATCTTAGTCTCAGTATCCTTGAGGCTCGAAGAACAGATCGGAGGCTGGGTGTCCTACAGGGAGCGGCTTATCCCCGACTCCTCAGAGCCATTTGATCCATGACTCTCAGAACAGGAATTTGGACGTGTGCTATTCCAACAGGACTAAAGAAGCTCAACATCATCCACTTGTTTGTCAGTCCATCCACCACCTTAAACACTCCTTCCTTCCACCACTCTGCACATGGTTGCAGTGTGTACTATTTACAACTGTTGAAGGGGTTATAATAGTGAGGTCTAATAACTAGTAAACAGGGATGTGGATTGTGCTAATGTGGTGACAGGGAACAGCAGACAAAGCCTACAAGTAGAGACATAGAATGCAGTATTGATGACACCCAAGTTTCAGGAACTTAATTGATTATGTTATAGCGTGCACCCATCGTTGTAACAGAAGATTTGATCTACTGTCAACTGTTAGATTTGTAATAATGTGATAATTATGGTTAATGTTTAATGTTGTATGTATCATTCATAACTGTCACTGTAAGCCATGTTGTCACTTGCGGGCAGAGCACCAAGGCAAATTCATTGTATGTGAATTCTTGGCCAATAAACCTATTCATTCATTCATTCATTCATTCTTAATCATTTTATTCTGTAATCAAAGCCTAGTTCATTACCTAATTAAGTATTTCTATATCTTCCATTCTGTAACCAAGACCTAGTTTTTTACCCAATTAAGTATTTCTGTAATCTCCATTCTGTAATCCAGACCTAGTTTTACTGTTAATCAAGTTTTTCTGTAATCTTGTCACCTGAGAATGTAAAAGCTGTACCAAAGTCATACTCTGGAGATCAGCTTTGACTGGTCTCCTGGTGTGCACCAGTTTTAATAAATCGCCTGTTACTGTGAATACCAACTTTGCATGGCCTTTCAATTTGGTCCTGCACAACCCATACACTTCAGCTACTTTCCATTGCTTCCCAAACCAGTTCTTTACTGTCTAGAAGTGCAAGGGCAGCAAGAGCATAAAAACAGCACCGTCTTTATTTTACCCTTCAAGTTACATCCATCCTGTTTTAAAAGTATATTACCAAAATCCCCTCAAATCTAGGAATTCCATATCTAATAGCAGTGTTGAATAATTTAATTAAGCAAAAAATATTAGCATTCTCACCGATGCCATTAATTGAAGAGGTGCATTGCTGTTGCAACCTATTCACAGAAGCTGTTTCAATCTTCCATGCTACCTCATTGTAGATGTTGGATGTTTTTCCTCAGAACTACAAAATTGAAAACTATATTCTGCATCTGATATTTTTATTTTTGGTCTACCCATTGTACTTGTGTATAACTTGATTCTACACAGTTGGGTAACATCACAGCTTGGTAGATCAACAGCTCTGGCCAAGATCACAATAAATTGCATCGAGGTGTAGATGTATCCCAGCCCATCACACAGACCAGGTACCCCGCCATTGACTCAATCTATACTTCACGCAGCCTCAGGAAAGCAGGCAACAAAATCAAAGACATTTCCCACTCCATTCATTTCTTCTTCTCCCAGCTCCCATCGGGAAGAGGATATAGAGGCTTGAAAGAGCACACCACCAGAGTCTGGAACAGCTTCTTTCCCTCTGTTATCAGGCTTCTGAATGGACTCTCCATAAACCAGGGTACAGTCTGATTTCCCTATGCTTCATTGCAGACATTGGACTTTGTTTCTAGAATTATGGCAATATAATGCTGAAAATTACCTGTATATTCTGTGTTCAGTATATTTTCCTTTACTGTAGCTATTGTACTTGAGTTTGACTTGATTGTATTTATGTATAATATTAAATTTGATCGGATAGCATGCACAACAAAGCTTGTCATTGTACCTTGGTTCATGTGACAATAATAAACTAAACTTAAACCTAAACCTATTCATGTGTGTAGTATTATCTGAATTAAATTGGATAGCATACAGACAAAAGATTTTCATAGTATCTCGGCAATATGACAATAATGAATCAAATCAAAGCCCCAACTACTCAATGGTGTATTTGTATTACCAACTGCTGCAACCCCGTGTTCAAATGCCAGGAAAAATTAAATGGGCATGAGTGGGACCGATGACCAGCTGGTACTGTCATTTTGTTTTTGGTCACAATGAATCCAAATAAATTATTCACCTCCAGCTCCATAAAAAAGCCTTGACCCTCTCCTGCCATGGGCTTCTACCACTCTCCCTGACCACGATATTCGCCGAACCATTCCTGCCAAATTCTCAGTGGGAGGCTGACGAATGTTCCTTTGGGACCATAGCAACAGCGTTACGTTAGTGAGACAAGGTTCAGGTTCCTGCTCTCAGCTGCCAGCCACCTACCTCTTCCCTTGGGGTTCAGGTAAAACCAATCCCACGAGTTTGCTGTCTGCTTCAGCCCCCACCTGCAGCACACTTTACTAGGTATTAAAGTGAAGGCTGCAAACATAGAAGCACTTTACAATTGTAACAGGCAACACTCATCTCATGCGGCAGTGACTTAAATATACTAAACTGTTAAAACATAGAAATGCTTTTATCACTACTATTATCCCATCCTGTTCACAGTAAACCACAAATTAATAGTTTATTATACGTTTTGAAGGAACCATGCGCCGTTTGTGATATATTTCTTTCAGTCTAATGGATCCTAAAAGGCCCTTTTCCTGCAATTTATTATATCATGTGTCTGTCACTAGGCAACAATAGTTTTCTGTGTTGCTGTTTCAGTAAACTCTAATACCTCTTGAACCTTTAAATCCTCAGCTTTCAGCACAACTTTTGTCATTTCAAGTGTCCTGAAAATTGCCATCTCAAGGAGGACTCTTTTCACACAAATGATGGTGGATGTTTGGAACAAGCTGCCAGAGGAGGTAGTTGAGGCAGGAACTATCCCAACATTCAAGAAATAGTTAGGCAGGTACATGGATAGGACTGGGTTTGGACCGATGTTAGGGCCTGCTCCGAGTCATTTAAACCCAGCGATTCTGGCGGGAGATGTTGCCGTTGCAGGAGCTCCAAAAAGCGGTCTCCCACTAGGGACCTGCCAGCTCCAGATGTTCCTGTTCACCGGGCCTGCGGCCGAAGCTCCGGTCAGGTTGTAGCCGCGCGCCACCACAGCTCTCCACGCTCCAAAGTCAGCCACCTCCGTAATGGCGAATCCGCAGGCTCCACGACTGGAGATCTCAAGTTGGTTCTGGTTGGAGGCCGCCGCCGGCTCCCCGAAGTTAGGCCCAATGACACCGGAGACCCAACAGGGAAAAAGTCAGGTCCCCGTACAGGGAAGAAATTAAACGGTCCCCCCCCTCCCCCCCCCCCACGTATACACAGCTAAAAAATAATAAACATTAGAACCAAAAACATACACCTAACGGGACAGAAATAAAAAAAACAGACGGACTGCAGTCGTTAGGCGCCGCCACTCCACAAAATTAATTTGTGCTTTTATAGCTTTATCCAGGTTCACACCAATGCTGTTTTTTTTTAACCACTCCATGATTGTGCTAGCAGGTTGCTCAACTGTAGAAACAACACATAACAAAAAAATTTAACTTTAAAATAAAACTAGACTAATTGGGTTTGCATGGGAGTTTTGCAGGGGAAGGCTGGTCCCACCTCTCCACCAATTCCGATATTGCTGGCCAATGGGGGGGGCTTTCTGGAGTGCAAGCATGGTGTTGCGGGCCGAAGGGACAGGTTGCCAGAGGGCTAGTATGGACATTGTGGGCCGAATGGATTCTTGCTCTGGCAGCACAGTCACTGAGACCACTCACACGCACACTCACTCACTCACTCAGTGAGTCTCCTCGTCACTGTGATGGAAGGCAAAGTCTTGTCTCTCCCCTGCTCGCCATCCTCTCCTGATGTTAAAGCCCCCGGTGGGCGATGGCAAGTCCCGCGACCGTTAAAGCCGCGCTGGGCGATGTCAGGCCCCGCTCCGGGCTGTTTTCAGCCCTGCAACTCGGGCGGGAGAAGCTGCCGCCGCGGGAGCTCCAAAAAGCAGTCTCCCACCAGGGACCCGCGAGCTCCCTATGTCACCGTCCACAGGTCTGCAGCTGGAGCCCCCGAAACCCTGAAGACTGGTCGCAGCCGCGCGCCGCCACAGCTCCCCATGCTCCGAGGCCAGCCAGCCCCACGATGGCACTCACAAACACATATACACACACTCACAAACACATACATACACACACACACACACACCCAAAAACACATACTCGCGCGCACACACGCACACACACACACACACACACACACACACACACACACACACACACACACACACACACACACACACACACACACACACACGCACACACACGAACACACACACACACACACACACACACACACATACACATAAATTCACTAACTCATACACCATATATATGGCAGTAAACTTTCTTGAAAACTCGCACGGCTGAGCGCAGTCTCTCCACTTGGGGCTTCCGCAGTCAGCGGCACTTCCGCAATCAGCGCGACCTCTGCACTTACCGGAAATTACACAATCAGCGCGACTTCTGCGCTCACTGGAAATTAAGCAATCAGCCCGACCTGTCCACTAAGCGGAAGTCACAAAATGAGCGGGACTTTTGAACCAAACACAGTCGGACCTTATAAAGCATTTAATCCTTCTAAACACAGTTGGACCTAATAGAGCATTGCAGTTTCAAGCACAGTCAGGGCAGCAGGCCAAACAACTCATGGCATTGTCATTAAGTGCTAACAAATCATTTATTGCAGTATATTGCAGACTCACAGTTCAGTTGATTCACAGCTTAGAATGAGAGTCGTGGCCTCTCCCTCGCGATCTTGCAGAATGACTGAGTCACGTCCAGGCATCTGGGCTTTCATAGTCATGCATCCCTCCACCCCGCCACTTCCCGGAAGGGGTGTTACCTTCATCACGGTAATTGACAGGTGAGAGGATCTCAAGGTTTTTTAAACACTCATAACTCGGGGCCTGCTCTGCGGAGGAGGACTGTGAGTAAGTTGGCCAAAAATCATAGCGATACATGGTAGCGTTTTTTTCTAAAATCAATATACAGCGCTGACAGGAATCAAATCAAATCAAATCAAATACATTTATTTGTCATTGCACATCAACTGTACAACAAAATTTCATGTGCATCCCCTTCAATGGTAAACAATAAAAGACACAGGATAAAAAGATTAAAAAAGAACAAAACACAATAACACAAACAACCATTTACTCTCACATTTACATTTACTACAAGATCAATGCATAAAATAAATAATAGATAATTTTAAAAAATGCACATTGTATTGCACATTCTAGCAGACAATTTTTTATAACGCACCCCGAATTGTGTAATGTTGCGCGTAGTGTTATCTGTTTGAGTTAAGTTCCCTAATGGCACGTGGGTAGAAACTGTTAGTTAGTCTGCAAGTACGGGCCTTCAAAGACCCGTATCGCCTCCCAGAGGGCAGCAGAGTGAAAAGGTGGTTGGCAGGAAGGGATGAGTCCTGTGTGATGTTTGTCACCTGGCGTAAACATCCGTCCTTGTAAATGTCTTCCAGGGAGGGTAGTTGAGCGTTTGTCTATGCTGTTTTAATAACCCTCTGTAGTGCCTTCCTTCCAGCCACAGTGCAGCTAGCAAACCACACCAGGATGCTATAGGAGAGGATGCTTTCTTGACAGGAAGTGGTCAAGATGAGACTTTTAATTATATAGATAATACAGTGATAGTGGCACAGCTGCCACCTTACAGCATCAAAGATCCAGATTGGATCCAGACTACGCATATGTAATTTGTGGAGTTTGTTATTTTTCCCTGTGACTGCGTGGGTTTCCTCCAGGTGATCTGGTTTCCTCCCACATCCTAAATACTTGTAGATGGGCTTGTAAATGAATTGGCCTCTGTAAATTGCCCCTGTGTGTGGGGAGTGGATGAGAAAGTGGGAAAATATAGAACTAGTGTGAATGGGTGAAGGATGGTTTTGGTGGGCCAAAGCACCATGCTGTTCCTCTAAAACTAAAACAGAAACTAAATATTCAAAAATATGCTTCTCTCAAAACAGAAAGTTTCATATATTGTTTATTATTTCCCTTTGACCTATCCGATACATTAATATGCACTGACAGCTCCAACGTTACTAATTTGAAAGCTCCTGTCAAATGCAGCAGTGCATACTGTAAGTAGGACACCGCATGGGAACTGCAAAATTTGCATGCCCAGAGAGATGGAAACAGACAGTTTTTATTAAAGAAAAACGCAGAATTACGTTTTAAACATCTATTTCCCAATGCTCATTGCCCATTTCTGCAAGGATACTTGGTAAAGAACAATAAAAAAATATACCAAGTAATTTGCACTAAAATTGCCTATTATAATATTTTTTCTACGCGTCTGACAAAAATATAGCAATGCAGCTACAGTATGTTAGATGTTTCTTATGTCTTGGGGGTATTTAAACAGTGCACATTTTAGCAGGTTTAAAAAAATTATGAGCAAACAAATGAATATACTTCAATTCTTGGAGTATCATGCAATTATAGCTCCCCATCTTTTTCAAGTACTTACAGTTCTTGTAATGATGAATAGTCTTCATTTGCAGCATTAGTCACTGATAAATCTGCTGCGGCTTTTCAGTTTCTATATTTATCGTCAACTCCAACTGATTTCAAAGGTTCAGGTGTGTCTGGAGATCCCAATAATACTTATTCTTAACAATCTTTATTAATGACCCTGCCTTGCATATAGATCTTACGATGTTAGTGACAGGAGCATAATTAGGCCATTCGGCCCAATTATGTTTACTCCATCATTCAATCATGGTTGATCTATCTCTCCCTCCTAACCCCATTCTCCTGCCTTCTCCCCATAACCTCTGAAGCCTGTACTAATCAAGAATCTATCTATCTCTGCCTTAAATATATCTTCTGACTTGGGCTCCACAGCCTCTGTGGCAAAGAATTCCACAGATTCACCATCCTCGGACTAAAGAAATTCTTCCTCTCCTTCCTTAAAGAACGCCCTTTAATTCTGAGGCTATGATCTCTAGTCCTAGACACTCCCACTAGTAGAAACATCCTCTCATTATCTACTCTATCCAAGTTGTGGGATTGCACTACATTCATTCAGATGGTCTTAAAGTTGCCATCTTGGTATAAGCTGACAAAGTTAACATTTACAGGCTGGCAAAATGGTCAGAATTATGGCAGATGGGTATCTGTGCACACAAATGTGAAGTGTACTTTGAAGTGAAGTGCAGTGCTGCACCTTGTGAGGACAAATATGGAAAGACAGTCATCCTTATTAAGTAGCATTAAGCATGTTACCTGCATGGGGGAGGGGGTGGGGAGTGATGTTATGTTGCACCCTGTCTCCATAGTTCAGTTCCATTGAGTTTTACAATTCTGAATTAAACTTTATTAATCACTGAATAGCAAAATAATTATTGGAACTTAAAAGTAAAGATAGATTAATCAAAATACTTTGTAAGTCTGGAAGCATCTGCGGGGACAAAGATAAAGATGCTGTCTGTTCTAAATGTGTTCCTCTTAATCTTATAAACCTCTGGAAAGTTACCTCTCAGCCTCCTACATTCACGTGAGAGTGAATCGCATCTATCCAACCACTCCTTATAACGACATAAATATGGCAACCAGCAACTGTGGACAATATTCCAAGTATGGTGGATAGGTATATGGACGGGAAGGGAATGGAGGGGTATGGTCTGAGTGCAGGTAGATGGGACTAGGGGAAAATAAATGGTCGGCACGGACTGGAAGGGCTGAGAAGGCCTGTTTCCGTGCTGTAATTGTTATATGGTTATATGGTCAAAACTATATTTATACAGCTGCAACATGGCATCCCAACACTTATACTCAGTACCTCAGCCTATGAATGCAAGTATATTAAATTCCTTTCACAATACCCTATCTGCATTTGTCATCACTTACAGGGAACCGAAGGTCTTTCTGCATATCAGCATTTTTAAGAATCATTGTCATTTACTCTGTATGCCCAACCAAAATTTAATTTCTCAATGTGGATTACATCTCATTTATCAGGATTAATTTCCATTTGTCACCACCTTGCCATATTGCGAATTGGCCTTCTCTATTCTCCATGCATCCATGACTGTGTAGCCAATGTTCTTTGTATTTTGGGTCATACGTGGAGACAATAATCCAGGCAAGATGTGAAGGTCTGAGGAAGTATGTTGACTCTGTATATCAAGAAATTCTCAGAGATGAGGGAGCTTCAGTTGACCTGTCATAAAGTTAAGATGTGTTTATAAAGTGTTTTATAACATGGTTCACTCTGGAACAGTTATCAGAAGAAAGATCATTGCCGAAAATTTTAACTTTGTTTCTCTCTCCACAAATGTTATCTAACTAGCTGAGTATTTTCAGAATGTTCTGTTTTCTTTTCAGATAAATATCATGGCAAGAAGATTAGGACACGCGGAATTCATGTTCTGCAAAATGGTCACTCAACCTGCCCTTTGTCACTTTACTTTAGACTTCTATGGGACACTGTGGATACAGTCAAGATACAGTGTTGAAAAAGGCCTTTTGGCCCATCAAGTCTATGCCGACCAGTGATCACTCTGTACACTGGCATTATCCTACACACTAGGGACAATGTACAATTTTATCAAACCCAACTAACCTACAAACCTGTACGTCTTTGAAGTGTGGAGGAAACCGGAGCATCCGGAGAAAACTCACATGGTCACAGGGAGAAAGTACAACTTCTGTAGAGACAGCACCCGCAGTCATGATCAAACACAGGTCTCTAGCGCTGTAAAGGCGCCTCTGTGCTGCCCCAACAAAGGTCTCCAAGTCCCCTCAAAGTGGTAAAATCAACATTATAATGTGCACATATTGTGCTAAATTGAAATAAATACAAGTAAAGTGATTTAATTTTCTCTCAGGTTCCAATTAAATAATTCCCCTGTCAAAATAACCTTATGCCCTCTGGTTTTTGATGAAGGGTTGTCCACCTGGTGCATCTGCAGAGTTACAAGAGACCAGAGGGTTTCTCACATTTGATATCATGCCAACAAACAATTTTACCACAAAATTTTGCTAAAATGGCATTGTTGCACTGTAATTTCACTCAATCAGAAAATAATGGTGGTGTTGCCTACAGCGACATAAGCTTATTTTAGAATTACTAATCTGATGTTATAAGCATGATAAGGCAGTACACAAAGTACATCTAATTGAGATCTGACAGACAGTTGCATTTACCCATTGCCTCAAATGGCTGCACAATTCTTTCCTGTGATTGCGATTAGCAAAGTCAACCTTCAAATGTATAATAAATCCACATAAAAGACTTAAGGTGCTCACAAAGTCAGGCTTGCAAATTAAAAAGCTTCCTTTGATTAAATAAAAAATTAGGACACTGCACTTTTGACCCAAGGGCTGTGATCATGCAAAACAAATTATCTGTGTGACAATGGATCCAGCTCTTTGCCTGTTCCAATGTCCCATTATTCTGCCTCATGGAAACTACTAGTTGGAGCACCAAAACAGCCTCACAAGCAACGGATCTTGTTGCTTGGAGAATCTTTTCTCCTTCCACAACGAACATAAATGGATCAATGGTACTTTATTGTCACAAGTGCAAGGGTACTGTGAAATTATTTTTTTGCTTACATTTCAGTAAAAGTATTACTGTACAATCTTAGATTAAGTACAAGTGTATAGGAATAGTACAGCATGAGGCAGCATGCAAATCGCCCGGTTTTGGTGCCATTATCAAATCCAAATTGCTATAAGTGCAGAGTTATAGAAACATAAAATTCTTAAGATGCAGGAAAAATATTTCCGATGTTGGTGGAGTCCAGAACCAGGGGTCGCAATTTAAAAATAAGGGGTAAGCCATTGAGGACTGACAAACCTTTTTACCCTGAGAGTTATGAATCTGTGGAGTTCTCTGCCACAGAAGGCAGTGGAGGCCAATTCACTGGATGTACTCAAGAGAAAATTAGAAATAGCTCTTCAGGCAAATGGAATCATGGGTTATGGGGAGAAAGCAGGAATGGGGTAGTAATTTTGGATGATCAGCCATGATCATATTGAATGGCGGTACTGGCTCGAAGGGCCGAATGGTCTATTCCTGCACCTATTTTCTATGTCTATGTTTCTTAACCTGGCCCTGTGGCATTACAAGGTTGACCTGGCCAAGCAAAGCCATTGGTGATCTCCACTGCTACTCCACTGCTCTGTGCTGCTGCAGGTCACGTCCAGTCCAAGCTCTCGGTCTCATGGAGATGCGCCTAATCAAGTCGAGCCCCAGGCTTCTGCTGGGCCTCCAGCGGCCCACTCCACCATTGCCTCAATCTGGACCTGCACATCCCCAGCAAACTGCCGTCCCTTGCCTCACGGCCACCGGTCAGTCTTTGTGTCCCGAGGGCACCGCCCGCATCTGACCTCGTAGCAGTCAGAGCACTTTGAGAGTGTTGGAGGTAAGACCCCATGTAGGAGGAACTGCAGATGTTGGTTAAAACCAAAGATAGACACAAAATACTGGAGTAACTCAGTGGGACAGGCAGCATCTCTGGAGTGAAGGAGCGGGTGACGTTTCGGGTCAGACTGAAGAAGGGTCTCAACCTGAAACATCATCCGTTCTTTCTCTCCAGAGATGCTGCATGTCCCGCTGAGTTACTCTGACATCTTGTGTCCATCTTTGATGGTATGACCCCGATTCTGCTTACCATCCCTTTGTTCCCTTGTGTCCGCCGCTGCTGCTATCTTGAATCTCTTCGCCCTCCTCTCCGGCCCTTGGGACGAGTAGGGTTGGGCTCGGTAGCTTGCCTCGTTGGGATGGGTCGCTTGAACCAGGTCTGCTGCCAGGGTTGAGGTGTGGCACCATGGTCTGTTTAAATGTTTAAATATGCCATCTAACTCTCTATAATTATCCATAATTCATAATTACAGTCAGTATGCTGGCATGCATTCAGTTTAGTGTATTATTTATACAGCAAACCTGTTCTGATTTCTTCTTGGAATGGAGTTTGCCCCAATTACTTTTGTGCTGAGAAATCTAAAGCTCCACATGTAGAATGTCACAAAGTGCAGTTGACATCCTTGTAGAAATCCACAGAGCATAACTGCAGCCGTCCTCGAGAGAAAGGACCTGCACCTTTGGCTTATGCTAGCGAGTATGGATTTGTCAGTACAGTCAGGACCAGGAAAGGTTGGCCTTGTTTCTGTCAGCAGCATTCATGTTGCTATCAAATGATGGTGCTTTAAATGTCACTGCCAGGACGCACCTCTTTTATCGGTGCCTTCAGTTTACCTGCAGTGCTCAACAGCTCCTCACGGAGTGTCATCAGAGCCAGTGTCCCCAACACAAAAGCATTACGGAAGCAAAAGCATTTATACAAGACATTGGTGAGATTGTGCATGCAGTATTGTGTTCAGTTATGGTGGCCTTGCTGAAGGAATTATGCCACAATGATGGAAAGAGTGCAGGAAAGAAGTACAAGGACAATGCCAAGACCCGTGGGCCTGTGTTATAGGGAGAGTTTGGGCAGGCTGTGACTTAACAACATTTGTTATTGTGTACAGCAGGCTGTGCACAATAACAACATTTAGAAGTCATTTGGACAGGTAGGAAATGATTAGGATATGAGCCAAGCACAGGTAAATGGACGAGCTGGGATGAAGGACCTGTTTCTATGCTGTATACCTCTATGACAATAGACAATAGGTGCAGGAGTAGGCCATTTGGCCCTTCGAGCCAGCACTACCATTCACTGTGATCATGGCTGATCATCCACAATCAGTATCCCGTTCCTGCATTCTCACCATATTCCTTGACCCCGCTATCATTAAGAGCTCTATCTAACTCTCTTGAAAGCATCCGGAGAATCGGCCTCCACTGCCTTCCGAGGCAGAGAATTCCACAGATTCACATCTCTCTGGGTGAAAAAGTTTTTCCTCATCTCTGTGCTAAAAGCCCTTATTCTTAAACTGTGACTCCTGGTTCTGCACTCCCCCAACATCAGGAACATGTTTTCTGCCTCTAGCGCGTCCAATCCCTTAATAATCTTATGTTTCAATAAGATCCCCTCTCTTCCTTCCAAATTCCAGTGTATACATGCTCAGTCGCTCCATACTTTCAACATATGATAGTCCAGCCATCCCGGGAATTTATCTTGTAGACATACGCTGCACTCCCTCAAGAGCAAGGATGTCCCTCCTCAAATTTGGAGACCAAAGCTGCACACAATTCTCCAGGTGTGGTCTCACTAGGGCCCTGTACAACTGCAGAAGGACCTCTTTGCTGCTACACTAAACTCCTCTTGTTGTGAAGGCCAACACGGCATTAGCTTTCTTCACTGCCTGCGGCACCTGCATGCTTACTTTCAGTGACTGATGTACAAGGACACCCAGATCTCAATGTACTCCCCCTTATCCTAACATGACACTATTCAGATAATTATTTGCCTTCCTGTTCTTGCCACCAAACTAGATAACCTCACATTTATCCACATTAAGCTGCATCTGCCAGGCATCTGCCCATTCACCCAACCTGTCCAAATCACGCTACATCCTCATAGCATCCTCTTCACAGTTCACACTTCCACCCAGCTTTGTGTCATTTGCTAATTTGCTAATGTTACTTTTAATCCCTTCATCTAAATCATTAATGTATATTGTAAATAGCAGTCATCCCAGCACCGAGCCTTGCGGTACCCCTGCCTACCATTCTGAAAGGGACCTGTTAATTTCTACTCTTTGTTTCCTGTCTGCCAACCAATTTTCTATCCATGCCTTAAGTGGGGGGCTACCATCGACTCCACAGTCAAAAACGCACAACATAGGATGTACTTCCCATGGCAGCTGAGGAAATACAATTTGCCACAGGCAATGATGGGCCAATTCTGCACGGCCATCGTAGAATCTGTTCTCACCTTCTCCATCATGGTCTGGTTTGGCTCAGTCACCAAGCACAACACCTGGAGGCTGCAGCGAATTGTCCGATCAGCAGACAAGGTTATTGGCTGCGACCTGCCCTCCATTGATGAACTGTACACTGCAAGAGCCAGGAAGCGAGCGGGCAAGATCATCTCTGACCCCTCTCACCCTGGCCACAAACTCTTTGAATCATTTTCCTCTGGAAGATGACTCCGGATTGTCAAAGCTGCCACAACTAGACATGAAACAGTTTTTATCCACAAGTAGTTGTTCTATTCAACAGCCAAAATCTGTAGCCTCCCTTTGATCTGGTATTTTGTTGGTTCACATGCTTGATCAATGGTGTTTTATCATTAATGTTTTATTATTATTAATGTTTAGTGTTTTCTGAGTCATTCGTCACTGTATGTCATGTTGTTACTTGTGGGCGGAGCACCAAGGCAAATTCCTTGTATGTGAATACTTGGCCAATAAACTTACTTACTTACTTATGTCAGCACTCTACCCCTAGTACCTTGTGTTCTAATTTTGCCCACTAATCTCCTATGTGGGACCTTATCAAATGCTTTCTGAAAGTCCAGCTACACTACATCCACTGGCTCTCCCCAGTCCATTTTCCTACTTACATCCTCAAAAAATTCCAGAAGACTAGTCAAGCATGATTGATCCATGCTGACTCGGTCCGATCCTGTTACTGCTATCCAAATGTGTGGCTATTTCATCCTTTATAATTGACTGCAGCACCGATGTCAGGCTAACTGGTCTATAAATCCCTGTTTTCCCTCTCTCTCCTTTCTTAAAAAGTGGGATAACATTAGCTCCCCTCCAATCCACAGGAACTGATCCTGAATCTATAGAACATTGGAAAATTATCACAAATGCATCCACAATTTCTAGAGCCACCTCCTTAAATACCCTGTGATGCAGACCATGAGGCCCTGGTTATTTATCAGCCTTGAGACCAATCAGTCTACCCAACGCCATTTCCTGCCGAATGTGAATTTCCATCAGTTCCTCCATCACCCTAGGTCCTCTGGCCACAAGTACATCTGGGAGATTGTTTGTGTCTTCCTCAGTGAAGATATGTCCAAAGTGCCTATTCAACTCGTCTGCCATTTCCTTGTTCCCCATAATAAATTCATCTGTTTCTGTCTTCAAGGGACCCACATTTGTCTTAACTAATTTTTCCTCTTCACATACCTAAAGAAGCTTTTGCTATCCTTCTTTATAGTATATTCTTGGCTAGCTTACCTTCGTACCTCATATTTTCTCCACGTATTGCCTTTTTAATTATCTTCTGTTGCACTTTAAAAGTTTCCCAATTCTCTGGCTTCCTGCTCATCTTTGCTATATTATACTTGTTCTCTTTTATTTTTATACTGACCTTGACTTCTCTTGTCAGCCCCTGTCGCCTCTTACTCCCCTTAGAATTTGTCTTCTTCTTTGGAAATGAACTGATCCTACTCCTTCTGTATTATTCCCAGAAATACCTGCCATTGTTGTTCCACTGTCATCCCTGCTAGGGTCTCTTTTTTGTCAACTTTGGCCAGCTCCTCCCTCATGCCTCCATAGTTCCCTTTGCTCAAATGTAATACTGACACTTCTGATATTCCCTCTCCCTCTCAATTGTAGATTAAAACATCATATTATGGTCACTACCTCCTAATGGCTCCTTTACCTCGAGTTCCCTTATCAAATCCAGTTCATTACACAACACTAAATCCAGAATTGTCTTCTCCCTGGTAGGCTCCAGTACAAGCTGCTCTAATAATCCATCTCGGAGGCACTCCACAAACTTCCTTTCTTGGGGTCCAGTACCAACCTGATTTTCCCAGTCTACCTGCATGTTGAAATCTCCCATAACCACTGTAGCATTACTTTTGCTACATGCCAATTTTAAATCTTGATTCAACTTGCACCCAATATCCAGGTTACTGTTTGTGGGCCTGCAGAGTCTGTAATACCCATTAGGGTCTTTTTACCCATGCAAATCTGCAGTTCAATCCATACTGATTCTACATCTCCTGATTCTATGTTACCCCTCCCAAGGGGCTGAATTCAATTCTTTACCCACTCAGCCCACCTGTCTCTTTTCGATAGGACCTATACCCCTGAATATTCAGTTCCCAGCCCTGGTCCTCTTGTAGCCATGTCTCTGTAATTCCCACAACATCAACCTTGACCACCTCGAACTGAGCCTCGAGCTGATCCACTTTATTTCTTATACTTCGCGCATTCATAAACAACACTATAACTTTGGTATTCACCTCCCCTCTCACACCAGTCACTATTGTCCCTGACCTTACTCTTTTATCCCTTTGCAAACTTTCCTTCTCATTAATTTGGGAGTCTAATGTAACTTTTCCTGTACTCACTTACCCTTTAACT
The DNA here is from genome assembly GCA_963514005.1 of Raja brachyura. The sequence goes on along the minus strand of OY740782.1, from coordinate 26,183,850 downwards.
CCACCTTTATACCCCCAATTTGTCAACCCCTCCCCCCGCTATTTAGTTTAAACCCACATGTGTATCCCTAGCAAACCTGCCTGCCAGAACGTTGGTAGCCCTCCAGTTAAGGTCCAAGCCGTCCCTTTTGTACTGGTCACCCCTGCCCCAGAAGAGATCCCAGTGATCTATAAATCTAAATCCCTGCTCCCTGCACCAGCCCCCACAGCCACACATTCAGAACCCCTGTCTCCCTGTTCCTGCCCTCACCAGCATGAGGTACAGAAAGCAATCCAGAGATAACCACCCTGGAAGTTCTGCTTTTCAGTCTTCTTCCCAACTCTTTAAATTCACGTTGCAGAACCTTCTTCCTCTTCTTCCCGATGTCGCTTGTGCCTACGTGCACAACTACTTCTGGCTGCTCACCTTCCCTCTCGAGGATGCTCTGAAGTCGGTCTGAGACATCTTGAACCATGGCACCAGGGAGGCAACAGACCATCCATGAGTCTCACCTGCCGTCACAGAATCTCCTGTCCGCACCTCGTACAATGGAGTCATCCACCACAATGATTGCCTGACGTCGGTCTCGCCGATCGAGTGTCATCACTAGGATTGAAGCCACCGACCTGTCCGCCGCTCGGACTATAAGCGTTGTCGCCCCGACAGCTCCCAAGAGGGTGTACATGTTTTCACTAGGTACAGCCACCGGGGTCTGCTGCACTCCATGTTTACTCCCCTTTATCACAGTCGCCCATCTTCGCTCTTCCTGTATACTTGGCGTGACAACCTCACTGAAGGTCTTTTCCAGGAAACTATCGTTTTCCCGGATGGCCCTGAGGTCAGCCAGCTGCTTCTCCAGTCCCCCAACACGTTCATTTAGGAGCTGCACCTGGACACAATTTCTGTCGGTGTAGTTTCAAGAAGCACCAGCTGTGTCCCTGACTTCCTACATCCTGCAGGAAACACAATGTACCAACTTGCCTTTCATTTCTTCAGTGGGCAAAAATCACAAATCACAAATTTCGATCAAGTGTAGCCTCCTTGCCTCAGCCTCCTCGCTGAAAACTCTCAAGCCAATGACTCACACTTTACTCACCAACACGACAACTTGATTATTTAAAGAGATTTGCAACCCTTTGTGATTATATTTTGAAAAAGACGAAAAAACAAACAGACTGTTGGCGGGGCTGCCAATCGTTCGGCGTCCTTGGTTGTACTTTTGCACCACCTGGCACACATGGGTCAGGGAATGACTATCTCTGACTACAAAAGGCTTAACTACCCTGCTTTGGGATCCATTGACAAGTCTCTAACTTTCAACAACCTGCATCACTGGAAACTTGAAGCTCAACTGGAGCAGATGCATCAAATTAAATTGCCACATAAATGCCATGGATACAAGAGCAGATAAGATGCTGGATATCGTGCAGTGAATTACTTGGTCACTGCTTCTCTAAAGGTTTTCCGCCATTTACAAGGCACAAATGTGATGGAAAATTCTCTACTTGCCTGACTGAATACAGCAGCAATCGCACTGAAGAAGCTGAAAATGCAAGAATAGTCATTATAGCTCCACCTATTAGAGGCACTCACTTTATTTCTAGACATTCCCCCACCCTCCATCTTCTGCCCCACAAAACATTAAATTGCATCTCTCTTTCCAAATCCTGACAAAGATTTGCAGAACTAAAACATTAACTGTTTCTCTTTCCGTGGCTGCTGCCTGCCATTGCTGAGTTTTTCTAGCATTATTTGTTTTCTGTTCAGATTTCCAGCATCGGCAATTAAATTTTTTGCTGTTTACTCCAGAAGCTCACATCAATCAGGCAAAGCAACCTTTTTGACTGATACCCAATCCACCACCCTAAACATTCAGTCTGAAGAAGGGTCTCGACCCGAAACGTCGCCTATCTCCTTCGCTCCTTAGATGCTGCTGCACCCGCTGAGTTTCTCCAGCTTTTTGTGTAACCCTAAACATTCATTCCTTCCACTGCCGGTGCCCACTAGCTGCAGTGCATACTATCTACAAAATGCAGGGAGTTATGTTCCTACTGTACAATGAGGACACCTAAATGGGTAAATAGGTAAAACACAAATGTTGGCGTAACTCAGTGGCAGACAGCATCTGTGGAGGGCATGGACAGAAAACTTTTCTTCAGTCTTAAACAACACCTATTCATAGCAATGTTACAAAATATTGAGATTTTAAAAATCAAGTTTGCAATTTATCCCATCAGATAAAGCATAAAAAGAAGATTAATTTGACACCTAATTCACTTTCATACCTTCAGTATTAAAAAAGTTATGGCCGTTTTCATACTCGGAAATTAGCATCTTGTTCCCTATTGCTTTTCCATTGACTTAACACAAAAGTTGTGATCGAGGACAGTCAAAAGCCCATAACTTTCTTAAAAATTAAGAGAACTGAAAGAAAATTTCAGTTAATATAGATTGAAGCATTCTGAAACTAATCTGAAACAATCTTACTTGGATGTCTGAAATTAAAGCATATAATTAGTTAGTTACCCAATTGCAGCTAATTACAAAATTCAATTACTAGATCTAAACATCTATCCATTTCTTAAGTAAATATTAACATTTTTTTAAAGCCTAAGTGTCCAAATAACATTCACACAAGAATTCACATAACATGATTTTTAAATCTCATTGTTATGAATTGATAGGCCAAATTGAAGGAATTTAGTGTTTAATGCCCGTAAATTAATGAGCATTTTAAACCGCTTGCGAGTGGGATTTTCTGGAACGCAATGGATTGGAACGTTGTAGTTGCGGTGAATTTAAACCTAATCTCAGCAGGAAAAACACTGCCGGTTCATATGGGGAATAAATCACTATTTTGCAACATGAAATATTCATTAAGGTCATCTAAACATGCAAGTTTCAATGAAAAAATAAACAGCTTTCACTTACCTGTCCCCTACGTAAAATCTGTCCCCATTGTTGACGTTCACGGCATTAGGAGCTAATTTTTATTTTACCGTAGCATAGCTGGGCGATTAAAAAAAAAAAAAAATTCACTTACCGGCAGTCGGAATGAATCTCCAGAAAAATCTTGCACTCCGAGAAAATCTAATTCCGATGGCAAGGGAAAACCTCATTTTAACCCCGCCCTCCCCCTTAAAGGCGCCAAAGCCACGCACACGGCCAGTGACTGAACTGCAGCACCGCTAAAGGTAAGTTTTGTAACATACCTACCATCATCTTCTTATTGTCATGAGTGCCGAACCTGCTGAAAATGAATGTGCCAAATACTCTTTTCAAAAGGAACAGGTGCTGTCTGTGCGGAGTTTGCACGTTCTCCCTGTGACTGTGTGGGTCTCCTCCAGGTTCTCCGGTTTCCACCCACATCTCAAAGCTGTGCAGATTTGTAGGTCAATTAGCCTTTGTAAATTATTCCTCGTGCGTAGGAAATGGATAAGAAGATGGTATGATATAGAACTTGAGAGGGCGAGTGATTGGTGGTCTGCATGGGCTCGGTGGTCCTAAGGACCTCGTTTCCATGCTGTATCTCCAAACTAAACTAAAATGTAGTTTGCAAAACTCACTTCTCATTGTCGGACTCATCTGGGAGTCAAATGGCATCAGTGGATCAACTACAAATGTTAATCTGAATACATTCAAATATTATTGTAGATTCTACCTCATATTTTTGTTGTGTAATGCGCATTTGCAGAGTTATAATTACTTGACTAATAACAACTCAGACATTCTTTATTCCCTTGATCAGGTTTGCCTGAAGAATTCACTCTTATTGTGCTTTGAATACGTAGGGACGTCAAGGCAAAGAACTTGGGGAGGATTATTTATATTTTATTATAATGGAACTCACTAATTAGTTGTGTATTCATATGAATAGATGTATAATTTGTCAGACCTCGTTTGCATGCATATCTGATTTTCTATTATCCATTGCATCATGCAAACAGGGGCAAACTCAACCTTTCAGTTCATTTTTAATAACACCCATAGAACCAAAAGCACTTGTGTAATACTGTTGAAATGTCAGGGATGCTGATTCACGATTATGGGCAAAGAAAGAGAATTCCAGAAAGCAACGTATTTTAGGAAAATAATCAATTTACTCTGGACCATGCATGTGAGGTGGTGGAGGCAGAGTCTGTCAGGGCGTTCAACAGTGAATTGTATAGGCATGATGAAGAATAATTTTTAATCTAAAGGGAATAAGTGAGGCTTTGAGGCCGAATGGAGTTATCAGAAACTTAATGGGCAAAACGATGTGTTGACATTTTGTTCATGAATAGTTAACAATTCTTTGAATACTGCAGCAATATACTCTGCATGAATGTTGCAGAATGCTTTATTTCATCAGAATAAATAACTTAGCTGCAATGTTAAAGGAAAGAAGGTTAAAGCATAGATGAAGAGACATATGAAGGTTCCCTTTGAAGGTGGAAAGCCATGCAGGTGGTTCTGTTAAAATGGAAGGAGGAGCAAAGGAGCAGTCAAGAAAATAGTGGGCGAGTATGCTACCGAGCCTTCCACACCAGCCCCTACTGTGAAAATAATCATTGCTGATCTAACTGAAGCCAACAACTACTCGGCTCTACCAGATCCTAATGGACCTGACTCACTTAGGCAACTACAGGCACATATTCGCCGGTGGTCGCCGGGAGTAGTCCCCTCAGTCACACAAAATATCATAGCGTCTTTCTGGTCGCCGCTAAATTTTCAACATGTTGAAAATTTTTAGGCGACAGTGGGTTTGATGCCAATCAGTGTAGCTTGACTTCCCCTGACCTAGATGCCATCGTAGGTTGTCGCCAGGATGACGTAGGTTGTCGCTGTTTTTTCGGCGACCTGCTACACTATTACAGTCGCCGGCAGTTGCCTAAAATATCGCCGAGTGGGACAGGGCCATAAATCCCCTCACTTTCCCTTTCTTTTCAAAAATAACATACGTTCGATTTAAATACTTCCAATGAGCCGGCCTTCAGAATTCTCTGGGACAGACAATTCCAGAGATTCACCATCCTTTAGACTTGAGATACAGTGGTGCAGCTCTGAAACAGGCTCTTTGGCCCACTGAGTCTACACCCATTCCGTTCATCTGTACCGTGGCACAATCTACACACCAGGGACAATTTACAGCACTTTACCAAAGCCAATTAAGCTGCAAACCTGTATATATTTGTAGTGTGGGAGGGAACCAGAGCACCCAGAGAAATCCCAAGCAGTTATAGAGAAAATTGTATAAACTCTGTACAGACAGCACCCGTAGTCAGGATCGAACCTGGGTCTCTAGCGCTATACCAGTGCCACTGTGTAGTTGCAAAGAAAATACATTTCATGTGTACATCAATTTCAAATGATCGGCCCTGTTTCTTGAAATTATGTCCCATCATTTGAGATCCATCTACTGGTGAAAACATCTCAATACGATCACTCCTCATGCTTCCAAACTCCAAAGAATACAGTTTAATTTCTCTTCATAGCATAATCTCTTGTGCCAGTAACTAGCGTGATGAATATTTTTGTAGTCTGCTTCGAATGTTACTATATCCGTCCTTGGTTAAGGAGATCAAATTGTCCTTGGTGCTGAAGGTGTGGTCTTACCAACACCCTGAGCAACTGGAACAAAGCTTCCCTATTTCTAAAATCCAATATCTTTGCACTAAAGACCAATATGTAATTTGCCCTCAACTAGTTGTTGTAGATGCATTTCTGTGAGTCATGCATAACTCTTGGATTCCTCTGTATGTAACTCATTTGGAGTTGTGTTTCCACCTTCTGTGTATAACCCTACACTTTCTGATATTCAGCTCCATTTGACAAGTTTTCATTCAGTCTATCTATATCCTGTTGCAGTGTCAAAATATCCTCATCACAATTTGCCCTTACACGTATTTTCATATCATCAGTAAACTTGGAAGCCTTAATTAATATTATTATACTTTGAGATAGAATATAATATCTTTGCAGCAAAGTTAAGAAACATAATTATCTTTGCAGAAATGTAAATAACATGTGTAATTTTATTATTGTGTACTAATCATAGAATTATACAGCAGAGCAATGCCTTTTCAGCCCCCCTGACCATGATACTAAACCCATTTGCCTGCATAAGACATTTATTTCTCTATGCATTTCCTATCAAAGTACTGGTCCAGCCATTTATTTCTACCCTGTCCTGCACCGGGAACAATATTCTGATTATCTTTCCTATCTATGCCCATCATAGTTTTATAAATGTCGATAAGGTCACCCTTCAGCCTCCTACATTCCAGTGGGAATAAATACAGCCTATCCAATCCATTCTTTTAACCACCACTTTCCAAGCAAGGCAAGATGTTTGTTTAACTTCGGAGTCACGTGAGCATGCGCAACATATCAACGCTCGCATTTGGAGTCGACAGCTGGGGGCGGAGTGCGCTCCTCTGCCGGCAGCTTCAAAAAAGGCCCTCAGGTAAGTTTTCACTAACCTTGAGCTGGTTAGTTTTCCTGTACTTGTTTATACCTACAGGAAAACGATGGATAGGAGGACGAAAAAGAAGGCTGCGTTGAAGCATGTCTCTCAGGACCGCGGGACTTCAGAGCGAAGTCAGAGCCAACATCCCCGGAGCTGACCGCAGAACCGGCAGCACCCGTAACACGGGCCGGGAAAAAAGCGCGGAAGTCGGGGAGCCCCGCTCAATCGGCAGGACCCGACAGTCCAGGGAGCTGCATACTGGTATGAGGACCGTGCGGGAGCAGGGTAGACAAGACACCGACTCCGTACCGCTTCAGTCTGAACATAAACGGACCAGCGGTAAAAAGGTGCGTAAGACAGGGCCTGCCTCTTCGGCACACCCCAACTTTCCACCATTATAGTTCATAAAAGGGCGGACAGTTGGGAAAACCACAGCAAAGTCGCGTAGCCCCGCTGGAGCAGCTGGCACCGACTCTCCACCGCTTCAGTCTGCTAGATTGTGGACCGGTGTGATAACAACACTGGAGCCGTGTAGCCCCATAGGAGCGGCTGGCTCCGACTTTGTGTCGCATCAGTCCCGAGGACCGCGGACAAGAGGCAAATCCGCGCAGGAGTCATGTAGCCCCACAGGAACGGCTGGCACCGACTACCTACCTCAGTCCCATAGACATCACCTCGACGAGGTGCGGACTGTCGGTAGAGGCCCCATAGGTTCATCAGAATCTGGGGAAGATGACTTTCCGTTCACAGATAGCAGCGGCGATCGCATAGCTCGTATGGAGCGCATGGTCGAGCAGCTGCTCGAAAGGGACTTATTCCAACAGGAGCGTGCGTCCCTAGAATCACGGCGATCCAGGGCAGGCCCCTTGATAGGGCTGCCCAACATCTCTCATCCATAGAGAGTGCAAGAAGCCAGGGACTAGCTGACTTTGACGAGGGGTTGGTGGAAGATACACAGTTGCAAGAGATGCCAGAAGAGGAATTTTTGGGGATGGTATCGAAGTTCGCCCAACCATCTCAGAAAGGGCAACCTCTTCAGCCGAGGCTAGCGGCTAGCATAAATTACCTGACAACTCACCAGCTACAAGAACAGGTAATTTCGGAGACAACCAATAAATACATGGGTCCGGAAAATTGCATGTCGCTGCTGTCCCTACCGTAAATATGCCCATATGGGGTAACATCAGCCCTGGAATTAGGGCTCAGGAATTATAAATCCCAAGGATCCTGAAATTACTGACCTCAGGCATCACAGCATTTGCCAGCTCAATAGACGGTACGGACATGATGGAAGATCAACAGGACACATTAGCTCTGCTATGCAACACTCAGTACGAAATCAACTGTTTTCGGAAGAGCCCTATCCGTCTGGATGAGGAAGAGCCCTAAGATCTGGATGAGGAAGCTAAAGCGGTTGGGTTGATAAAACCGCCTTCCTCCAGCAAACCACCGGCGTACCAAAGGCAGCATCCATATGCAACAGCGAACAGGCCTCGGGGTCAACCCGACAGAAGTACGGGAACTAACCCTAAGGTCACGCCTTATCAACAGAGGCCTTTTTTAGGCCAAGACCCACTTCTGTCAGCCAGTGACCAGCCTGGAAGATGCGCCAACCCCACATCCCAGCAACACAGCAACCCAAGAAAGGCCAGAAGAACAAGCCCCACCGGTAACCATGGAGGTAAGGGGGTCTGGTTCTCTTGGGAGTGCTGCATGCAAAACCTCACTAGTAGGAGGGAGATTGCGTCTGTTTGAGGATGCATGGAGTTCTATAACTCCTGACACTTTCATATTACAAAGTATTCAACGTTACGAAATTGAATTCATAAACGGACAACTTCCCCCAGCTCAGCATGTACCTAGCCGGAAATTTGTACTTTCTCACAAAGAGAAAGTGGAAGGACATGCAGAGCTATTAAGATTATACACCAAGGGGTTTATAGAAAAAACAATACATGAACCTCTTGAGTTTGTATCTAACATCTTTACTAAAACAAAAAAAGGTGGTGGATGCCGTATCAGAATTGATTTAGCCCAATTGAATACTTTTGCACAATATACCCATTTCAAGATGGAAACATTTGAAACGGCTAAGCAACTGTTTTCCAGAGGATACTTCATGGCCTGCATCGACCTAAAGATGCATACTATTCAGTACCTATACATAAACATCACCGTAAATACTTAAAATTTGTCTGGATGGGGCAGCTAAGGCAGTATAAAGCATTACCTAATGGACTTACAACTGCCCCCAGGTTATTTACCAAAATACTAAAACCAGTATTGGCAAGATACGAAGACAAAACCACATAGTCATGGCATATCTTGATGACATTCTGATTGTGGGAAAAACTATGGAATTAGCTAAATCAGCTATGACAGCTACCAAGTCACTGTTTGAAAAACTGGGGTTCGTCATCCATCCAGACAAATCAAAGTTAAACCCTTCTGTGATTATGGACTACCTGGGATTCACGGTTAACACCAATCATATGATTATCACTTTCCCAATGAAACAAAGTAACAGACATTATAGAGCCATGTAATAGCCTTGCTCAGGCTAGGAAACCGACTATTAGACATGCTGCCAAGGTGATTGGAAAACTTGTAGCTACATTTCCAGCTGCACAATTTGGACTATTACATTACCAAAATTTGCAAAGAGCAAAGATCTCAGCATTAAAAACAAATGCTGGACATTTTGACAGACCTATGCAGCTACCAAACAAAGCAAAAGATGAGCTACAATGGTGGATTATCAACATTTGTGATTGTTTCAATCCCATCATAGTGTCAAACCCGTCAGTCGTGTTACAAACCGACACAAGCGCCCAGGGCTGGGGAGCTACCGACACCACTTCAACCACTTGTGGCGGCAGATGGATTTGCATGAATCTACTATACTCCAATCACAAGGTATAAACTATTTGGAAATGCGAGGAGCAGTTCATGGACTGCGGGCTTACTACACGAACATGCATCATACGCATGTCCATCTACAAATAGATAATACCACAGTGGTGGCATATTTAAACCATATGGGTGGTATCAAGTCGATATCTTGCAATGAATTGGCAAACATAATTTGGCACTGGTGTATTGAAATAAATATTTGGATATCAGCTACATACCTTCCGGGTAAGCTCAATATAGTGGTGGACACCAGGTCACCAATATTCAATGACAACACCGAGTGGATGTTGAACCCCCAAATAATTGCTAATATTATAGCCAAGTATGGAACACCAGATATCGACCTCTTTGCGTCCAGGTTGAACCATCAGATACCAACATATGTCTCTTGGGAACCAGATCCTGGGGCAATAGCGATGGACGCGTTCTCGCTACATTGGGGGAAATTGTTCTTCTATGCATTTCCCCATTTCTGCCTCATCAGTCGGGTATTACAGAAAATCCAGCTAGACTCTGCATCTGGTATTCTGATAATGCCCGACTGGCCCACTCAACCATGGTACCCGGTGACCCTCGATATGGTGAAGGAACCATGGGTGCAGGTTCCTAAATGCCCGAATCTAGTGACCCATCCCATAACTGGGGAAAGTCATCCGTGCCATGGTCATCTGAACCTGTTGGCTTGCAGGTTCTGAAGAGGCCGTTACTGGGATTCGGGCTGTCAACAAGGACCATGGATATCAACACAGCATCGTGCAGAGAGTCCACGAGGAAGCAGTACCTCACCCATGTAAGAAAATGTGAGGCCTTCTGTTCCCGGACCAACACCACCTACAACTCTGCTACGATCACTGATGTGCTGGAATTCCTCACGGGCCTTCACTATGGTGAGGGCCATAGCTACAGTGCCATCAACAGTGCCAGAAGCGCATTGTCATCCTACCTCAATCTCGGGGTAGGATCCTACCAGCTGGTATCGAAACTTATGAGGGGTATTTTTAATCCTAACCCTCCCTGACCACGCTATAATATGACCTGGGACATTGGGGTTGTGTTGTCCCTACTCAGGAGGTGGTCACCAGTTTCAGATTTACCACTGGATAAACTCACCTTCAAAGTGGTGATGTTAATGGCACTGATCACAGCTCAACGGGTCCAGACCCTCCACAAACTAAAATTGGACAGGATGGTCTCGACCTCCACCAAAGTAACCTTCTTTATAGATGAGTTACTCAAACATCAGAGACCTGGGACAACAGGTCTGAAATTGGAATTCCGAGCATACCCCGTTGCTGTACGACTCTGCATAACCACCTATCTCCGACATTACATTAATGTCACCCAAAACATCAGGAGAATGTCTGTTCATCAGTTTCAAAAACCCACATCACAGGGTGACGGTGCAGACTATTTCCATGTGGCTCAGGGTGGTATTGGGTGCAGCAGGTGTAGACACTGACATTTTTAAATTTCATTCTACTAGGGCTGCATCCACATCAGCGGCGAGGACCATGGAGGGTATCATGTCCTCGCAACAGCAGGTTGGGCCAGTGAAAGAACATTTCAACTTTTCTATAACAAACTTGTGGCCGCTCCCGCAACGTTTGCAGATTCAGTTTTAAGTGCTGTTCCCTAAACGTTTCCCCGAATTCAGGGTTTTTTGTTTGTATTAATAAATACCTTATTATTTTTCAGCTTTGTTCAAGTCTGAAATATGTTAACATACTTCCTCCAGTAGGACTCACGTGACTCCAAAGTAAAATAGTAAGATTAAATGAGAACTTACCATTTTGAAGTTTGATCCTTATTTTATGAGGAGTTACGATGAGGGATGTTGTGCCCTCTGCTCCCAACCCTCTATAATAAGGTCAACTGGTATATTAGTGTCCCTAAATTTTACTATCTCCAGTCAGTGCTGCTATCTGTGATTTCACACCGCTGCTTTGAAGAATGTGGTGCATGCGTGCTGTCGGGGTCTTCACAAAATCCCTCATCGTAACTCCTCATAAAATAAGGATCAAACTTCAAATTGGTAAGTTCTCGTTTAATCTTACTATTCTCTTCTGCACCTCTCTATCATTAACATATTCTTCCTGTAGACTGGGAACCAGAACATTGGACAATACTCCAAGTGTTGCCTAACACATTTTGTACAGCAGCAACATGACATCCCCATTCATATTCAGTGCCTCAGCCTGTGAAGGCGAGCACACCAAATGCCTATTTTGCCATCTTATCCACATGAGTCACAACCTTCAGCTCCCAGAAAGTTCTGACACATGTAGATAAGCTGGTGAGGCAAACTCCAAGGTCTCGCTGTATGCCAATACCCCTGATGCCTGCTATTTTCTTTGAATATCCTACTATTATTTGTCGTGCCAAAGTCGACTACATGACATTCATCTGGGTTAAGATCCAGCGCCCCCCGCTTCACCCAGTATTCCAGCTGAACTAAATCCCGTTGCCTCCTTAGATAACTTTCTATGACTGTTTTTGTATTGCCTGAAAACTTATTTGCAAAGGAAAACGTTGGGAACTATAGAACAGTGAGCATAACATCTATGGTAGGCAAGTTACTGGAGAAGATTCTGAATTATAAGATATATATGCCTTTGGATAGACAGGGGCTAATTAGGGATAGTCAATATGGTTTTGTATGTGGGAGATCACGTCTCAGAAATTTGATTGAATTTTTGGAAAAAGTAACCAAGATGGTTGATGGGGGCAAGGCCGTAAATATTGGACTACAATAAGGCCTTTGATAAGATCCCGCATGGTAGATTGCTCTGGAAGATTAGATCGCATGGTGTCCAGGGAGAGCTAGCTGCCTGGATATAGAACTGCTAATTTATCAAAAATTACACCTCGCATGCGCAGATTGGTTTCCTCTCCTGTCAATCACCGCCACGGCTGGGATGGTGACGCCCCTTCCTGCACCATCGCTGCACCATCGCCGCACCATCGCTGCACCATTGCGCCTTCTTGCCCCCCTGGCCTGGCAAAGTGAATATAGAGTGGAAGGAGTTGAGTGAACAGCACCAACTCACCCCGGTGCTGGCGATGCGGGGCTTGGGCGCTGATGATCTGGGGCCTGGGCGCTGGGGCTGGCTCTGAGGCCGACGGCTGCAACCTTGAGATCCTGGGGAGGTGAGGAGGGAGAGTGGGGGGTTTGACAATAGACAATGGACAATAAGTGCAGGAGTAGGCCATTCGGCCCTTCGAGCCAGCACCGCCATTCAATGTGATCATGGCTGATCATCCCCATTCAGTACCCCGTTCCTGCCTTCTCTCCATATCCCCTGACTCTGCTATTTTTAAGAGCCCTATCTAGCTCTCTCTTGAAAGCATCCAGAGAACCTGCCTCCACTACCCTCTGAGGCAGAGAATTCCACACTCGCCACTCTCTGTGAGAAAAAGTGTTTCCTGTGATTGAGGAAATTTCCGAATTTCAAAACCCGCGGATCTACGGAGAAATCTATCTCTTCCTCTTTTTCATTTTTTCCCTTTCTCATGTCTAGTGGGGGAGGAGGGGGATAGAGGGAGAGGAGAACCCTGCTCAGTTAGGGGCTATGGCTGAGTGGTGGAATATTGCATTGCTGGAACGGGTTGCATTGGGGGAGTGGAATCACAAATTCCTCTCTCCCCTCCTCACAATAACTTGTTTATTGCCTCCCCCAGCACCGTCGGAAGCCGCGGGGGGGGGGGGGGGGGGGTTCAGTGGAGGTCCTGGTCCCGTCTCTCTCTACCCCGTCACTCTCCCCTCTCCTCCACCCACCCTCTGCGGCAATGGCGGCCCCGTTTACCCATCCCCCAGAGACTATCTCCTCAGCAGCTTCCTTTGTGGTACTTCCACTGCCTTCTCAGTGGAAATCGTCCCCTCCAGCTCATCGAAGCTCATGGTGCCCACCTCCCCCCCCCCCCCCCTCCCCCCCTGGCAGGAAGCAGGCAGACAGGAGGGCATTGCAGGGACGGGTCGAGTGGCAGCAGCGGGCGGGCGGACAGGGGCCGAGCAGCAGCAACGGGTGGTCGTACAGGATGGGGACGAGCCGAGTGGTGGCTGAATGGGCAGAGGGAGGGAGGGAGAGTCAGGTTGCATGGTGGCCGAGCAGTTTGCTGCGGAGTTTGAGTAACACACACACACACACACACACACACACACACACACACACACACACACACACACACACCACACACACACACACCACACACACCACACACACACACACACACACACACACACACACACACACACACACACACACACACACACACACACACACACACACACACACACACACACACGATGCAAATTGGTCCAATCGTCAAGTCAATGGGATCTAAACCACAGCTAACAATGAATGACCTGTGGAGGAAGGAACTGCAGATGCTGCTTTTTATGGATGGATGGAGGGAGTGACTGAGGGCAGGGGAAAGGAGAGGGACGGAGAGGTGAGGGAGGGATTAGGGGAGGGGAGGAGGAGACGGGAAATATCCTGAGGAGGTGAGGAGGGAGAGTGGGGGGATTGAGGGATAGGAGTAGTTAGGGAGGGAGAGTGGGGGAGGAGGGGGAATAGAGCGAGAGGAGGGGGAGTGAGTGAGGTAGGGAGTGGGCAATAGAGGGAGTGGAGGGATAGTGGGGGGAATATGGGAGGTGAGAAGTGGGGATAGGGGAGTATGGAGGGGAGAGGAGTTATGGAGGGAGGGAGACAATAGACAATAGACAATAGGTGCAGGAGTAGGCCATTCAGCCCTTCGAGCCAGCACCGCCATTCAATGTGATCATGGCTGATCATCCCCAATCAGTACCCCGTTCCTGCCTTCTCCCCATATCCCCTGAGTCTGCTATCTTTAAGAGCCCTATCTAGCTCTCTCTTGAAAGCATCCGGAGAACCCGCCTCCACCGGCCTCTGAGGCAGAGAATTCCACAGACTCACAACTCTCTGTGAGGAAAAAGTGTTTCCTGGTCTCTGTTCTAAATGGCTTACCCCTTATTCTTAAACTGTGGCCCCTGGTTCTGGACAACCCTAACATCGGGAACATGTTTCCTGCCTCTAGCGCGTCTAAACCCTTAACAATCTTATGTGTTTGAATAAGATAACCTCTCATCCTTCTAAACCCCAGAGTGTACAAGCCCAGCCACTCCATTCTCTCAGCATATGACAGTCCCGCCCGGGAATTAACCTTGTAAACCTACGCTGCACTCCCCCAATAGCAAGAATGTCCTTCCACAAATTAGAGGAGGGAGGGAGTGACTGAGGGTAGGTGAAAGAAGAGCGAGGGAGAGGTGAGGGAGGGATTAGGGGAGGGGAGGAGAGAGGGGAAAGAAGAGGGAGGGTGATGCTGAGGGGGAGGGAGTGCTGGGGGATGAGGGGAAATGAGCCGTGCCTGGACCGTTGGGGGCTATGCGTGAGTGGTGCAATATTGCGTTGGGGGGACGTGTTGCATTGGGGGAACAGGTAAGTGTCGTAATATTGCATTGGGGAACGGGTTGCATTGCGGGACCAGGCTTCCCGTGTGACACGGACCCAACTGGACCTTCCTAGTCTAGTTGAAGCTTTAAATGTGAAGAGAGACACAAAATGTTGGAGTAACTCAGTAGGACAGGTGGCATCTCTGGAGAGAAGGAATGGGTGATGTTTCAGGTCGAGACCCTTCTTCAGACTGATGTCAGGGGTGTGGGTGGTATAGAGATAAAATGTAGTCGGAGACTGTAAGACTGGTCAGAGAACTGGGAAGGGGGAGGAGATGGAGAGAGCGAAAGCAAGGGCTACATGAAGTTAGGCAAGTTAATGTTCACACCGTTGGGCTTTAAGCTACCCAAATGAAATATGAGGTGCTGTTCCTTCAATTTGCACTGGGCCTCACTCTGACAATGGAGGAGGCCCAGGACAGAAACATGGAAACATAGAAAATAGGTGCAGGAGTAGCCTGCACTGCCATTCAATATTATCATGGCTGATCATTCAACTCAGTATCCCGTACCTGCCTTCTCTCCATACACCCTGATCCCTTTAGCCACAAGGGCCACATCTAATTCCTTCTTGAATATAGCCAATGAACTGGTCTCAACTATCTTCTGTGGCAGAGAATTCCAGAGGTTCACCACTCTCTGTGTGAAAAATGTTTTTCTCATCTCGGTCCTAAAAAATTTCCCCCTTATCCTTAAACTATGACCCCTTGTCCTGGACTTCCCCAACATCGGGAACAATCTTCCTGCATCTAGCCTGTCTAACCTCTTAAGAATTGTGTATGTTTCTATAAGATCCCCCTCAATCTTCTAAATTCTAGCGAGTACAAGCCAAGACTATCCAGTCTTTCTTCATATGAAAGTCCTGACATCCCAGGAAGTGGTCTGGTGAACCTTCTCTGTGCTCCCTCTATGGCAAGAATGTATTTCCTCAGGTTTGGAGACCAAAACTGTATGCAATACTCCAGGTGTGGTCTCACCAAGACCCTGTACAACTGTAGTAGAACCTCCCTGCTCCCATACACAAATCCTTTTGCTCTGAATGCTAACATACCATTCGCTTTCTTCACTGCCTGCTGCACCTGCATGCCTACTTTCAATGACTGGTGTACCATGACACCCAGGTCTCGTTGCATCTCCCCTTTTTCTAATCGGCCACCATTCCAATAATAGTCTACTTCCCTGTTTTTGCCACCAAAGTGGATAACATCACATTTACCCACATTATACTGCATTTGCCATGCATTTGCCCACTTAGCCAGCCTATCCAAGTCACCTTGCAGCCTCCTAGCATCCTCCTCACAGTTAACACTGCCCCCCAGCTTTGTGTCATCTGTAAACTTGGAGATGTTGCATTCAATTCCCTCGTCCAAATCATTAATATATATTGTAAATAGCTGGGGTCCCAGCACTGAGCCTTGCGGCACCCCACTAGTCACTGCCTACTCTTCACTTCCTGTTTGCCAGCCAGTTCTATATCCACATCAATACTGAACTCCCAATACCGTGTGCTTTAAGTTTGTATACTAATCTCTTATGTGGGACCTTGTAGAAAGCCTTCTGAAAGTCTAGATATAACACATCCACTGATTCTCCCTTATCCACTCTACTAGTTACATCCTCGAAAAATTCTATAAGATTCGTCACACATGATTTCCCTTTCGTAAATCCATGCTGACTTTGTGCAATGATTTCACCACTTTCCAAATGTGCTGCTATCCCATCTTTCATAACTGACTAGCAATTTCCCCATTGCCGATGTTAGATTAACTGGTCTGTAATTCCCCGTTTTCTCTCTCCCTCCCTTTTTAAAAAGTGGGGCTACATTAGCTACCCTCCAATCCTCAGGAACTACTCCAGATTCTAAAGAGTTCCTGAGGATCTACTTTCTTAAGTACTCTGGGATGCAGCCTATCTGGCCCTGGGGATTTATCGTCCTTTAATCGATTCAATTTACCTAACACCACTTCCTGGCTAACCTGGATTTCACTCAGTTCTTCCATCTCATTTGACCCACGATCCCCTGCTATTTCCGACAGATTATTTATGTCTTCCTTAGTGAAGATAGAACCCAAGTAATTCAATTGGTCTGCCATGTCCTTGTTCCCCATGATTAATTCACCTGTTTCAGACTGCAAGGGAACTAATCTTTTTCTCTTCACATATCTATAAAAACTTTTGCCGTCAGTTTATATGTTCCCTGCCAGTTTTCTTTCATAAGATCAGTGTGGGAATGGGATACAAAGTTGAAATGCTGAGCAATCGGGAGATCAGGTAGGTTTTGGCAGACTAAGCAGAGGTGATCAGCGAAATGATCACTGAGCTTGCGTTTGGTCTTGCCGATATACACCTGAAACAGTGGATACAGTAGATGAGGTTGGAGGAGGTGCAAGTGAATGTGTGATATGTGATATAGCTATTTTTTCATCTTTATTTTTAAGTAAATGTGATATAGCTATTAGTAATTCGAATTAAAAACATGGAACAGTATACTTCTTCAGAAAATAGTAAAAGAACATGGGGTGTAAAGTGCTGCAGGTCAGGCAGCTTCTCTGGAGGACATGGATAGGTGTTATTTTAGGTCGAGACTTTTCTTCAGACAAGGGATAGTGCTACTACAAGTAGTTGAAAAAATAGCTGCCTTTAAACATATGAGGGAGAACAATGCAGATAATGATGTTGTTAAGGTCAGATAAATTTGAGTAAAAGAAACCTCATTAGTTTTAACAGCACTAGAACAAACCAATTGTGCCAAATGGCTTCATTTGTTGCTGTGAAACCAACATAGTTTTGTCACATTTTCTCAGTAGATAGTTACAATATTAGAATCAAAGAGCATGGAATCAGACCCTTCAGCCCACCAAATCTGCAATAATTGCCAAGAATCAATAATGAATGCTTGATGGTCACTGTAGATTTGGTGGGCTGAATGGTCTGTTTTCATGTCATTTGACTTTAATATTTAGATCCCATTTTAGTCTCCATATTTCCCGCTTACTTCCCACAAGATTTTACCACTCACCTGCATATTGAGGATAATTTACAGTTGCCAATTAGTCTGTGAACACACACATTTTTAGGATGTGGGAGGAAACCGGAGCATCCACAAAAAAACCCAGGGAGTTTTGTCACCGGGAAACTGCAACCTTCCCACCAGAAGTCAATGGTGCCATGTGTTCAGGATTCAGGGGAATGTTACTTGTTATTTGCCGATTAAGGTCACTATTCTAGATATTCTATGATTATCCTTTCTTTCCCCATAATATTTGTACCTGGCAGGAAAATCTCAGACAGCCTGGCGCTGCTGAGAGATACCATTGTCTACGTGCAGGACAGACGGGTGGATGCCTGCCTAGTCAGCTTGGACCAGGAGAAGGCCTTCGACAGGATATCGAACACGTCCATGAGGGACGTGCTCACCAAAATGGGCTTTGGGAAGGGAATGACGAATTGGATCTAACTGTTCTACACTGATATCTGTAGTGCAGTCCAATTCAATGGGTGGGAATCACACAGCTTCCCCATCAGCTCTGGAGCCAGGCAGGGTTGCCCTCTTTCCCCTGTCTTGTTTGTCTGTTGTATTGAACCTTTTGCCGAGTCCATCAGGATGGATGTGAGCATAACAGGAGTGACATTGCCAGGCAGTGGGGGCACTCAGGTCAAAACATCCCTGTACATGGACGATGTCGCCGTCTCCTGCTCAGATCCAGGGTCGGTCCGCAGATTGATCAGCGTCTGCAAACAGTTTGAGTCGGCCACGGGAGCCTGGGTGAACCGCACAATGAGCGAGGCCATGCTCTTTGGCAACTGGCTCGACTGATCTTCCGTCCCCTTCACCATCAAGCCTGGCTACTTGCGGGTGCTGGGAATCTGGTGCGGGGGGGGGGGGAGAGGGGGGGGGGGAGAGGGGGGGGCGGAGGCATGTGACAAGAATTGGCTGTAGCAGATAGCCAAGGTGGGGAAGAAACTGGAGCTGTGGAAGCAGTGCTCCCTCTCTATAACGGAAAAAAAATTGGTCATCAGGTGTGAGGTACTCTCGGTTGTCCTTGGCGCAACTGGGGCCTGTCCCTCCCTCCTACACCACAGGGATCATCTGGACCATCTTCCAGTTCATCTGGGGGTCGAGGAGGGATCGGATGGGATTAGCCACAATGCACAAGTCAACAGACAACGGGGGTAAAAGCGTGCCCAACGTCGCCCTCACCCTGATGGCCACCTTCGTGTGTGGCTGCATCAGGCGGAGCGTAGAGCCAAGACACGTGGGCACCAAATGGCACTACCTACTGAGGTTCTACCTGTCCCCAGTGTTGCGAAGTATAGGCCCGGCGCAGGTGCCACGAAATGTGCCAGTCAGCTGGACATTGCCGCACCATCTCTCGCTCATGGAAAGGTTCTTCCAGACCGACACCTTTGACCACAAGTCCATCGGGCAGTGGTCAGCACGGAACGTCCTGCAGGCACTGCAGGGAAATGACTCCATGGATCCGGCGACGTGGTTCCCAGAACAGGCTGCCTAGCTGTCTGGTGAAATGCCTCGTCGCCAGAACTCACCAACAAGCACCAGGACCTGGCTTGGCTGGCAGTGAGGGGAGCAGGTCCTTCCGCTGCTGGACATGGGGGGCAGGGTGTGGTGGAGACGTCCCTCAAAATAAGGGAAGAGATTCCACGCCAGTGGGCCACATGAGTGGTAAGGATGGGGGAAATAATTGGTGTAATTTGTGTAGCCAGTATTGAATGTTTGTATAGCCTCCAAGAATGTCGGATGAATGTTTTGCATGGTTCCTATATTGTATATATTTATTACTTGAATGAGGTTTATTTTGAAAGTTAACAATAAATAAATAAATAAATCTATGAGCACATTCAACTCTACCTCAAAAAGCTCAGGTACATCAGGAGTGTCCCACTTGCATATATGTCTTGTCAAGTTCCATACAATTGTCTCAGAGAACAATTAAGATGTATCAAGATCTCGGAATTTGGTATGAGGAATAAATACTTTTGTAGATCCAGGATTCCCGATAATTGGCCTTGCAAATTTTTAATAAATTAAAAGCCTTGGGACATTACTCTCACTGAATTGTATTAAAATCTGTAATATAATTAATACAGATACTTCCAATTACTTTTAATTTCAATTTCAAGTACTTTTAATACTTTCAACCCAGTTTGAATTGAAATGTAATGAAAGAAAACGGAACAATACCAGATAAGTGTTGATTCTGCTTCCCTCCTTCAGGGCAGCAACTTAGTGAATATGGAAAAGGAAGACTGTCACATTGATGGCATTAGGGATTCCCTTCTGTGCTTAGTGCTCAACTGGTGTCAGTACAATATCTTTCCATCTAACTGATATCACATTCGATCCAGTTCTTCAAATTGCAATGGATGGAAAATGGAACAAAGTTCCCCTTCCTTGCAATTTCCTCCTTCACATAAAAAACACTGGTTCCTCATCTACTTAAATATGCTAGAGATGCTCTCCTACACCTACATCTTGACTTCATAATGATCCACTAGTTTAATATAACATAGAAAGATAATCTTGCCTTCTCTGCGGGGTTGGGTGGCTTGGCGAAATTTGGCTCCACACAGTTAATAGTATGACTTTTGAGCTGAGCTCCAGCACATGTGTCCACAACTGTGCTTGTTCTAATTATTCTGTCATTTTGGAGTGAAATCTGTAAAAATTGCAACAAAAGAAAAAATGATAGGCAGTTCATGACACATGCTGAGAAAGTATATCCATAACTGCATATTTAATGATTCTCATCTCTAAAACCTAAGGGTTGATTTACACAATTTCCCATTTTGCCCTGCGGTGGCGTGGTGGTAGAGTCGCTGCTTTACAGCGCCAGTAATCCGGGTTCGATCCTGACTACAGGTGCTGTCTGTACGGAGTTTTCTTTCTTGTGCGGGAGGTAACTGGAGCACCCGGGGAAAACAACAAAGACGTACAGGTTGTCCGTTAATTGGCTTCGGTAACATTTGAAAATAGTCCCTAGTGTGTAGGATAGTGCTGGTGTACAGGAATCGCTAGTCGGAGCGGACTTGGTAGGCTGAAGGGCCAGTTTCAACGCTGCATGTCTAAACTAAACTAAATTAATATTCACATAAACAAGTTCATAAAATATCTCTGGATTTGAATGTTAATGTAAAATAAAGCAGAAGATTCAGGATAAAATTAAGGAGGCTAAGGACTTTTTTACCATCGTGGTAATTGTTAGTGCCGATAAATCATTCCAGCCCACAGAGAAATACATTTAAATTATGGAATATTATTGATATCTATTGTTTTTCTTACCTTTCCTTTATTTTAATTCTCTTCTCTATTTTTTAATCCAACATTTTGTGCTTTACTATATCCACAAATTCAACATCAACTAACCCCGCTTAGATACTCCAGCAGTTTGCCTGCTTCTCAAGTAGCATAATGATCTTACTTAGCTTAATTTAATCAATTCATGTAACATTTACAAAATAGCCAGTGCACATAAGCCAAAAGCAATTCACACCTGCAACTGCAGAGGAATGTTTCCACCAATGGATCCAGGGAAATAAATACTGCCTGATGTGAATATTGGCTTTGAAAATTCAATAAATTGAGGTAAAAGGTAAAACATGAACAGACTTTTGTCCAGATGGCAAATTTACAGAACAAAACAAGATAGTAAATCTGAAATTGGAGTTACAATTTAACTGTAATAATGTCATATTTGTAATGTAATGCCTTCGATTACTTTAATAATGTCAAGTCCAACCAATTTTAATGTGAAAGTGGGTATAGATGTCATTAGATGTCATTTATAAATTGGCTTCAGTGGTTCATTTGGGTACATTAGATTTATTTTGAAAATTAAGCATTAGGTGTTATGAGAACATCAGCTAATTCAAGTGCCTGAATGGGCATCTACTAAGGAACATGCACTTTGTACAAGACATTGGTAAGGCCATATTTGGAGTACTGTATTAAGTTTTGGTGACCCTGGTGTAGGAAGGATGTCACAAAGCAGAATCGAGTAGAATCAAAGATTTACGAGGCTGTTGTCAGGATTTGAGGGGCTGAATTCAAGGGAGAGTTTAGGCAGGCTAAGACTTTATTCCTTGGAGCACAGGAGGTTGAGAGGTTATCTTATAGAGGTGTATAAATTCATGAGGGGAATAGATAAGGTGAATGCTCAGAGTCTTTTACCCAGGATAAGTTGAATCAAAAACCGGAGGACACATGTTTAAGGTAAGAGGGATAAACTTCAATATGAACCTAAGGGGTAAATTTGCACTCAGATGGTGATAGGGATATGGGACGAGCTACCAGAAGAGATAGTTGAGGCAGGTTTTGTAACAGCATTTAAATGACATTTGGACAGGTACACGGACTGGAAAGGTTTAAGACAATATGGGCCAAACACATGCAAATGGGACTAGATGAAGAAGGATCTCGACCCAAAACGTCACCCATTCCTTCTCTCCAGAGATACTGCCTGACTCTCTGAGTTACTCCAGCATGTTGTGTCTATCTTTTGGGACTAGCTTAGATGGGGGATCTTGGTGGGCTTGGATAAGTGGATCAAAGGGCCTGTTTCCGTGCTGTATGACTCTATGATTCTCTCCTTTGGTTGATCCTTGTACTCTGTAGCAGTTAGCATGAGGGTCGGAGTGGGGAAGTGGCCTTCCTGGAGGGAAAATACAAATATCAGTTGGGTCATAAGAACCCCAAGAACACAAGGAGTAGGAATAAAATGGGTGCTTTCAGAGATAGACATAAAATGTTGCAGTAACTCAACGGGCCAGGCAGCATCTCTGGAGAAAATGGACAAGTGACTCTCGAGTCGGGGCCCTTCTTTAGACTAATTGTAGTAGGGAGAGTGGGGAAAAAACTGGAAGCAAGAAAAAATAGGACAAATCAGGGATGGTAATATATGACCTCAAGCAAGGAGCTTATCTGATAGGCCGATTGTTGGAAAGAGACAGATGTGAACCCAAGAGGCGATACATTGTTACAAACTGTGGAACTGGCAAATGGACATTTAGTGGATGAAAGGGAGGGGAGTGTTAAAGGACAGTGAATCTCATGGGCTATTTAAATGTACATATATTTCTTCTACAAGGAATCCGCCTGTGAAGCCAAATGAGAAGCAGTTGGAGCAGCTCGATATTTAAGGTCAAAAAGTCAACTGCTTCGTGAGTAGCAGCACAAATACAGCTCAGCACACTAGGGAAAACGACAAGATCATGACTGAGAAGCTACCAACAAGCTATTCATCAAAGGTCTGGAGCATTATTCTCTCAGAAATCTCTCACAGATTTACGTAATGTGACAACTTTTGCAAGTAATGCCGCAAAGAATTGAGGAACACGTTAGGATGAAAAAGTACACAGAAGCTACTGAGTTTTTTTCGGCACTTGCAGACTTCAGTTTGAAGTGCAGAATATCAACGTGAACAGCAACAAATCTTTTCATTGAATTATGTGAAATTTCCAGCCAATTAAGAGATCTTCATGAGTAGATTTTAGCTTTGCGTGATGGTGTGAAAATGAGCATGACCCAGTTAGTAACATGTGGGCTTGTATTTTCATTCAACATTAAGGCCAAAGAAATCCAGAGCACTGTATAAAATATAACTGAACCTTTATTGTCCATTTTACACAGATGCATAGTCAAGGTATTACCAGAAGGCTCCAATAACTTGCTGTATTGTTTCATCATTCACAACTGTCTGACCTACCAAAAGGTTTAAAAAGAAAAATTCTTGGGATATGGAAAGCACTAGCATGGATGCAGTTAATACCCATACTACCCAAGGTTAACAAGCGGCAACAAAATGTCAGTTTAATAATGTCTATAGCAGAGTACTCATTTGGTAATATCATCAACATAAATTTTAATGTTACTAACTATATTATTGTGATTTGTTGCTATAGAGATAACAGTGCCCTCTTAGTTATGTAGGCCACGAGAGCTGCACTCAGTTTTTGGCGGATTCAGCTCTGCTCAAAAAATCTTTTATCGTAATGGTTTCCTAGCAACATGAGTTGGTGTTCATCTTGAGTACACAACACGTGATGTCACTGCAAAGGTCTCAATAGAGATTTGTGTGAATTATTTTCATCATGGAGCTCCTCTCCATTACGCTTCATCCTTTCCAATATATTGCTATTAACCAAAGGTATTAGGGAATGTGATGAGAAGTTGAGGTAATGAAGTTTGAGTGTGGATCAGGGACAAGACAATAGACAATAGGTGCAGGAGTAGGCCATTCTCCCCTTCGAGCTGCACCGCCATTCAATGTGATCATGGCTGATCATCCCCAATCAGTACCCCGTTCCTGCCTTCTCCCCATATCCACTGGCTCCGCTATCTTTAAGAGCCCTATCTAGCTCTCTCTTGAAAGTATCCAGAGAACTGGCCTCCACCGCCCTCTGAGGCAGAGAATTCCATAAACTCACAACTCTCTGAGTTAGATAGAGCGTTAGGGGCCAGTGGAGTCAAGGGATATGGGGAAAAAGCAGGCACGGGTTATTGATAGCGGACGATCAGCCATGAATGGCGTTACTCTTCGAAGGATCGAATGGCCTCCTCCTGCACCTATTTTCTATGTTTCTATGTTTCTATATTTCTCTGTGAGAAAAAGTGTTTCCTTGCCTCCGTTGTAAATGGCTTACCCATATTCTTAAACTGTGGCCTCCCCCAACATCGGGAACATGTTTCCTGCCCCTAGCATGTCCATACCCTTACGAATTGTATATGTTTCAATAAGATATCCTCTCATCCTTCTAATCTCCAGAGTGTACAAGCCCAGCCGTTAAATTCTCTCAGCATATGACAGTCCCGCCATCCCGGGAATTAATCTTGTAAACCTTCGCTGCACTCCCTCAATAGCAAGATGTCCTTCCTCAAATTAGGGGTCTCACTAGGGCCCTGTACAACTACAGGAGGACCTCTTTGCTCCTATACTCGACTCTTATTATTAAGGCCAACATGCCATTCGCTTTCTTCACTGCCTGCTGTACCTGAATGCTTATGCCTCTGTCCCGCTTAGGAAACCTGAACGGAAACCTCTGTGACCTTGCGCCCCACCCAACGTTTCCGTGAGGTTCCCGGAGGTTTTGGCCACTCTCCCTAATAGTTGAAAGTGGTTTCCGCGTAGTCGAGGCTTTTCTATGTTCCTGCGATTATTTAAACAAAATCAAAACCGGCCTTGGCTAAAAATAGGTTTGGTCGAAGCAGTGGAGTGGGGTCGCTATTTACTTGCAGGCAGTCGAAGGCAATCTCCTTCACTGACCGGCCATTTTGATTGGCTCATTGGGGTTTTCAGCAAAGATCCTGTAGGATCTTTGGTTTTCAGGACCTAGAAGATCCGCCGGAAGGTAAAATGCCCTTCTTAAAACTGTCTCCACCCCTTCTCCCCCCCCCCTTCTCTCCCCCCCCTTCTCTCCCCCCCTTCTCTCCCCCCCTTCTCTCCCCCCCCTAATGTTGCTAATGTTACTTTGAATCCCTTCATCCAAATCATTGATGTATATTGTAAATAGCTGCGGTCCCAACACCGAGCCTTGTTGTAACCCACTAGTCATTGCCTGCCATTCTGAAAGGGACCCGTTAATCCCTACTCTTTGTTTCCTGTCTGCCAACCAATTTTCTATCCCTGTCAGCATTCTGCCCCCAATACCATGTGCCCTAATTTTGCTCACCAATCTCCTATGTGGGACCTTATCAAATGCTTTCTGAAAGTCCAGGTACACTACAGCCACTGGCTTTCCCTTGTCCATTTTCCTAGTTACATACACAAAAAATTCCAGAAGATTAGTCAAGCATGATTCCCCCTTCGTAAACCCATGCTGACTCGTACCGATCCTGTTACTGCTATCCAAATGTGTGGCTATTTCATCTTCTATAATTGACTCCAGCATCTTCCCCACCACCGATGTCAGGCTAACTGGTCTATAATTCCCTGTTTTCTCTCTCCCGCCTTTCTTAAAAAGTGGGATAACATTAGCTACCAATCACATTGAATGAAAGAAATAATCTCATACTCTCCCGACATCGGGAACATGTTTCTTGCCTCTAACATGTCACAACACTTCATAATCTTATATGTTTCAATGAGATATCCTCTCATCCTTCTAAATTCCAGAGTGTACAAGCCCAGCCTCTCCATTCTCTCAGCATATGACAGTCCCACCGTCCCTGGAATTAACCTTGTGAACCTACTCTGCACTCCCTCAATACAAGAATGCCCTTTCTCAAATTTGGAGACCCAAAACTGCACACAATACTCCAAGTGTGGTCTCACAAGGGCCCTGTACAACTGCAGAAGGAGCATTCAGAGGTCAGAGCATTCACTAACAAAACACGATAATGCTCAAAATTAACTGCAGATTTTTTCTAAGAGTTGTAGTAATGTGCTTTACAATGCCTTTTTTGTCTTACCAGTCTGCATTTGGTAGCTGCAGCAAACCCAAATGCATAATGCTCACCTTTGTGATTGCATTCAATAACAATGGTTAAGTGTCAGTGATTCCACTTACATCCAAAACGAAACTCTTGATAGTCAGCATTTACAGGGTATTTAATAAACCGCTGTTCCTGACATTGAACAGCATATCAGAGATATGGCAGGTGATGAGCCATGCACTAGACTGAAGCTGACAGCTGGTTCAAAACAAACCAGTGATCACCAGGGTTTTACTGGTTAACTTTCTATTGATCTGGTTTCAAGAATTAAATATCCTAATACATCGCCCATGTTTGGTTTCCTCATTCCCTCCCATCACATATCCATGCATTAACTCCTGACCCTGACCCAGTGGGGGAGCTGCTGAGAACAGAGGGGGACCCGGCGGGTTTGGTGGAAGGGGTTGGAGGGGGCTCCTGCCGCTGTGAGCGGCGGCAGGCAGCAGAGTTTGGTGAACTTTTGTCAGCGCCAAAATGTGGAGACACTTGGGTACTACTTAGGTGAGATCTGCTATATGATTTTACTGGGTTGTATGCAAAAAGTCGAATTTCTCAGTACCTAGGTACATGTGACAATAAAGTATCATTGAACCATTAAATCATTGAATCCCATCCACTTTGTGTATCTCAACAGTCAAACAATTCTGCTGGAGGCAGAAGCTGAGACAGGCCACAATTCATTACATGAATCAAGGCAAAAATAGCAGAGAAGCACAGGCAGCAGAGACGTATAGAAAATTAAAACTGGAGAGAGAAGTATAGAGAAAAGGATTGTGTTAAATGTAGATTAAAGAATAAAATGTATTTCTATGGGTGGTTATTGAGATGAAGCAGAGCAACAGTGTCTGGCAATAGAGATAGTAACAGTGGAGACACATTATTTGGGATCATATACAGTTGGTAAGGTTAGGAAAGCCTGGTTGATGAGAGATATTGAGATTATGGGTCAGGAAAAAAAGCCGACGTCAAATTTATGCAGACACGATAAAATGCAGACGTTGGAACCTTGATAAATGCAAAGTGTTAGAGAAACTCAGCAGCTAAGGCAGCATCTGTGGCGGAATGGAGTGACTACATTTTGAGTTCAAAGGTTTCAAAGGTCTTTTATTGTCACATGTACCAATTAAGGTACAGTGATATGCAAATTACCATACAGCCATACGAAAAAAAAACAAGACACACACTACATAGAAGTTAACATAAACATCCAGCACTGCAGATTTCCTACATTCCTCACTGCGATGGAAGGCAAAAAAAGTTCAATCTTCTTCCTCTTTATTCTTCTGCGGTCGGGGCAGTCGAACTATCCTTGGGGCAATCGAAGCTCCCGCAGCCAGCGGTCAAAGCTCCCGCGTCGGGGCAATCGAAACTTCCATGTCAGGGCGGTGGAAGATCCTGCGGCTTGGAGTTCCCAAAGTCTGTCTCTGACCGGAGACCACGAGCTCCATGATGTTAAGTCCGCAAGCACCCACAGTTGGAGCTCCGAGGTCGATCCCTGGCAAAGGGATCGTGGGCTCCGTTATTAATGTCCCATAGTCCCATGGGCTCCCCGCGACAGGGCTCTCAAATGTCCCTCTCCAGCAACGCCGCCAACTCCTTGATGTTAGGCCACAGTGCAGACGGAGATACGATACAGAAAACAAAATCACATCTCCCTCGGGGTAAGAGATTAGAAACTGTTTCCCCCAACCTCCCCACCCACATAAAACAAGCTAAAGAACACTAAAAACATACATTTAACACATACTATTATACTTCCACAAAAAAGGAAGGGACAGACAGACTGATTTCACCAAGTGACGCCGTACGATGGGAACCTCATCCTTTTCTTCTTTTGTTGTTTTTAGTCTGTTGTTAAATGTATGTTTTAGTGTATCTTTGTATTATTTGGGGGGTGGGGATCGACCTCGGGAGTTCCAACCGCGGGAGCCTGTGGATAACATTGCGGAGCTTGCAATTCCTTGTCAGGGATTGATGGGAGCTCCAAGCCACGGGAGCTTCATCCGCTCCGATCGCAGGAGCTTTGATCACCCCAACACTGGAGCTTCGATCTCCGGCTGCGGGAGGTTCGATTGCCCTAAATGCAGATGGTTCGACTGCCCCGACTGTGGGAGAAAAGGAGGGAAGAAGATAATACGCTATTGCATTACTTCAAAGTGCGCTGTGGTGAATGTTTATGTTAATTTTTATGTAGTTGTGCGTCTTATTACTTTTTTGGTATGAATGTATGGCAAATCAAATTCCTTGTATGTTTTTACATATTTTGCTAATAAATTAATTACAATTATTGATAGCGGGGGCAGGAAAAGAGGGGTGGAGGCAGGGTAAATCCTTGCAACTGTCATGGATGGGGGGGAGAGAGAGGAATTTTTCAGTAGATAGGCAATAGACTATAGGTGCAGGAATAGGCCATTCAGCCCTTTGAGCCAACACCGCCATTCATTATGATCATGGCTGATCATCCACAATCAGTACCCCGTTCCTGCCTTCTCGCCATATACCCTGAGTTCGCTATCTTTAGGAGCTCTATCTAACTCTCTCTTGAAAGCATCCAGAGAATTGGCCTCCACTGCCTTCTGAGACAAAGAAGTCCACAGATTCACACCTCTCTGGGAGAAAAAATGTTTCCTCATCTCCGTTCTAAATGGCCTACTCCTTAAGGGCCTGTCCTACAAGCATGCAACTCTATGCGATGAAAGCGATCAAACTAGAAGCGGGGGCCACGCGGAGGTCGGGTGATCCCCTGTACAGGGCCGTTCCCACCAGCATGCACCTGCATGCGGCAAGCGCGACCAATCCGGCAGCAGGGGCCGCGCGGAGGTCGGGTGAGTGGCGCAACGTGGCGCAAAGTGAGGTGAACTTGGAGCAAAGTCTAAGGTAAGTTCGCCAGGACAGAGAGGGGCACACAGAGAGGGGCACAGAGGCACACACACACAGAGGGCCACGGAGCCACACACATAGAGGGTCACGGAGGCACCTACAGATAAGTTCACGGAGGCACGATGTCGAGGCGGTGTGTAATGGGTCGAGGCGACTGCGAGTCGACAAGCTGTTGCCGCGCGGAATTTTTGAACATAGTCAGTTTTTCGGAGCCCCGCGCGATGTCGGGACGAACTCCACACAATTCCGCACGGCTCCGACGATCAAAGTGGGACCAGCCCCTCGACGCCGGACGGCTCAAGCGACCACGTTAAGTCGCGCTAATCGCATAGAGTTGCATGCTGGTAGGACAGGCCCTTTATTCTTAAACTGTGGCCCCTGGTTCTGGATCCTCCTCACATCGGAAACATGTTTCCTGCCGCTAGCAATTGGGGCAATCAAAATCTTATGTGTTTCAATAGGACTGGAGTAATGAGTGGAGTAAGTGGATGTAAAAAAGAGACAAAAGCGTGTCAGATAAGAAAAGGAGAGGAGGTGAACTAAACTGTGATCTATGAACTATCTTGGTTGCACTAGGGACATTCTTTGTTTATTATGTTATCTATGAGTTTTGTGTTTGCTCACAGTGGTTATGCTGCTGCAAGTAACATTTTAAATGTTCTAATTTTCAGTACATATGACAATTAAACACTTTAGGCTCTTGACATAAAGCTAGAGAGGTGGCGTGGCTGCAAGGAGCAAGGAGGTGAAGGGAAAGGACCAGAAACTTACATTTTACTTCGGAGCCACGTGAGTGACTTCGTGAAGACCCCGCCAGCTCGTTGACCGCATGTCATATCGTCGACCGCATGCGAAGTGACAGGCAGGGAGGAGGGTTGCTCCTCCACCGGAACGGACCTGCAGGTAAGGTTTTTTCTTTCAGGGACTCTGTGGGACAGAGTACCCCACCAACAGGCCCCCTCAAGAGGCTGACTGTGGACTGCGGACCGCGGGCAGTCAGTGGCGGCAGAACTCACCTAAGAAGTCGGGCAGCCCATTGTCCCATCAGGGTCCGGGCTCACAGACTCGCCGTTCGCGAGTAGCAACGGCAGAGCGGCAGCCCAACTTAAACACTGCATCCCGCAGGATCACTGCAGACTGACGGCTACGACAGAGTCGGGGCCCCGACTCAAACGCCAGTGGCACAACGCCTGGAAGTGGACCCGGCGGGGTTCGGGCTCACAGACTAACCGTTTGGGCAGTCTATATTCCCCCATGAGCAGGTGGGGAGCACACCTCCAACATGGCACACACCAGCAGGAGTGTGGTCACCATGGGTCTCCGAGCAGACCCATGGCAGTACCCTTTACAGGGCTGCCAAATGCTCACCCTCTTTGCAGGGGAGCATAAGGAGTCAGGCCTAGGCTGAGGGAATCGCATTACGCAACATCTGGTCAAACCTGGCGGAAATATGACCAACAGGTAAGTTGTACGAACCTTGAGTTGGTGGGTTTCTGTTTTGTTTAAATCCCTTACAGAAACTTCATAATGCAGAAAACGAGCAGTAAGAAGGCTGCTTCAAGCACGCCATTGGAGACCGCGGGACTTCGTAGCGAGGTCGGCGGCCAACATTCCCGGAGCTGACCGTTGATTTCCGGCAGCACCTGTACCTCAGGCCGGGAAGACAGCACAGAAGTCGGTGAGCCCCGCACAGTCGGGACCCGACTCTCCACCGCTGCAGTCCAGGGAGCTGCATACTGGTGGTAGAACTGCGCGGGATCAGGATATCTAAGACCCCGACTCTCCACCGCTTCAGTCTGTACGAAAACAGACCAGCGGCAAAAAAGTGCGGACGATGGGGCCCGGTTAAGGGACACCCCACCTCGACTCACCACATCAGTTCGCAAGAGGGCGGACCAAAACCGCACAAAAGTCATGTAGCCCCGTTGGAGCGGCTGGCACCGACTCTCCACCGCTTCAGTCTGCTAGATTGCGGACCAGTGGCAAAACTAAACACAAGTCGAGTAGCCCTGCAGGAGCGGCAGGCACTGACTTTGCGTCGCATCAGTCCCGAAGACACAGGACTGGCGGCAAGCCCGCGCGGATGTCGTGTAGCCCCGCTGGAGCGGCTGGCACCGACTCCTCACCGTCGCAGTCGCAATGGACAGGCGGAAAAACCAACAGGAGGTTGTGTGGCACCAGCTCTCCACCGCTTCAGTCCTGAAGACCGCGGACAAGCGGCAAATCCGCACGGGAGTCGTGTAGCCCCGTAGGAGCGGCTGGCACCGGCTACCTACCTCAGTCCCATGGACATCACCTCGACGAGCTGTGGACTGTTGGTAGAGGCCCCACTTGTTCAGAACTTGGGGAAGACGACTTGCCGTCTGCAGATAGCGGAGGTAGGCGCGTAGATCAAATGGCGCGCATGGTCGAGCAGCTGCTCGAAAGGGACCTAATCCATCAGGAGCGTGCATCCCTAGGATCCCGAATATCAATGGCAGGCCCATGACAGGGCTGTCCAACATCTCTCCCTCCTCAGTAGGGAGCGACAGGTGTCAGAAGCTGACTTCGAAGAGGGGTTGGCTGAAGACCTACAGTTGCAAGGGATGCAAGAAGAGGAACT
This sequence comes from Raja brachyura, assembly GCA_963514005.1. The sequence continues at coordinate 26,152,109 of OY740782.1, read as the reverse complement.
TCTGGGATGGTGTCTCAGTTTGCTCAGCCATCCCAGAAAGGGCAACCTCTTCATCCAAGGCAAGCGGCCAGCATAAACTACCTGACAACGCACCAATTACAGGAACAGGTAATTTCGGAGACCATAAGCAAAAACATGGCCCGGAAAATTGCATGTCGCTGAACGTCCATACTGTGAACACACCCATATGGGGAAACATCAGCCCTGGGATAAGGGCACAGGGAAAAATTCAAAAACTCTGACCTGAAACTACTGACCTCAGGCATCACTGCATTTGCCAGGTCAGTCGACGGTATGGACATGGCGGAAGAGCAGCAGGATGCATCCATGAAGCGTATGCTCTGCAATACGCAATATGAGCAATTGCTTCGGAAAAGCTCTAGCCATCCTACACTCAACCCCAAAAATTGCGGGTTAGTGTAAGGCCACCGCTCCGCCACCACCAAAACAGTTGTTTGGCGATGAGCTGCCCAAACAGGTGAAAGACGAGGAAGTTAAAGCGGTAGGTTTGATAAAACCACCTTCCTCTGGCAGACCTCCAGCGTATCGTCGGCAGCATCCATATGCAACATCTAACGGGCCCGGGTTCAACCCAATAGAGTGACGGGAGCAAACCCAAAGGTCGCGCCTTATCATCAGAGGCCTGTTTAAGCCAAGACCCATAGCGACCAGCCTGAAAAATGTGTCAACCCTACACCCCAGCACCACAGCAACCCAAGAAAGGACAAAAACATGTCCGTCTACAGATACCACAGTGGTGGCATATTGAACCATATGGGTGGTATCAAGTTGATATATTGGGATGAATTGGCAAAAATAACTTGGCACTGGTGCATTGAAATATTTGGATGACAACACCAAGTGCATGTTGAACCCCCAAATATTTGCTAATATTATAGCTGAGTATGGAACATTAAATATCGACCTCTTTACGTCCAGGTTGAACCATCATATGTCTCGTGGGAGTTAGACCCTGAGGCAGTAGCGATGGATGCATTCTCGCTACATTGGGGGAAATTGTTCTTCTATGCATTTCCCCCTTTCTACCTCATCAGTCGGGTATTGCGGTAATCCAGCTAGATTCTGCATCAGGGATTCTGATAATACCCGTCTGCCCCACACAGCCATGGTTCCCGGTGGTCCTCGACATGTAAAGAAACCATGGGTGCAGGGTCCTAAATGCCCGAACCTACTGATACATCCCATATCAGGGGAGAATCATCCATGCCGTGGTCATCTGAACCTGTTGGCTTGCAGGTTCTGTAGAGACCTTTGCTGGAATTCGGGCTGTTGAACAGGACCATGGATATCATCATGGCATTGTGCAGAGAGTCCAATAGGGAGCAGTACCTTACCCATGTAAGGAAATGGGAGGCCTTCTGTTCCAGGACTAATATCACCTACGACTCTGCCACCATCATTGATGTGCTGGAATTCCTCGCGGGCCTTCACTATGATGAGGGCCTCAGCTATAGTGCCATCAATAATGCCAGAAGTACATTGTCATCCTACCTCACTATCGGAATAGGATCCCATCAGTTGGTGTCAAAAGTCATGAGGGGCATTTCAATTCTTACCCTCGTAGACCACGATACAATATGACCTGTGATATTGGGGTAGTGTTGTCCCTACTCAGGAGTTGGTCACCATTTTTGGAACTCCCACTGGCCAAACTCACCTACAAAGTGGTGATGCTATGGCACTTATACAGCACAGCCGGTCCAGACCCTCCAAAACTAAACTGGACAGGATGGTGTCGACCCCTTCCAAGGTAACCTTTTTCCTGGATGAATTACTTAATCACCATAGACCTGGTACAAATGGTCTTAAATTGGAATTCCATGCATATCCCATTGATGTATGCCTCTATGTACAGGTTTATTCATCAGTTTTTAAAGCACACAGCACAGGGTAACTGTGCAAACAATTTCCAGGTGGCTCAGGGTGAAGTTGGATGCAGCAGGGGTAGACACTAATATTCAAATCTCATTCTACCAGGGCTGCATCCACATCAGCGGCGAGGACCATGGAGGTACCCATGGACCATGTCCTTGCAACAGTGGGCTTGGCCAATGGAGACGCGTCTCAACGGTTTTATAACAAACCTGTGGCCACTCCCGTGACGTTTGCAGATACTGTTTTAAGTTCTGTTCCCTGAACGGTTCCCGAACTCAGGGATTATTTGTTTGTATTAATGAATACATTATTGTTTTTCAGCTCTGTTGCAAGTCTGAAATATGTTAACACACTTCCTCCATCAGTTATTACGGCAGTGTGTGAGCATGGATGTGGTCCAGCACAGAGCTTTGAAATCTTCACGAAGTCACTCACATGACTCCGAAGTAAAATAGTAAGATTAAATATTTGATAAGATGAAGTATTTGAAGTTTGATTCTTATTTTATGAGGAGTTACGATGAGGGATTTCATGCCCTCCGCTCCCAACCCTTGCTTGGTGTGTGGTAAGTCCTGGGGATATTTCCTCATGTTATGTCCTCGTTATAGTCAGTCGTTCCAGCGATCCTTACAAAAAAGGCATCATTTGTAGTGTGAAATCTTGGCAGCAAACTGACAGTTCTGATGCCTACTTTGATGAACAATGCTGTGTCATTCCACCAGTTCTGGATCTTTTGTTCAAGCCTGCTTTCTGCTTCAATGGTTTGATGCCAAGAATTTCAGAATCCAATTGTCAGAGACATACAATGTAGCAGAATGAATAAAAAGTCTTGAGCCTGGATCTTACACATAGGAACAATTCTTTATCCTTTATTAAGATGCCTGGTTCCTTATTCAAAATCATTCCATTATTCAAAATCATGGCTGATGTGTTCATTACCACAGTTGCCAGGGTTACTTTGCGTTGTTGTAATGAGACTGCATGTCACAAGAGGGAGAGAGTGAGTGGACATAAACGACTGGAAATCTCATTGAAATCTTGCATGAAATACTGCCTTGACATCTGTCCCAGATCAGTTGCATTAAGCATGCAATACATTAGCAGTCGATGTTTTAAAGTTAACTGTATAAATTTCAGGGTCGGGGGGGCAGTGCACATGTCACCGTTAATGCACATTTACCCTGATCCAATTGGGGAAGAATTTCTATGTGTATTTCTTTACAATAAGAGAAAAAATGAACAAAACAATCAAATCAAATTAAATATTCTGTAGAATAATGGAATCACCGAGTCTTACAGCATGGAAACAGGCCATTCAGCCCTCACCAACCACCATGTCCCATCTACACTAGTCCCATCTACATGTATTTGGCCCAAATCCTTCTAAACCTGGTCTACCCATGTATTTATCTAAATGTTTCTTAAACGTTGTGATAGTACCTGCCTCAACTACCTGCTCCAGCAGCTCATTCCATGCGCCTACCACCATTTGCATGAAAAGTTACCCCCCAGATTCCTATAAAATCTTTCCCCACTCACCTTAAACCTATGTCCTCCGGTTCTTGATTCTCCTACTCTAGGCAAGAGACTCTGTGTGTGTACCTGATCTATTCTTCTCATGATTTTGTACACTTCTACAAGATCATAATCTCTAATCATTTCTAACATTTGTAGTCAAGAAATTGGCAATATATAAAGTAAACATTTCTAAGAAATGTATATGCGATCATGAATTGTGCAAATTAATCAACAGGATGTCTTTTGTTTTACAATGACTGCAATTCAAAGGTCTACTCTTCAGGTGATAAGAATATTGAAGGAGATATGCCACTATTAATCAAAAAATAAAGTTATCTGTTAAAATTAAAGTGCTTATGTTTACAAATCAACACAAAGGCACTTTTCAAAGCCTGCAAAATTATTGCAGTGGTTGAAAAATACCTTCAAGTTGATCTATAAACATGAGCACTTTCATTTCAACAGATAACTTTCATTTCATTAATAATGGCAAATCTCCTTCAGTATTCCTATCATCTGGAGTAGACTTTAGATAAGTGGAGTACGCCATGAATAATGAAATGAGGAGGGTAAATCAAAGGGAAATGAGTGATAGGATATAGGAATGAGGCTTAGTGGTAAAATAATCTTGGGAGTGAATAGTATGTCAAAATCAAGGATAGACACAAAATGTTGGAGTAACTCAGTGGGACAGGCAGTGCCTCTGGAGAGAAGGAATGGGGGTTGGCTATAGGTGATGAGGTTTCAAATGATAGAGTTGGTGATGATTTGTATTTTTTTTACATTCTGTCCCAGATCAGTTGCAATAAACGTATTTGCTGTAGGATGATTTTAGGTTGGTTGTGATTTGTTTGTTTTGCATACCATTTTACATTACAGAAACACATAAATCTATCACGATGGCAGGAAGGTTGATGTCTTTGCTGATTTCGCTCCACTCTTACTTAATCAGAAGTAGAGATAATAGGCTGAAATATTTTTTCTTTTTTCCTTTTCTTATATTCGTTTAATTTAGAGAGAGATATAGCATGGAAACAGGGACTTTGGCCCACTTAGTCCACGCTGAACTTCAATCACACCTAGCGATCACTGGTTCAATGCTATTAGGGGCAATTTTACAGAGGCCTATTAACCTAAAAACCCACATGTAAATGAGATGTGGGACGAAACTGGAGTACTTGGAGGATACACATGAGGCCACAGGGAGACGGTGCAAACTCCACACAGACAGCATCGCGGGTCAGGATCGAAACAAGATCTCTGGCACTGAGGCAGCATCTCTACTGGCCACATTATTATGCCACTGCTCAGAAGAAACATATTTGTATGGGGGATCACTGGGACAGTTGAGATCCCCCTGCCTCCATCTCAGCTTCCACTGCCACCATGTAATTCAACTCTTGCCCAACATTTCCACAACCTCTTACCTAAATTAACCATTCAGTTCATTCGTAGTGGCCTCCTTTGACTCAACATAGTATTCACAACATTTAATCAACAACAAAATCAACTTCAGTGTAGCAGAGGAGCATGATTTAGAAGGTTATCGTAGAATCATGGAGTCACGGAGTAATCCAGCACATAAACAGGCGAGAGTTAGATAGAGCTCTTAAAGATAGCGGAGTCAGGGAATATGGGGAGAAGGCAGGAACAGAGTAATGAATGTGGATGATCAGCCATGATCACATTGAATGGTGGTGCTGACTCGAAGGGCCGAATGGCCTATTGCTGCACCTATTGTCTATTGTCTATTGGCTTAGCTCCACCATATCTATACTGACCTTCTTGTTCATCTTTCTACACTAATCCTACTTATCCACATTGGATCTGTATCCTTCCATGCCTTGCCTGTTAAAGTGTCTATCTAAATTAAACATAATCATTTCATCTGTTTCCACCAAACCCTCTGACATTGTGTTCCAAATATTAGCCACTCCCTGTGTGAAAAAACATACTGCTCAGATCTTTTAAAAAACTCTATCATCTCATGATAAACCAATGTCTTCTTATAGAATCATAGAAAATAGGTGCAAGAGTAGGCCATTCGGCCCTTCGAGCCTGCACCGCCATTCAATATGATCATGGCTGATCATCCAAATCAATATCCTGTACCTGCCTTCCCTCCATACCCCCTGATCCCTTTAGCCACAAGGGTCACATCTAACTCCCTCTTAAATATAGCAAATGAACTGGCCTCATCTACCTTCTGTGGCAGAGAATTCCACAGACTCACCACTCTCTGTGTGAAAAATGATCTTCTCATCTCGGTCCTAAAAGACTTCCCCCTTAACTTTAAACTGTGACCCCTTCTTCTGGAGTTCCCTAACATCGGGAACAATCTTCCTGCATCTAGCCTGTCCAACCCCTTAAGAATTTTGTAAGTCTCTATAAGATTTCCCCTCAATCTCCTAAATTCCAGCGAGTACAAGCCGATCTATCCAGTCTTTCTTCATATGGAAGTCCTGCCATCCCAGGAATCAGTCTGGTGAACCTTCTCTGTACTCCCTCTATGGCAAGAATGTCTTTCCTCAGATTAGGAGACCAAAACTGTACGCAAGACTCCAGGTGTGGCCTCACCAAGACCCTGTACAACTGCAGTAGAACCTCCCTGCTCTTGTACTCCAATCCTTTTGCTATGAATGCCAACATAACATTTGCATTCTTCACAACCTGATGCACCTGCATGCCTACTTTCAATGACTAGTGTACCATGACACCCAGGTCTCGTTGCATCTTCCCCTTTCCTAAATGGCCATCATTCAGATAATAGTCTACCCTCCTGTTTTTGCCGCCAAAGTGGATAACCTCACATTTACCCACATTATACTGCATCTGCCATGCATTTGCCCACTGCCCCAACCTATCCAAGTCACCTTGCAGCCTCCTAGCATCCTCCTCACAGCTAACACTGCCCCCCCATCTTCGTGTCATCCGCAAACTTGGAGATGTTGCATTCAATTCCCTCATCCAGATCATTAATATATATTGTAAATAGCTGGGGTCCCAGCACTGAGCCTTGCGGTACCCCACTAGTCACTGCCTGCCATTCTGAAAATGACCCGTTTACTCCTACTCTTTGCTTCCTGTCTGCCAGCCTGTTCTTTATCCACATCAACACTGAACCCCCAATACCATTTGCTTTAAGTTTGAATGCTAATCTCTTATGTGGGACCTTGTCGAAAGCCTTCTGAAAGTCCAGATACAACACATCCACAGGTTCTCCCTTATCCACTCTACTAGTTACATCCTCGAAAAATTCTATAAGATTCGTCAGACATGATTTACCTTTCATAAATCCATGCTGACTTTGTCCAATGATTTCACCACTTTCCAAATGTGCTGCTATCCCATCTTTAATAACTGACTCTAGCAGTTTCCCCACTACCGATGTTAGACTAACTGGTCTGCAATTCCCCGTCTTCTCTCTCCCTCCCTTTTTAAAAAAGTGGGGTTACATTAGCTACCCTCCAATCCTCAGGAACTACTCCAGAATCTAAAGACTTTTGAAAAATTATCACTAATGCATCCACTATGTATGGGGCTACTTCCTTAAGTACTCTGGGATGCAGCCTATCTGGCCCTGAGGATTTATCGGCCTTTAATCCATTCAATTTACCTAACACCACTTCCCGGCTAACCTGGATTTCACTCAGGGGGTTACACAAAAAGCTGGAGAAACTCAGCAGGTGCAGCAGCATCTAAGGAGCGAAAGAGATAGGCGACGTTTCGGGTTGAAACCCTTCTTCTCTCTAACTGGATTTCACTCAGTTCCTCCATCTCATTTGACCCCTGGTTCCCTGCTATTTCCGGCAGATTATTTACGTCTTCCTTAATGAAGGCAGAACCAAAGTAGTTATTCAATTGGTCTGCCATGTCCTTGTTCCCCATGATCAATTCACCAGTTTCTGACCTACATGCAAGAGACCTACATTTGTTTTAATTAACCTTTTTCTCTTCACATATCCATAAAAACTTTTGCAGTCCGTTTTTATGTTCCCTGCCAGTTTTCTTTCATAATCTATTTTCCCTTTCCTAATTAAGCACTTTTTCCTCCTCTGCTGGACTCTGAATTTCTCCCAGTCCTCTGGTAGGCTGCTTTTTCTGGCTAATTTGTGCGCTTCATCTTTTGCTTTGAATCTCTCCCTGATTTCTCTTGTTATCCACAGATGCACTATCTTCCCTGATTTATTCTTTTGCCAAACTGGGATGAACAATTGTTGTAGTTCATCCATGCAGTCTTTAAATGCTTTCCATTGCATATCCACCGTCAACCCTTTAAGAGTCACTTGCCAGTCTATCTTGGCCAATTCACGTCTCATACCCTCAAAGTTACCTTTCTTTAAGTTCAGAACCCTTGTTTCTGAATTAACAAGGTCACTCTCCATCCTAATGAAGAACTCAACCATATTATGGTCACTCTTGCCCAAGGGGCCACGCACAACAAGACTGCTAACTAACCCTTCCTCATTACTCAGTACCCAGTCTAGAATAGCCTGCTCTCTCGTTGGTTCCTCTACATGTTGGTTTAGAAAACTATCCCGCATACATTCCAAGAAATCCTCTTCCTCAGCACCCCTGCCAATCTGTGTCACCCAATCTATATGTAGATTGAAGTCACCCATTATAACTGTTTTACCTTTGTTGCACGCATTTCTAATTTCATGTTTGATGCCATCCCTAACTCCACAACTACTGTTAGGTGGCCTGTACACAACTCCCACTAGCGTTTTCTGCCCCTTAGTGTTTCGCAGCTCTACCCATAACGATTCCACATCCTCCATGCTAATGTCCTTCCTTTCCATTGCGTTAATCTCCTCTCTAACCAGCAACACTGCCCCACCTCCTTTTCCTTTCTGTTTATCCCTCCTGAATATTGAATATCCCTGGATGTTCAGCTCCCAGTCTTGGTCACCCTGGAGCCCTGTCTCCGTGATCCCAACTATATCATATTCATTAATAACTATCTGCACATTCAACTCATCTACCTTATTATGAATGCTCCTTGCATTGAGACATAAAGCCTTCAGGCTTGTTTTTACAACACTCTTACGCCGTATACAATTATGTTGAAAAGAGGTCCTTTTTGATTTTTGCCCTGGTGTTTTCTGCCTGCCGCTTTTATTTTTCACCTTGCTACCTATTGCTTCTACCCTCATTTTACATTGCTCTGTCTCTCTGCTCATGCTCCCACCCCCCTGCCACATTAGTTTAAATCCTCCCTGACAGCACTAGCAAACACTCCCCCAAGGACATTGGTTCCATTCAAGCCCAGGTGCAGACCATCCTGTTTGTACTGGTCCCACCTCCCCCAGAATTGGTTCCAATGCCTGAAAAATTTGAATCCCTCCCCCTTGCACCATTTTTCAAGCCACGTATTCATCTGCAATATCCTCCTATTTCTACTCTGACTAGCACGTGCCACTGGTAGGAGTCCTGAGATTATTACCTTTGAGGTGCTACTTTTAAGTTTATCTCCTAGCTCCCTAAATTTGCCTTGTAGGACCTCATCCCATTTTTTACTTATATCGTTGGTGCCAATGTGCACCACAACAGCTGGCTGTTCACCCTCCCCCTCCAGAATGTTCTGCATCCGTTCAGTGACATCCCTGACCCTTGCACCAGGGAGGCAACATACCATCCTGGAGTCTCGTTTGCGGCCGCAGAAATGCCTATCTATTCCCCTTACTATTGAATCCCCTATTACAATAGCCCTTCCACTCTTCTTTCTCCCCTCCTGTGCCGCAGAGCCACCCATGGTGCCATGAACTTGGCTGCTGTTGCCTTCCCCTGATAAGCCTTCTCCCCCAACAGTATCCAAAATGATAAACCTGTTTAGCAGGGAGATGACCGCAGGGGACTCCTGCACCACCTGCCTACTGCTACACAGGCTAATGGCCACCCATTCCCTTTCTGTCTGCTTAACCTGCGATGTGACCAAATCACTGTACATGCTATTCACGAGCTTCTCAGCATCGTGGATGCTCCAGTATGAATCCAACCGCAGCTCCAATCGTTCAATGCAGACTGCCAGGAGCTGCAGCTGGACACACTTCCTGCAAAAGTAGTCACCAGGGACACCGACCATATCCCTGATCTCCCACATGTTGCAGGATGAGCAAACCATGGGGCCGATATCAAATGACATGGCTTGCCCCCAAATTAAATCAACTTGTTTTTGATACACTGACCATTGGAAAAAGGTTTTGACTGTCAATGTTATATGTGCATTTCATAATCTGTATATGTCACTCGGGTTTCCCCTCAGTCTCCAGGGAAAAGAAACCAAGCCAATCCTTTGTCTCCCCATATCTAAAGCCCCCCAATCCATGCAACGTTCTGGTGAATTTCCTCTGAACTCTCTCCAGCATAATCATATCCTTCCTATGGCGAAATCAGAACTGTGCACAATACTCCAAGTGCAGCCTAATCAGTACCTTGTAAAGTTATCACATAACATGTAGCACTGTAGCTGAGTGGTAGAGTTGCTGCCTTACAGTGCCCGAGACCCAGGTTCAATCCTGACTACGGGTGCTGCCTGTACGGAGTTTGTAGGTTCTCCCTGTGACCATTTGCCTTCTTCACCTTTGTTGACCTTTGTTGCTATTTTCAGGCCACAATGGACTTTTGACACCTGGGTTTCCCTGTTCCTCGACATTCCTCAGTGTCCTCGCATCTATGTCCTACCCTTACTTGACTTCTCAAAATAAATACCTCATACTCGTTGGGATTAAATTCTTCTTTTTCTTTCGTGTGGCGTGCACAGCCTAAAGTTGTAGGACAACTTGTTCTATTTGATCTTCTGTTTTTGCACGTCAAGTTGATTGCATTAGTCGAAACAGGGCGGACCACGTGAAGGTTGCAATCTTCCACCCCGGATTAAATTCCACCTGCAAACACTCTGCCATACATTTCACCTGATTATTATCTTGCTGTAGCCTGAGGCAATCTCCCTCGCTGTCTGCAATAATACTGGTAAGGTTTTCAAACATAATCCAATGTGACACACACATTAGGACAGATGCAGAGCAATTTGGTGAAAGAGCTAGAATATAAATACAATCTTAAAGGAATAGAATTCAGGGTACTGCAGATGCTGGAATTTTGAGCAAAGAAGGCAAATGGCATGCTTGCCTTCATAGGTAGTGGCTCATCGTGTAAGAATTGAGATGTTTACATTTTAGCCTTTGGTATGGTATGGTACCTTATTTGTCACATGTATCGAGATACAGTGAAATTCATTTTTGTATACAGTTCAGTACAATATCACTATATATAAGCACTTGGATACATATTAGCTAAGCATCTCAGATACAGTACAAATGTATAGCAGTAGTGCACTAATACAGTATACAGCATTGCTATTTTGGCACCATTTTCAAGTCCCAATTGTTGTAAGTGCAGGGATCTTGATCTGACTATGAAGGTCTGTTGTCCAGGTGAAGTTGCCGGGTTGACCTAGCTATTTGTAGCCGTGGTGTCCTCTGCCGCTGCTCCACCGCTGTAGGCCACGTGCGGTCCATGTACTCGGCCTCTTGGAGCAACGCCAGGACCAGCCGAGTCCCAGGCTGCTGCAGGACCTCCAAACAAAATATCCTTTAGAGATATTGAACAGAAATAGGTCCTTCGGTCCTCCGAGTCCATGTTAACCAGCAATCACCCGTACACCAGCACTCTCCTACACATTAGGGATAATTTACAAAGCCAATTAACCTACAACCCTGAGATAGACACCAAATGCTGCAACAACTCAGCTGGTGAGGCAGCATCTCTGAAGAGAAGGAATGTGCGACGTTTCGGGTCGAGCGTTCTTCAGACTGATGTCAGGGGAGGGGGCAGGACAAAGATAGAATGTAGTCAGAGTCAGTAAGACTAGTGGGGGAACTGGGAAGGGGAAGGGGATGGAGAGGGAGAGCAAGGGCTATCTGAAGTTAGAAAAGTCAATGTCCATAACGCTGGGGTGTAAACTACCCAAGAGAAATATGAAGTTGTGTTCCTCCAATCTGCGCTGGGCCTCACCCTGACAATGGAGGAGTGCCGGGCCTCACTCTGACAATAAAACTGTATGCCTTTGGAATAAGGAGGAAACCGGAGCACCCACGAGAAAAGCCACGCTGTCACAGGGAGAACATACAAACTCTATACAGACAGCACCTGTAGTCAGGATCAAGCCTGGGTCTCACGTGCCACCCTATGTTGCAAAAGGAGGTCACAGGAAATCACAAAGGTACAAGAAATAGCATGTGGAAGCCATATGGTGTGGTGTGGCGATGCCTATTGGCAGCAGCTCAACTACAGTCCATCTCCTTTTTTTAAATTTTTGTTTGTCAAATATATGTAATGAGTTTAGTTTTTATTATTTTTCTTTAGCTGTGTATATGTGGGAGGTAGGGGAAGCCGTTAGTTTCTTACCCATTCGGGGACCGGACTTTTTCCCTGTCGGCTCCCCGATGTTGTTGGGCCTAACATCGTGGAGCTGGCGGCGGCCTCCAGCCAGAACTAACCTGAGGGCTCCAGTCGCAGAGCCTGGACCTAACATCGTGGAGCCGGCGGCGGCCTCCAGCCAGAACTAACCTGAGGGCTCCAGTCGCGGAGCCTGGACCTGACATCGTGGAGCTGGCGGCGGCCTCCAGCCAGAACTAACCTGAGGGCTCCAGTCGCAGAGCCTGGACCTGACATCGTGGAGCTGGCCGTCTTCGGAACGGGAAGAGCTGTGGTGGCGCACGACTCTGACCCGACTTTGGATGCTCCTGCCGCAGGCCCGGTGGACAGGAACATCGGGGGCTCACAGGTCCCCGGTGGGAGACTGTTTCTCAGAGCTCCCGCAATGGCAACTCCTCGCACTGGAATCGCGGGGTTTAAAGGACACGGAGCTGAGCCTAACATTGCCCGGCGTGGCTTAAACGGCCACAGGACTTACCACTGCTGGACCGCGGGAGAAGAACAAAGGGAAGAGATAAGACTTTGCCTTCCATCACAGTGAGGAGGTGTTCGAGATCCACTGTGATGATGTTTATGTGAACTGTGTTGAGTGTGGGTCTTGGTTCCTTTTGTAATGTAAGACTGTAGAAAATGCAATTTTGTTCAAACCAAGCTTTTTGAATGACAATAAATGGCATTTTATTCTATTCTATTGCATATGACCCTTCGAGTCTGCTTCACCATTGAAAAAAAATTCTAACTGATTCTGAGCCTTGAGTCTACTTTCCTATCCAATCCCCACATCTTCTGACTCCCTGGGTGTTGAGAAGTCAAAAACATTTCTCCCCACCTCTGTTCTGTATGACACATTCTTACTTGCCATGCCTTCTAGTTCTGGGGTCCCCTGTGTGAAAAAATACCCATTACCATTCACTGAGTCAGTCCTCCTCAGAATAAAAATTAAAGATTGTGCACGTTAAGGCCACTCATATTTCATTCCACATCTCAGTTGCTTCACAGCAATGATTGGATTGATGAAAGGAAAGAAGTATTTCCAACAACATCTGAACCTCTGTGAAAATGTGAAAATGCATCAACAGTAAGGAGATCAAAAGCAGTTAACATTTTCGATTAAATTGACATTGAAATACAGATTCCAAACTTGATCTGACTTGAATGCTGGCTGTGCAAAATCAAACAAATATATATATAACAGGCTCAATTAACGGGATATTGAATGATCGAAGACAATCTATCCACTGTAATAAATGTAGTAACACCACAAATAGAATTTGGAATTTTAGTGCGTGATCCGTGTGAAATAAAATGAGCATTAAAACAATGATTTTATTCATAAAACTCCATCTGCTAAATAGAGGAAAATATTGGAAGAGGTTTCACCGGCTTTTTTGTGTTGATCATTTAACACACGTTACTTTTCAACAGATATGAAGTACCTAAAGAATGACCAATTCTTGAAAGATTTTGAGTTTCTCTCTCCATGTGAGAACCATATGATGCAAGAAGCCAATGACCTTCAGCTGGTTGATAATGTGAAGGGGGAATTTCAATTCCCAGACAGCATGAAGTGATTCCGTCAGCAAAGGCAGATGAGTAAAACAAACTGAGCTCCTACAAAGAAAGTAGTGAACATACTAGAAAATAGTTGGCTACCGAGTTCAACGCGCAGCTGAGGTTTATTCAAACCAGACTATAATTTTTTAAATGGGCACATTAAAAACATGTCACAAGTGGATATAATCTTTGCGTAGGAAGGAACTGCAGATGCTGGTTTAAACCGAAGACAGACACAAAAAGCTGGGGTAACTCAGCAGGACAGGCAGCATCTCTGGAGAGGAATGGGTATTGTTTCAGGTCGATACCCTTCTTCAGACTGAAGTTACGGGAAAGGGAAACAAGAGATATAGAAGGTGATGTAGAGAGATAAAGAACAATGAAAGCTAGTGCGACTTGGGGGAGGGACTTGGGTAGGTCTACCTCCCCCACCCAAATCACATTAACTCCTCATTTTCACCCAACAAACAGCTGACAATGGACTGTTTCCATTATCATTGTTACTTTTTTGCATATGTTTCATTCATTGTTTTTTATGTCTCTACATCATCGTCTATATCTCTCGTTTTCCTTTCCCATGACTGCAGTCTGAAGGAGGGTGTCTTTCCTCATTATCTTTGCCCAGCACAATTATAAGTACACAGATATCTAGTAAGTAAGTAAGTTTATTGGCCAAGTATTCACATACAAGGAATTTGCCTTGGTGCTCCGCCCACAAGTAACAACATGACATACAGTGACAGTTTTGAATGACGCAGAAAACACTAAACATTAATAATAATAAAACATTAATGATAAAACACCATTGATCAAGCATGTGAACCAACAAAATACCATCTATTAGATCATCTCAAAGTCTTAGCTTTCCTAAAGAGAAAATACCCTAAACTTCTACTGTCCCAAGAATTTTGAAATGCCTCAAAATGCGCTGACAAGTTGCACTTTGGGAGATTGAATGTTAGGGTAAGATATATGGTTGATGAGAATACCCTTAACAGCATCAATGTGCAGAGGGATCTAGGAGTCCATAACTGCCTGAACGTGGCTGGATAGAATGGTAAATAAGGTATAGGAAAGAACTGCAGATGCTGGTTTAAATCGACGAAAGGCACAAAATGCAGGAGTAATTCTGGAAAGAAGGAATAGGTGACTTTTCGTATCGAGACCCTTTGTCAGGCTAAGTAAGGTATGTTTGCCTTCATTGGTCAGGATATTGACTGTAAGCATGAATAATCATGATGCAGTTATAGATCTTATCGATTTTGATTAGGCTGCATTTGGAATATTGTGTGCAGTTCTAGCTGTCTCTTAACAGGGAGGATGTGAAGGCATTGGACAGGTGCAAAAGAGGCTTACCAGAATGATGCCTGAAATAAGGAATATTAGGTACAAGAAGTTGGACAACCGTGGATTGCTTTCTCCAGAACACCGGAGGTTGAGGGGAAATCTGATAGAAGATTATGAAATAACGAGAGACAAAGATAATATACAGCCAAAACCTTTTTGCTAGGGTGAAAATGTCAAAGGCTACACGGCATAGCTTTAAGGTGAATGGGCAAAGTTTAAAGGAGATATGCAGAGCAAATTTTTCATGCAGAGGGTGTGGGAGGCTGGAACAGGCTGCCAGGAGTGATGATGCAGGCAGATATAGTAGTGAGATTTAGGATGCTTTTAGCTAGCCACATTGATATGCGGGGAATGGAGGGATATGGATCATGTGCAGGCAGATGAGATTAGTGTTTCTTGGCATCATGTTCGGCACAGACATCATGGGCCTAAGGGCCTGACCTGCACTGTACTGTTTAATGTTCTATATTCAAAATTAAGTTAAGTCAAGGGCTGAATTAATAGATGGTCTTGGATGTTCTGAATCCAGATGTGATTGTTAATACTGGGCTCCTGTGGAGAAAGGAGATTTTAATGCAAGCAGTCTGCAATTAATGTCAATTGGAATGAAAACAGATCTAGTTAACCAAATATAGACTGAATATGCTCATTCTTTAAGAGGCAAAGGCCCCTCTTCCATCAGCTTTCTGTTGTTACACAGTGCAACGTGTGGAGAATCCAATGTATTTACACAATGCGGTTATTTTATCCGCAGTGCACAAGCATCTTAGACCTTTCATGTATTTAGTTTAGTTTAGAGTTACATGGAAATAGGCCCTTCAGCCCACTGAGTTCATGTCAACCAATGATCACCCATTCAGACTATGTGTAAGAAGGAACTGCAGATGCTGGTTTAAACAGAAGATAGACACAAAAGTCTGGAGTAACTCAGCGGGACAGGCAGCATCTCTGGAGAGAAGGAATCTTGACCCAAAACGTCACCCGTTCAGACTAGTTCTGTTGTCCCAATTTCTCATGTATTCTCCCCACACAAGATGATATTTATAATATAGGTCAATTAAGCTTCAAACCCGCAAGTTTTGGGATGTGCGAGGAAACCGTAACTCTCGGAGGCAACCTACGTGATCACAGGGAGAACATGCGACTCCACACAGACAGCTCCCAAGGTCAGGAGCAAACTTGTGTATCCAGCATTGTGAGACACAGCTCTACCAGCTGTGCCCTTGTGCTGCTTTTAATAGCACAGACCAGTCAGTTGTATGTTCTGTTTTGTGCTCTATGCTCTGGGCAAGCTTTATGGTCCTCTCACCTTAAAGTAGCAATGTTACAAAATCTTGAGATTTTACAAATCAAGTCTGCAATTTATCCCATCAGATAAAGCATAAAAATAAGTTTAATTTGACACCTAATTCACTTTCATATCATGTATTAAAAGAGTTATGGCCATTTTCATACTCGGAAATTAGCATCTTGTTCCCCATTGCCTTTCCATTGACTTAACTCAAAAGCTGTGATCTAGGACTGTTAAAAGCCCATAATTTTAAAAAAAAATAATAGAACTCAATGAAATTTTCAGTTATTATAGATTGAAGCATTCTGAAACAAATATGAAACAATCTTACTTGGATGACCTGAAATTAAATCATATAATTAGTTAGTTACCTAATTGTAGCTAATTACAAAATTCAATTACTAGACCTAAACATCTATCCATTTCTTAAGAAATGATAAACATTTTTAAATTACCTAAGTTGCCAAATAACATTCACAGAATAATCCATAATATAACATGATTTTTAAATCTCATTTTCATGAATTTATAGGCCAAATGGAAGGATTTTAGTGTTTAATTCCTGTAAATTAATGGCCATTTAAATCAACTTGCGAGTGGGCTTTAGTGGAACGCGGTGGATTGGAACATTGCGGTTTGCGGTGAATTTAACGCCCAGTCGGCAGGAAAAATACAGCCGGTTCGTATTTATTTTTTGTCCCCTTTTCGCATGATGAAAATATGATGAAAGGCTTCCTAAGAAGCACTTTTTTATGTAAAAATAAACTGTGTAGCTTCTTTTATTGCCTACGTTAGGTCCGTTCCGCTGTCGCCGTTCACGGCTTTAGAAGATTATTTTTAAACTACTCTAGCTAATAAATAATCTAGCATAGTTTAAAAATACCTTCATGAATGGGGAGTGGCAGAACTGCAGCGCTACTAAAGGTAAGTATTGTAACATACCTACTTAAAGCTATGCCCTCTAATCTTTGACATTTTCACCCTGCGAAAAACATTCTATTCTCTCCATGCCTCTCATAATGTTATATATTTCTATCAGGTCTCCCATCAATCTCCAGCACTTCAGAGAAAGCTATCTAAGTCAGTCCAACCTTTCCTTGGAGCTAATACTCTTTAATCCAGACATCAGTCTGGTGAACCTCTTGTGCACCCTCTCCAAAGACTTGACATCCTTCCTGTGATGGGGTGACTAGAACTATATGCAATACTCCAAATGTGGCCCAACCACTGTCTTACAGAGCTTCATTATGACTTCCTGACCCTTATTCTCCATGGCCTAACCAATGAGGGCAAGCATATCATGCACTCTTCTTTCCTCTCTTTCTGCCACTTTCATTGAGCTATGGTCTTGTACCACAATTTCTCTGTTCAGCACTATTGTTAAGAGTCTTGTTATTAATTGCATGCTTTCGCCTTACATTCGACATCCCAAAGTGCAACACTGCTCACTTACTCAAGTTAACGTCTATCTGCCATTTCTGTGTCCTTATCCTTCCTCATCCTTCCTCCAAAAATATAACACCATCCCCTGATCATTACAGGGTAAAAATCCTAACACTTGCAACGTGGAACCAATATGAAAATAACATTATCACAAGAATTCAACAGTTCAAGAAAACAGCTCCCCACATTGTGATTAAGAAACAGACATTAAATGCTTGTCTTGCCAGTGATGCTTGCTGTGATGAATAAAACAGAAGATTCAATTCGGAACTTGTAGCAGAGTAACGGATTGCATTCCTTTCATTTGCCCAGAGCCTAAATTCTGGAATTCCCGCCCCAAAACGTTTTGAACACAACCTGTGCTTCCTCATTGTTTAAAGATCAATGTTTTTTTAATTCTATCCATTATTGCTTGGTGACAACATTTGTTCTGTATTTACACCTGAGAAATTCCTTAAGACATTTTCCTATTCAGAGGCGCAATTTAAATCCAAGTTACTTCTGCTGTGACAATAAATACCGTTTGAGTCATCTGCTCAGAGACTATCATCCTCTCAGTTGGTGCAGTGGGATCTTGAGTTTCTTGTAACTGTTGTTGTACAGAAATAGGAACTTAACCAATCAACTTCATACAAAATACTGGAGTAACTCAGCAGGTTTGGCAGCATCTCTGAAGAAAAGGAATTGGTGATGTTTCGGGTCAAGACCTTTCATCATCTGCAGTACTTCTTACACAATCAACTTTAGAGTTGTATAGATATCTTGAATTGACAGAAATCTGTGCAGAATTGCAACCACAATTGAAGTATCTTTGAAAAGAAATTGCGTTAGGTTAGTTTAGTTAATTATTGGCACGTGTACCGAGATACAGTGAAAAGCTTTGTTTTGTGTGCAATCCAGTTAAGTCATACCATAAATAGAATAATACACAAATAAAAGAGTGCAACGATTATAATGAATAATAGTAGATCCTCTTCTGGGACAGCACACAAAGAGTCTCCATGCTCCGGCGCCAGGTTGCATCTAACAAGTCCTGCATCTTTGAAAATATTAAGTCTTGAGGTATGAATTTCTTATTTCCTCACTTTGAGGCCCAGTGTCCTAGTGGCACCTGGTCATTGTGGGGAAATCGATGTAGAGGTTGATCTGGCTCAGCATAAACTTATCTGTTCCATTCACAGCCGCTGCAGCTGCTCCGTGCAGCTAGAGGCTGTACTCGATGTGCTCGCTCACCTGACCGCTAATCTAGTACCTCTAGCATCCACCCACATTGTCATCCCCTTTCCCACACCATGACTTTGGCCCCTGTAACCATGCAGATCAAATTTATACTTTCACTTTAATTAGAAGCCAGGATTGAATGGAGGAAGGGACTGGATGGGCTGAATGGCATAATTTGCTCCTATTAGTTTAATTTAGTTTAGAGGTACAACATGAAAACAGGTCCATCGAGTCCGCGCCGACCAGCGATCCCCACACACTAACACGATCCTACACACATTAGGGACAATTTACAATGTTACCAAGCCAATTAGCCGACAGACCTATATGTCCTTGGAGGGTGGGAGGAAACCGGAGTACCTGGAGAAAATCCACACAGGTCACGAGGAGAATGTACAAACTCCATACAGACAGCACCCATAATCCGGATCAAACCTGGGTCTCTGGCGCTGTAAGACCGCAACTCTACCGCTGTGCCACCATGCCGCCCTATGGACTTATGAACATGAACTAAATACTTCTTGGTATTTCCTGAAAAGATTTCAGTGTTATCTTCCACTATAAGTAACATGGCCAGGTATGTTTCTTGCTATTAAGCTATCGGCTAGAGATTTTGTATCCTTTTTATCCCCCTGTCCTACTTCTTAGGCTGGGTGAGATTTGGTACATTTTGGACAAGGTGTACTGTGTTAAGTGCCAGGCTTGACAACTTTGTATTCGGGTCTCAAGAAAAGTACAATGCCAGTTTATAGCATATAAGATATGGAATACATAGATGCCAAACACTTGATTTTGAAAGTTACTTTCAAAAGACCATTATTTTATTTAAGAGAGTAATTGTCATTGCACATCAGTGACTATAAATTCACAAAAGAGGGCCCTTAACTAAATGGTCTCCCCAAGGTTGGCATTTCAAAATTAAAAACATATTGGTAAATTAAAAAAAACTCTGAAACATAATAGTTCTCAGCAAAGTATTGCTCTCAATTATAGCAATGATAAACTGCACTCAGGCCAGTTAAAGGGACAATAGAGAAAATAATGGATTGGCTTGGTAACCATGACAAGGTTTCTAATAGGGGCTTCTTGTCATTAAATTTCTCTCTGACTAAATGCATTTCTTCTGTGTGATATGAAACAAAATATGAAGAGTACGCTGATATTTATTAACCTCATCTGTGTATCTAGTTATGAGAAATCATGTGTTGGAAAGAACTGCAGATGCTGGTTTAAATCGAAGGTAGACAGGCCCTTTGATCCAGCTAATCCAAGCCCACCAAGATCCCTCTGGGACCAAGCTAGCCCCACAAAATGCTGGAATAACTCAGTGGGTCAGGCAGCATCTCTAGAGAGAGGAAATGGGTGACATTTTGGGTCGAGACCGTTCTTCAGACTGATTCTTCAGAGAAATAATGGTTATCTGTATAATCAGCTGCGTAAGTTGAGGCATTCACTGGGAGTGCCATGGAGTCAAAGAGTCATAGAGCTGTAAAGTTCAGAAACAGGCCAGTCGGCCCACCTTGTCTATTCTAGCCAGGTTGGCATAATGGGATTTGCCTGCATTTGGCCCATAGCCCTGTCCATACTTCTGTCCAAATGTATTTTGAGAGTTGTAATTAACTGGACACAGATATGATAGCGATGCAGGTCAGGCTCTGGACAGGAAAGAATGAGTTAGGTGGACACAAGGAACTGCTGGAATCTTGAGCAAACACCATACAAATTGCTGGAGTAACTCAGCAGACTAGGCAGCATCGCTAGAGAACATGGATGAGTGACAATTAGGGTCCAGAACCTTTTTCACATCATACTTTAGGCAGTCGGGATGAACCAAATCCCTTCACGGGTGTAAGAAGTGTAGAAGAACACTTAAGAAGGCAATCAGCAGGACAAAAATGGACATGCAATGGATTTGGAAGCCAAGGTAAAGGAAAATCCTGAGATTCTACAGGTATATTAAGAGTAAAAGGGTGGCTGGAAAAATAATAGATCCCCTTAAAGATCAGCATGGCCATCTTTGTGTGGAGCCACAAGAGATGGGGGAGATATTAAATTAATATTTGTAATCCATTTTTATGGAGGAAAAAATCATGGAAGCTAAGGTATTGTCGCATAGAATTTGTAACGTCTTAGATCATATACAAATTGAAATATGCAAAAGCAGGGGCATGGATAAAGTGAACACACAATCTTTTTCCCAGGATGGAGGATTTTAAAACTAAAATAAATGTCTAAAAGTCATTTGTAGCAGATTTATGGACAGGAATCATGTAGGAGAGGGATATGAGCCAAATGTAGGCAAATGAATTAGCCAGAATGCCAAGAGCCCAGTATGTCAAATTAGTTGCCATTGCATGGACCAATCTAATTGCTATAATTGATCCCAGTCAAAGGGAGGCATTAATTGCTGGGTCTTATATAAACATAGATTAACAGTAATCGCAGGATGGTGAACTCTTTGGTGATATCTCATCAGAATTAAAGAAAACTCATGAGTAAATTGGCTATGTCTGACCACATGTTTATAAATCACGAACAGATGCCCACTCAATAACCTTGCTTCTTGATCTTATTTTGCAATGTAGTTTAAAGTGAGGCTCATCATCTGCATTCTCTTATATAACTCTTCACGGTTGGCTTAATATGTCCTATCAAGGGAAAAATAGCACATATGTCAACACTCTTTTCAATCAAATCTTTCATCTATGAGTGAATGATTTTCTCCAGTTCATCCTTGCACTTAATTCCAACAGTGGAACAGTTCCTTCATCACAAAATCTAAAAATGCTACTCATGGTGCAGTCTGAACACACCACTATGTGCTATTTCCTTGAGTTTGACCACTGACTTAAATATCTCATGTAGAGTCATAGTCATACATCGTGGAAACAGGCCCTTCGACCCAACTTGCCCACACCGGCCAACATGTCCCAGCTGCACTAGTCCCACCTGCCCGCATTTGGCCAAACCTGTCCTTTCCATGTACCATTGATGTACCATGATCCATTTGTTTTATTATTTGCAACATCGTATGCATTGAACATGTAGAGCATCAGATCCAGAAAAACATGATTTATAAAGAAGTAAAAAACGCAATAATAAAAAAATAACGTTTATTTTGTGATGTTCTTTCGTTTGGAACATATCGAATAATATTTTCTATGTAGCGCTCTGCTCCGCTGAGAAGTCTTGTGTTTCACAGACTATTTTGGTTAATAATCGGAGGATCTTTATAGATGCAGTGCCTGAATGGCTAGTCTGCCTACAAAATATAATTCTGGGCCTTATAGGAACTTATTTCTGCGAGTTCCACCTAATTCAATATTGCAATGCTATCTTCCACACTGTAGTAGCAGGCCCTGACCACTAGATGTCTTTGAAGGTTGAGTTTGTTAAAACCCCTGTTTCACGGTGCGAGTTGGCCCACAAGTGACCCCGAGTTTTCACTCGTGGTGATCACGTACAGCCAACGTAGCGGGAACGTCGGAACTCGCGCGATTAACTTGTCCACTCGTGGCGCTAACGGCAGGTACCCGTGAAACTTGTGAACTCGTGAAAAAAGTCAAACATGTTTGACTTTTTCCACGAGTCAAATTTCGTGGTCAAGTTTAAAATTGAAACATTTAAACTCGTTGTAATGTCGTAGTGGCCCGTGCGTTAACTTTAGTGATCCGTGCGTCTACCGTGGGAACTCTTTAATAGACACAAAATGCAGGAGTAACTCAGCGGACCAGGCAGCATCTCTGGAGAGAAGGAATGGAGTCGAGACCCTTCTTCAGACTACCCAAAACGCCACCCATTCCTTCTCTCCAGAGATGCTGCCAGTCCCACTGAGTTACTCCAGCATTTTGTGTCTATCTATACTTTAGTTTCGGATATGATCAAGTGTAAGAAACGCAAACCAGACTACTTTCACATCAGAGAATCCTAATGTTCCTAATTTGGCCGAGGCACTTCACTGTCCGCGTGTAGGAAGGAACTGCAGATGCTGGTTTACACCGACGATAGACACAAACATGCTGGAGTAACTCAGCGGGACAGGCATCGCATCTGGAGAGAAGGAATGGGTGATGTTTCGGGTCGGGACCCTTCTTCAGACTCCCCGCTCATTCTTCCCTCGTCGATGTGAACTTGTGGGGGTGCGAGGAATCGGGCGTCGCTGGGTAAGGGGAAGAGAGGTTTTACTGCTGAATTATGCGCAACAGAAGCATGAAGTGGGGGTAAGGTCCGTTTAAACTATCTTGTCGTCGCCCCCCCCCCCCCCCCCCACAATGTTGGGAGAGAGAGGGAAGAGAGTTGTGCAAACAAACCACAGGAGACTGCATCTTTGGAGGGATATCATAAAATGTATAGGGATGTTTCGGGCCGGGACCCTAAAGGTTGACTACCCGTTTCGCAGATGCCGTTCCTAGCCCCCCCATCTCACTCCTCCCCACCCATAGTCTTTGCCTTCTCCCAATTCCACCATCCCTCCCCCCCCCCCCAAACCTGTTCTCGCCTGAACTGCTGAAGATAACCGAGTGCTTTAAATGCGAATCCCGGACTGCAGCAACAACACACGCCCTGAGCGGGAGAGGAACTTGGTAACTCAAGAGCAAACGGGAGGGGAACTTGGTAACTCTGGAGACGATCTCGGAACATCGCAGATTACCATACCCGTGGGAACTCGCCACAAACACTTGCACATCAACTTGGAATATCGTACACAACCACGAGTCTGTCACTCTGGGTCACTCGTGTGTCAACTCGCACCGTGAGACAGGGCCTTAAGTCTTCCAACTTCTGACATCCATTAACTGATCAAGGCTGTGCCATGGGCTAGCTTGGTATAATATACTTCTAATAAGTAAACATAGATACGATGCAAACTTTCTGAACAGTATACAATTTTGACCTACCAAAACAAATTGTATAACTTAATTAACTGGATTTTCCTTTCACGTTAATAATAAGAGAGGCACAGTGGTGCAGCGGGTGGCACATTGGCGCAGCTGTAGAGTTGTTGCCTTACAGTGCCAAAGGCCTGGATTTTGATCCTGACTAGGGTGCTGTCTGTACGCAGTTTGTCCATTCACCTTGTGACCGCATGGGTTTCCTCCAGGTGTTTCAGTTGTCCTTCCACATTCCAAAGACGTACAGGGTTATAGTTTAATTAATTGGTTTTGGTAAGTTGTACAATTGTCCCTTGTGAGTAGGATAGTGTTAGTGTACGGGGTAATTTCTGACCAGCGCAGACCTGGTGGGCCTATGGGTCTATTTCTGCACTTTATCGCTAAAGTCTAAAGTCTAATTTATACTAATAATATTGCTTCAGTCTTCTCAGTTCTTCATAACATTTGAAATAATATTGCCTTGGTTAAAATAGGAAATGCGTTTTCTGAACTTTTCTTTACTCGGTCACTTGGTATTCCAAATACTTAAAGGTCACCTGGCATTTCAAATCTTTCATTATTTAGTGAATATCTATTTTACCTGAAACTAATACCCCTCTTTAGCTTTCAAGTTACACTTGCAGAAGTCTTAAATCAATGTTATCCTCCTTACCTTTTGAAATGTGCTTCACAGAAATGAAAGCAGAGCTTTATTTGATCCACATGTAATCCTCATGTGTCTTGTACTCTCGAATATTTGATTGGCATCATGTTTATATGTTAACTTTACTTAAAAAGTGCTCATTTATATGAGCTGTCTAAATGATTTGGGACTTGCACATCAATTTAAAATAGATTTAATGCAAGGATCAAGCATTTATAGACCATTTTTGGCATTGAGTGCTTTCATTTCAACAGATTACCAAATAATCTGGTTTTGGAGAGTTTTTTAACCAGTATTTGGAATGAAATGCTATTTCTATATTGAAGAAAATACCTAATACAATGATTTCTGCCATGAAATTCAAGGTAAATTGGAAATATTCTGGATTTAATACCGATTGCAACATTATATATAAAATCTGTGTAAATACTTTGTAAAATGTTGCTGAATGTTTAATGGCACTGTCCCACGGTACAAGTTCATTCCAAGAGTTCTCCTGAGTTTAAAAAACACCAAACTCGTGGTAAGCACGGAGAATGAACGTAGCGGGTACGTCTGAGCTCGGGGACGTCCCTTAGCGGCTCGTAATGCTAACGGCAGGTACTCGGGAAGACACGCTAATGGCAGGGAAGACTCGTGAAGATTTTTCAACATGTTGAAAAATGTCCACGAGAGCCCCGAGTACCAACGAGCTGCCATTACCGTAAATCTCAGAGTTCGAATCAGGGCAAACTCGGGAGAGCTCTTGGAATGACCTCGTACCGTGGGACAGGGTCATATAAGTGAATTAAAGAAGAATACTCATCTATGTTACATCACACTGCACCTATAATCAATTATACAAAGTCCAGTATCAATGAGCAATATGTTTACAAATACAGAGTACTAGATGTTAAAAATCCAAAGTGCCAAATATCAATTTACTCCCGATGGTGATGGGAGCCTTCTGCACTCACCTATGCTCCTCCGATGTTGAGAAAGGCTAGGCAGACACGTCATTGGGGTTATCAAGTGGCCACCTACTTTCATCGACGTTTCGCTGATTGAACCCACGACGTCTCCAGTAGGCCCACCGTGCATTCTGGCGTCCCAGAACCACCCCCTTTTGCATCTGTCTAGTTGGGGGACCAAATGGAGTCTTTCCTCTTCAGCCAGAGCCACTGGCTACTCCACTCTGCCACCCGTGATGTTTCTTTGATGGCCTTGCGTAGGGCTTGTCCGCTGATCCCTAGGTCCTTCATCAGTCTTAAGGTAGATGTTGCCATGAATCCTCGACATCCAACTTCTACCGGGCAGATCTTAGCTCTCCAGCCCCGCTGATCTGCCTCCGCTGCAAGCTCTGTATATCACAGTTTCTCTCTTTCGAAGGCTTCCTGCACAGCATCCTCCCAAGTAACCATGGATCTAAATTCTGAGGTCATTGGGAAGCAAACACCGAATCATAAACTGTGCAAGCTCTCCTTATAGCTAATACCTTCTATTCCATGTGCCTTTCTAGTAGACATCTTTCAGCACCCTCTCCAAAGCTTCTGCATCCTCCTTTAACAGGTGATCAGTACTGCGCACAATACTCCCAAGCATCCAGCCAGTTCTCTATCCATATCAATACTGAACACCCAATGCCATATGCTTTAAGTTTATATACTAATCTCTTATGTGGGACCTTGTCGAAAGCCTTCTGGAAGTCCAGATACGCCACATCCACTGGTTCTCCCCTAGCCACACTACTAGTTACATCCTCGAAAAATTCCACAAGATTCGTCAGACATGATTTACCTTTCGTAAATCCATGCTGACTTTGTCCAATGATTTCACCACTTTCCAAATGTGCTGCTATCCCATCTTTAATAACTGACTCTAGCAGTTTCCCCACTACCGATGTTAGACTAACTGGTCTGTAACTCCCTGTTTTCTCTCTCCCCCCTTCTTAAAAAGAGGGGTTACGTTTGCTACCCTCCAATCCTCAGGAACTACTCCAGAATCTAAAGAGTTTTGAAAGATTATCACTAATGCATCCACTATTTCCGGAGCTACTTCCTTAAGTACTCTGGGATGCAGCCTATCTGGCCCTGGGGATTTATCGGCCATTAATCCATTCAATTTACCCAACACCACTTCCCGACTAACCTGGATTTCACTCAAGTCCTCCTTTGACCCGTGGTCCCCTGCTATTTCCGGCAGATTATTTATATCTTCCTTAGTGAAGACGGAACCAAAGTAGTTATTCAATTGGTCCGCCATGTCCTTGTTCCCCATGATCAACTCACCTGGTTCTGACTGCAAGGGACCTACATTTGTTTTAACTAATCTCTTTCTCTTCACGTATCTATAAAAACTTTTGCAGTCAGTTTTTATGTTCCCTGCTAGTTTTCTTTCATAATCTATTTTTCCTTTCCTAATCAAGCCCTTTGTCCTCCTCTGCTGGTCTCTGAATTTCTCCCAGTCCTCTGGTATGCTGCTTTTTCTGGCTACTTTGTACGCATCATCCTTTGCTTTGATACTATCCCTGATTTCCCTTGTTATCCACGGATGCACTACCTTCCCAGATCTATTCTTTTGCCAAACTGGGATGAACAATTTTTGTAGTTCATCCATGCAGTCTTTAAATGTCTTCCATTGCATATCCACCGTCAACCCTTTTAGAATTGATTGTCAGTCAATCTTGGCCAATTCACGTCTCATACCCTCAAGTTTACCTATCCTTACCTTTCCTTAAGTTCAGAACCATTGTTTCTGAATTAATAACGTCACTCTCCATCCTAATGAAGAACTCGACCATATTATGGTCACTCTTGCCCAAGGGGGCACGCACAATAAAACTGCTAACTAACCCTTCCTCATTACTCAATACCCAGTCTAAAATAGCCTGCTCTCTCGTTGGCTCCTCTACATGTTGATTTAGATAACTATCCCGCATACTTTCCAAAAAATCCTCTTCCTCAGCGCCCCTGCCAATTTGATTCACTCAATCTATATGTAGATTGAAGTCACCCATTATAACTGTTTTGCCTTTGTCGCACGCATTTTTAATTTCCTGTTTGATACCATCCCCAACTTCACTACTACTGTTAGGTGGCCTGTACACAACTCCCACTAGCGTTTTCTGCCCCTTAGTGTTTCGCAGCTCTACCCATACCGATTCCACATGCTCCAAGCTAATGTCCTTCCTTTCCATTGCGTTAATCTCCTCTCTAACCAGCAACGCTACCCCACCTCCTTTTCCTTTCTCTCTATCCCTCCTGAATAGTGAATATCCCTGGATGTTCAGCTCCCAGCCTTGGTCACCCTGGAGCCATGTCTCCATGATCCCAACTACATCATACTCATTGTTTTTACAACGCTCTTACCCCTTATACAATTTTGTTGAAAAGTGGCCCTTTTTGATTTTTGTTCTGGTTTTGTCTGCCTGCCACTTTTACTTTTCACCTTGCTCCCTATTGCTTCCACCCTCGTTTTACACCCACCTGCCTCTCTGCTCTTGTACCCATCCCCCTGCCACATTAGTTTAAATCCTCCCCGACAGCACTAGCAAACACTCCCCCAAGGACATTGGTTCCATTCCAGCCCAGGTGCAGACCGTCCTGTTTGTACTGGTCCCACCTCCCCCAGAAATGGTTCCAGTGCCCTAAAAATTTGAATCCCTCCCCCTTGCACCATTTTTCAAGCCACGTATTCATCTGCAATATCCTCCTATTTCTACTCTGACCGGTCCCTGGTACTGGTAATAATCCAGAGATTATTACCTTTGAGGTCCTACTTTTAAGTTTATCTCCTAGCTCCCTAAATTCACCTTGTAGGACCTCATCCCTTTTTTTCCCTATATCGTTGGTGCCAATATGCACCACGACAACTGGCTGTTCACCCTCCCCCTCCAGAATGTTCTGCAGCCGTTCAGTGACATCCCTGACCTTTGCACCCGGGAGGCAACATACCATCCTGGAGTCTCATTTGCGGCCGCAGAAACGCCTATCTATTCCCCTGACAATTGAATCCCCTATTACTATTGCCCTTCCCCTCTTTTTTCCCCCATCATGTGCTGCAGAGCCACCCATGGTGCAATGAACTTGGCTGCTGCTGCATTCCCCTGATGAGCCATCTCCCTCAACAGTATCCAAAATGGTAAACATGTTTGGTAGGGAGATGACCGCAGGGGACTCCTGCACTACCTGCCTACTGCTTTGCTGGCTATTGGCCACCCGCTCCCTTTCTGTCCTCTTACCTTTTACCAGTGGCGTGACCAACTCGCTGTATGTGTTATCCATGACTTTCTCTGCACCGTGGATGCTCCAGTATGAATCCAGCCGCAGCTCCAATCATTCAATGCGGTCTGCCAGGAGCTGCAGCTGGACACACTTCCTGCAAATGTAGTCACCAGGGACACCGACCATATCCCTGATCTCCCACATGTTGCAGGCTGAGCAAACCATGGGGCCAATCTCCACTGACATATCTTACTCCCTAATTACTCTGTATTAAATATATATATTTTTTTAATTTATTTTTTATTAAATACAAAGGTGAACTAATGATTCAGGTTGAGAATCCAGTGGTAGGATCGTGCAAGCTAAACCGTTGTCATAAAATGGGTCAGAACATTCACTGGAATAGAATAGCTAACAAGGAGCAGGCACGTACCATGAGTGATTACTCAGGGTAGGCAGTCAGTCCGCTTAAAAAAAATTAAACCACGCATGTGCAGATTGTTCTCTCCGTTAAATAAATTAAAAAATAAAAACAGTGATAATTCAATTTGCCCAAGGCTTCCTAGTCTCCTTTATTCTAAATTACTGAATGGGGGGGGGGGGGGGGGGGGGGGTTGAAGGGTGATGGCAGACGGAGAGATGGAGAGATGGTGGGAAAAACGGACCAATTGGGGGAACAGTTCCTTTCACAGCTTGTGGAGAGTCTGTGCCAGGGGTAAAGTTGTGGGGAGGGCACGAGTGTTGCGAAGGAGGGTGTCGGGGATACTGCCAGTAACTCACTCACTCACAACTAGCGCAGCTCTCCAGGGTGCGAAGCCACGCACTGTAGCTGGGGATAGAAGCAGCTCGGGGTGTGGCCACCAGGACCCGACAGCAGAACTGGCCACCACTTCAGCGCCTTCTGCTGGCTCGCTCACCTTTGGCAATGCTCTCCGTCGGAACACCTGTCACCTGCCGTTCGCCAACTTCGCTCATGTCAGCGGCTTCCTGCAAATCCTTAAATTCCCACAGCCGAGTAATTCGCTGTCGGAATTTAAGGACATGAGTGAGGCCAGCAAGCGGCAGGAGAGAGGTTTTTGGATGGAGAACTGCCAGAGGTGAGCGGGGACAGGCAGAAGGAGCTAAGGTGGCGGCTGGTTCCGCTGTCAGGCCCGGCGGCTGCTCAGCCACCCGAGCTACTTCTCTCCCCCCCCCCCCCCCCCCCCCCGGCCTCAATGCATTCCACGCCTCCGTGCAAGGAGCATCGCAAGTGGCATTATCCCAATCCCCTCAACATTCGTGCCCTCCCCGCAACTTTACCCCGGGCCAGACTCCCCAAATGCTTGGAAAGGAACTCTCCCCTCCACCCCCACACCCACACCCACACCCACACCCACACCCCGGGAAATACGGTATTTAAAAACATGACCAATAAATGTACTTACCACATCATTGGTACACGACAAACCATATTTGAAAACCCCGCCAAGAAACTTGCGCTGCGCATGCGCAGTAGACTGATGCGCATGCACAGTACAGCAAAGGCAGAATTTCTGCTGCCTTCAGCCCCATTTGAAACTGACGGCTCAGGCAGCGCTGACAGCACGTGGGCTGCACAGACCTTCCCATGTTACAAGCGCTGCGGATGAAAGGCACGGAGAATTATGCCTACCTAAGAGATCGGTCTCTTACATAGGCATAATTCTCCCATGCCTTTACTATTTACATTTAGTAATGACTATGTTATAATTTTGGTCAGGGTAGGCAGTGCCTACCTTGCCTACCCTGACGGCACGTGCCCGACAAGGCCTTACCAATTGTTCAAGCTGTCAATTTTTTTTTTGATTTCAGCTGTATATCCCTGATAATTAGAGGTGTTACAAAACAATAACAATGTTTTGGAGCTCAATAAAAATGAAAAATAATGAAAATTAATTAAAAATCAATTAAATAATCAACGATTGAAAATTGTCTTAAACACCTATAGATACTTGAAGACATTAAAACTAATGCAATAAATCAGAACAAAACTTACCTGGGCTCCATGTGGATGCTTGTAATAGACTGGACTGACACTTGCTCAGGTTGGTTTGGATTTACGGTTGGTCCACGTAAATCCGAGCAGTGTTTACCAGCGGAATCCCAACCATGGATCCAAGCCACTGAGCCTTGTATGACTCATCCTTGCATTTCATTTGAAAGATTTCTCTTATTTTACAAACCAAATATTAACCATAATTCTTGCTATTTTATTTTTATAGTCATAGATTTACTCAGGTGCTTTCTGTGGATAATTTGTCAAAAACTCCAGACACTGGACTAGAGAAGAACCTCATAATTCAGGTTGAAGTCAAAGGTTTAAGTTTAGGGTTTTTTATTGTCACGTGTACATGTGTTGGATTTCGATTGGGGTGGGATGATGTTCTGTCAAAACATTTGGGGTGAGTTGTCCAGTGCCAGCTTGACCAATGAAAAGCTTTGTTTTGCATGCTAACCAATCCGAGAAGATAATACTGTACATAAACAAGTCAAACTCAAGTACAGATGAGGAAACAAAGTGGAAGATATGGAGTGCAGAATATAGTTCTTAGCAGTGCAACAATTCCATAGGCAATGTCCAATATCCCAAATAGTAAAACAGAAAATGCTGGAAATGGTCAGCAAGTCAGGCCAGGTGTGAGAGAAGAGAAACAGAGTTAATATTTCAGCTCGGAGATACTTTGTCAGAAAAGACCCTTTCTCCATGAGTTGGGTATTACCCAAGCAATCATTGCTTGTAATTAAGAAGGCAACAGTTAAAAGCTATGAATATTTGGAGGTGGAATTTGATGTACTGCCAGCTTAGTGGGAATTTACCAAGGTTGACCATTATTCCATCTGTTAACGTTTCTAGCAATCTCTGCGATTATCATAACTGAAGATATGAAGCAAAAAGGTCAAGGTTATGCCAGCTGGCATATTTAAACATATTCCTTCCGTGCATGGTGTATATATAAAAGCATCATCAGTTCCACTTCCACTTTGACTCAACCATACGTATACATACAGGTCTTCTGCACTTTACGAACATCAGACGTAAGTACATCCTATACATATGAGCAAGTGTTATAGATTGTCTGGCTGCTGCATCTTCTACGCAGTGGTAACAGTTCTGGGTTGCACTTTTGACTTGCAAAATGTTCAGGTTGCGAACTGTTTGTAGGAAGGTGACCTGCCTTAACCTGGAGATGACCAGTTTGGATGAAGTTGCAAACATGCAGTCACACCATCTCAGTGAAAGGCACAGCATGGGCACGAGTACTTTGACACCATTTCTTTCTTCACTGTCATTGCCTGACCTGCTCATTTTTCAATTATTTTCTGCTCTTATTTTGTATTTGCAGCAATTGCAGCATTTTTTTTTTGCACATAAATGTGTGTGCTAATTTACAGCAAAGCATGACTTATAAATTAGAAATGTATGGCACAGGACCAGTCCCACAATGTCTGTGTCGAACACGGTGCCAAGATAAACCAATCTCAACTTCTTCTTTTCGCGTCCATCTTGTTACAAATGTTGGCCTCGCTGTCATCGTCCGTCCTGAAAAGGACGCAAGCTTCCGGTGACAATCAATGGAAGCCATCACTTGTCACAATAGATGATGGTGGTAGCAGAATTAGCTCGGGATACTTCCAGTTTCCAACCCCGCGACGTGGACGCTTCTGCTAGGGGGGCCACCAATCTCAACTGATTGCACATGATCCATACCTCTCCTTCCCTTCATATCCATATGCCCATTTAAAAGCATCTTAATTGCGACAATCATATCTGCCCCCATCACCACCTTTGGCAGTGCATTCCATGCGCCCAACAACTACCCGTGTACACAAACGTGCCCCAGAGATCTCCTTTAAATCTTGCCCATTTCACTTTAAAGCTATGCCCTCTAGTCTCTGACATTTCCACCCTGGTAAAAAGATTCTGACTGTCTACCCTAGCCTCTCATAATTTTATATACATCTATCAGGTCTCCCCCCAATCTCCGGCATTCCAGCTAAAACAATCCAAATCCATCCAAGCTCACCCTGGATCTAATACCTCCTAATCCAGGCATTATTCTGGTAAACCTCCTCTGCACTTTTTCCAAAGCTTTCACATCCTCCCTGCAATGTGCCGACTGGAACTGCACGTTATACTCCAGTTGCCAGTCGCATGAGTTAATGCTGTTGCTTTCTAACTGGATTTTTCATATCTTACCTGAAATAGACAGTTGCACCTTGGATGACACTGCAAAACACAGACTGCCTCTGCGCGCAGGATCAAACCTGCTGACTTTGAAACTTTTGTTTCTGTTTTCAGAATTAGGTCAAGGAATCAGCAGTAAATAATTGCATACTTTAAGGTAAAAATATAAATGGAATACAACCTGAAAACCTCAGCGATTAATCAAAGATCAGTTCTGCAACTAAGTGAAAAGTTCAAACAAATAAAATGAAATAAAGAAAAAGCAATCCAAAGTCCTCACAAAGTTTTATGTTTCAATAAGTTGATATGGTTCACAAATTTGTGATTGATGCTTCCTGGTCTATGGAAGTCTGTTCAATCATCCATAAATGACAAAACAATTAAAGATTTATTCCTAAATAGGAAAAAAAATAATTCCCTGCAACAAACAACTAAAATGGCAAAATGATAATATTGGCCAAGTAAAACATGTCACAATGCTTGTCCATTTTCTGTGAAAGGTTCTATGAGTCATGGCTCCAAGGTGTCTGGACCCTGGAAGTAAGTTGAGGATAAGGTGAGGTCCAGGTGTTCTTCTTATTGTTAATATGTATGAGGGTTTTCCAGAAAGAGGTGAGCTGGGTTGCAAATGCACAATTAGGATTGGTCATAGGATGGGGTGTTGTATTGTTGATTATGTTGCAGAGTTTTTGTGCTGTTATCTTGTGATTGGTCGAAGTATGGAGCCTTGTTCAAATTGTTTATATTACCTGGGAAAATGTTTCTTTACTTTGGCGAACTGTCTTCCAACTAGAACTTTCTGTGGAAACAATGTAATGGGGTATTTTGTGATTGGGTTAGGGAACTGTTAATAAGAGTATTATATGATCTATATTTGTAATTGGCTTGTAGGGGTTGCCCCCCCCCCCCCCCCCCTCCAATATAGTTTTGCACCACGGGTCTGATACCCTATAACAGAGGGAACAACACATGGATCGGAGTTGTTGATCTTCTGGGAGTGCACTTGGGACTGTGTGACTGTCTGGAGGTGTCTATTCGCACAAGGCTGAAGGGCTTGGATGAGTAGAGACAAGGATCGGACCCGCGGTGTTGGATATGTATTATATAGGAAGTTTCTTTGTGTTAGTGAGAATAAAGAATTAGTTGATCCAGTGCTTGTCTCAGTGTTTTACTGAACTAGACTAAGGGGGTAAGCTGTAGAGAGCATAATTACAAAACCCCCAGTGGAATCTGTTAATAGTTATACCTGAATGTTTTATTTAGTTTAAACTTAAATTTAAATTAAACCTCCAGGTATAATTGTTGGGCTAACCTTAAACTCATAAAAATGTATGTGAACTTATCACTACTAGACATTTCCCTAAAATTACAAACATTAACAGATCTTTACAAGTTGGAATTCTTTTAGTTGGAAAATCTTTTTATCACTCAAAAACTTACAACATTTTAAACCATATGTGCTTCTTTTGATTATTCTAAAAATTAGGATATTAGTAACAATAATAGAACATTATTTCCACCATGGACTTGACACCATTATGGGTGTTGTAGACACTTTGGTTTGTGCACTGTCATTGTTTATTTTGCTCTGAACAACTGATACAATTATTGTATATTTATTGTTTTTGTTGCGCCCAATATGCCTGTAATGGACCTGTCCCACTCATGCGACTTTTTAGGCGACTACAGGAGACTATGCGGTCACCACATGGCCGCCACATGTTCGCGGGTGGTTGCCGGGGAGTCACCTTCATGTTGAAAAATTAGCGGCGACCAGTATGAAGCCACCACGGAGGGTATCAAGAATTCTCATGCCGTAGGCGTAGTGGTAGTGAGCTGCCAGGAGGTCATAGATCAGGGGTCGGAAACTTTGTTCTGCATAGGGGCCAGGACGCATATCTGTGAGCAGATGGCGGGCCACCTATCATGTGTACATGTGTACAAATGGATCCTGCCCCCATCCCTCCCTGGATGGCAGGCATCAAATCACGTGTTCACACAGATCCCGTTCCTTCGAGGACGCACAGGCCCCTAGTTACGGGCGCTCACGAACATGCCGTACATACGGACCATTGCCTTGGCTCTGTCCTGAAGGCGGTGGCTCAAATACTCACACTCACTCGTCCCCAGCCTATTGATAACCTGGATCCTGACAGTGAAGCCCAGACACAGAAGGTGCGCGGCCATGCCGGCGGCTTTGCACAGGATGCGGTACAGCCAGAGCTCGGCACTCGGCCACTGCTCGGTGCTGCTCGGTGGCTCCGCCATGCGGCCGCCACTGCAGGCCACCTTGCATCCTTGTGTCACCACGCCTGGGTGCCGCGGGCTCGGGCCTGGTAGGTACCGGAGATGATGGAAGTCTGCGTGCCGGATGATTACGGAAACAAAAATACGCCTGCGGGCTGGATGATTTTAGGTTACGAGCTGCATTCAGCCTGACCCCTGGCATAGATTGTCGTAAGTTCTCATAAGTTGTAGCCGGTGCTGACCGGTGAATTTCATTAGCTCATTGGGAAAAATAAACGTAAATAGTAGTTTCAGAACCAAGGATAACCGAACGGTAATATTAATGTCCACCGAGCTTCATAGCCGTGTATCTCTGGCTTTTTGAAAGTTGTCTCCACTCCTCCACTCCGTCTCCCCCTTCTCTCCCCTCTCTTAAAGGACTTAAGTGACCCTTCCCATACACTGTGCTTTCACTGTCTTAATTCCAGCGCCAACCTTCCTGTTCATCGCGGTGTGTGTCTGTATCACATTGGGTTTGCACCGTGTGAATTTCATTCATACACCCTCCCCCCGATTGCCCTGTGCCCCGGCTGCATTACAGGCTGGTGAAGGAAGCAATGTGTGTATGTGGATGATCCTTCAGTAAGTGTTCACTTTGAAGTTTCTGGAAACCCAATTCGCCTTTTACTTGTCACATCCTCAAAAAATTCCAGAAGATTAGTCAAGCATGGTTTTCCTTTCATAAATCCATGTTGACTTGGACTAATCCTTTTACTGCTATCCAAATGCCCCATTATTACCTCTTTAATAATTGACTCCAGCATCTTTCCCACCACCGAAGTCAGTCTAACTGGTCTGTAATTCCCTGTTTTCTCTCTCGCTCCTTCCTTGAAAAGTGGGATAACATTAGCTATCCTCCAATCTACAGGAACTGATCCTGAATCTATTGAACAGTGGAAAATGATCACCAATGTGTCCACTATTTCTAGAGCCACCTCCCTGAGGACCCTGGGATGCAGACCATCAGGCCTAGGGGATTTATCATCCTACAGTCCCATTAGCCTACCCAATACTATTTCTCGCCTAATGAAAATTTCTTTCAGTTCCTCTACCCCCTTAGATCCTCTGTCCTCCAGTACTTCTGGGAGATTGTTTGTGTCTTCCTTAGTGAAGAGAGATCCGAAGTACCTATTCAACTCTTCTGCCATTTCCTTGTTCCCCATAATAATTTCACCTGTGTCTGCCTTCAAGGGACTCACATTTGCCCTTGCTATTTCTTTTTCCCTTAGCATTTCTAAATAAGCTTTTATTGTCCTTTTTTAATATTCCTGGCCAGTTTCCCCTCGTACTTCATCTTTTCAGCTCGTATTGCCCGTTTTGTTTCCTTCCGTTGTCCTAAGGAAGTTTCCCAATCCTCTGTCTTCCGGCTACTCTTTGCTGTGTTGTACATCTTTTCTTTTAGTTTTATTCTATCCCTAGCTTCTCTTGTCAGCCACAGTTGCCTCCTACTCCACTTAGAACCTTTCTTCCTTTTTGGAATGAAATGATCCTGCCTCTTCCGGATTATGCCCAGAAATTCCTGCCATTGCAGTTCCACCGTCATTCCTGCTAGGATCCCTTTCCAGTCCACGATGTCAGTGTCTGTATATTCGTCGAGGCTTGTGATTGCTTCCCTGAACACATTCCAATCTGTGCAGTCAACGCAGGACTGTAGTTTTTCAATGCCCTCGCTTGTCCACCTTTTCACCTTAGCCGATTTTAGTCTCTGCCTGTAGGTCCGAATAAGATGAACTAAACAATGATCAGAGAGACCCAGTGCCACCCAGGGAACAGAACGATATGCGTTCTTGATTGAAGTGTAACAGTGATCGAGTGCTCTCTCCCCTCTGGTGGGGCAGGTAACATAAAGTCTATACTTTGGAAGCTCTTGGCTGAGGTTAGCCTTGTTAAATTCCCCCAAAACAATGATCCTGGAATCTGGGAAGTCACGGTCTATACCTCATTACGTGGACAGCGAACTGTGTTTGCACCTCACGTAACGGGGAGTTATAAACTCCAGCGAGAATAAAAGAGGTAAATTCCCTTGGAGAATAAAAGAGTTTGCAATTTATAAAGAAAGATTCTAGTTTGGGAGAACAGAAGTCCCACAGGCAATTTTTCAACGGACTGCCTGCGACCTTCAAGCTCGCGGCACTCGCCTTTACCACCTCAGGCAGCTGATGAAATTCAGAGTCTCTCTGAGGATCCTTCAGTGCTTCTACTCTGGGGCTGTAGAAAGTACATCTTGTCCGGTAACGTCTCGATCTGGTTTGGGAACAAATCTGCCCAGGACAGGAAGGCTCTGCAGAGCAGTGCGTTCAGCCGAACGCACTATGGGAACTACAATCACTCCCCTGCAGGACCTATACACCAGGAGGTGCAAATCCAGAGCCAGTAAGATCATGAAGGACCCATACCACCCCAGCAATGGACTGTACCAGCTGCTATGGTCAGGCAAGCGCCTCCGCTATCACGCTGCGAAAACAGAGAGGATGAGACGGAGTTTCTTCCCACATGTCATTAGGACTGTAAACGCCAATCTCACCAGGGAATAATTTACTGTTGTGTTGTGTCTTTTTATTTTTCTAAAATGTAAATACTGGTTCTGTCCTGTTCTGTTCTATTGTTCTGTTGTTTTTGCACAATCCGCAGGCATTGCCACTCTCATTTCTCTGCACATCTTGTATGTGTATGTGAGAAATAAAGTTGACTTGACCTCCAACGAGATCCCACCACTGGCCACATCTTCCTATCTCCTCCCCATTCCGCTTTCCGCGGAGACCGTTCCCTCTGTAATGCCCTGTCAATTTGTCCTTTCCCACCGAAACCCCTCCCTCCCCAGGTACTTTCCCTTGCAACCACAGGAAATACTACACTTGTCGCTTTACCTCCTCCCTTGACTCCATCCAAGGACCCAGGTGAGGCAGAGGTTCACCTGCACCTCCTCCAACCTCATCTACTGCATCCGCTGTTCCAGGTGTCAACTTCTCTACATAGGCGAGACCAAGCCTACAGTTTTGGGCTCCTAATCTGCGGAAAGACATTCTTGCCATAGAGGGAGTACAGAGAAGTTTCACCAGACTGATTCCTGGGATGTCAGGACTTTCATATGAAGAAGAACTGGATAGACTCAGCTTGTACTCGCTAGAATTTAGAAGATTGAGGGGGGATCTTATAGAAACTTACAAAATTCTTAAGGGGTTGGACAGGCTGGATGCAGGAAGATTATTCACAATGTTGGGGAAATCCAGAACAAGGGGTCACGGTCTAAGGATAAGGAGGAAGTCTTTTAGGACCGAGATGAGAAAAACATTTTTCACAAAGAGAATGGTGAATCTCTGGAATTCTCTGCCACAGAAGGTAGTTGAGGCCAGTTCATTGGCTACATTTAAGAGGGAGTTAGATGTGGCCCTTGTGGCTAAGGGGATCAGGGGGTATGGAGAGAAGGCAGGTACGGGATACTGAGTTGGATGATCAGCCATGATCAAATTGAATGGCGGTGCAGGCTCGAAGGGCCGAATGGCCCACTCCTGCACCTATTTTCTATGATTCTATGAAATAATGGAGGGATGAAACTAGATCTAAAGATGAGACATTCAGTATAAAGAGGAGACACGATGGGGATCCATGGTGGCTCAGTGGTAGAGTTGCTAGCAGCCTTACAGCGCTTTCAGCGCCAGCAACCTGGATTCGATCCCGACTACGGGTGGTGTCTGTACGGAGTTTTACGTTCATCCTGTGACCGCGTGGGTGTTCTCCAAGATCTCCGGTTTCCTCCGACACTCCAAAAACATACAGGTTTGTAGGTTAATTGGCTCCGGTTTCCTCCGACACTCCAAAAACATACAGGTTTGTAGGTTAATTGGCTTGGTGTATGTGTAAATTGTCCCTAGTGTGTGTAGGATATTGGTAAAGTGTGGGGATCGCTGGTTGGTGCGGACTCAGTGGGTCGAAGGGCCTGTTTCCGTGTTGTATCTCTAAACTAAACTAAAAGGGCCCTGAAAAAGTAGCAAGAGATCTTGATGATTGGGAAGTTTAGAATTCAGCAAAGAGGACAAATCGATTGATTAAGAGAAAAATGGAGAATGTCAATAAGCTCGCAGAGGGCATAAAAATGGACCATAAAATCTTCTATAAACATGTGAAAAGAATAAAGTTACTGAAGACAAATGTAGCAGCTCAACAGTTAGAAACAGAGGAAATTATTAATGTGAAGAAAGAAATGGGAGAAGAGCTAAATGCATGTTTTGGTTCGATCTTCATAAAGGATGCAAATAATCTCCGAGATATGTCAGGGACTAATAGCCCTGCCCCACGGTACGAGTTCATTCCAAGAGCTCTCAAATCTAACTCGTGATAAGCACGGAGAATGAATGTAGCGGGTACGTCAGAGTTCGGGGACGTCTCTTTGCGGCTCGTAACGCTAATGGCAGGTACTCGGGAAGACTCGCTAATGACACGTAAGCACGGGAAGACTCATGAAGATTTTTCAACATGTTGAAAAATGTCCACAAGAGCCCCGAGCACCGACGAGTGGCCATTACCGTAAATCTCCGAGATTGAATCAGGGCAAACTCAGGAGAGCACCTGGAATGAACTTGTTCTGTGGGACAGGGCTTAAGAGACCAGTGAGAGGGAAGAACTGAAGAAAATTACTGTAGGTAATGAAATCGTGCCATTAATGAAGCTGAATATTGACAAATATGTACAAGAAAAACCATAACATACTGGAGTGACTCAGTGGGTCAAGCAGAATCTCTGGAGAACATGGACAGATGACGTTTCGGATCCCTTCTTCAGACTGATTGCAGGGGGGGGGGGAGGGAATGAAGAAAAAATGGAAGAGAGAAGGGGTAGGACAAAGTCTAGCAGGGAGTAAGGTGTATCCTGGAGTACTGAATACATGAGCCTGGTATTAATGGATACATTGACAGTCTCTTCCAAAATTCTGAACTCTTCAACAGTTCCTTCAGATTGGATGGTGGCAAATGTAACCCCATTTTTCAAAAGGAAGGGAAAGAAATAAACAAGGAATCTCAGAACAGTAGCATAAGGACAGTGAGGTGGAGGGAAATGGAAATGCTGGAATCAATTATGAAAAATGTGTCCACTTTAATTATATTGATTTCCCTCGTTCAATGTCTTTATTAATATTTGTTTCCTTCAGTTCCACTATCTAACATTGTTTCCTCCAACATGAAACTGAACAAAAGTATGTGTTGAATTTTTCTGCCATTATTTTGTTCCCAAATAAAATTTCTCATTGTATCGGATTGTTACGGACCTACATCTGTCACTATCTACTTTCCCTTCACACATTTATTAGATACTATACTAAGTGGGACCCATTGGGTCTCAGCATCACAGGGGAGTGCTGGTCCCCCAACGTAATATTCCACCTCTCCATCAATTCAAATATTGGTGGCCAGTGGGGGAGTTCTCTGGAACGCTAGTATGGGTGTTGTGGGTTGAAGGGACTGGTTTCCAGAGGGCTAGTATGGACATTGTGCCCCGAATGGATTCTTGGGCTGGCAGCTCAGTCACTCAAGCCTGTTGTGCTGGCAGCTCAGTCACTCAAGCCTGTTGTGCTGGCAGCTCACTCACTCGTGGCTGACAGGCTGGCAGTTAACTCACGGCTATTCCATTCCAAGCAGGGTGCAAGGCCACCAAATTCAAGTGCAGAATCAAGCACTAGAGGACATAGGTTTAAGGTGAGAGGGGAAAGATTTAAGGAGCAATTTTTTCACACAAAGGATGGTCGGTACATGGAATGTGCTGCCAGAGGAGGTAGTTGAAGCAGGTACTATCACAACATTTAAAATATAGCAGAACAGACACATGGATAAGAAAGGATTAGAAAGATCTGGGCCAAATCCCATATCCAGGTGGAACTTGTGTAGATGGGGCATTTTAGTTGGCGTTAGACAAGTTAGGCCAAAGGATCTGTTTCCACGCTGTATGACTCTTTGCATCAGTCCCTTTGGCCCACTGAGTTTGCACCTAGAACAGTGCAGGAACAGTCCCTTTGGTCCACAATATCTGTGGATGTTTCCAAGTTAAACTCTCCTAATCCCCTCTGCCTGCACTTGATCTATATCCACCCATTCCTGCATATCCATGTGCATATCTAAACGTCTCTTAAATGCCATTAAAATATCTGCCTCCACCATCATACTTGCACTTACCATGAAACATTGATTTACATGAATCCTATTTTACCCCAACACTAATCCCATTGTTATTCTCCCCTCATTCTCGCCAAACCCCACGCCCCAGATTTATATCACCCACTTACACGTTAGTGACCAATTGCTGTACCAACCTGGAGGTTTTTAGGGAAACCAGAGCACCTGGAGGAAACCCTGGTGGTCACGGGGAAAATGTGCAAACTCGACACTGACAGCACCACAGGTCTACTGCCAATTTTCAACGCTAATTGTAACCCCTCGGCGAACGAATCAGGCCACGTCTGCATGCAGTAGGACCTGGACATCCTGAAATGTTAACTCGCCACAGATGCTGCCTGTCCTGCTGTGCACTGTCAGAATTCCCTGAAGTATGCATGTGCGATCATTTGGGAAGCATTATTTCCAACGCACATCCAGTAGAATCACACCCCAGCTCGGAACGGCGGGGCGTGAATGAGTGGATGGCGCTCTCCTCGGATGCAACGAGGCAGCCTGACTGACGTCCCTCACTCCGCCCCTACAACCCAATGCTGCCAGTTGGCATCTCCCGTCTCCAGCACAACTGCGAGCAAGGCAGGCGGCGTCTGTCCACGCCGGAGAGTGTGCAGAGCAACGGCAGCGTGACTGAAGGTGCAACAGTGCCCGATTGAAAAGGCAAATAAAAAGGCGAGAAGCGAAGCGGCAGCGGCGAGCTCTGGGCTGGGTTCCTGCTGGGTTCTTGCTCCGGGAAGGGATGCCCGCTGCCGCTGTCTAAGCAGCTCTCGCAAGTGGACTGGGAAGCAATGACCATTCGCTCTCTCCCGTGTAGAGTGTCTGTCCACAGCCAGGGTCCCCGTCAATGAGAAAGAGCCCAGCCTGACAGATGGTTCGCGGCAACATGTCCAAAACCCAAGAGATCCGGATGGGTATCCTGGAAACGCCAAGCATTCAGGTAAACTGGAAGCTCGGCATGGCATGTCATTAAGGCATCCGATCACCCAAGTCTCTATTTAATTGCAGTTTGAACAGAGAGGGTGTGCGTTCTATTGTTTTATATATATATATATATGTGTGTGTATATATTATATATATATATATATATATATATGTATATATGTGAGGTGCATGTGTGCCTGTCTCTGGCATGACAGACTTGATCTTCAGAAGGAACACATTGTTGGTGAGTGCAGTTGACCACTTTGCCAACAAGGGGTTAATTCTTTTGGTGCGGGTGGATAGGGAGGGGTTGAGGGGAGGACAAACTTATTAAAGGAAAAGGCTCTGGGTAGGCGCAAACATCTTTTGAAGTGGTGATGATTGAACAATGATAACATGCCTGCGGTCAGCTGTCAGGCAATTTAAAACTAAAGGGCCTTGGTAATGAGAATATCAGCTGAAGCAAAATTTGTGGTCAGGAGTGCTTGCTGCCCGGTTGTGGGCATGAGGCTTGCTGCGATTCACTCCTTTGTTGCATTGACTATCACGCTCCTTTCAACTTTAAACCTCTTTTTTACAAATTTAAAGAAAAAGGTTAATGTCGTCTGTTTTAAACTTATTATACTAGTTCTGATTCTCACCCCAAAATAACTGTTTTATAGTATAATTGAAATGTTTGTGGGAAATAAGGTGTAGGGCTGGACTGTCCAATTTCTCTTCAGAAATATGGGATACAAAAAAAACCTACAGACTACAATTTGAAACAAAAACTGTTTTTCTTCCTCTCAAAATGTTTTTTTTCCAAATGATAAGTGCTTCTCAGTTTAAATGCCTAATGAGTTAAGTATATTCCCACGGTTAAAGTCCCCTCCACGTTGATGATCTACCAGTATCTGGGTGATAACCAAAAACTCTCCATGATAGAGACCCAGAAAGTGACCGAACCACCTCACTATGAAAGGAACTTTCTGAAATTCTGGAAAGAATTTTCAGAAATCACCGTATCAGTGAATGACAAAACCAAACAATATAAAACAGATTAACATATGAGGCATGTATTTTTTTTTATTCATTAGTATAAGGTTACTGGATATACTTGCTCAATAAAGGAAAACTGGCATTATTTTCCTTTGGCTGGGTTTGGTTTCTTTTTTTACAAAA
The DNA here is from genome assembly GCA_963514005.1 of Raja brachyura. The sequence goes on along the minus strand of OY740782.1, from coordinate 26,108,930 downwards.
TAGTCCAATCTCATAATGATCATATTTAAGTGTCCAGAATAAAATGAGTTATTTGCAAAATCAATAATATGCTAAAGCCTTGAATCTCTTCAGTTCAAATTGGGCGGAAAACAATCGTTTTGAAGGAGGCTGAGTATTGTCTCTATTGAATGGCTTTCAATGTTGAATAATTTCCACCAGTTTATCTGCTGAGTTTGTTAAATTTGAATGTATTGTGAGATTAATAACACAATATTGGTGTAGGTTTCAATTTTACTAAAGCACTGTCAATTTAAAACAAAAGATATTGCTTTGCAGATTTCTTATTTCTATTAATGTTAATAATAAGACAGTAATGAAGATGGTCTGCATGGAGTGATAATTTTGTCTTGCTTTTGCTCCCTAGTCCTCTGGAAGAGGTGCAATAAGGAAAAACAGATTCAAAGGATCTGAAGGCAGCACCTCATCGGACACAACATCCAACAGCTTTGTGAGACAGGTAAGGCGCTTCTTAAATACTTATTGTGTTTTCTGTAAATATGTTTGATTATTAGTCATACAATATCAATATTCAAACACGGGCAGTAAATATTAAGGCTAAGGCAGACTGAATTTCACTGCTTGTATACATTACCGGGCCACAGGCAGAGATTCCATTGTTCCATTATTCAAGTCCAGTCAAGTCGTCCCATCTACACACATTTAAGTACAGTGCTGCAGTAATCGTTTGTAGATTAGTTCAATAATTTAAAAAAAACATATTTAATGCTTTCCATAATATAATCTGAAAAAAAAAACACACCCTGAACCTACTTTTATTATCTTTCCCTACATGTTTGGAATCTGCATCTAGTGCATCAGTGTGTACATTTACAGAGGAAACAACCTTAAATTGATGATAATTCAGGGCGATATATTTACCTGTGGATATGCTGTCAAATAAGGTTTATTTTGTAATCTTTGCTTCATTGTAGACAAATTAACAGGTAGGGAGAATGTAATATATCTTCCTTTAACCAAAAAGTAAATCATCAAATACCTGTAAAATAGTTGAATATTTAACGGTTGGCATTTTGGTCACTGAACCTTGAAGAAGTGGATTGTGAGAAAGATTGAACTGGTGGTGAGGAAGAAAGGTTGTCTTTCATGTGATGGACAAGCAGTTGCTCACAGAAGCATGAAAGGCAGAATAATTTGTGAAATAGTGACTGAAAATATGTCTGCAAATATGTGGCTGAATTCATTGCAAAAGACATACGAAGATGAAACGGATCAAGACCTTTTTAAAGAGATCCAGGGAACTGCAGATACTAGTTTACAAAATGCTGGATTAACTCAACGGGTCAGGCAGCATCTCTGGAGAACATGGTTAGGTGACGTTTTGGGTTGGGGCCCTTTTTCATAATGATTCTGTTCGGGGGAGGGGTATATGGGAGTTAACAGGAAGAGGTAGAAGAGGACAAAGCTGGACAGAGTGATAAGTGGATACAGGCGAGTGGGGTGGTGGGGGGGGGGGGGCTTAATAGGCAGGTGGTTGGACAAAGGCCAAAGATGAAAAGCGTGAGATGAGGATAGAAGAGTTTAAAATTGTAAATTCATAGGGGGAAAGTGGTGGGGAGGGGGAGAAATGGGTGCAAATCCAGGTGGGTTACAAGGCAAAGTGGGATGGTGAAAGAAAGGAAGACCAATGAACTCTTTATTGCATTGATGCTGGCCTGAACGATGGTCACAGTACAAAATATGATAGATTTCTTCTCATATCTGGGTCAATCAATATTTATGTTGTACTATTCACACATTTGTGATTGCAGTATATGTATATTTTATTGAAGCATGTTACCATCGGAGTCTGGTGTGATTCAGAACAGGACTGCCATTTCAGAAATGTGCTGGTTTTAGGGAGGCTACAAAATGTGTGCACATTTTCATTCTGCTACCATTGCTAAACCTCTTTTCTCTTTCTTCCTTTGCATCATATACATACTTGAAAGCAAAAATAATCAACCTCATTAATTGCTTAGCTTATAACTCAGCAAGTATACTTCTGTTAGACTATACATTCATTTGTAGACAGTGTTTAACAGTTGGCAGACAACAAGAACACAGTCCTTGGCCACAGGTCTTCGTCAAAGAATAATAAAACACTTTGAATTACTCTTTAAAATTAGCTCCTGCATTTTCAATTTCAATTTAAGTTATTAGTTAAACTGTTGTCAATAGATGTCTGGATCCAGTTATCAATGTACCTCCCTTCAACTGCTTTTAGTCTAAAATGTATAATGACAGAATCAACTGCAGTTGAGTGTGAAATCGTGTTAATAGGTTAGTCATCCTGTCAGAAAATAATTTACCGTCAGCTATATTAAAGAAATGCTGACAACATGGACACATTTACTTAATTCCTTCTCAATGCATTGATTATAAAAAATTGCACACAAACAGTTCACCAAGCAGTTGCCCTGTGATTTTACAAGAGAGTATCTTTTGCTTATCTGAAATAGAAATAGTCATCAGGATAGGCAGAATATCTGGAGAAAGAGATACAACAATGGCTTCAAGTCAAGGCTTGGGTGGCACAGTAGTACAGTTACAGCCTTACAGTGGCAGCAACACTAGTTCAATCCGGACAACAGTTATTGTCCCTATGGAGTTTGTACGTTCTCCCCGTAACTGCTTGGGGTTTTCTCCGGGTGATCCAGTGTTCTCCCACACTCAAGACATACGGGTTCATTGGTATTGATAGAAATTGTAAATTGTCCCTAATGTGTAGGACAGTGTTAGTGTACTGGCATTGCTGCTCAGCACTGATTCAGGTGGGTCAAACTACCTGTTTCCATGCTGTATCTCTAAAGTAAGCCAAGTCAATTGGCACAGGCACTTCTGATATGATTCATTGAGTTGAAAGGCTAACCATGTTTTTCATTGCAATTTCTGTTAATGGATTCTGTCAATAAAATGCAATAATATTCTTTTGGAATCAGTAATACAGCTTCTAATTTTCTGAATCATTGCTTTGGCCTTGGTTGGAATTTAAAGGACAATTCAAGGCATTGCACACCAGGAAATCTGGATTCAATCCTAACTTTGGGCACTGTCTATGTGGACTTTGCATGTTCTCCCTGTGCTGTGTGACAACTTGGGTTTCCTCCCACATCCCAAAGGGTTGTGGGTTGGTAGGTTAATTGGCCACTGTAAGTTAGGGTGGCACAACGGTGGAATTGCTGCCTTACAGCACTAGAGGCCTGAGTTCGATCCTGACTACGGGTGCCGTCTGTACGGAGTTTGTATGTTTTCCCTATGACTGCATAAGATTTCTCCGGCTGCTCTGGCTTCCTCCCACGTTCCAAAGATGTGCAGGTTAATTGGCTTCTGTAAATTGTCCTTAATATGTAGGATTGAACTATTGTACAGGGGAGGGGATCGTGGGTTGGTGCGGACTCAGTGGGCTGAAGTGACTGTTTTAATGCTGCATCACTAAACTAAGTTTTCCCTCGTGTGAAGATGAGTGATAGAATCTGAGGGAAAGTTGGTGAGAATGTGGAGAGAATAGAATTGGATGTAGGATTAGTGTGAATGGGCGGTGAATGGTCTGTGCAGATCGGTGCGCCAACGAGCCCTTTTTCTGTGCCATATTACTCTATGGAGAGCGTTGACTGAGATTTTAGCAAGTATCTAAGATCTTATTTGTGAGGTGAGACTTTGATGATTTTCTTCAGAATGTGAAAGATCAAGGGTGAATTTACCTAAAGTTTCAAATATTGAGATTTTGATAGAATAAAATTACTTCCTCAGCTGAGATCTGGAGAGGCATTGAAGAGAATCTTTTTATTTCACGCAGAAGTTGCTATTACCTGAAGACATGATGGAAACTATTTCAATAAATAATTTTAAGAAAGCATTAGCGGAATATTTGAAAATGAACTTACTGGGCCATGGGCAAAAACACTGTTATGGGAATAAATATGAATGTTCATTCCAGGGGTTTGCCACAGTGGAGGCCTGGATAGAGTGGATGTGGAGAGGATGTCTCCACTAGTGGGAGAGTCTAGGATCAGAGGTCATGGTCTCAGAGTTAAAGGATGTTCCATTAGGAAGGAGATGAGGAGGAATTTCTTTGGTCAGAAGGTGGTGAATCTGTGGAAATCATTGCCGCAGAAGGGTGTGGAGGCCAATGGATATTTTCAAGGCAGATAGATTCCTGATTAGTACAGGTGTCCAGGGTTATTGGGGGAAGGCAGGAGAATAGGCTTAAGATGGAAGGATAGATCAGCCATGATTGAATGGCGAAGTAGACTTGCTGGGCCGAAAGACCTAATTCTGCTCTCCTATCACTTATGAACTTATAAAAAACCACAGATACTGGAATCTTGTGTAAAACACAAAAATACTGAAGTAACTTGGTGACTCGAGCACTATCTATGGACGGAATGGATTGGCGATATTTTGGGTCAGGACCACAATAAGCGAAATTTCTCTCTTCTGTGCAGGGAATACAATAACTTCTTATCTGCTGGCCAGTACATTTCATGGCTAGTTATTATTACTGGCAGTTGGCATTCACTGGGGAAATCAACCAGAAGCATGCTCTCAAATCACTCCCTTCATTTGGAGTGAAGGACAGTGAGATTAGTGTGGAGAATACTAATATGCCCTGGCAGTTTGAGGTTAAGAAGGAGGAGGCGTTGGAGGTCTTCAGTAGAGCATTAAAGTGGATAAATCTCCAGGACCTGCTGGGATTTATCCAAGGTTATTGAGAGAGGCAAGAGAGGAGATTGTGCGAGCCTTGATAAAAATATTTGCATGACGTTCTGGAGGATTGGAAAGTAGCTAATGTTGCTCCTTTATTTAAGAAGGGAAGTAGAGAGAATACAAGGAAATTATATCCTCCTATCAGCGGTAGAGACCACATCACAAACGAGGAGGTCTACCGGGAAACTGCAACAAAGCCTCTCAGCCAGGACATAGTGGTACGCAGGATGAAATTTGCAGGACATGTACTCAGAATGTCACCAAAACGTGCACCTAAGATAGCAATGACATGGCAACCTGACGGAGAAGGAAAAGAGGCCAACCATAACCCACATGGAGGCGAACATTCCTGAAGGATTTGGGAACCCGGGATGCAAACCTATCGAGGGTGGAAGACGTCGTCCATAACCAAACAGAATGGCGAAAGCTTGCTGCCCAATGAAGTCAACAGTGTAGGAGGAACTAAGTCTAAGTAATCAATGGAAGGGAAACTATTGGAGAGGATTCTTTGAGTTTGGATTTACACACATTTGAAAGGGAATATGTTAATTGTGGACAGTGAGCATGGTTTTGTACATGGCAAGTCATGTTTTACTAACTTGATTGAGTATTTTGAGGTGACTTAATGTGATTGATGAGGGTAGGGTGGTGGATGCACCCTACATGGATTCCCTACACCCCAAAATATTGACATGCGCCTGTTCCTCTCAAACTAGGCAAAGTAAAATGCTGTACTAATCATGGTAAAATTTTCCACACTCTAATACCTACATAAGCGACGTTTGTTCTAATCTTCTCCTTTCTCACACAGCGATTTAAAAAAAGAATAACAACAGAGAATGCTGAAAGATCATTGACCTGAATTGTTAACTGTCTCTCTCTTCATAGTTGCTGTCTGACCTGCTGAGTATCTCCAGCATTTTCTGTTTTTATTTTAGATTCCCCAAAATCTGCAGCTTATTAATTTATGATTAACTGCACGTATTTTATAATATTCACACTCTGTTGCATCCTCCTCTGTCACTGCCCGTGGTATTCCAGCCTTTCCTTGCAACATCACCTTCTAATCCTTGTTGTCAGCATGCTAATTTTGTGTCACAGTTTCTTCAGGTTTATAATCTCTTATGGGGTATAACAATACTGTATTTCTGAATCATGGTCTAAATAATATTAATATTATAAACATGAGCTATTTTCCTTTGCATTCAACACAACTTGTTGTTTCTAATCTGTAGGGAAAAAAACTGAAGATGCTCGTTTAAATCGAAGACAATAGACAATAGGTGCAGGAGTAGGCCATTCGAGCCAGCACCGCCATTCAATGTGATCATGGCTTCCTTCACTCCAGAGATGTTGCCTGTCCCGCTGAGTTACTCCAGCATTTTGTGTCTATCTTTGTTGTTTCTAATGGCTGTTATGTTCACATTTCATATATTCAGTGTTAAGATTAAATCAGCAAAAAAAATGTTGCATTTGCATGGCACATTATCACATCTCTGAGAAATTCTTGATTTGTAAAAGTATCAAATGTTACGGGGAGAAGGCCAGAGAATGGGGTTCGGAGGAGAAAATAAATCTGCCATGAATGAATGGTGGAACAGACATAATTACCTAATTCTACTGCTATGTCTTCTTTGGAGGTATTTCACATCTACTGTCGTGTGGACAGTTGAGGCAAATACTCCAACACCAGTACTTGACAAATACTCGACACCACCCTGGTTATGCTCTCAACGACCCACACCACTCAGGCAATGGTCTCGTGTCAACCCTACCATCGGGAAGAAGGTACAGGAGCCTGAAAACCGTGCTCACCAGGTTCAAGAATAGCTCCTTCCCAGCAACCATCAGGCTCTTGAACACTGCCCAACACTAACCTGGTTTGTAGGTTAATTGGCTGTAAATTGTCCCTAGTGTGGAGGATAGTGCTAGTGTGCGGGGTGATCGATTATCCGTACAGACTCGGTGGGCCTAAGGACCTGTTTCCACGCTACATCTCTAAATTCTAACCTCGCCTAACTTAAAATCTAACGTTGCCTAATTTAATATGAACTATAATGAGATATCTTTGTTTGCACGGACACTTTTTTTATTTTTGCACTAGTTATTACGGTTATTAATTTATGGAATTTTGGATTGTTTATTTGTGTGTACTGAATTTATAGGCCTGTTAAGCTGCTGCAAGTAAGAAGAATCAAATACACAGGACAAGGTGTTAAGAAGTCCCTTGTGCCAGTAGGTGGGGAGCATTTCACGACATTCGTTGATTGTTGAGAGTGGTAGACGCTCAACATCGGGGGGGGGGGGGGGGGGATACGTATACGTATATCTTGGTCTGGGTAACCTTCAGGACAGTTGGGCACAGGACACATCATCAGTAGCGTACCCTTGCATCACTGGGTGTTTCGGCCTTTTAACACTGTACACCCTCCACAAGGGCGGCCCGCTGCAGGATGATCAGCCCTCAGCGCGTGTCCCGTGTCAAACTGTCCCAAAGATTCACCATGACGTACTTGGGGCCCAGCATGGGTCTTTCCGCTTGAGCCAAATCCAAGGGCTGCTTCTTTCAGCCGCGTCTGAGAGTGATCTTATGGTCTTCCGCAGAGCCTGACCGTGGATTCCAAGCTCCTTCAAGAATTTCATTGTTCCATTGAAAATGAAATGCTCTTAACTCTTGAACCAATATGTGTACAAAACATCTTTCAAAAATAATAATAGTAACAAGCACATGGGCCGCGGGGCTGGGAGGGCTGCAGCCCTCCCACTTTTTTGGCTGGACATATTTCAGTGTCTCCAGCTTTGGACGAGGCGCTGCTGTTCTCTGAGCAACCTGGTCGTGCGTATTGAAGAGCCGGGGCGGAGGGAGGGAGGGATGGAAGCAGAAGCAGCGGCGGGGACAGATACGGCTGGGGAGCCAGGGCTGTCGAGTATTTGTGCGGCTGGCGAGCCGTTCGCTGTAGCTCCGGCCATGGAGCAGCCTCAGTGCAAGAGTCCCGAGCCGTCTGAGGCAGCCAGGCCTCGGGTCAAAGGCGAGGAGGAAGTGTTGCGCCGCTGCCGTGAGGGTCTCTGCGCCGAATTCGCCCTGGTGACTGGCATGGACCAGGCTGCGGCTCGGAGCATCCTGGAGACAACCAGTGGCTGCTGGAAGTACCAAGCACTGGGTTGAAGCAGTGGAAGATAGTGGCCTTCAAATGGGGGTGGTTGCCTGCTAGATTTTCCTGCTTGCCTGCTAGATTTTCATTCTTACTGTAGCTTCAGGAAAAATGTTCCCAATTTTGGGGGCGTCCAGAACCAGCGGTCACATTTAAGAATAAGGGGTTGGCCATTTAGGACTGAGATGAGGAAAAACTTTATTCACCCAGAGAGTTGTGAGTCTGTGGAATTTACTGCTACTGAAGGCAGTGGCGGCCAATTCACTGTATGTTTTCAAGAGAGGGTTAGATTTAGCTCTTGGGGCTAGCCAAATTAAGGGATATGGGGGGAAAAAGCAGGAATGGGGTACTGATTTTAGATGATCAGCCATGATCATATTGAAAGGCAGTGCTGGCTTGTTTGTCCTATTCCTGCACCTATTTTCTATGATTCTATGTGACTTGCTCATGCTTGAGTATGTGGCAATAAATCTCGACCACTTGATTTTGAAGCATTCATGCATGGTGGAGTCATTGAGTGATACAGTGTGAAAACAGGCCCTTCCGTCCAACTTGCCCACACCTGCCAACTATACTACTTGCTTTTGGTCCATATCTCTCCAAACCTGTCCTATCCATGTATCAGTCTAGCTGTTTCTTAAATGTTGGGATAGTCCCTGCCTCATCTCCCTCCTCTGGCAGCTTATTCCATACACCCACCACCCTTTGTGTGGAAAAAGATACCCCTCAGATTCCTATGAAATCTTTTCCCCGTCACCTTAAATCTGTCCTCTGGTCCTTGATTCACCTACTCTGGGCAAGAGACTCAGTGCATCGAAATGTTTATTTCTAATGCATTTTAGATTTCTCAAAGTCTTACTTTAAAAAAAGTAATGTTTCCACAAACTTATACATACCTTTATTAATGCCATAGTTTGATGATTCCATATTCAAATCAAAATGAAATATATGTCAAAAGGAGAATGCATACTTTCAAAATACTTGGATTGTTTACACCGAGCAAAACATGACTTTGCTAAATCAGGAAATGTTATGATTATTTCTTGTCCCTTTTTCCAACTATAAACAAAAAAAAGCACTTGAAATTATAACATATTTAAACTTTTTTTGGTCATTTTTTCTGTACCATAGAAGGCACTGGCGTCGATCCCGGGGGGTGGGGTATGGGGGAATATATCCCCCACTTTTTGAGGTGGAGGATGGCCTGTGTTATTATCCCCCAGTTTTTGGAGGTCGAGCAATAACAAAATTGATAATCATCGGCTCCTATCTCTACTGCAGGCCCTACATTGTCTTAAAAATATTGAAATCATACCTACAATGCAATAAAACATGATTTTAATACATCTAATTTCAAAAAGTCCCCAAAAAGTGCCCCCCTTCCACTCCCTCGCCAGGTACCCCCGAGGGCGGTAATCAGTGATCGCTCAGCCCCCCCGCACTTTCAAAAACGCTCCGCAGCCCCGAGGCAGACTGTTCAGGTGACATCAGGCACTGAGAAAATCTTGCCACACCTTTCACTGGATGTTTAAAATGCACTTGAATTGCAGTAAGCGACTCTGTTTAATACATAAGCTGAAGAACAGTATTATTGATGATACTTCATTCTCTCAATAATATAAGGTATCATTACATGTAATATGTCCAATGCCTGAAGCTTTGTTTTTTGTGAAATAACACGTTTGTCAAAAGAAAAAGAATCTTGCATCATACCAAGTTGAAAATATTCCTTTTTTATATTGTGTATTCCGTGAAAAATTTAAGAAAGCTTGCAAGAAAACTGAATATATTGTGCATTTAGTTATCAGTCATCAATTTTGAAGGTTATATCATTTAGGTTTCTGAGGCCCTACACACTAATCAATATTTTACACTTGGCAATAATACTCTCAGAGTTATAGGTCTATTTATGTTTTGATTAGCCAAATGTAATAAAACAACTTTTAGTTAGATATATGCCATTTTGTTCATGAAATAATTTAATCCAATGTAAGTTAATATATGCAAAACTAAAGTAAAGGTATTAAAATAACTTTCACAATGAATGTGACATGCTTGATAAACATACAGTGGGAAAACAGGTGCCAAAGCAGGAGGAGAGAGAATTGCTGAAGTGAGAAGCCAATGTGTTGAAGAGATGAATATGGCAAATGATAGAAATCTTTCACATTGATTGAAGATAGGAGAGCTTTGGTCTGAATTTTGTAGTCAACATAACAGTGGGAAGTGGAGCTTGTGGCTATTATATGATAAATCAGTGGCTTCTGGTTTGGACACGTGTTCAGTTAAGCATGGAAATCCTGAAGTTTTTGTCAGATTTTGCCCCATTTCTCCACACTTCCTTCCTGTTGATATCCTTGCTGATATACGTCACCCTGAAATGGCCAGTGTCAGGATCTGCACTATTTATCCGCAAGTCCACACTAGTTGAAATGGTTATTGCCAGTGGAACCCAGCGTAAGTGGGGTGAATTTCACTGGCTTGTTTAAATGAGAATTGATGCCACATGTTGCCTGCTGCTAACCATGCTGCTTCTTCATTTCCATGGTTTCTGTGCTCAGCCAACACGAGCCATGCTGTTCATTGGCTACATGCGATAACAAGCAGCTAACATAGTGAGCATTAATTAATGCTCACTGGCACCGCTTAAAGAGGAGCTGTACTGTGGTTGGATCGGGTGCTGGAAGTTCATCTACACGAGAGCCTAACCCAGGAAGGATGATTCCCTTTTTTTGATGGTGATCTTGTATGTGGTGCAGGGACTAAATATCAAGGGACAAATTGTGTATCCACAGGGGACCAGCCTATCTCCAGGCTTCCCTGTCAGGTGGCAATCCAATCAAATGGTCCTGGATCTCATTGAGGGGTCTCAAGTTTCATGATGCTGGATACAACATCAAAAGAAATTTACAAACTGTACAAAATCAGAACCAATGTATACACAGTACTCTCGAATACAATTGTAAAATTAAACTCGCATTCTTCTCAACTCATCAATTGTTTTATCAATTGGGACTCTCACCTGATATTCTTATCCCCAGACACCCCTTCCTACACTTAAATCATCTACCGCATTACCCTCATGACCCCACCTTGTATACGCTGCCCATAATTCAATCTGATAGCTTTATCTAACTTTCTCTGCATTTAATGTAGGCTCCATGAATCTTGGAAGGGTTTTGAAAAGATTCCACTTGACAAGTTGTTGTCCAATGAAAGTAAATTGCATGGAAACATAAAAGCTCAAGGGATCTTATGGACGGCTGACTTTTGCACTCAAAATTAACTGGTAGTTAGGGGTGAAAGTAACTTGCATTTAGAGTCATTGTCATACAGCACAGAACCAGGCCCTTCGGCACAACTTGCCCATTCCATCTTAAATGCCCCAGTTGCGCTAGTCCACATTTGACCCATATCTCTCTAAATATATCCTATACATTTCTTCACTAACATTTCCGATTTAATATATTTGTATCGATGCGTTGGCCATTTTCTTACTGATTAACTGCATTGGTTTATTTTCACCTTTGATGGGAGGAAGCAAAGAGTAAACGTTGACAGTTTGTGACTGATAACTTGTTATAAGTAGGGTTTCTCACAGCTCAGTACCTGACACCTTGATTTTTGTAATGCAGTATACACCAATGATTTAGTGTTGTATCTAGAGAAGATGGTAAGGATGTTTGCAAATGATACAAAAACTGGCAAAGTTGCTGGGAAGAAGGAGGAACACTTTAGACTGTAGGAAGATGAAAATGGGCACCTCAGTTGAGTGAGAAAGTAGCTATTGAATTTAATCCAAGGTGGTGTGAGGCAGCATAGTTCAGAAGGTGTCACAAGACAAAGGCATGCAATCACCAGAACAATATCAAGAGGTAAAGAGGAGCAAAGGGATCTTAAAATGTGTGTTGACAGATCCCTAATAGTAGCAGGACATTAATGTGGTTAGAGAGGGATATGATATGTTTTACTTTGTTAGTCAATACATAACCTGTAAACTATAAAATTATACAACATAGAAACAGTCTGTTGGCCAACCATATTGAGCACAAAACACCATTTACACTAATCCTACACAAACCCCATTTCTCCAAGGAACTGCAGATGCTGGTTTAGTATCGTTAAGCTTCAAGTCCGAAGAAAGGTCTCAACCTAAAATTTCACCTAACCATGTTCTCCAGAGATGTTGCCTGACCTAAGTTACTCCAGCATTTTTTTTTTGCCCCATTTCTCCAATTTAAGCTACCCATCCCCCTTCTCATCTACCCACATTCCCCTCGAATCCATGCACAGTTTTCTTTCCACTACCCCCCACACCCTTGCCATGCAACGACTTTCCCCTCCTCCACTTCCTTCATCCAGTCATCACATACTTCTCCCTACCCTGGGTCCAATTTTTCTTCTCCCCTATTTCCTTCTACTCATCACCTCTCCCATTGGTTCATCATTTTACTCCGCACTGTCCATTCTTATCAGATTCTACCAAATGCACTCTTTTGCTCTTCCGCTTATCAGCCTTGGTTACTATCTCTACCCTTCCCCCTCCCAGCACACTTGTCAACTCCTCCTTACCTGGATCCACCAATCACTTGCTAAATCGAAGAGTCATACAGCACAGAAACTGGCCCTTCAACCCAATTTGTCCATGCCAACCAAAATGCCCCCAAAACATTAGTCCCACCTGCCCGTTTTTGGCCAATATGTCTCTGAACCATTCCTATCCATATACCGGTACAATGTATTTTAAATGTTGTTATGATACCTGCAAATGATACAAAATGATACCTCCTCTGGCAGTTTATTTCATATATCCACCACCCCTGTGTGAAAAGTTTGCCCCTCCAGTTCCTATTGAGTCTATCCCCTCTCACCTTAAACCTATAGTTCTTGATTCTCCTGCTCTGGATTAAAGACTACATTTACCCTATCTATTCTCTTCATGATCATATACACTTCTATAAGATCACCCCTCGCCTTCCTGCTCTCCGAGGAATAAAGTCCTTGCCTGCCCAACCCCTCTATAGCTCCTCCCATTCCTTCTCATCTATCCACCTTGCCCTGTCTTGTTCCACCTCTTTCCCTAACCTCTTTCGACCAGCTATCTCCCTTCAACGCCATTGGCCTAAAGAAGTTGTCCTGAGTCAAAATGTATTCTGTGTATTTCCCTCCACAGATACTGCCTGCCCTACTGAGTTTCCCCAGTAGTTTAATTTTTGCCTAAGTTTCCAAGGCCTGCAGGTTTTTATCATCTGCTTTCCCATTTCTCCACATATTTCCATAACCTCCCAAGATGTTACCACTCACCCACACATCAGTGGCAATTGGCCTATAAACCCTCAAGGCTTAGGATGTGTAACCAAGAAAAAACCAATGCAGTCACGTGGCGAAAGCACAAGTTCCATGCAGACAGCAATGGAATCAGGATTGTAGCTGTATCACTGGGGCTTTGAGGTAACTGCTCCACAAATTGTACCAATGTACTGAATAAATAATCATAAAGGGTCACAACACAAAATGTCACCTATCCATTTTCTCCAGAGATGCTACTTGACCAGCTGAGTTACTTTGGCAGTTTGTGTCTTTTTATTATGATGTACCCATTTTCTTTGCAGAGAAGTCAAACACCAGTGGACATAGATTTAAATCACCGTTAGGTTCACTTACCTGAGTGCAGTGAGGGTCTGAAGCTCACTGCCTCAAAGGGTACTAGAAGCAGAACTGTCATCCCATGTTAACAATACTTAGATGTGTACTTGAAGACTCCTGTCCTGGAGAGGTACAGATATAGTGCTGGAAGGTAGAATTAGGTCTTTTACATTTGGTAGGTATTAGATGGGTCAATTGCCCATCTTCTGTGCTGGAAATTTTCTGTGAATCTATTCGCTACACTTTCCATTCTGTAACAGAAAAAGTTGGTATCTTACCAGAGGCACTATGAGTTAAGTATGGAACTGGGGCAAACAATGCAGAGTTCCAAGCCATTGGCGGAGATGAAACCATGGTGATGAAACCATTGGCTTGAGAGTATTTCATACCTCATCCTTGTTTCTCTTCTCTCCTTCAACAAATTGTAACTAATGCTTCCTTTCACCCTTTTGTTACAAAATAAAACTCTGTTCCGATATGCAAGAAATGCATTCCATCAAGGCAAGCAAGTATTGCAAGAAGACAAATATTCTAAAGGTACATCACACTAGAACTCACCAGCACAGATACAGAACCAACACATACATTAGAAGACAGGGCAGAATCTGAATGTGTTGAAACCTTAGGTGTGCTAAGTCTGCTCCAATTCCCTGGAAGGAGCGGTGCCTTATATGAGCACTTTAGTGGGGTCTACAGAAAAACACAGATGGGTGCAATGAAATGCTTGGCAGATTTGATATTTTACTAGCTTGTGTTCCTAGCCAAGATGTTAACCATATCTGGTACCAACCTGGCACAGGGTTATATGCTGAGCTTGCATGAAAGTGGCAAACAATTCCATTGATACATTTGTAGATCTCGTAGCAATTTGTAAATTTGGTTTGGATTTTAATTTAGCCTTGTGGCCTAAGTGGATGCTAAATTGGATAGAGGAAAGGTGAAATATGTCTCATGGGAGTAGTTTTCGCAGAAGATAGACACAAAATGCTGGAGCAGGTCAAGCAGCATCTGGAGAAAATAAATAGGTGGCTTTTTGGGTTGAGACCCTTCTTCAGTTATTCGCAATGCAGGTTGAGTTTGTCACAGACTATATGGTCAAAAATAAGCCGTTTATGATACCTTCTCCAGCCACTCTCCATCAGCCATCTGCTCTTCCAATTCCTTATGTCTCTCTTGTTTATTGCACTACAAAGGCAAGGTTAGTTCCCACTATGCTGTACAACATTCAGCAGACCACAATGAGTATTGACTCCTGTACTGTTGAGTGCTGCAAAATACCTTCAATTTGGTCTAGATCTTTAAAATGCTAATGATACTTCAAAGGTTTTGCAGCAGTGTGGTTATTATCAAAGGCTTGCAGTCCATTTGGGGGTGCATGAGGATCAGAATAATTTGAAGATAGCTCTAATCACCTGTTAATTGGTGCAGGCTGAAGTACCCCCCTGCATAATTGACTAACTATTGTTGCCCATTAATATGGCGCGAAGGCAATAGTACGTCCTTAGTTTCCTAAAGAGAACAGAACCAACACTGAAGCAGTTCAAGTCTGGTGAGAGCAATTGAGTAGCTGCACACTGTCTCTGCCATTAATGTTGACGAGAAGGAATGAAGAATTGTCAGCTGTCTCCAACTAAGACGTTTCAGTTACCACACGTAAATAGCAGTGGACAGCTGGCAGTAGGATGTTGAAAATAAGTCCTTTGCAGGAAGAAAAAAGATACATACAAGTTCATCGCCCATCAGATAGATAGACAATGGCCTGCTCCAAGGTTGTACAGTGGCTTGCAAAAGTATTCATACCCCTTGAACTTTTCCACATTTTGTCACGTTACAACCACAAATGTAAATGTATTTTATTGGGATTTTATGTGATAGACCAACACAAAGTGGTGCATAATTGTGAAGTGGAAGGAAAATGATACATGATTTCCAAATTTTATTACAAATAAAAAACTGAAAAGTGTGGCGTGCAAAAGTATTCAGCCCCCCTGAGTCAATACTTTGTAGAACCACTTTTCGCTGCAATTACAGCTGCAAGTCTTTTAGGGTATGTCTCTACCAGCTTTGCACATCTAGAGACTGAAATGTTTGCCCATTCTTCTTTGCAAATTAGCTCAAGCTCAGTCAGATTAGATGGAGAGCGTCTGTGAACAACAATTTTCAAGTCTTGCCTGTGATTCTCAATTGGATTTAGGTCTGGACTTTGACTGGGCCATTCTAACACATGAATATGCTTTGAACTAAACCATTCCATTGTAGCTCTGGCTGTATGTTTAGGGTCGTTGTCCTGCTGGAAGGTGAACCTCCGCCCCAGTCTCAAGTCTTTTGCAGACAATAACAGGTTTTCTTCCAAGATTGCCCTGTATTTGGCTCCATCTATCTTCCCATCAACTCTGACCAGCTTCCCTGTCCCTGCTGAAGAAAAGCATCCCCACAGCATGATGCTGCCACCACCATGTTTCACAGTGGGTATGGTGTGTTCAGTGTTAGTTTTCCGCCACACATAGCATTTTGCATTTAGGCCAAAAACTTCAATTTTGGTCTCATCAGACCAGAGCACCTTCCTCCACATGTTTGCTGTGTCCCCCACATGGCTTGTGGCAAATTGCAAACGGGACTTCTTATGGCTTTGTTTCATCAATGGCTTTCTTCTTGCCACTCTTCCATAAAGGCCCGATTTGTGGAGTGCACGACTAATAGTTGTCCTGTGGACAGATTTTCCCACCTGAGCTGTGGATCTCTGCAGCTCCTCCAGAGTTACCATGGGCCTCTTGGCTGCTTCTCTGATCAATGCTCTCCTTGTCCGGCCTGTCAGTTTAGGTGGACGGCCATGTCTTGGTAGGTTTGCAGTTGTGGCATACTCTTTCCATTTTCGGATGATGGATTGAACAGTGCTCCGTGAGATGTTCAAAGCTTGGGATTTTTTTTATAACCTAACCCTGCTTTAAACTTCTCCACAACTTTATCCCTGACCTGTCTGGTGTGTTCCTTGGGGTTCATTATGCTGCTTGTTCACTAATGTTCTCTAACAAACCTCTGAGGCCTTCACAGTACAGCTGTATTTATACCGAGATTAGATTACACACAAGTGGACTTATTTAGTAATTAGGTGACTTCTGAAGGCAATTGGTTGCACTGGATTTTATTTAGGGATATCGGAGAAAAGGGGGCTGAATACTTTAACTCGCCACACTTTTCAGTTTTTTATTTGTAAAAAAATGTGAAAACCATGTATCATTTTCCTTCCACTTCACAATTATGTGCCACTTTGTGTTGGTCTATCACATAAAATCCCAATAAAATACATTTACGTTTGTGGTTGTAACGTGACAAAATGTGGAAAATTTCAAGGGGTATGAATACTTTTGCACGACACTGTAGCTGCCTGGAGCTAGGTGACACCTTCTTTGCCTCAGAGGGCTGTGGAGGCAAAGTGAGTAGATATTTCTGAGGCAGAGATAGATAGATTCTTGATTAGTACAGGTGTCAGAGGTTGTCGGGAGAAGGCAGGAGAATGGTTTTGGAGTGAGAGATAGATCAGCCATGATTGAATGGCAGACTTGACGGGCCAAATGGCCTAATTCTACTATTCCTTATGACCGCTTTCAACAAGGATATCTTCACCAAGAGTGCACATATTTCACAGTTTAAATCTCAGTCGGGAAATGTGCTTCTCCTCTTCATTCTCTTCGTCAACCATGTTGTCCCCATTGTGCCTCTGAGGAATCTCCTCGAAAGAAAGAGAATGGCACGAAGACTAATCAAATGGTTTGTGCACAAACTTTGACAATAGTTAGAAATACAACAGTACCTGCCGCATCATTCCCTGTTGACTTTTGTAACATGATTTGACTTTCAAAAGTATAAAATAATTATTGAAATATAGCAACGCCAAGGAGAAATTAAGAAATGTGCAACAGTTAAAAGGTGCATCTTTATTGATGTTCAATTGTGCCTTTGCTGTGTGCGGACGTGGCCCCGATGGGTGAGACCATGAGATGGATGGATGGTGCCACGTCCGAGTACCGCATTTGCAATCTGTGTATTTACAGCATTGCTGGTATCAAGGAAATATTAAATGTAGACGGACACAATCTGTCACTTCTGAGTAATTCCAGGGAATATCTGCTGCATGGATTAACCCCTCCTCAACATGATACTGGCAGTATCAGCCAAACAAACATGTTCCATGTGTAGCAAGGAATTGCAGATGCTGGCTTGAACCAAAGATCGATAAAAAGTCCTGGAGTAACTCAGCGGGACTGGTAGCATCTCTGGATAGAAGGAACGGGTGATGTTTCAGGTCGAGACCCTTCTTCAGAGTTCCATACCCTCTATAGTATTATTGTGATCATCAGTAAAATGGGTGCTGAGTGTAACATTCCATGTTAAGTGATAATAGTAAGATTAAATGAGAACTTACCAGTTTGAAGTTTGATCTTTATTTTATGAGGAGTTGCGATGAGGGATTTCGTGAAGACCCCGCCAGCACGCATGCACGACATTCTTCAAAGCAACGGTGTGGAATCACAGAACCAAAAACAAAGAAATGACTTGTTATAGTAAGATTGAAGAGAGTTTATTTACCAGTTGACCTTATGATAGAGGGTTGGGAGCAGAGGGCACAAAATTCCTCATTGCAACTCCTCATAAAATAAAGATCAAACTTCAAACTGGTAAGTTCTCGTTTAATCTTACTATTTCATTTCGGAGTCACGTGAGTGACTTCGTGAAGATTTCAAAGCTCTGTGATTTCATGCCCTGGATCACGTCCATGTTCTCACACATGCAACAATATGGATGGATAGGAGTATAAACATATTTCAGACTGGATGTACTGAAAAATAATGTTTATTAATTATAAACAAAGAAAAACCCCTCACTGGGGAATAGCTGTATGTTCTTGACCCGCATTTAGCGCGGCCTCCTCGAACATAACAGGAGCAACAACAGGTTTGTTATAGAACCGCTGAAAGGTGGCTTCACTAGCCCATCCCGCTGTAGCAAGAATATGGTCCATGGGCACCTCCATGACCCTTGCCGCCGACGTAGATGCAGCCCTGGTGGAATGGGATAGAAAGGCATTAATGTCAATACCTGCTGCATCCAACACGATCCTGAGCCATCTATGATGTGGTTTTTTATGGCTAATCAGCAGATATTTCTCCATTCCCCTTAGGGTCCGCGTCACTTTAATATAATGACGAATATGGGTGGCTAAACATAGCCTCACATCAGCGGGGTATGCCGGAAACACCAGCTGCAGCCCTGTAAACCCAGGTCTGTGCTGCTTTAGTAACTCATCAATGTAAAATATTACTTTTTCTGGGGTAGAGACCATTCTATCAATCTTGATTTTTTTTTTGTAGAGTTTGTACCCGCTGTGCTGACGTAAGTGCCAATAACGTCACCAATTTCAAGGTGAGTTTGTCCAAAGAGAGTCCAGCCATGTCCTGAGTAGGGTTAAAACTACCCCAATGTCCCAGGTAACATTGTAACGAGGTTGGGGTGGATTTGAATTGAATATGCCCCGCATCAATTTGGACACTAGTTTGTGAGATCCTACCTCGATGGTAAGGTAGGATGATAGCGCACTCCTGGCACTATCGATGGCACTGTAGCTGAGGTGTTCATCATGGTACAACCCCGCAAGGAATTGCAGCACATGTGGTAAGGTAACGGAGTCATAGGCAATGTTCATCCGGCTGCAGTAGGCTTCCCATTTTCTTATTTGGGTGAGGTATTGCCGTCTTGTGGTCTCACTGCATGATGCTCCGATGGTATCCATGGTCCTTGATGTGAGACCATACTGCAGCAGGGGTCTTATCAAAACCTGCAAGCCAATAGTTTCAGGTGACTGTGGCAGGGATGGTATTCCCCGGTAACAGGGTTCGTCACCAACTGAGGGCAATTCTCCAAGAGAGCCCATGGTTCACTGATCATCCCTAGGACCACCATCCATTCAATTTTGTCATTGAATATACGTGACCTGGTGTCCGCCACTGTGTTGAGCTTACCTGGAAGATAGGTAGCTGATATCCAAATATTCCGTTGTATGCACCAAAGCCAAATTGTGTTAGCCAATTCATCACACGAAATTGACCTGGTACCGCCCATATGATTTAAATATGCCACCACAGTGGTATTGTCTATTTGGAGACGGACATGAGTGTCGGTAAAGTTTGAACAATAAGCTCTAAGTCCGTAAAATGCCCCAAGCATCTCCAAGTAATTTATCACTCGTGATAACAAAAGGGTAGATTCTAGTGAGTCCCATCTGCCACCACAACTAGAGTTGTTATCAGTAGCTCCCCAGCCATGGGAACTTGCATCAGTTTGTAAATACACCGACGGACGAGGCACAATGATGGGTTTGAATGAGTTACGGATATTGTCAATCCACCATTGTGGTCATCTAAGTCTTTGACGTGCTTCGGTAGGTCTTCTCCGAACAATTGCCTTGGTGGTGGCATCGGGGATGCCCTACATAACCCTGCGAACTTAGGGTTTAATGTGGGCTTAATAGTGGCTTTGTGAATCGCATTTATTTCGTACTGGGTATTGCATAACAATGCAAGAGCATCTTCCTGCTGAGTACTTAAATCCATGCCATCCACTGACTTCGCAAACGCAGTGATCCCCGATGTAAGCAACTTCAGAATTCTTTGTAATTTAATTTCTTGTGCTCTAATGCCCGGGCTTATATTCCCCCAAATAGGCGTGTTCACTATAGGCACATTTAGTGAGTTGCAATTGTTCGGCGCCTTGTACCGGCTCATGGCTTCAGCAAGGACCTGATCCTGTAACTGGTGATTTGTCAGGAAATCAATGGTGGCAGCCAGCTTGGGTTTGAGGGGTTGTCCCGAAGATTTGGGTAATGCAAACTTGGATGCCACATCCAACAGTTCCTCCTGAGGAATTTCAGGTGCTACAGGTTCGCGAACCAGAATATCCTCCTCTTCCCCTGGCTGCCTTGAGCTTCCTATTGATGGGGATATATTCAATAGCCCCTTGGAACTGGGATGTTCTGCTGTAGATTTTGCTGAGGATGCATTCCATCATTCTTTCCATTCGTTCCATGTGACCTTCCCCATATGCGAATGAAAGGTCGGAGCCCTCAGGCCCAAAGGAACTCCTGAGGCTCCTATCACTGGCCCGTACCTCGTCGAGGTAAGAATCTCAGTGCCGTGACATGAGGTCGCTGCCTGCCGCTCCTGCGGGGCTATGCGACTCCCGCGCGGACCTGCTGCTCGTTCGCCTTCTATCAGACGAGAATGGTCCGCTAGCCTCAAAGGCCATATGCGGTATAGTTGGCACCTGCCACCGCAGCGTGGTGTCCCGACGTCCGCGCGGGCTTGCCGCCTGTCCTTCTCCCGGACAAAGGCGACGTACGGTCACGTCCTGCCACTAATGGGGGGTGCGGTGACCGTGATGAGACTCCACCTGTATGACTTCTGCTGGTCTTGCTGGGTGGTGAGTCAATACTGGCCCTCCCTGGTATGCCAGTAGACTCGGGTTTCGAGGATTCGCCTGTCCTCGGTCTTGCGTTTTTGGTGAATAACCAGCCCTAGTAGGGCTTGACCGTTGAGCAGCTCTATCCCTGGCTCTTCCTCGAGTAGCTGGGGAGAAGGACCGTGCGGCAGCACGGGTAACCCGTTTGCTCATCTCAGCCAGAGTCTCACTCCCGGTGGGAGATAAAGAAATAGAGTCAGGGTCTACCTGCTCAGGCGCTGTCCCACTTTGCTGTTCTGCGGGCTTTCCGCCTGTACACAGCTGTGTCGGTGGGTCAGGTCCTGTAATCACAGGGCTGCCCGACTTCCGTGCCTTTTTCCCGGCCCGACTAGCGGGTGTTGCCGATGAAGAAAGCAGCTCCGGGAAAAGTGGTCGTCGACTCCTCTCTGAAGTCCTGCGACCTGTACTCCTCCTATCCATGATCCCTGTGAATGAAAGAAGTTCTATAACAGGGACAACCAGCTCAAGGTTGCCTTATACTTATCTGAGCGGTCCTTATGAAGGGCTGGTGGTGAGACGTGCTCCACCTCTAGCCGTCGACTGCAAATGCGAGCGACGATATGTCACGCATGCGTGCTGGCGGGGTCTTCACGAAGTCACTCACATGACTCCGAAATTAAATTATTGTTCTACAACCTCTCTGGCCCTGAATAATTAAGATTTTGATGTGAAGGTTTGTTTCTTCAGAAGAAAATTAATGAGGAAAATTGATTTTTTCCCATTAAATTCTATCTTGCATATGACTTTCATTTCATGCTTTCTGTATAATCTAATCTTTTTTCAGCATTGAACCTTCTTTAATTCTGATCCATAATTCCTAGCATGGAAGCTGACATGAACAATTTGGATGATGAGAAACAACATGTAAATGGGAAATTCAAGGCAGCCAAGGGAAGCTGCCTGGTAGCAACTCGATGCTTAAGCGTTGAACAAAGTTGGTATGGACCCATCCAGCAGGACAATGGTGTATCACCTTTGTAGTCGATAGCCCAAACTTTCAGGCTGTGCATGGATCAAAGAGTGGATCATTTAAGTAGTGTCTGAAAGGAGGACGAGCATGTGGCGGGATGGTGAAGTGTAGATAGGGATTTTAAGACTCTGGAACAAGGCAGTTGAAAGCTTAGAGGTGACAATGCAGAGAGGTTTACAAAAAAAAACATTGTGATATTAGTTGAATGGGAAATGAGCCAGGACTAGAGACGCATACAGATTTTTCTAGCCATAAGAATGTAAACAAAAAGCAGAGTTTTAGAATTGAACTATGGTGGCTGGAAGCCATTATAGATCAGTGAGCAGAAGGGTGAAAGGTGAACATGTCATAGTGTGTAGGTTAAAAGAATCGGAGGTTATGGAGAGAAGGCAGGAGAATGGGGTTGAGAGGGAAAGATTGGGCAGCCATGATTGAATAGCGGAATAGACTTGATGGATTGATTGGCCTAATTCTGCTCTTATAGCTTATGAGTTTATGAATCCGATTTGCTAAATTTACAAAATTATGGCTGATGCATGGAAGATTCACAATCGTACCTAAACTTAATTTCAATGTGGCCATAACAATTTACCAGCAACAGTGATCAAACGGCATCTTTCACTGTATTGTTGTATAATGGAGTGTGGTCATATTTGTTACTGGCTTTACTCATTTTTAAATAAGTCGCTGGGTCATTATCTGTTAAATGCATGTCTTTTGTTGCTCGGTGATTACATTTAATGACACAATGATCAGTTATTTCCTTTGCAGTGGTTTGTATTATATAATTTATATTTTTCAGGATTTTTCCTCATGTTCAGTACTACTTTGAAATGACCAGTTTTGAACTTGTTTAATTATTATTTGGTGCTTAGGGTTATAATTTTTATTTAATACAGCTATAATTAATTATATTGATCACAATGGTATCTTAGTCAAGCTTCAAAGAAACCAGTTTAATGACCAGCAGCAGGAGAGCAGCGAGTAATTGAATTTTCCCCTCTCGGGCTGAGTTTCATAGGGATGAAATGTTTGTTTTGCTGTAGCATAGTTCATTGTACGCATGGCCTCAGTGTGAAACATGAAATGTGCCAGTTCAGTGCATAATGCAAAATATAATGTCAATTAAATTGGGATAGTGCATTGTAAATGATTTGCAATCGTATAAAAATACAAGAGCAGAAATTGTCAAAACATAAGCCAAGATCAACTGAATGATTTGGCAAGTTTACTATTTAGTTTAGTTTAGGGATTCGGCATGGAAACGGGCTCCTTACTCCATTTAGTCTACACCTACCGAAGGGTGCCACAGGGGTGCAGTGGTAGAATTGCTGCCTTAAGGGCCTGTCCTACCAGCATCCGAAGCCATGCGATGAGCGCGATCAAACTAGAAGCGGGGGCCACGCGGAGGTCGGGTGTACAGGGCCGTTCCCACCAGCATGCGTCTGCATGCGGCCAGCGCGACCAAACCCGCAGCGAGGGCCGCGCGGAGGTCGGGTGAGTGGCGCAACGCGGCGCAGAGTGAGGCGAACTTGGAGCGAAGTCTTCAGGTAAGTTCAGCAGGACAGAGAGGGGCACACAGAGAGGGGCACAAAGGCACACACACACAGGGCCACGGAGCTACACACATGGAGGGTCACGGAGGCACCTACAGACAGGGTCACGGAGGCACCTACAGATAGGGTCACAGAGGCACGACGTCGAGACGGTGTGTAATGCGTCGAGGCGACTGCGAGCCGACAAGCCGTTGCCGCGCGGTATTTTCGAACATAGTCAGTTTTTCGGAGCCCCGCGCGATGTCGGGACGAACTCCGCACAATTCCACACAGCTCCGGCGATCAAAGTGGGCCCGGCCCCGCGACGCCGGAAGGCTCAAGCGACCACGTTAGGTCGCACTCATCGCATGGAGTTGCATGCTTGTAGGACGGGCCCTTTACAGCACCAACTGGATTCCAGATTTGATCCTGGCCATGGTTGCTGTCTGTATGGGATTTGTAAGTTCTCCCTGTGACTCCGTGGGTTTTCTCCAAGTGCATCATTTTCCACCTGCTCTCCAAAGACATATAGGTTTGTAGATTAATTCACTTTTGTAAGTTGTAAAAAAAATTGTCCCTAATGTGTAGGATAGTGTTGGTGTATGAGGTGATTACTGGTTGGCGCGGAGTCGAGGGCCGAGCAAAGACCATCGATCACCGGTTTACACTAGTTCTATGTTATCCTACTTTCTCATCCACTCCCTTCACACTAGGACAATTTACAGAGGCCAATTAACCTACACACCCACACACATTTTAGATGAGGGAGTAAAGTGGAGCATCTGGAGGAAACCCATGCCATCATATAAAGATCGTGTAGACTCCACACAGACAACACCCAACGTCAGGATTGAACCCAGGTCACTGGCATCGTGAGGCAGTAGTTCAACCAGTTGCCCCACTGATCTCTACGTTATCCAGATGGCATGACTGAGCTCTTCACTGTCTTCCATCCTATGCCCACTTCTGATGGGAATCTAACCAGTGTGACAGCACCTGCCATGTTAATCCAGCAACCTAGGTTCAAACCTGACCTTGGCTGCTGTTTGTGTGGAGTTTGCACGTTTTCCCTGTGATAGTGTGGATTTCCTCCAGGTCCACAAGCTATCTTCCCCCATCCGAAAGGCATTGGCTTCTGCACATTACTTCCACTGTCGGCAGGAGAAGCAGAAGGGTGATCATGGGAGAGAGAATTGGTTCCAGGGAAAGAAGTGTGGGAATTGGACTGCTGAGATCTGGCAGAGATGTAATGAACTAAATGGCCTCCTCTTATTATGTAAGGTAGATAGGAGAAACACACAACAGATGAGATCTTGAGATGTAGATACAAGGAACTGAAGATACTGGTTTACAAAATAGGACATAAAGGACATATGGCACATTGCAACACGGTGTGGGTTTTTTACATAACAGATGAGGTTTGGTCACCAATCTGATTTTTCAGTTTACTTCACAAGTGCTTCACGTTCACAAATTCACTGATAATTTTTCTATGCAGCACTTACACATAGCCTGAAGTGCATCATTTAAGTATATACTTCTCTAGACTTTCTATTGAAATAGCAATGAATAATAAAACTACCTACATAAAATGGACATTCAGAAATGCTGGCAGCAGTGCATGATGCTGGAGTGCATTTAAGAGGTCCTTAAAGTTATAGTTTTGACTCGACGCCTGTATTCCAAGTTTTATTTTGTTTATCTTCTTTTTATGTCTGTTCGCACTTCATTGCAGAGGAGGCTTTGTGCCAGTGTTTTGGAGTTCTGCAAATTTGGCACATTGCAATCCCAAGGGAATGAACACCTATATGAGGGTTCTTTTCCGTTAGAAGAGGTATTATGAGCAGCTCAAGCTGCATTCTACTTATCTGGCAGCATTTCAGCCCGATTTCCAGATGCAGGGAAAATTTATTTGCATTAGTTGGAGCAGGTGCAAAGCAAGGCCACCGTCCCAGTCTCGAGCTCCAGCCTAAGCTTCTGTAGGTTTTTTCACCGGTGGCATTAATAGCTAACTGTGCCTTTCTGGTCTCTGCCTTCAAGGCATTCTGCAATAATGTCCCTTAGGCACCTAATCCTGCTATCATTTATGTATCAATGCTCAATCTGCCTGTCATAGAGTCATGGAGTTATGTAGCTCAGAAATGGGCCCTTTAGCCATGCCCATCCATGCCAACCATTTTTTGCTCATCTACACAACTCTCATTTGCCTGCATTAACCCCATAAACCCCATCAAGTGCTTGTCTAAATGCCTCTTAGACGCAGTGATTGTATCTGACTCAAACTACGTTCTCTGGCAGCATGTTCCAAACACCAATCATTCTCTATGTGGGGGGAAAAAAACTTTCCCCTCGAATCCCTTGAGCTCCTTCCTTTCCCATTAAAGCTCTGCCCTTTTGTTTCTCATAACACACCGGCAAAGGTTTGAGGAAGAGCAGCGGTGGGTAGGTGAACCTATCATTATTCTATTCTTTGGCCATAAGATCGGTTTTCCTTTCTCCATGTTTATTGTACGTCGATAGATTTTGCCAGTTATTTTTATTATTCAGAGGCTGAAATGGTTGTAAAAATATTATGTGGCTTTGCAAAGATTACAAGCATTTTAAGCTGTATCTGACCCTTATGTTGAAGTTTGCAAACCACCTCTGTCTGCCAATAGGTTCTTGTCCTGTCTTCGGCAAACTTCCAATGGCCGAACACAAAAAGAAAATGAAGCTGCACCATCAGAATCCACTGGGTTCAGTAAATGGATGCTCAGATGGTTGCTGATAAGGAGCCATCACCCAGTTGAAGCTCAGTCGGAGGCCTGACTTGAATATGATTTTTTTTTTACAGTGGAATAGACAAAATGAACATGATGAAAAAATGTATTGCCTTCATATCCAGTGGATAGACTAGTTACAAAGTGCACAATTTTCCAATTTGTTTTGGACATTATTTTGAAAGGTCAGTGCACAGTGTGTGTAAAAACAAATACAGCAATCACTTTCCTTTTCATTACTTTGGTATCATCACTTTTTCATGTACATTTAATAGTTTCTAATTTGATTCACTTCTGTTTTCTTTTTCTTGTCTTTGGTTATAGAATACCTGGTCAAATAACAACCTAGGCATAAAGCACAGAACAGCAAAGGAACAGGCCATTTGGCCCACTATGTCTGTACTGATCATGAGGCTAATTTAAACTAACTGAAATATTTGTACAAACCAAGAATTTTATCTATGTGTTACACTTAGCGATGTTACAATACTTACCGTCAGTGGCGCTGCAGTTCTGCCACTGGCTGTGTGCGCGACTTTGGCGCCTTTGATGGGGGGGGGGGGGGGGGGGCAGGATTAAAATCCAGTTTTCTACCGCCTGTCTGAGGCGGATTTCCTCGGGCGGCTGCTGCTGAAGAATAATCGATCCGACTTCCGTCCCTGATTTTTTTTCATTTATTTATTTATTTTAATCGCCAGACAATTTAATAATTAGGTTAAAATAAAAAGCGACTTCTAACACCCTCAACGCCTACAACGTGACGGATCGCAAGAACGGTACAAAACAAAGGGCAAGTCGTTTATTTCACATAAAATCTTGCTTTTAATCTAATTTTACATTGCAAAAATGTTATTTGGGCCCCATACGAACAGCCAAATGGGGTTCAAATTCACAGCAAATGCAATGTTCCAATCGATCGCGTTCCAGAAAACCCACTCGCAAGATGATCTAAATGCTCTTTTTTTTGGACAATCATGTCATAAGAGCATCTAAGTCGTCTATATTTTGTGTTATTGTCTATACATAGTCAATATTTTCATACTAAATATCGGTTTTAGTCCTATGTATTGTGCAAAATAATAATATTTTTTGTTATATTGAGTGGAAATTTCTAGATTAATTTATGGGAATTAAACATTAAATTCCTTCCATCAGGCATATGAAAGTGAGATTTAAAAATCATGTTATATTGTGAATTCTTGTGTGAATGGGATTAGTTTGTTATTTGGATACTTATGCTATTTTAAAACAATTACCCTTTTCTTAAGAAATGGAATCTACAGGACATTGTTAATGGGAAAGTAGTGGGCAGGAAGGCATGTCATGCGTGGTGTGAAGAGCAAAAACTTGTACTTTACAATGCCAAAATTGAAAAGTTGAAGAAAAACAAGGTGTACAAGAGTTGCTTATTGGTTACAATCTGAGAAGTATGATGATGCTACTGATTATGATATGCCAATGTACCAGCTAGCAACTGATCTCCATAAAGACTTGGTCTATTGCTAGAAATTGTAATGTATTTACGTATCTATTGTGGACTTACAGCACATAATACAATAATAAAGTTATGATCTTGAGAATAACACATTTTTGAATTTTCAAGGCAGTCTGTTTATTACTATTACCATCACAACGGTCAATTTTGTAATTAGCTACAATTAGGTAACTAATTATATGCTTCAATTTCAGGTCATCCAAGTAAGATGTTTTATATTTGTTTCGGAATGCTTCAATCTATAATTGAAAATTTCATTCAGTTCTCTTAATTTTAAAGAAAGTTATGGGCTTTTGACTGTCCTCGATCACAGCTATTGTGTTGTCAATGGAAAAGCAATAGGGAACAAGATGCTAATTTCCGAGTATGAAAATGGCTATAACTTTTTTAATACAGAAGATATGAAAGTGAATTAGGTGTCAAATTAAACTTATTTTAATGCTTTATCTGATGGGAAAAATTGCAGACCTTATTTTTTCAATCTCGCTCCCGTTAACGGCTGAGAGGACGGGTCCTACCTTACTGACACGGGTGTCTCGGGCGGTTGGTGGCAGGATGCTAGTTATGGCACCGGAGTCGACCAGGAAACAGTGGCTGGAGTGGCGATCATGGACGTAGAGGCGTTTCTTTCAGGCCGATCGCGTTCGCCTCTATGGGCGATCAGCCGAGGCATTTCCCTGAAACGGGCTTCGACATCTTCGGGCTTCCACACCATAACGGAGATGGTAGAAGCACCAATGTCGTCGGCTGTACATCTTCGGCTGCGACGATGCTTCATCGGCGCTGGGTGGATTCTGACCTTTGTCCCGATGTCGTCTCTGTTGCACCCGCAGTGGGGCAGGAGAAAGGACAAACATCCCGCCGTCTGTGGGTCCACAGTTCGTCGGCTCTCTCTGCGAGGCGCTGGGGATCGCTGAAATCAGCCCTGGCGAGCATCAAACGGACCTCGTCCGGCATCTGCTTCAACAACGATTGTTCGAATAGCAGACACGGGGGGATGGACGCCGATCGCTGACACTGTCCATGTGCAGGACCTTCGGCGCCCTGTCTCTACGGCTGAGACCGAAGGTATGTAACAGCAGGGCCTTCAAACCTTCGTACTTTGCGATCGTCAGCGGGTCTCTGATATACGGCAGCAGCCTCGAGGCACAGTCCTGTGGCAGAGCTCCTATCACGTGAAAATAAATCGTGTCATCCACTATTATTCAATGCAGATGGAACTGCGACTTTGGAGTGCGGAAGGAAACCCTGATCCTACCCCTAGCCCTAACTGTAACCGTAACCCTAACCGTAACTCTAGGTTGATAGGCTTGGTATAAGTATAAATTGTTCCTAGCGTGTGTGGGATAGTCTGTGGAGGATCGCTGGTCGCTGCGGACTTGGTGGGCCGAAGGGCACCGCATTTCTAAATTAAATTTCCCATGGGAGCCCCAAGAGTTGGACTCAAACTCCCAATGTTCTGCCTGTTCCTCATAGGAACTAAACTGTTAGTCACGAGTTGTCCCAGAGGCAGAACTCTCTTCCAATGGTCTCTCCAAACCCCCAGAGGCAGCGGGCTTTTCAACTGGGTACAGGCAATCGTGTCAATGTACCAGTGGCACCCATCTGCTCCGGCCACTGAGTCCAAATCCCCACCACCCACTTTGAAGCGAGGGGGGGGGGGAGATTTGGGGGGTGTTGTTCCCCAAGTCTGTATTTATCCCATAGTCAATGTTACTAATACAGATGGTGTGGCCTTTGTGCAGTACTATTCGTGGGATCTAGCTGTCACAGGCTAGGTCCACAAATGGGGGGGCATTGGGCAAAGTGGGGGGGGGAGGGGAGGTTGGAGAATGGAGGGAGGGGGAGACGGAGATGTGAAGGGAGGGGGGGAGTGGAGAAGGGGGAGAAGACGGGGGAGGGGAAGAAGGGGGCAAGAGGGGAAGGGAAGAAGGGGGCGAGAGGGGAGGGGAGAAGGGTAGGGGGATGGGAGGGGGGAAGATGGGGTGGAGTTCAGTCTACACTCACTGAATCCATCTCTGTGAAAAGAGACGGTGATTGTTATAGAGACGGTGATTGCATCTGGAAGCGGACCAATACATCGATAAATAAAACTGACTGACTCTGAAATATTTTCATTTGCACAATTGAAAGTATCCTTTATTGTCATTCAGACATTTCAGTCTGAACGAAATTGTGAACCTTGCAGTCATAACATAGACTAAAATAACAAAACACACACTCAACACAGTTTAACATCCACCACAGTGAGTCCACTGTGAGGGAAGGCAAAAGTCTTAAAGTCCTTGTATCTTCCCTCCTTGTTCTTCCTCTGCGCTGAGGCGATCCAGGCTTCTGATGTTGTGAACCCGCCGGGTGATGGTAAGTAAGTCAGTCCCGCGGCTGAATCTGAGCTCCGCGAACGGGCCGGTTCAAACTCCGCGGCCCGGGGTGGTCAAAGTTGCCGTCCTCCAGTCCAGCGGATGCAACCTTTGTTGCGGGAGCTCCGGAAAACCAGGTCACCAATCTGTGACCTGCGAGCTCCCGATGATGCCGTCCACTGGGCCCGTGGCTGAGCCTCCGAGGCTCCGGTCGGGTCGCCGCCGCAGGAACGCCGCCACAGCCCCGAAGTCGGGCTGCCGGAACGCCGCCACAGCCCCAAAGTTGGTTTGCTGCCGCCGGAACATCACCACAGCCCCAAAGTCGAGGTCAGTCCCCGTTGGAGGCCGCCAGCTGCACCATTAGGCCTCAGCGGAGACGGAGACGCGGGATACAACATGAAAAGGTTGCATCCTCCCCGAAGGAAGAGACTAAAAACAAGTTTCTCCCCCCCACACACATACACAACCTAATAAACTAATATAAACTGAAACGGGACAAAAAGAAAACAAAAAAAAGAAAAGGCAAAACGGACTGCAGGCGAGCCACAGCAGCAAGGCAGCGCCGCCACTTCTGGATTTTATTACAATTGATTTGATTGTATTAATTTTAATATATTAATGTTTAAAATTCATGCATTGAAGGAAGAATATTTTACAGCCCATATGTGGTCCCTAACCCTAAACAGCATCACCCACAGGACAGCATATGCCAGCGTGTGACAGGGCACACGACATGATGAAACACCCAATTTTGAACATTCCTAAATCTTGGGGCGACAAGGAAGCACCGCGCTTACCGCACGTCGTTGCATGCGTCACCACGCCTCACCATATGTCACGCCCGCGTTATGACCCGACCACGACGTGACAACCTCGTTTTAGACTCTCGCCTAAATGTCGCCCAAATATCACCCAAGTGGGAGAGGCCCTTAACGCTGTGGGAAACCTACACTTGTTTGCAAGATGCAAGTCATTGGCAGAGCATGGTCATCACCACACTATGATCAGTAAATGTGAATTGGGAGCTAAACAGCTCAGATAAAACCAGAAATGGTAGTCCTTCAGCTAACGTGGCAGTAGGCATTTTTTTGAGATTATGTCAGTTAACTATATCTTGGTAAAGGCTTTTTTATCTCTGAGTTGTCGTTGAGAATCACTGGATATTTGGGTCAGTTATCTTTGGGATGTTAAACGATGAAAGTTAGCAGATGGGGAGGAATTTTACAGGGTCAAATGATTATACTTTGTTAAAAGAAGTATTTGCAAACATGAGATCTGGATAAGATTTAATGAAGCGTCTTGAGGAGCCAATGTTCAACCTAACTGCCAGGAGACCAATTCTTATCTGCTTCAGGTTTAAAATGGTTTGCTATACTGTACGAGTTACATGCCCATTGAAACATTTTTAAAAAATCCATTTGATCTTTGACTGACCGAGATTCAACACTAAACACTGCCATAGAAAAGAATTATTACTCTGGATTTCACTAGACTTTCTTTGAACCACCCATTGCACAAAAGGGACAACTTTGTCTTTGTAACTTATCGCTGCAGATTCAGTACAAATAAACTAAGCATTTCAGAATTAGTCATTATTGTTTCAAAGTCTCGGAGGGCGGTGGTGGCCGGTTCTCTGGATACTTTCAAGGGAGAGCTGGATATGGCTCTTAAAGATAGCAGAGTCGGGGGATATCGAGAGAAGGCAGGAACGGGGTACTGATTGGGGATGATCAGCCATGAGCACATTGAATGGCGGTGCTGGCTCGAAGGGCGAAATGGCCTACTCCTGCACCTATTGTCTATTGTCTAAAGCAGATTATGTATCATGCAAGATGAACACAAAATGCTGGAGTAACTCAATGGGTCAGGTAGCATCTCTGGAGAAAAGGAACAGGTGACATTTTGGGTCAAAACACTTCATCAGACCCATATACCTCATCAGTACATGTACCATGTACATCAGTATTGCAATGATGATCATCTGTTATGTCTTTGCAAATCTGACCAAGTCTAAAGCTTAAGGTTACATTTTCAGGCTGAGTACTATTTGTTATCATTTAGGGTGAGCAGGAGAGTATGGTAGGCAGACACAATGCTGGAGTAACTCAGTGGGACAGGCAGCATCTCTGGAGAGAAGGACTGGGTGACGTTTCGGGTCGAGACCCTTCTTCAGCTTTTTGATTTCCAAATCAAGATGATAGTTATCATATTATGGCATGTTCTCTCATCAATGTCATGTATTAGATTACAAGCTTTAGTTCATCAGAATATTGGCAAAATATGGGAACAAACTACCTGCTGTGAAGTTGGTGGAAAGCCTGAAATCTTAATAACATTTCTAAGATGCACTATCATTTTATTTCCAGTAGAGAGGACATATTTTTTCCTGTATTTTTAACTGCAGACACACTTTGCTCTTTCTGGTTATTTTTGTCGAGGGGAATAAAGTTGTGAAATTTTAGATTGGAATTAAATTTAGATGGCCATACTACATAAACATTTGACTTTGAGTATAAAAGTTTAACACTGAAAGTGGGATTTACCTAATATCTGATTCCCTCAATCTCCCTAATTTTATTTTTACTCATTCCCCTGTTAACATCTATTGCATATATTTGCATAATGTCACAGGTAGCAAATAAAATGTGGCTATTTTTCAGTTATTTATAAAGACTTGAAGTGTGGAATTATGGAATGGGAGTAGAAAAAATGGTTGGGAAAATGTTAGATTATCCAGCTGGATTAGATTCCTCACGAAGCCTGCCTAGTAAAGCAACGCCTAAATACAGACAAAATGGGTAGGAAGGAATTGCAGATGCTGTTTTAAACCGAAGATAGACACAAAAAGCTGGATTTGCTCAGCGGGTCAGACAGCATCTCTGGATAAAAGGAATGGGTGATGTTTCGGGTCAAGAGCTTTCTTCAGACATTTGCGCTGGGTTTTCTTAATCAAAAGAAGGATTTCAACCCGAAAGGTCTCCTATTCCTTTTCTCCAGATATGCTGTTTGATATGTTACTCGAGCTGAGTTACTCTAGCTTTTTGTGTTTATCTTGCTTAAATACAGACCTTCCCTTTAAGAACTGCTTGGTGGATTGATCTAAGAGCGATGATCATACATTTATGGAGTTGATAATGATAATAAGCTGAATGCTCCACATGCCTGACCATTTGAAGAGATGGGCTGGAGGAGATTTCAGCAATGTTAGAAAGAAGAAATTGAATTAATCAACATAGCCAGGCTAAACAATGCAAATGTTGCAGAAATCGTGAGATTCATGGAAGCTGTGATTCAAGGAAACCCTGCATCATTGGTGTTACTTTAACCTAATGACTTTTAATATTGTTTTATATAACTCTAAAAAATAACTCTTCATAAATCCCATTCATCACACTGTTTTATCCCTACCCCCCAACTCCAACCCTCCTCAGTCTCACTGTTACTCTCAACAAGCATACTGTATGTGTGTACGGTTGTGCTATAAACATGTTAATTCTACTTGCTGGCACAATTCAGGATGTTTGGGATTAACACTGAGTTTATGGTGTAGAAGATACATTGGGACTGATTCTATCAAAGCAGGTTGCGTTGACCATAAATTATGACCTAAAATGGCAAAATTCATTGGTTTATTCATATTTTTTTAATTAGACGAGAAAATCTTGCTTGATTCGGAGCCAGAATTTTACTGGTTGTTTTGGCTTTTCCTCGATCTTCGTCAGTGTTGAGGATTACTTGCTGCCTTTCCAGCCTGTTGAGTGGGAGATGCCTCTACAAGAAAGAATGGCACATCCACTTCCTCTTTCATTGCTGGTCCTGGTCAGGCAGCCTCTATGAAGAACGTGGATAGTTGGTGTTTCAGGCTGGGACCCTTCTTCAGACTGATTATTGGAAGAGGAAGAAAGCTGAGAGAGAGGAGAGGCAGGACAAAACTCCATCATTCCACATTCTTGTGCAAATATCTCAACATCTATCCTGCTCCCTTATGTCCATTGGCTCATGATATCAATGCTGAATTAAAGTAGTCATAGAGCTCCACAGCACAGAACCAGAGCCCTCAGCCCAATTCATCCACACTGACCAAGGCACCCCGTGAAAGCTACATGTCCGCATTTGGCCTATACCCCTCAAATTTTTCCTATTCATGAACCTGTCCAAGTGTTTTTCTACCTGCCTCAACTGCCTCCTCTGGCAGTTTGTTCCTTATACCCCCACCCTCTGAGTAGAAAATATGCCACATCAGGAAAAAGACTATCTACGCAAGTTTTGATTCGTAATTTTACATATTTCACATATATTTCAATGTCATCTTTTTAAAGACTAGTTAAGGAGAGGTCACAGTCACTTCCGGGTGGGGGGGGGGGGCGGGGGGGTGAGATGAAGGGCAACTTTTACACAGTGGATGTGGGCGGTGGATGTATGAATTTAGAATACAATTGGACAATTGGATTTAAAATAAATTTGGACTGGTATATCAATCAGAAATGTTTTGAGGGATATAGAACGCAAACGGATGCAGCTTATTTAAGCAACTTGGTTGGTGTGGATGAGTTGGGCCAAAGGGACTTTCCTTGCAGTATAACTCTATGACCTTATGACTATTTATATAATAGTCTGCCTTGGATTCCTCTTATTGAAGTGTATGACCCAACACTTTCCTACATTCAACTCCATTTACCATTTTCCCCGCTCATTGAATCTATATCCAGTTGCAGAGTCCTAATATTCTCTTATCATGCCCTTCTACCTACTTCTCCGAGTAACAAACTTAGCTACCTCGCACTCTGCCCCTTCCCCCAAGTCATTAGAATAACTGAAGTGCTCGAGGGCCAAGAGGTGATCCACCAGTTATATTCTTGCATCCTGAAAAAGACCCATCTATTCCAAGAATCTGTTTTCATATGACAACCAGTCTTCAATCATTCAAACATACTGTACCTAATGCCATGACCTTTACTGTTCTTGCACTCAAAATGTCTGTTAAGAAAGCTCTGTTTCCGGTATGGTTTTATTCACTTCTTCAACATGCCTTATGTTCGAATACTCCTAAATCTTTCTGTTAAAGTATGCTGTTTAGAACTTTTGTATGCCTTTTATAATCCCTCAGATTATAGTGCCTTTTATAATCCCTTAGATTATAGTGCCTTTACGCTTTTTTCACCAATCACTATTTAATACCTCACATTTCTCACCGTAGAATTTAATCTGCCACATATACACCCCATCCACCAGTCCCTTGAACTAGATTATTATGCTCCTCACACTTTTGTTATCTGTCCAAGTTTTGTTTTTACAATTTGTTCCATGAACACCCACGTCTAAATCATTAATTTGCTCACCTGGGGAACTCCTCCATACACATTCCCTTCTCTTTGAAAAGCAACCTTTCATCCTGTTTTCTGTTTTTTAGTTAAGTTTCAAAACATGTTGATCCACCTCCTTTGTCTCATGGGCATCCATCTAATGACAAGTCTTATCAAATTCCCTTTGAAAGTCCATATGTACCAATTTAAGGGGATTTATCTCTCCTTGGTTACTTCATTTAAAAAAAATCTATCAGTGATTTACCTTTAACAAATATGTGTTGACTTTCCCTCACCAATTCTCTTTTGTCCAAGCAACTGCTAATTATGACTCTCGTCATAGCTCCTAGCCAAACATCTGGTCTATTCAGCCTCTCCGTTCTCCTACCTTTGCAATCAGTATCTTTCTTCCATTTTGGGAGGCACCCAGCCTTTCAATTTTACTATCTGTAGCCTGGCAAATTAATGCTGGGGTATTTTGCACCAGAATATTTTATTCCCACTGGCATTGTGGTCTTCACTCCATCCTTCATATTGGAGATGCTGCAAATTGTGCTCACTGAGCCATAAGGTCATGTGATAGGAGCACAATTAGGCCATTCAGCCCATCAAGTCTACTCTGCCATTCAATCATGGCTCAACTATCTCTCCTTAACCTAACCCCATTCTCCTGCCTTCTCCCCATAACCTCTGACACCTGTACAAATCAAGATTCCATCTATCTCTGCCTTAAAAATATCAATTGACGGCCTCCACAACCTTCTGTGAGCGTGTGGACTTCTGTCTACTTAAAGTAGCAGCTGAATCACCAGGACTGAAGTCTTGGATCCTCGGCTTCCTCATTCACAGAGCACAGTTTGTCCGTATTGATGGAAATGTGTCAGCCTCAATAACAATACAACAGGGGGCTGTGCGCTCAGCCCCCTGCTGTACTCACTCTATAGTCATGACTGCGAACTCCATCAAGTTTGCTGACGACACCACTGTTGTGGGACGTATCACTGATGGAGATGAGTCAGAGTATAGAAGTGAGATCGACCATTTGACCAAATGGTGCCAGCACAATATCCTGGCTCTCAACACCAGCAAAACCAAGGAACTGATTGTGGACTTTGGAAGGGGTAGTATGGGGACCCATAGTCTCATTTATATCAACGGGTCGATGGTGGAGAGGGTCAAGAGCTTCAAATTCATGGGTGTGCATATTTCTGAAGACCTCTCCTGGTCCGAGAACACGGATGCAATTATGAAGAAAGCACATCAGCGCCTCTACTTCCTGAGAAGATTACAGAGAGTCGGTATGTCAAGGAGGACTGTCTCGAATGTCTACAGGTGCACAGTAGAGAGCATGCTGACCGGTTACATCATGGCTCGGTTCGGCAACTTGAGCGCCCAGGAGCGTAAAAGACTGCAAAAAGTTGTAAACACTGCCCAGTCCATCATCGGCTCTGGCCTCCCTACCATCGAGGGGATCTATCGCAGTCGCTGCCTCAAAAAGGCTGCCAGCATCATCAAAGACCAATACCATCCTGGCCACTCACTCGTCTCCCCGCTGCCTTCAGGTAGAAGGTACAGGAGCCTGAAATCTGCAACATCCAGGTTTAGGAATAGTTGTTTCCCCACAGCCATCAGGCTATTAAACTCAAACAAAACTCTGACTGTTAAATAGCCCATTGCACTTTATCTGTTATTTATGTGTGTGTGTATATCTATATTACTAAAAGTCTGATCTTGACCACTTTTGGCTTGCTGTGCTGTGATTTCCGAGAGAACGCCACCATCTACGGCTGTCATTTTTGGCCAGCTGGCTCAGAGCGCCCCTCCGCCTTTCTGGACCAGAGCATTTTTCCCCATCAATGAAAAATCAGAGAGATATTAATGTTTTTAATAAATTCCCCATTCTCTCTGCTGCCCCTGCTGTAGGGAGGGGGAGGGACTATAAAACCGGAAGTGGTGTGCCTCATTTAATCTCTGCAAGATGGAGGAACCAGATGGTCATATCTCTCTGAGCAGCACTGAACACATGTCTACTCAACTGTGAGTGCCCTTAATGTGGTTTGAAAATGAAAATATGGTTGGTTTGAAGTAAAAAGGCACTGCCTGCAAATGTTTGATTGGGGGTTTGGGTTGAAGTTAAAAGGCACTGCTGCAAATGGTGGCTTGGGTGCTTTGGCTTGAAGTGAAAAGGCACTGCTGCAAATGGTGGCTTGGGGGCTTTGGCTTGAAGCGAAAAGGCACTGCTGCTAATGGTGGCTTGGGGGCTTTGGCTTGAAGCGAAAAGGCACTGCTGCAAATGGTGGCTTGGGTGTTTTGGCTAACTTCCTGTTTGCACTGTATATTGATTTTAGATAAAACGCTACCACTTACGGCTGTGATTTTTGGCCATCTTACTCGGTCCCCCTCCTTCCCATCAATGAAAAATAAAGGTATTATTAGTGTTTAAAAAATGTTGAGAATCTCTCTCCTGTCAATCACGCCATGAAGGCCACCCCTTTTCTGGTGGGAGGGGGAGGGGTTATAAAACCCAGAAGCATGGGTGTGGCTCAGTCTGTGCATGATGGGGGAGGGAGAGGTCACAACTCTATCTGAGCTGTGAATCAACTGAGCATACTGAATGTCTACTGAACAGTGAGTTTGGTGTTCTGTGTGGTTTTATGGTGGTTTTATGGTAGTTTCACCCTGCTTGAAATGGTATGAAACTGCATTTGAATGTGGTGACCTTGCACCCTGCATGAAATGGTATGAAACTGCATTTGAATGTGGTGGCGTTGCACCCTGCATGAAATGGTACGAAGCTGCATTTGAATTTGGTGGCCTTGCACCTGCTTGAAATGGTATGAAACTGCACTTGAATTTGGTGGCCTTGCACCCTGCTTGAAGTGATTGGAAACTGCACTTGAATTCAGTGGCCTTGCACCCTGCTGAATACATTACAATAAACTCTTGAATCTTGTCTGCAAACTGAGTTTCCACTAACACCAGCTGTTCTTCCCATCCTTTGCCTTTACAGAAGTGAGATAGAGTTGTCTGGCTTAAATAACAACATGGAAATTCCACAAAATAAAGGACCTGGAAATTGACGTGTTGGCTTTTAATTCCAAGTAAAATGGTTATATTTTACTCTTTAGGGGTTTCAGACAAGGATGTCCGTTATCACCTTTATTATTTGCTCTTGCAATAGAACCATTAGCCGAAAAGATTAGATCGGACCCAGAAATATATGGATATAATACCAATACCACAACAAATAAAATATCTTTATATGCAGACGATGTCTTAATATATATTACGAAACCGGAGATTAGTATTCCCAATCTACTTAATGTTATAACTAAATTTGGTACATTTTCAGGATATTGAATTAATTGGAATAAAAGTAAAATTATGCCTATAACTGGAATAAAATCACATATATTACAACAATTCCCATTGAAAATAGTTACGGACAAAATTAAATATCTAGGAATTCATGTATCTAAATCTTATAATTCTTTATTCAAATCAAATTATCCACAATTATTGAACAAACTAAAAAAGAATATTCTATATTGGAAAACACTACCAATATCAATGATCGGCAGAATAAATGCTATAAAAATGATTTTTCTACCGCAATTATTATATTTATTTCAATCTATCCCTTTATATCTCTCTAAAACTTTTTTAAAAAATTGATTCTATTGTTAATAGCTTTATTTAGGATTATAAAAGTCATAGAATAAATAAAAAAACATTTATGTAAATCTAAGATAAATGGAGGATTAGCACTACCTAATTTTTTATATTATTTTTGGGCGGTTCAGATTAAGAATATGAATTTTTGGTTGTTAAATATGGATCAGGAATCAGCTTGGCTAAAGATGGAAAAGGAAGACTACCTTTTGATATAAGTTCAATTCTCTTTGCTCCAAGGGAAGTACAAAAAAAATTTATAGAGAAAACCCTATAATTTATAGCAATAGACGTATTTGGAAACATATAGTTAAGACTCTACATTTGGATAATATGTCGCTTTGCTTACCAATTATGAATAATCCTTTATTTAAACCCTCTATATTGGATAAGGGGTTTAGACAATGGAAAAATTTAGGAATTATAAGGATAGAACACCTTTACAGGAAAGGAAAATTTCTCTCATTTCAAGAGTTAAAAGATATCTATGGATTGCATCAAAATAACTTGTTTAGGTATTTACAAATCAGAGACTATATTAAGTCAAACATGCAAGACTATAAAAATAGAGAACCAGGATTACTGGATGAATTGCTTAACAAGCACACAAATACAGAAAAACTAATAGCGTCTATATATAATACTCTTTTGGATAGGGAAATTCCAACAACAGAATCATACTGCCAATTATGGGAAAATGAAATGGGCTTATCTATAATGAAAGATATTTGGGAAGAAAGTCTACAACGTATACACCGTTGTTCGTTAAATGTCAGACATACCTTGATACAATTCAAAGTATTACATAGATTACATTATTCAAAAATGAAATTAAATAGAATTTTTCCTAACATCTCTATTTGTGATAAATGTCAGAATTCAGAAGCTAATTTAACGCATAGTTTTGTAACATGTATAAAACTTAATAGTTATTGGACGGATATTTTTAAAATCATTTCTGTGGTTCTTAAAATCAAATTGGATCCCGACCCAAAGCTAATAATATTAGGAGTTTCAGATTCAAACCTAATATTAACAGTAAATCATTGAAACAGTAAAACAGTAATTTCCTTGATTACTGTTTGATAATTGGAAAAAAATAATATTAACATTCTGGAAGGGAACATTATCCCCCACAATTAAAATGTGGACAGTGGAAATGTCAGAGACGTTGCATTTGGAGAGAATCAGGTTTGTCCTAATGGACAAATATGAACTTTTTGAACAAATATGGTCTCCATTCACTGATTATTTGAAGGGGTAGCTGAGCTCAGCATTATAACTCAACAAATACCCAGTTGTAGGATTAGATGAAATGATCTATTTTGAGATACATGTCTCTATAGATATTGTTATGTGAAATTGTTCCATTCATTGTTAAGATGTATACTTCAATCTTTTTTTTATCATATAATAATTGTTTGCTTGTATTTTTTATTTTTATTGTTTTGGTTTTTTTTGTTTAAAAAAAAAATTCTTATATAATCATAATCAATATTATTTAATCTCCATCTTTGTTGATTATACACCTATTCTTTTACTTTACTTTCTAAAAAAAAGAAGCTTATATAAATCATTTTGTAATATTTGTATAACTTTTGAAACATGTTAAATGTGTATTTAAAAAAACTGTTATATCATTGGCAACATGTATTGCTTCTAATAAAAATATTTTTTAAAAAAAGGTTATATTTTTGTTAACAAAGCCGCTGCAGGAATATGTTTTTTCAAAGATCAGTGGATATGAACTAGCATCCTAACCTAAAATAATGACCTTCCTTGATATTAGTTGAGATAAGATTGCTCCCTAACAATAATGCTCCCGGCTTGGAGGTTCTTGTTTCAACTATATAAATCCAACACTGGAACTACAACATTTAAGGGAAAAATTGACCTCATTATAAAAAATCCCCACATATTGCAGGCCACAAGCGGCAGCAGGTCTGGTTCGTCGCCATGAAAAGATAAGACTGTACTTGGAGATTTTGAAACTTTGTCGGAAGCAGAAACATGACAAATCTTTGTGTGCTACAGAGGTGATGAATTATTGCTGAATTATTTTTTCTAGCTTGTATGCAAAAATGAAGATTTTCATTGTACCGATGTACATGTGGCAATAAAGTATCATTCATTTATTGAAATGGTAAAGGTATTCAGAAAGAACACTGGGATACTTCAGATACCTGTTCCTGTTCAATGGATGGAAAATGAACAAAATATTGCAAAGAGACAGGATTTCATCTTTACAACCAAAGGTTTGCAGCAACGACACCTCAACCAATCTGGACCACTTCCAGATTCAATGTCCTGTGGAAAATGATAAATGAGGAGTTTGGCACAGACATATAGGCCAGTCTTCATCTTGGACAGAAAAGGAGTAGTGTGGGATGTATAATATTGGCTGATTGTTTTGCATTCTGCCATTTCAGCACAAATGTCAAGTTAAAAAATGCTGAGATTAAAAGAGGTGAATAAAACATTTTGTCACGAAAGGGAAGATTTTGGTCTTTTGAACAAGTTTCTCAATATTCAATAACAGTAAATGATATATAAGGGCTATTTGTAACTGATTCAGTGGCAAAATATGGGCAATTACTGACTGACGGTACAATGTATAGCCAAGCTGATACTTTTTTCCATTAATTTTATTCTCTACCTTTGCAATTGCCCAAATATGATTTTGTATGACTCGTGAGATATCACATGTCATAGGATGTGATACTGAGCCTGTGAAAGCCACTAATTCTTTTTAGAATACCATGGATAGTTGTGCCTAAAATATTATAATAAAAAACAGGCAGCAAAAAGATATTTTGTTGATTTCTGATAGTGGAGACCTGAATTATAAATAGTTTACAGAAAATAATGTTTGTTAATCCAGAGACAAAATTACTGTATTGAAGACTGTAATGAGATTTTTATTTGCTTACTGAACCCTTAAAACTGTGTTTCCCAGCTCCGGGACAGATAATGGGGGGGAATGGATGGATTAGATATAATTGCTTCACACAGAGCAAAGTGAATATTTTTAAGTGGCTGCCGGCAAGGTTGAGAGGATTAGTCATTTTTTCTCTACTGTTGGAAAGGCAATTGATGAGAAAATCAGTTGAAGAATGTCAATAATGGGATCTATGTTCTTGATTTTGAACTGTGGAGAAGGCCAAAAATAATCTAATGGTATCTATTGGATTGACACCTGGAAATATGATGTTGTGGCAATCAGTGAAACATGGTTGCGGGAGGGTTGTGATTGGAAACTAAATATTCCAGGATTTTGTTGCTTCAGGTGTGATAGAATTGGAGGGACCAGAGGTGGAGGGGTTGCATTGCTTGTCAGAGAAGATATTATAGCAGTGATTTGGCAGGATAGATTAGAGGGCTCGTCTAGGGAGGCTATTTGGGTGGAACTGAGAAGTAGGAACGGTGTAGCAACACTTTTAGGGGTGTATTATAGATCGCCAAATGGGGAGCGAGAATTGGAAGAGCTAAATTGTAAGGAGATAGCAGATATTAGTAGTAAGCACAAGGCTGTGATTGTGGGAGATTTCAATTTTCCAAAAATAGACTGGGAAACACATTCTGTAAATGGGCTGGATGGTTTGGAGTTTGTTAAATGTGTGCAGGATAGTTTTTTGCAGCAATACATAGAGGTATCGACCAGAGAAGGGGCAGTGCTGGATCTCCTGTTAGAAAATGAGGCAGTTTCAGGTGACGGAGGTATGCGTTGGTGAGCACTTCGGGACCAGTGATCACAATACCATTAGTTTCAATATAATTATGGAGAGAGCCAGAACTGGACCTAGGGTTGAGATTTTTGATTGGAGAAAGGCTAACTTTGAGGGAATGCGTAATGATTTAAAAGGAGTGAATTGGGACATTTTGTTTTATGGGAAGGATGTAGAAGAGAAATGGAGCACAGAATCTTTATGTCCCTGTTCGGTTGAAAGGAAATGGTAAAAATCGGAAAGAGCCATGGTTTTCAAGGGAAATTGGACTTGGTTCAAAAAAAGAGAGATATCTACAATTATTATAGGAGGCATGGAGTAAATGAGGTGCTAGATGAGTATAAAGAATGTAAAAGAATCTTAAGAAAGAAATAAGAAAAGCTAAAAGAAGATATGAGGTTGCTTTGGCAAGAAAGGTGAAAGTAAATCCAAAGGGTTTCTACAGCTATATTAATAGCAAAAGGATAACGAGGGATAAAATTGGACCATTAGAGAGCCAGAATGGACAGCTATCTGCAGAGCCAAAAAAGATGGGGGAGATATTGAACAATTTATTTTCTTCGGTATTCACCAAGGAGAAGGATATTGAACTCTGTGAGGTAAGGGAAAAAAGTAGAGTAGCTATGGAAACTATGAGATTCAAAGAGTACTGACACTTTTGAAAAATATAAAAGTGGATAAGTCTCCAGGTCCTGACAGGATATTCCCTAGGACATTGAGGGAAGTTAGTGTAGAAATAGCAGGGGCTATGACAGAAATATTTCAAATGTCATTAGAAACGGGAATAGTGCTGGAGGATTGGCGTACTGCGCATGTTGTTCCATTGTTTAAAAGGGTTCAAAGAATAAACCTAGCAATTATAGACCTGTTAGTTTGACATCAGTGGTGGGCAAATTAATGGAAAGGATACTTAGAGATAATATATATAAGCATCTGGATGAACAGGGTCTGATCAAGAACAGTCAACATGGATTTGTGCCTGGAAGGTCATGTTTGACAAACCTTCTTGAATTTTTTAAGGAGGTTACTAGGGAAATTGATGAGGGTAAAGCAGTGGATGTTGTCTATATGGATTTCAATAAGGCCTTTGACAAGGTTCCCCATGGAAGGTTGGTTAAGAAGGTTCAATCTTTGGGTGTTAATGGCGGAGTAGCAAGATGGATTCAACAGTGGCTGAATAGGAGATGCCAGAGATAATGGTGGATGGCTGTTTCTCAGGGTGAAAGCCGGTGACCAGTGGGGTGCCTCAGGGATCTGTGTTGGGTCTACTATTGTTTGTCATGTACATCAATGATCTAGATGATGGGGTGGAAAATTGGATAAGTAAGTATGCAGATTATACCAAGATAGGTGGTGCTGTGGATAATGAAGAAGATTTTCAAAGTCTACAGAGAGATTTGGGCCATTTGGAAAAGTGGGCTGAAAGATGGCAGATGGAGTTTAATGCTGATAAGTGTGAGGTGCTACATCTTGGCAGGACAAATCAAAATAGGACGAACATGATAAATGGTAGGGAATTGAGGAATGCTGTGGAACAGAGGGATCTAGGAATAGTCGTGCATAGTTCCCTGAAGGTGGAATCGCATGTAGATAGGGTGGTAAAGAAAGCTTTTGGTGTGCTGGCCTTTATAAATCAGAGCATTGAATATAGGAGTAGGGAAGTAATTGTAAAATTGTACAAGGCATTGGTAAGACCAATTCTGGAGTATGGTGTATAATTTTGGTTGCCTAATTATAGGAAGGATGTCAACAAAATAGAGAGAGTACAGAGGAGATTTACTAGAATGTTGCCTGGGTTCCAGCAACTAAGTTACAGAGAAAGGTTGAACAAGTTAGGTCTTTATTCTTTGGAGCACAGAAGTTAAGGGGGGA
This sequence comes from Raja brachyura, assembly GCA_963514005.1. The sequence continues at coordinate 26,064,201 of OY740782.1, read as the reverse complement.
CTTGATTGAGGTCTTTAAAATGATGAAAGGGATAGACAGAGTTGACGTGGATAAGCTTTTCCCATTGAGGGTAGGGAAGATTCAAACAAGAGGGCATGACATGAGAATTAAGGGACAGAAGTTTAGGGGTAACATGAGGGGGAACTTCTTTACTCAGAGAGTGGTGGCTGTGTGGAATGATCTTCCAGCAGAAGTGGTGGAGGCAGGATCTATTTTAACATTTAAAAGTAAAGTGGATAAGTATATGGACGGGAAGGGAATGGAGGGGTATGGTCTGAGTGCAGGTAGATGGGATTAGGGGAAAATAAATGGTCGGCACGGACTGGAAGGGCTGAGAAGGCCTGTTTCCGTGCTGTAATTGTTATATGGTTATATGGTTATTTCAGTTCTGTGCAGTGGATTATATTCCTATGCCACAGATCTCTTTAGTCTTTCTAATACTTTTGAAAGAAGCAAACCAGTTGCTGTCCAGTTTATATATTGTCTGTAAAGCACCATTTTTAACATGGATCTAACATTTTTCATTGTTCATGTTATGAATATTTATTATTTTTTGATATATGTAAATGCATTTTGGTGATCTCTTATTGAATTGAAAGATACAATCTGGAAACGGGTCCTTCGGCCCATTGAGTCTACGCTGACCATTGTTCACACTAGTTCTATGTTATTCACTTTGCATCCTCTCCCTACAAATGAGGGACAACTTAGAGGCCATTTAACGTACAAACCTTTGGGTTGTTGGTGGAAACAGAAGCACCTACAGGTGCCAGCAATGGCTGCCTCACCAGCAGCTGTTAGTTCTTTCACCCTTTTTGTTATTTTTAGTTTGTCTAATTGTATGTTCTAAATGTTTCTTAGTATGTCTTATGTGGGGGGGGGGGGGGGGGGGGAATAGGGGGATACAGTTTCTCAGTCACCTAATAGGACAGAAATTTTCTCAGTGTCACATCTTTGCCCCCCCCCCCCATGCTCGCGGCCTACCGAATGGATTTGCACAGCCTCTCCTACCGGAGATGGACCAGAGCTTCAGCAGCACTGAATTAACATTGCGGAGCAGGGTGATGCCTTGCCGGGGAATGCTTGTGTTGGAGCTCTGGAGTGTGGGCCTGTTGACTTTTAACTTCGTGGAGCTGTGGTCTGCGGAGCATCCAGCCGCGGGTATGACGCTGACTTTAACATCGCGGAGGCCTGGGATCCTTTGCCGTGGATCTCCACAGTTGGTGGACTTCGGAAGCCGCGGTCTCCGGTGAGAAGTGGCTGATTTGGAAAGCTCCAAGACACGAGTGTGTTCCCCATTCCGACGTCGGATTTCCAATATTCCTGGCGAGAGGGCCTGTACATCGGGCCGTCTGTAGCGGCGACTGCGGAGGGTTCCAGGCCCCGACCACGGGTGAATGAAGAGGAAGATGACTGAACTTTATTGGCTTCCATCACAGTGGAAAACGTGGTGGATGTTTACGTTAAACTCTATCACGTATTGTGTTCTCTTTATTTGTATGGCTGCATGGTAACTCAAATCTCATTGTACCAATTGGTGCATTTGACAATAAATGTGAACTTGAACTAGACAGCGCCCAATGTCAAGATCGAATCTGTGTCTCTAGTTCTGTGAGGCAGCAGCTTTACCAGCTGCACCACTGGACCGTCCCGAATTGGTATTGTAAAAGTAATTTAGCTTACTCAAGAACTGTTGTAACATACATGAAATAAAAGTATGAAAATGTGTTATCAAATGTAACATCCTGCATTTCCAATTTTTCAATCACAGCTTTAATTGTTAACTGCTGTTGTAACTGATCTGTCTGGCTGTAGCTTTCATTGGAGACTAATGCAAATGTTAAATTTTGACCAGGTCCATTTGTTATTTGAAATTTATTGAATCTTTTACGAAGGATGTTGGCAGAACTTGAGGGTCTGAGTATAGCGAGAGGTTGAGCAGGCTAAGGACTTTATTTATTGGGGCGCAGGAGGATGAGGGGTGATCTTATAGAGGTGTATAAGATCATTAGATGGGGTAAAATGCACCAAATTATTTACTCAGAGCCAGAGGACATGGGTTTAAGGTGATGAGGGGAACAATCTATTAGGAGCCTGAGGGGCAACGTTTTTGCACCAATGGTGGTAGGTATGTGGACCAAGTGGCTGGAGGAGATGGTTAAGGCAGCGACCATCACATTTTAAAAAACATTCGGACAGGCACATGTGACGGGTTTAGAGGGATATGGTCCAAACTCAGCCAGGTGGGACTAATGTAGAATGGGCGTTGGTAGGCATGGGAAAGTTAGGCTGAAGGGCCTGTTTCCACATTGTATGACTCTCTATGACTATGAATCCACTTATTCCTGAGCACATCCTGCTAACAATGTCCAGAAACCACTGCTAGTTTCAGAAGGATTACCCTGGCAATAACGAACCAGCCCTTATTTCTTGGAACCCACAGGTCCATATTTCAGGTCCTGTCTCATGATGTTATAGCCTGATCAGTAACAGAACACTAAATAGCATGAAAAAATTGAATTAGCTTTGACTGTATTCTCAGAAGAAAGAGCCTCGTATCCAAGTCCAACAATAACATTAAAGGAGTTGCTGAACATAACCAAATGCCAAAAATAACCTAAAAATTAAACTGTTTGTCTTGTTCAATCACAATAAGTAATAATTTCTAGGAAGTCAAGATGCATATGCATCTCAAGATTTTTGCAAAATAAATAATGACTGAGGTAAAAGGTATCTCTGTTTCTCTTCCCACAGAATGCTACAAGTTTTTCCAGCTTTCACTGTTTTTATTTTAGATTTCCAGCAACACTTATTTTTGCTTTTCACTTGCTTGTTAAATGCAGTTATTTGGTTGCACTCAAGATTTAAGCAGCTCAGCCTTAATTGTTTAAGAAGGAAGGCTGAAAGAAAGACTTGTATTTACGTCATCTTTTTATTTTCTGGATAATGGTCCAAAGCATTTTATATGCAATTAAGCACTTTGAGAAACGATTACCATTATAATGCAGATAACGAGCTGTCAAATGTTTGGACGGCACAACCCTACATATAGGCATGAAATAATGATTGCATAATGATGGGCAGCATGGTGGCACAGCAGTAGAGTTGCTGCCTTAGAAGGCCACAGACCTGGGTTTGATCCTGCCTACGGGTGCTGTCTATGGACTTTGTACGTTCTCACAGTGACCTGCTTAAGTTTTCTCCAGATGCTCTGGTCTCCTCCCACACTCCAAAGAAATGCAGGTTTGTAGGCTAATTGGCTTGGTAAAATTGTAAATTGTCCCTAGTGTGTTTAGGATAGTGTTAATGTGCGCGGATAGCTGGTCGTCGCGGACTCGGTGGGCCGAGGGCCTGTATCTCTAAACTAAACGATAAACTTCCTTGTCAATGTTGGTTGAGGGGCATAAGGACAATACTCAGGAAGGTATGTAGAACTACTCAGCACTTCTTAAAACAGTGCTGTGGCATCATTTAAATCCAGTTGAGAGGACAGATGGTTATCAGCTAGATAGCTCATTTGAAAGGTGCCTTCTCCTAAAGTGTCAGTCTAGATTATGTGTTCATGTGTTTAGTATGGGAGCTGAACCAAAAACTCTCAAACTCAGAGCTGAATATGTTTAGCTGGATTGGTTGTGTTTTACCATCTTTAAGACTGATATTATTTAGACCTGGCTGGTTAGTCGTAGTGTTAGTATAATTTCCAAGTTTCTATGTGTCAATATTAAATTGGGCATAGTGCATTTTGATGCAAAACTGACTGGGAAATGAAATGAAACTTCCTGCTTCAATCCTGTATTCAGGTGGAGCCTTGCTATGGGTACAGGCTGATTTTATAGTGCAAGGTCTGGCTATGGTACAATTGAAGCAGTTTGGCCAAGGAAGCGTAAAGTGAATCAAATCCCACGTGTGGACATGTTCCAAGGTGACAAGTGAGTGAACAAGTGTGGAAACATGCACTGTTTGTCCTGCTGTCTCTTCAAGGTGATGCTAAATTAGAACTCCATGCTCCAGAATTAACAATATCCAAATGGATTAACTGGCCTCACCACATTCATCTCCTCTTCTTATAATCTCTTTGGGGTCAAGGATGATTTGCTTCCCCTTCAGCTTTGTAGGTTTTGAGGTGGCTGAAAAAGTAAACGTGTGACCCATAGACTCCAATGCAGACTGGACAAGGTTAGCTTGGCTGAATCAGTTGATAGATACAGTAGTTTGTATGACAATAGGTTTGATGGACTCCTAATGCTGCTTGCGCAGGGCTCCCAACTAATGGGAACAATGTTCTCAGTGTCATCCCTAACATTGTAGTGCCATTCTGAATGGTCCTAGGTCGACAATCTCCAGATGTCAGTGGGGATGTCACATATTATCAAGAAGGTTTTGAAAATATCCTTCAATTCTAGATTTTTCTGGCATACTACTGTACCTTGGAGATAATTAAAGATATTGGTTGTATGAGTGGATGCTGACATTAGTTCCAGTGCATTTGGAGGAATTTTGCAGATATAGCATCGGTGGTATCTCTCCTGTGCTTTGCAATGCCTCATTCTTAAAAGGTGAAATTTGTATAAAGAGGGGGTGGTGGTGGTGGGGGGGGGGGGGGGGGGTGGTTCACAGCTACCTGGAACACTTGAAAGAAGTGGTCGAGTAGAATGATGACTAGCCCTCTAAGAGACAATTGGGCCTTTGGGTTACCATGGCCAGTTTTGTGTCTTTGTGTACCTCGATTTTGAGGTTGCTTGTTTGTCCAGGAGGATTAGTTTGTCTCCTATTGAGATTCATAGCCATCAGGGATGCGTAATCAATCAGTTTTATTCGTCACTTGCACATAAAGTGCAAGTGAAATGAATTTGCCAGCAGCGGTACAATGAAAAAAAACACACAAAAACACAATAAAAATTTAACACAAACATCCACCACAGCATTCATCACTGTGGTGGAAGGCACAAAATGTGGCCAGTCCTCCTTTTTCCCCCGTGGTTGGGACTGCAACCTCCGCAGCCGCAGCTGCCGGCGTCCATATGGGCAGACAATGTAAAAAGTCCAGGTAAGTCCTGAGTCGGTGCTTCCCTACCGGAGACCGCGGCTTCAGGTCGGCGGTCGAAGATTCACAGTTCCCACTGCGTTGCAGCCAGAAACACCGCAGACAGCAGGGCCGGCAGTCGAAGCTCCCCTCCAGCGATCCCTGGCGAGGGACCCCGCTCCTGATGGTAAGTCCATGCCACGCCCGCGGTAGAAGTTGGCCACGGGCCAGCGGTTGGAGCTTCTTCTTCTCCCGGGTCCCCAACGAGGGATCCCAGGCTGCAGACGTTGCGCCAGCTGGAGCTCTGCAGACCCCTCTGGCGAGCCCCGACGAAGGCTCACCTGCTCCATGCCCAGAGTCTACGCTGCGCCCCGGGCGCGCCTCCGGGAAAGGCCGCACCGATCCTCGATTTTAGGCCATGGGGGACGTGACATGGAAAAAGTCGCCTCTCCGTGGAGGAGGCGACTGAAGCGGTTTCCCCCTTACCCCTCCACACCGCCCCCCACACAAGACATACAGTGAACCATTAAAAACATACATTTAAACACACTAAAAAAATAAAAAAAGTAGAAAAAACTGACACGCTGCTGTCAGGGCTCCCTCACCGACATTAGGTGCGATCATGGCTGCAGAAGGATGCTGTTTCCATGTTCATATAACTGTTTGTGTTTCCTGTTTCATTGTATTCTCAGAATTACAACAATATATTTCAATAGTTATTGTGGCGCAGCGGGAGATTTACTACTTTACAGCGCCAGAGACCTGGGTTTGATCCCGACTACGGGTGCTGTCTGTACAGAGTTTGTAGGATCTGGAAGTGACCGTGGGAGTTTTCTCCGGGTGCTCTAGTTTCCTCTCTCAACCCAAAGACGTGCAGGTTTGTAGGTTAATTGGCGTCTGTAAATTTCCCCTGGTGTATAGGATGCAAAATTAGGTTAACATCGAACAAGTGTATGGGTGATCGTTGGTCAGCATGGACTCGGTGGGACGAAGGGCCTCTTTCCATGCTGTATCTCTAAACTAATCTAAAATTATAATCATAGTTATGTTTCAGGTTCCATGTTACTGTATACTGTTTGAATACGACGCAGTATTCATACTGCCTTTTACTTTTGCCTATGAATCAACAGCGAATAGATATTGAGCGTGAGTATTTTGAGAATGTGAAAGTGTGAGGTTGGACAAACGTGGATATTTGTGTTGGAACATCGAAATGCTGCGAGGCAACATGAGAACCATCTCTGACATCTCCCTACCATTTCTAGATCTCACAGTCTCCATCACAGGAGCCAGACTATCGACTGACATCTATTGCAAACCCACAGACTCCCATAGCTATCTAGACTACGCTTCTTCCCATCCTATAGACTCTATCCCCTACTCCCAATTCCTCTCTCCATCTGCACCCAGGATGAGGTTTTCCATTCCAGGTCATCGGAGATTCTTTAGGGAATGGTGGTTCCCCTCTTCCATTATAGATGAGGCTCTCACTAGGGTCTCCTCGATATCCCGCAGCTCTGCTCTTGCTCCCCCTCCCATTAATAACAAGGGCAGAGTCCCCTTGTCCTCACCTTCCACACCATCAGCTGTTGTATACAGCACATAATCCTCTGACATTTTCACCACCTCCAACGGGATCCCACATCTTTCCATCTCCACCTCTTTCTGCTTTCCACAGAGACCGTTCCTTCCGCAACTCCGTGGTCAAATCGTCCCTTCCCTCCCAAGCCACCATCTCCCCAGGTGCTTTCCCCTGCAACCGCAGGAGATGCAACTCCTGTCCCTTTACCTCCCCTTCGACTCCATCCAAGGACCTCGACAGTCCTTTCAGGTGAGGCAGAGGTTGACTTGCACCTCCTCCAACGTCATCTACTGTATCCACTATTCCAGGTGTATATCGGCGAGACCAAGCGTAGGCTCGGCGATTGTTTCGCGGAACACCTCAGCCCAGTCCACCTAAACCTACCTGATCTCCCGGTTGCTCAACACTTTAAGTCCCCCTCCAATTCCGAACCTGACCTTTCTGTCTTGGGCGTTCTCCATTGTCAGAGTGAAGTCCAACACAAATTGGAGGAACATCACCTCTTATTTTGCTTGGGCAGCTTACATCCCCAGCAGTATGAACATTGACTTCTCCATGTTCAAGTAGCCCTTGCTTTTTCTCTCTCCATCCCCTCCCCCTTCCCAGTTCTCCCACCAGTCTTACTGTCTCCGACTATGTTTTATCTATGTACCGCCCACTCCCCTAGCATCAGTCTGAAGAAGGGTCTCGACCCAAAACTTCACCCATTCCTTTTCCCCAGAGTTGCTGCCTATCTCGCTGAGTTACTCCAGCATTTTGTGTCTACCTTAGAAGTATATAAAACTTATTGGATGCATAGGCGGTCTTTTTCCGAGGGTGGAAAGATCAATGCTAGAGGGTAGAGCTGTAATGTGAGAGGGGGAAATGTTAAATATATTGCTTGGCAGAAGTTGTTTTACACAAAGAATGGAAACTGCATGAGAGGTGGTATAAGCAGATGCAAGAGTTGTGTGTTAGAGGCATTTGGACAATACATGAACAGGTATGCGATGAACTATGTGTAGGTAGATGGTATTAGTTTATTTTGACATCATTGTCACTGCAGACATGACAGGCCAAAGGGCCTATTTTCTTTGCTGTACTTTTATATGCCCCATCAATGTAAAGCAAAACTGCTTGAGTGGACCTGTTAGCCCTTGGTGAGGTAGCTTTTAGTAAAAAGGATGAAAAGAGCTGAAGAGGGACATTTACCCATGAATGAACGATCGGAGAGAATCCAGTATTTAAGTGTTCACCTGAGAAACTAATCTCTAGTATGTGCAGCAATCAATACAATGTAATTTTCACAAAAGATTGGATGCCTTTATTAAAAGTAAATAAAAATGCTGGAGAAACTCAGCGGGTGAGGCAGCATCTATGGAGCGAAGGAATAGATGACGTTTTGGGTCGAGACCCTTCTTCAGACTGTCCTTATTAAATGTAATTTTCTAAAAAAAAATTAGATTCGGTGTATGCAATTTTGAAGTTTCTTTAAGCACTGGAATCAATAGTTGGGCAGCTACAGGAAAGAGTGACAGGCTAAAACACACTGAGGACCACCAGGCCCATGCTCTGTAGCAGATGAAATGTGTGAGAAGGAACTGCAGAAGCTGGTTTAAACCAAAGATAGACACAAAAAGCTGGAGTAACTCAGCAAGACAGGCAGCATCTCTGGAGAGAAGGAATTGGTAATGTTTCAGGTCGTGACCCTTCTTCAGGCCTTTGGTTAACCATTTCTCATGTTTATTTCCAATATTCAATTAAAGTTTCATATTGGCTCCGTAACCATGGGGATATATAATTCTGATTAAATTAGACAAATGAAATGGTAAATATCCTTCTCAGATGTTGTCTGAATGTAACATTTCTGATATCAGTGGCAAACTGTTACCTTCCGTTTGATCCATCTGTTCTGATCTATGAATATGTTAATTAAGTGCAAAATATATCTCTGCCTACACTCAATAAGTAGGATAACTCAGAAGTTCTTGTGATGATTTAGAACAGGTGTCATAATGATCTAAGCTTTCACAAGGGTAGTGTGACCGTAAGAATATAAGAGATAGGAGCAGGCGTAGGCTATTTATTCAAAGAACATACAGAATATAGAACAGGAACAGGCCCTTCTGCCCACAATATCGATGCCGAACACAATGCCAAGTTAAACTAACCTAATCTGCACACGTGTGATCCATACCCTTTATTCTATGCATATCCATATACCTATCTGAAAGCCTCTTAAACGCCATTATCATTTCTGCCTCCACCACCACCCCGGGCAGCACGTTTCACGCATATGTCACTCTCTGTTTTAAAAAAAAAAGCTAGTTTACTTTTATGTTCTATTTTCCCTTTATCAATTTCTTTGGCATCATTTGCTGGATTCTAAAATGACACCAGCCCTCAGTCTTGCTGCTTTTTTTCAGACAACTTTCTAACCCTTTTTCCTACACTTAGTGCAGCACAGAAACAGGCCCATCAACTCAACTCGCCCACACAACAAGCGAGTCCTCTTCTATGTTAATACTATGTTCCAGCATTTGGTCCAAAGCATTCACTGCTTAAGTAATTCAAGAGCTTTTCTTGATACTGTACACCTTTAATATTGCAAGAGTCTCTGCCTGCACCTGATACTCAGCCAGTGTGTTCAAGATTCCAACCTTCCTCTGGGTGACAAGTGCTTTCCTCTTATCACCCTGAGCTTACTACTCCTTTATCTTAAGCCCATACCTTCTGATTTTAGATACCTCCACTTTAGGCAATTTTGTTTACGTTCCTATCAATTGTCCTAATAATTTTTTTTGCCCCTGACATGTTATCAATGTTCCATGGTTTAGCATTCTTCAATCAGGTCCCCTTCAGTCTTTCAAGGGAAAAAAAGAAGATAATGCAATCTCTCCTTATAACCAGAAAGGCCCATCACAGGTAACATCTTGGAGATTCGCCTCTGCATTGTGTCCAATACAATCATGTTTAAGGATAAGGGGAAAGTCTTTTAGGACCGAGATGGGAAAAACATTTTTCACACAGTGAGTGGTGAATCTGTGGAATTCTCTGCCACAGAAGGTAGTTGAGGCCAGTTCATTGGCTATAGTTAAGAGGGAGTTAGATGTGGCCCTTGTGGCTAAAGGGATCAGGGGGTATGGAGAGAAGGTAGGTATAGGATACTGATTGGGGAAGATCAGCCATGATCATATTGAATGGCGGTGCAGGCTCGAAGGGCCAAATGGCCTACTCCTGCACCTATTTTCTATGATTCCATGTCATCCTAAAGTGTGGTGACCAGAACTCTACGCAGTTCTCCAGCTGTGACCTAAAGTTGCACCATAACCTCCCTACTCTTATATTCTATGCCCTGGCTAATGAAGGCAATTATCCCATTTGCCTTCTTCACCAACTTATTTACCTGGAGTCTTTTCCTCAATACTCCCTTACATTTATCAAGATTAAATTCTGTTTAAATACTGTTTCTCTTTTCATCTCACCAACTCTTCATTATCTCGCACCACCCATTTTTATGTTATCTTGTGAGCTTACTAATTATGCCTCCTACAACGATCAATTTGATGAAATGTGATTTAATCAAAGAATCTCTGCAAAAAAAAAAAAATCCTTGTGAAAATCCACCATACATCACAGGCTTATAATCATTGAAAAAAAAACCTTCACCATCACACTTTGCCTCCTATCACCAAGCCATTTGGGGGTTCAATTTGCTAATTTTCCTTGGATGTCATGGGCTCAAACCTTTTGGACTAATCTCATTAGTTCAGCCTTTGAGACATCACATTGGGCCCTGAGAATTTATCAAATGTAGAATATAGAATATAAGAGAATAGTTTCTTTATTGTCATTGTAACATGAACCATGTACAACGAAATTTAGAAATGTCAGCCAGTCAGTGCACCATTCAAACATTTCTAAAAGCTAACGATACATACAAGGTAAAATATTTTAAAAAAGATAAACAACTAAAACAAATATGAAAATAGCACGCATAAACACCCAACCCTACATCCTTCTGTCGATTTCACAGTGTACCAACCACAGTCCCTTAGTCCCTGTGTTCCTTTGCGGCTACATTTAGTGCCTTTATAGCAGTGGGGTAAAAACAGTTTTTAGGTCTGTTTGTCCTTGTCCTTGTAGATCTGTACCGTCTGCCTGACGGCAACAGTTCAAACAGGGAGTGTCCGGGGTGGGAAATGTCCCTTATAATATTCTTGATTTTTTTGGTGCAGCGGGAACTGTGTAAGTCCTCCAAGGTAAGGAGAGGGCAGCCGACAATCCTCTGGGCGTTGTCAAATGTAAGCCTGCTAGGATATCTATTGTCTTCTCCTTTTGAATGATAATGTTTTCTAGAATGTCACCAACCGCTTCCATGAATTCTTCACTGACAATGTAATCCTTCTTGCTTCAATGATGCTTTATTTGTCATTTGTTATGGTTGAGAAATAGTTATTTGACCATGCCCATTTTCTGTAGTTCCACATACTTATTACAACTGTTCCCCTGAAAACCCTGTTGCCCTTAATATACTTTGAGAAAATTCCAAAGCATTAAAAAAAATCTTGTCCATTATGTCATGTCCCCTGCTCGACTGCCTTATTTCATTTTAATATTCCTTTACATTTCTGATACTTTTGCTAGGTTTGCCAATTTTTTAATTCCCCACACCTACCAGTATGCTTCCTTTATTTTCTTTGTCCAAATCATGACGGACCTTGACATTGAAAGTTCCTTTGACTTAGTCTTCACCCTTTACTCTTAAGAAACTCTCACTTATTATTGTCCCCTTTTGAGTAATTCCCACTTCTTGGATGTCAATCCACCTGCAAGGAACTGCTTGAACTCTACTTTTGCCATTTCCCATCTTATGATATCAAATTCAGCCTTACCTAATTCAGGATGCTAATTTCTAGTCTATCCTTTTTCCATAATTGCCTTTGTATAGAGCTGTGGATGATATCTTCAACATAAAAGCAGAGCTGCTGAGAACTCTCAGGCAGCATCCACAGAGTAAGGAACAATTAATATTTGTTCTACCTATCACGATTCCACACCTTTTCTGCTACCTGGATGAATTTGTTCTTCTTTCTCAGTTGTGATTAAGATTCCCAGAATGGAAATGTTAACAGTTTTTATTTCAGATTTCCAGCATATGTGTTACTTTTGATTGTCATTATCTTCAACGACTCCTCCCACCCACATTTCAATTACTTTACAGCTACATTCAATGTATTCCATCCAGACCAGGCTTTTTGTTGTAGGACTATCTGCAAAATGTCTCTAAAATCTCTCCCGGGCACACTTGAAAAATTCCATCCCCTCGGAGACTTTTACACTAAGGTAATACCAGTTAATATTAGGGAAATTGAAATATCCTACCACATTAACCCCATTATTCTTGCACTTATCTGTGACTTATGTAATATACCCCGCAGCAAAGTCCGTTTTTGTATCTTAGCTCTACTACAATGACCTAATTTGTAGAGCTTTCTATGATATTTCACCTCATCACTGCAGTAATTGATTTTATAATCAATTCAGGACCACTTCTCTTGTCCCAGAAAATCAAATAAAAGCAGTAGATGCTGGAAATATGAAATATCAACAGAAAATGCACTCAGCATTTGTGAAAACAGAAAGACAATGGGCCTGGAAAGGAAAAATTATCTAGATGCAGGAAGAGGAGACTAGATTAAATAGGCACTACGTTCAGCACAGTCATGATAGGCCAAAGGGCTTATTCCAATGCTCTACTCTTCTGTCCCTGAGGACTTGCAGTGCTGTTACAGTTTTAGTTTACATTAGAGATACAACGCGGAAACAGGCCGTTTGGCCGGCTGGACGCCAACCAGAGATCCTTGTATACTAGCACTATCCTACACACTAGGGACAATTTACGATTTTTACCAAAGCAAAATTAGCCTACAACACGTACGTCTTTGGAATGTGGGAGGAAACCTGAGCTCCCGAAGAAAACCTGTGTGGTCACAGGGAGAACGTACAAACTCCGTACAGAGAGCACCCGTACTCAGAATCAAACTTGGGTCTCTGGCGCTGTAAAGCAGCAACTCTACCACTGGACCACCTTGCCGCCCTGCGTGGGCGTGAAGCATGAAGAAAAATATTAAAAACTTAAAAATCAATTAAAATGATGGCGATTTGGACGTGGCACTCAGTCTCGCTGGTGCATAGTTGCAGGGGCCGAACTCAGTGCAATCCAGTGATGGAGGCTCTGAAACAGTTCCATATTTGCCACCTGCATACAGCAAGACTGCAAATTCACATGCAGTTGGCACTGCTGGTAGTGCCGCTGCGTCGCAGCAACAGATGCCAGATTTGATCGGGAGAGGATGCTAAAGTGGGATTAATTGGAACTTTTTTGAAGGGGGTGATTGAAGATCGGCATAGATTCTGTGGGCTGTTTCCTTCCTGTATCTCTGAACTAAAAACCTCTAAACATGTTAACTTTGGACTTAATTCATTGTGAACTTTCAACCACAATGAGCACAATTAGATAATGTTTCAAAGACAATGTTAAACTTTCCCCATCTTCATTTTTCATGTCAATCCAAATTCGATATCAGCAGTAAATGTGTCTCATTTGTAGTTAGGTTTTAGCTGTCATATAAATCATTATGAAGCAGCCAGTAATGAATCTGTACTTTTATTGCTGTCTTTCTTCTTTCTATCAGTTTCTTGTTCTCAGGCTGACAACACAATGCAGCATGTTAATGCTGAGTTAGGCCCAGTGATTGTGGCAATAAATCTGTGAACTTTAATTTGTCCCTGTTGGGTGTCTAACAGCTGATGTAAAACTAAAATAGAGTCTAACCCCGAATCCCAGTCACTGGAGGGCAAAGTGAAATCTAAGAAGTCAGCCCAAACAAATCTTTTGACCTTTCCCATTTGTTCTTAAAATTATCCTTCATGTGAAAGGAAGTTTTCTCTACTTATCTTAAGGAAACTTAATGGTTACCCGTACTCCACATGAAAATTTAATCTACTCTTGCCTCTTGAAATGAGCTCTCATACATGGTAAACGGTAGGGAATTGAAGAATACAGTTGAACAGAGGGATCTGGGAATAACCGTGCATAGTTCCTTGAAGATAGAATCTCATATAGATAGGGTGGTAAAGAAAGCTTTTGGTATGCTAGTCTTTATAAATCAGAGCATTGAGTATAGAAGCTGGGATGTAATGTTAAAATTGTACAAGGCGTTGGTGAGACCAATTCTGGAGTATGGTGTACAATTTTGGTCGCCCAATTATAGGAAGGATGTCAACAAAATAGAGAGGGTACAGAGGAGATTTACTAGAATGTTGCATGGGTTTCAACAGCTAAGTTACAGAGGAAAGGTTGAATAAGTTAGGTCTTTATTCTCTGGAGCGCAGAAGGTTAAGGGGGGACTTGATAGAGGTCTTTAAAATGATGAGAGGGATAGACAGAGTTGATGTGGACAAGCTTTTCCCTTTGAGAATAGGGAAGATTCAAACAAGAGGACATGACTTTAGAATTAAGGGACAGAGGTTTAGGGGTAACATGAGGGGGAACTTCTTTACTCAGAGAGTGGTAGCGGTGTGGAATGAGCTTCCAGTGGAAGTGGTGGCGGCAGGTTCGTTGGTATCATTTAAAAATAAATTGGATAGGCATATGGATGAGAAGGGTACGGAGGGTTATGGGATGAGTGCAGGCAGGTGGGACTAAGGGAAAAAAGTTGTTCGGCACGGACTTGAAGGGCCGAGATGGCCTGTTTCCGTGCTGTAATTGTTATATGGTTATATGGTTATTCTGAACGGTTTGTCTAGTGAGGCTATATGGGTGGAGCTGAGGAACAAGAAAGAGATGATCATCTTGTTGGGGGTGTACTACAGATGCCCGAACAGTCAACGGGAATTGGAAGAACAAATGTGCAATAAGATTGCAGACAGCTGCATGTCAAACAATGTTGTTGTAGTGGGGGGGATTTAAAGTTTCCCAATATAGACCGGGAAAATCATAGCTTGAAGGGTTCAAATGGGGTGCAATTCCTCAAATGTATTCAGGAGAGTTTTCTTATGTAGTATGTGGAGGCTCCCACATGTAGAGGGAATATGCTCTGGATCTAGTATAGGGAAATTGGGATGAGCAAGTTAATGAAATGTGCATGGAGGAGCCTTTTGGGACCAGTGACCACAGTTCGATTAGGTTTAAGATAGTTCTGGATAGGACCAAGAGGTTCCACGTGTTAAAATGCTCAACTGGGGTAAGGCAGTTTGAGCGGATAACAGAAAGGCTTGCTCATGTTGACTGGAGCAGGTTATTTGAGGGGAAAGGAATATTGGGCAAGTGGGATGATTTTAAAAGTGTACTGAAGAAAGCTCCGGATGTGTACGTCCCCGTTAGAGTGAAGGGCAAAGCAGGCAAATGTATGGAAGCTTGACGACGAGGGAAATTGAGACATTAGTCAAAAACATAAAGGATGCATGGGACAGGTATAGCCGCTGGGATCAAGTGCATCCCTGGAGGAGTTTTTGAAACTAAGGAGTACACTAAAAAAGGAAATTTGAAGGGTAAAAAGGGGCTAGGAGATAGCTCTGGCAGGTAGCATTAAGGACAATCCCAATAGATTTTATAAATACATAAGGGGGGGAAAGAGTAACTAGAGAGAGAGAGTGGAACCTCTCAGGAATCAAAGTCGTCACCTCTGTGTGGAACCACAGGAGATGGGCAAGTAACAGGAAGTGTTTTGAGAGTAGTTAGGGTTACTGTCGAAGAAGTACTGAAGGCACTGTCGTGTTTGAGGTCGACAAATCTCCAGGGCCTGATCTGATATATCCAAGGACATTGTGGGAAACTAGAGAGGAAATTGCGGGAGCCCTGCTAGAAATTTACAAGTCGTCCTTCAATACAGGAGAGGTGTCGGAAGACTGGAGGGTACTTAAGGAAGTGGCTCTAGAAATCGTGGACGCATTGGTGATCATTTCCCAATGTTCTATAGATTCATGATCAGTTCCTATGGATTGGAGGATAGCTAATGTTATCCCACTTTTTAAGAAAGGAGGGAGAGAGAAAACAGGGAATTATAGATCAGTTAGCCTGACATCGGTGGTGGAGAAGATGCTGGAGTCATTTATAAAAGATGAAATAGCCGCACATTTTGATAGCAGTAACAGGATTGGTCCGAGTCAGCATGGTTTACGAAAGGGAAATCATGCTCGATTAATCTTCCGAACTTTTTTGAGGATGTAACTAGGAAAATGGACAAAGGAGAGCCAATGGATGCAGTGTACCTGGACTTTCAGAAAGCCTTTAAGGTCCCACATAGGAGATTAGTGGGCAAACATAGAGCACATGGTATTGGGGGTAGGGTGTTGACTGAATGAATTACCTTTATTGTCATTCAGACCTTTCATGCCTGCAGTCATACATATATTAAAAGTAACAAAACCACACAATAAACACAAATTTAACAACCAACACAGTGAGTTCACCAAACACCTCCTCACTGTGGTGGAAGGCAAAAGTCTTAGAATCTCTGTCTTCCTCCCTCCTTGTTCTCCCTCTGTGCTGAGGAGTTACAGGCCTCCGATGTTGACGTCCACCAGGCCCGCGGCCGAGCCTCCAAAATTGGGCCACCGCCGTCGCCGGAATGCCGAAATACCGCCACAGGGCCCGCCACTGGAGCACCGCAGCTCCAAAGCCAGGTCACCGCTGGAACGTCGTTGGAGCACCGCAGCCCTGAAAGCCAGGCCGCCGCTGGAGCACCGCAGCCCCGAAAGCCATGCCGCCGGAACGCCACTGGAGCATCGCAGCTCCGAAAGCCAGGTCGCCGCTGAAGCTCTGAAGCAGTGCCGCCGCTGGTGGAAGCTGGAAGGCCGCCAGCTCCGCCACTTCCGGTTTGTGTACAATATACAATGACATGGATACAAAATTGGTTGGCAGACGGGAAACAAAGAGTAGGGATTAACGGGTCCCTTTCAGAATGGCAGGCAGTGACTAGAGGGGTACCGCAAGGCTCGGTGCTGGGACCGCAATTATTTACAATATACATTAATGATTTAGATGTAGGGATTAAAAGTAACATTAGCAAACTAGCTAATGAAGGTCTCGACCCGAAACGTCGCCTATCTCCTTCGCTCCTTAGATGCTGCTGCACCCGCTGAGTTTCTCCAGCTTTTTGTGTAACCCTTAGCAAACTAGCAGATGACACAAAGCTGGGTGGTAGTGTGAATTGTGAGGAGTATGCTAGGAGGATGCAGGGTGATCTGGACAGGTTGGGTGAGTGGGCAGATGCATGGCAGATGCAGTTTAACGTGGATAAATGTGAGGTTATCCACTTTGGTGGTAAGATTATTATCTGAATGGCGTTAAGTTCGGAAAAGGGGAAGTACAATGAGATCTGGGTGTCCTTGTTCATCAGTCACTGAAAGTAAGCATGCAGGTACAGCAGGCAGTGAAGAAAGCTAATGACATGTTGGCCTTCATAACAAGAGGAGTTGCTCCAATAAGAGCAAAGAGGTCCTTCTGCAGTTGTATAGGCCCCTAGTGAGACCACACCTGGAGTATAGTGTGCAGTTATGGTCTCCAAATTTGAGGAAGGAAATTCTTGCTATTGAGGGAGTGCAGCGGAGGATCACGAGGTTAAATCCTGGGATGGCGGGGCTGTCATATGTAGAATGAATGGAGCGACTGGGCTTGTATACACTGGAATTTAGAAGGATGAGAAGGGATCTTATTGAAACATATGATAATTAAGGGATTGGACACGTTAGAGGCAGGAAACGTGTTCCGGATATTGGGGGAGTCTATAAGCCAGGGGCCACAATTTAAGAATAAGGGTAAGCCATTTAGAACGGAGATGTGGAAACCTTTTTCACCCAGAGAGTTGTGAATCTGTGGAATACTCTACCTCAAAGTCAGTGGAGGCTAATTCTCTGGATGCTTTCAAGAGCGAGTTAAGGGCCTGTCCCACTTACGTGTCCTTGGCATGGAAATTATGTGACCTTGTCGTCGCATTGAGGCCCTCGGGCATCGCATGTCCGCGCGGGGCTGGTCACACTGACAAGCGTGGAGGGGTATTGAGTTGTGCATGATATCGCGCGGCGCTCCGAAATTTTGTAGCGAACAAATTCTTCGCGCACCAACAACCTGTCGCGTAACTGACGGCCAAAGCGGGGCAGGGCCAAGACCCTGGCGTGACGCTACATCTCACCTCCAACAGCAGCAGAAGCAGGCAAACGATCGCCGAACTCGGCCTGGGGCTCACGGTCGTTACAGATCTGGATCCACCCCCACTTCTACTCCCAGAGCAGAGAAAATTGAAGATAGGCACAATATGCTGGAATAACTCAGTGGTACCGGCAGCATCTCTGGAGAGAAGCAATGGGTGACGTTTCGGGTCAAGCCCTTCTTTCAGACTGAAGAAGAGTCTCGACATGAAACGCCACCCGGTCTTTCTCTCCAGTGATGCTGCCGGTCCCGCTGAGTTACTCCTGAATTTTGTATCCATCTTCAAATGACGTCACGTGCTCCAGACGGCTGTGCGGGCGCATGTAATCGCGTACGGCCTTCGCGGGACCGTCGCGCCTCAACGCGACCACGTGTTTGTGTACTTTAACATGTCCTGGACACGTAAGTGGGACAGGGGCTTTAGGTAGAGCTCTTAAAGATAGCAGAGTCAAGCGATATGGGGAGAAGGCAGGAACAGGGTGCTCTTTGTGGAGGATCAGCCATGATCACTGTGAATGGCAGTTCTGACTTGAAGGGCTGAAAGGCCTACTGCACCTATTGTCTGTTGTCAAATGTTATTCCTCTTTTCAAGAAGGGCTGCAGGGAAAATGCTTGGAACTATAGGCCAATGAACTTAACATCTGTAGTTAGTAAGTTACTGGAGAGTATTCTGAGGGATAGGATATACAAGCATTTGGATGGGCAAAGGCTGATTAGGGATAGTCAGCATGGTTTTGTTCATGGGAGGTCGTGTCTCACAAATTTGATTGATTTTTTTGAAGATGTGACCAAAAAGGTTGATGAGGGCAGAGCTGTAAATGTTGTGTACATGAAAGGCGTTCGACAAGGTTCCGCATGGCAAGCTGCTCTGGAAGGTTAGATTGCAAGAGATCCAAGAAGAGATAGCTGAATCGATAGTAAATTGGCTCCATGGAAGGAAGCAGAGGGTAATGGCAGAAGGTTGCTTCTCAGACTGAATGCCTGTGACTAGTAGTGTGCCTCGGGGTTTGGTGCTGGGCCCGTTACTGTTTGTCATCTACATCAATGCTTTGGATGAGAACATACAGGGCAAGATTAGCAAGTTTGCTGATGATACAAAAGTTAGTGATTTTGCAGATAGTGAAGATGGTTGTGAATGATTGCAGCAGGATGTGGATTGATTTGCCACGTGGGCGGAGGAATGATTGATGGAATTGAACACAGAGCAGTATGAAGTGTTGCATTTTGGGACGTCGAACAAAGGCAGGACCTACAAAGTAAACGGTAGGCCTCTGGGTAGTGTTGTTGAACAGAGGGATCTAGGAGTGCATGTGCATGACTTGAAGGTCAAGCCGCAGGTAGATAAGGTGGTCAAAAAGGCTTTTGACTCTTTGGCCTTCATCAGTCAGAGTATTGAGTATAGAAGTTGGAAGGTCATGTTGCAGTTGTTTAAGACATTGGTGAGACTACATTTAGAATATTGTGTTCAGTTCTGGGCACCATATTATAGGAAAGATATTATCAAGCTTGAAATATTGTCAAATTCAGAAAAGATTTACGAGGATGTTGCCAGAACTAGAGGGTGTGAGCTACAGGGAAAGGTTGTGTAGGCTGGGTCTCTAATCCATGGAGTGCTGGAGAATGAGGAGAGATCTTATAGAGGTATACAAAATCAGGAATTTGCCAGAGTAGGGGAATCGAGGACCAGAAGTGCTAGGTTCAAGGTGAAGGGGAAAAGATTTAACAGGAATCCGAGGGGTAACTTTTTCACACAAAGAGTGGTGTGTGTATGGAACAAGCTGCCAGAGTGGGTAGTTGAGGCTGGTACTATCCCATCGTTTAAGAAACAGACAAGTACATGGATAGGACAGGTTTGGAGGGATATGGGCCAAGCGCAGGCAAGTGGGACTAGTATAGCTGGGACATTGTTTTCCGGTTTGTGCGAGTTGGGCCGAAGGGTCTGTTTCTTCACTGTATTTATTTATAACTCTATGACTGCTTCTTTTGTAAAAGTGTGAATGAATTGCTAGCTCAGAACTCTATGAAACATTTCATCCCGATGGCCTAATTCTGCGCCTATGACATGAAAATTTCGTTCACACTTTTCTCTGTCGCTCCCTTGAAGTAAAGGACAGTTGCCTACATATTTTTTTTAATAAATTGATTTTATACATTTTCTAGCTATGTAATTTGTGATATCAGATACCTACATTATTACCCTTCACAGTTTAAAAAAAAAGCCATTTCATCTCCGTAAATCCAGGTGGATGACCCCTTTATTCCCCACCTTAAGTGCCATCTACCACAGTTTTACCCTCTTCCCTGGACTGTCCCTGTCATCTCCTGCTGCCACAATGCAGCTTATTCTGGCCCTAGGCTTGTTTCATCTCACACCTACAAACATAATATTACTCCAAGTGATTAACGGGTATGGTAAAATTCTGAAGCCTTATTATGGAACCTTGGGGACCACATCTTGTTGTCACATCCTCTGCATGAAAGAACATTCTCTCTCCCTTCTCGTTTTTTAACTTGCTCTTAACTAATTACCATCCCATGTCAACAGATGACCTTCAATTCTGCATACTTTTATTTTTGATAACCTCACGCGTGGGGCATTATTCAACGCATTGACTGAGTACACAGAGAAATTCATGGACATATGCCTATCCATTGCAGCAACGACTGATTCAAAAATGCAACTATGCTAATCGAACATGACATACCCTTCACAAATCCTCACTGGCTGCCTGTTGCTGGCTCCTAATTGTTGAAGTGCTTGGTCATGCTGTCCCAGGTGACAGATGCCAGGATCTTTAGCAACTGGCAGGACTGAGTTATTCATAGATCCAATTTATGGAACAAGAGAGGTTTGTAAAATTGAATTGTGGTACTAGATCCATCTTGTCTAAGCTGATCAAGATGCTCCATATAAGCTAGTCCCTGTTACACATGTTTGGCTCATCTCTAAACCTTTCTCAATCCATGTATTTGACTAAATGTCCCTATAGAGTAAAGCATGCCTAAAGATGCTTTTTGTCATCTTAATGAGCATGTTTGTAACAACCTGCTGAACAGATTCAATACAATGAGCACCACAGTGGTGCAGCTGGAAGAGCTGCATCCTCACAGTGCCGGAGACCAGAGTTTGTTCCTGACCTTGGGTGCTGTTTGTGTGGAGTTTGCACATTCTCTCTGTGACCACATGGGTTTCCTCCAGGTGCTCCAGGTTTTTTCGATATCTCAAAGCTGTGTGGGTTTGTGGGTTAACTGGCCTCTGTAAATAGATGCGGAAGTGGGATAACATAGAAACAGCACAAGCATAAATGATTAGCATGGAGTTGGTGGGCCAAAGGCCCTGTTTCATGCTGTATTTTATATATCCATTCCAAAACAACATTGAATTATAACATTAGAGTACATTTTGTGTGTACATTTGTTAAGCAATCTATTAGTAATCTGGAGATATTCTTTGCCCTGGTTGTGTAGGGTAATATTTTACACAAAACTGTTATCAGATGAGACTAACTAGGAAGCCTACCATTTACGTGTTCTGCAAAATGTTTCATCTTTTATTATTGTTTCTTTCTTTTAAAATATTTTTATTAGTTTTTATCATAAACAAAAAAATATATAATGATAAACATAACAATGATATTGATACATAGTGATCAGTATTACATTAATAACAAGTATAATCTAATTATGTCCAGTTTCATAATACACATTGAGTATAGACATCCATGTAAATATAGTTAAGTGTTTAAAAGAGAACTTGTGTATATATACAAACAAAAAGAAAAAAAGAAGAAAAAAAAGAAAAGAAGATCAAAAAGAGAAAAACAAAATTCCATAAACTAGGAAAAAAAAGCAAAGTAGAATCTGGGCTGCAAAGAATTTCAACAATTTAACGGTTGGAGAGCGGGCAATTTATATTGTGTGAAAATGTGAATAAAGCTTCCCCAAGTCCTATCAAATTGAACCAAGGGTTGAACAATGTCACTCCTAATTGTTTCTAAATTTAAACATGATATTGTTTCAGAGTACCAATGGAGTGTGGTCGGAGGATTAGAGTCTATCCATTTAAATAAAATAGATCCTCTGGCAATTAATGTAGTAAAAGCGATCAGTCGATGAGCGGAACGGGACAGATGAGTAGAATCTAACATTGATAGCCCAAAAATTGCAATAATAGGATGAGATTGTAAATCAATATACCTAAAACTACAGAAATAGTATCAAAAATGTATTTCCAACATTTTTCCAAAAGTGGGCAAGACCAAAACATATGAGTCAGTGAGGCCACTTCAGAGTTACATCTGTCACAAGTAGGATTTATATGACCATAAAAACGAGCAAACTTATCTTTTGACATATGAGCTCTGTGAACCACCTTGAATTGTATCAAAGTGTGTCTTGCATACATTTCGGAAGTATTAACTAATTGAAGAATCCTCTCCCATTTCTCTATAGGTAGAGCCATTTGAGGTTCTCTTTCCCACTCATTCTTAATTTTATCAAATGTATCTATTTGTAATTTCAAAATCAACTCATAAATAGTCGTTATTAAACCTTTCAAATGTAAGGGTTCAAAAGGGTTAAAATGTAACATTTTTTCCAAGATTTAGGTTTGATGTGGTAATGGAAAAAAGGGTAAAATCGACTTCAAAAAATGTCTAATTTGTAAATATCTAAAGAAATGTGAGTTAGGTAGATTATATTTATTGGAGAGTTGTTCAAAAGACATAAAACAACCATCCAAAAAGAAATCACGGAAAGCTGCTAATCTCTTCCTCCCCATAACAGAAAGGCTTGATCAGTACCAGAAGGTTGGAAGAAATAATTAGATATGATAGGACTTGATAAGATAAAATCAATCCAAAAAACATACGAAATTGAAACCATATTCGGAATGTATGTCTTATTATTGGGTTAGTCGTATATTTATTCAATTTCGTAATTGTAAAAGGTAACGAGGCCCCTAGAATAGAAGCCAATGATAGCTCTTACATAGAATCACATTCAAAATTATCCATCTTGGGTATTGGGTATCTTCTAAATCTTTTGTCCAAAACGTTAAATAGCGAGCATTAACTGCCCAATAGTAAAATCTAAGGTTCGGCAGTGCCAAACCACCGTATTTTTTTTATTTCTGTAAGTATTTTTTACTTAGTCTGGGATTTTTATTCTACCATATATATGAAGAAATAACAAGCTCTCAAAATCAAGTTAGCATCTTGCTGATAATGGCTTTTTTATGCACATCATGGCCTAATGTCTGTTAAATTCGAGTATGATTCATTCATGAATTGAGCTTGTACTTTGAACAAAATAGTATGCAAATAATAATCCTGTAAATTTTCAACAACAAACATTTTCTGAATAATCTATATATCTAATGTAAGATAATAATGTCATTTGCTGATGAATAAAGTGTAAAAGGAAATTGTGAATTTAAAATCATTTTAATGTAATTTGATTCGGTTTTGCCTAAAGTGTTTTGAAGAGCCTCCAGTAATATATTTGACGGCGATAGTTTTGTTGCTGAAATGCATGTTAGCTGTGAGGTGTATTTAGCAATGTTACAAAATTTTGAGATTTAAAAAATCAAGTCTGCAATTTATCCCATCAGATAAAGCATAAAAAGAAGTTTAATTTGACACCTAATTTACTTTCATATCTTCAGTATTAAGAAAGTTATGGCCATTTTCATACACAGAAATTAGCATCTTGTTCCGTATTGCCTTTCAATTGACTTAACTCAAAAGCTGTGATCTGGAAAAGTCAAAAGCCCATAACTTTCTTAAAAATTAAGAGAACTCAATGAAATTTTCAGTTATTATAGATTGAAGCATTCTGAAACAAATATGAAACAATCTTACTTGGATGACCTGAAATTAAAGCA
Source organism: Raja brachyura (assembly GCA_963514005.1). Next base: position 26,040,518 of record OY740782.1, on the reverse strand, counting down.
TATAATTAGTTAGTTATCTAATTGTAGCTAATTACAAAATTCAATGAGTGGATCTAAACATCTATCCATTTCTTAAGAAAAGATAAACTTTTTTAAAATTGCCTACGTGTGCAAATAACATTCACACAATAATTCACAATATAACATAATTTTTAAATCTCATTTTCATGAATTTCAGGGCCAAATGGAAGAAATTTAGTGTTTGATTCCTGTAAATTAATGGGCATTTAAATCAACTAGCGAGTGGGTTTTAGTGGAATGCGGTGGATTGGAACGTTGCGGTTTGCGGTGAAGTTGGGAGGAAAAATATTGTTTGTTCATACATTTTTTGGGACCCCATTTCGCAACATAAAAATATTATTAAAGCCTCCCGAAAAACCAACTTTTAATATAAAAATAAACTATTTACCTTTTCTTCTCCCCTACGCAAAATCCTTCCGGTTGTCGGTGCTCACGGCTTTTGAAGGTGATTTTTAAATTACTCTAGTTAATAAATAATTTAGAGTAATTTAAAAATACCTTCATTCATGAAATGTCGGAGCGATTTTCCTTCCGCAACGAAATCGCCCGACATGGATCGATTTTCCCAGTCTGTGGAAAAACGGCACTTTAAGCCCGCCCCCCCCTCCGAAAGGCGCCAAAGTCGCGCACACAGGGAGCGGCAGAACTGCAGCGCTGCTCAAAGTAAGTTTTGCAACATACCTAGTGTATTGCATTCTGTTCTGGTCGCCCTATTACAAGAAGGATGTGGAGGCTTTGGAGAGGTTGCAGAAGAGATTTACCAGGATGTTGCCTGTATTAGAGGATTGGATTAGATTTCTGATTGTTTCCCTGAAGTGTCAGAAGTTGAGAGAAGACTCGATAGACGTATACGGTATAAGGCGTAAGGAATCATAGATAGGGTGGATAATCAGAACCAAGGTAGAAAAGTCAAAGACTTGAGGACATAGCTTTAGGGTCAGAGGAGGAAAGTTAAATGGAGATGTGTAGGGCATGTTTTTGACAGAGTGGTGGGTAGAAGTAGACACAATAAGAGGCTTTCAGATAGGCATATGGGAAATGGAGGGATATGGATCATCTGCAGGCAAAGGCTGTTAGGTTAATGACATCATTTGAAACATCACAACAGCAGCACTCATCTACTCCCACCCTTACCTGGCTCCTGCACTACTCCACTCACTGTAAGGGAGCACAATGTCAGACGGGTGCTCCTGGCAGTGAACCTCAAAAAGGCTGCCGGCCCAGATGGAGTACCTGGTAAGGTGCTCAAAGCGTGTGCCCACCAGCTCACCGTCATCTTCACCAGAATCTTCAATCTCTCCCTGGACCAGGCAGTTATCCCGTCCTGCCTAAAATCAGCCACAATCGTCCCAGTGCCGAAGAAGTCTCCCATCACCAGCCTAAACGATTACCGTCCTGTGGCCCTCACTCGGGTAATCATGAAGTGCTTCGAGAGATTGGCCCTCCAGCACATCAAGGACTATCTCCCTCCAGACTTCGACCCCACCAGTTCGCCTATCGCCCAAACAGGTCCACAGAAGACGCCATCACCGTAGCTCTCCACTCTGTGCAGAGCCACCTGGAGCAGGGGCAGAGCTACGTCCGGATGCTCTTTGTGGATTACAGCTCGGCTTTCAATACTATCATTCTGGACATTCTCATCGACAAACTGGTCACTCTCGGCCTCCCCACTCTCACATGTGCCTGGATAAAGGACTTCCTCACCAACTGGCCCCAGACTGTGAGACTCGGCCCCCACCTCTCCTCCACTCGCATGTTGAGTACCGGATCCCCACAGGGCTGTGTGCTAAACCCCCTCCTATACTGTTTCTACACCCACGATTGTAGTCCGGCCCACAACAACAACCGAATCGTCAAGTTTGCTGACGACACTACAGTAGTAGTATCTCAAGGGGAGACGAGGCAGCCTACAGAGAGGAAGTCCTGAAGCTGGCAGCCTGGTGCTCAGAAAACAACCTGGCTCTGAACACCAAGAAAACCAAAGAGCTCATTGTCGACTTCAGGAAGCACAGCACCACTTAGCCCCTTTATACATCAACGGCGAGTGTGTGGAGAGGGTCCACACCTTCCGGTTTCTTGGCGTCCTCATCTCCGCTGACATCTCCTGGACAGACAACATCACAGTGGTCATCAAGAAGGCTCAGCAACGGCTGCACTTCCTGAAGGTTCTCAGGAAGCACAGCCTGGACTCCAACCTGCTGCTGACCTTCTACCGCTTGTCCATTGAGAGCCTGTTGACATACTGCATTACAGCATGGTATGGCAGCTGCACCATGGCAGACAGGGAGAGATTTCAGAGGGTAGTTAGGGCAGCACAGAAGATCATCAGCTGCCCTCTCCCCTCACTGATGGACATTTACACCTCCCGCTGCCTCAGCAGGGCAAAGAACATTATCAGGGACAGCTCCCATCCTGCATTTGGCCTGTTCAACCTGCTACCCTCAGGGAGGCGCTATAGGTGCATCAGCGCGAGGACAAATAGACTCAAGAACAGTTTCTTTCCAAAATCCATTATCTCCCTGAACTCACACATGCACTGACTTCACAGCCTAACCCCCGGACTTTCATCTATCTACCTACTCTAATTTGTACTGTAACTGTAATTTCCAATATGTGCAATAACCCATACTGGATATATGAATCCTATTTATCCATTCTATTTATCCATTGTCTTTTTATAGATATGTATATAGCGCTGCAGAAACTGTGCACCTTATTCCCCCCCCCCCCCCCTCCTTTTTTGTTTTGCACTGAGTAGGAGCAGCTTTTAATCTCATTGTACATGTGTATAGTGACAATAAAAGGCATTCTGATTCATGTTCGGCACAGACATTGTAGGCCAAAGGGCTTTATTCCGTTCTGTTTCATGTATTTTTAATGTAAGGCAGGGATTGAGGATGTGTGAGTAGAGAGGTGCAGTTGTATTGAAGATGCATTCTCTGATCTTGATCATTCATGTGTGCTCATTCATCAATAACACCAGCGTTGTTACGGAAAATGATTAGTCTGAGTATAGGATGGAGATCGATCATCTGACTGGTACCAGAACAATAACCTTGCTCTCGACGTCAATAAAACCAAGGAACTGATTGTTGATTTTAGAATAAGAAGGCCGAGGATCCACAAACCTGTCTTCTACGTGTCGCTGGTGGAGAGAGTCAACAACTTCAAGTTCTATGGCTTGCATATCTCTGAAGATCTGTCCTGGACCTAGCACATTGATGCAATCATAATGAAAGCCCAATCAACACTTCTACTTCCTTAGAAGATTGAGAAGATTTGGTATGTTGATGATTACTCTAACCTACAGGTGTGTGGTTGAAAGCATATTAACTGGTTGCTTCGCCGCCCAGTTTGGCAACTCGAACGCCCAGGAATGATGAAGATTGTGGTCCTGAGCACAATCTTCTTCAGTGTGCTTGTCTCCCAGCTGTTCATTGAGGCCCCCACTGCTCAATGCAGAGATTTTCTGCATGCAAGTCCCGGAGAACTGCCAAATACTATTTGAATCAAAAATATTTGATTCTGGTATTTTCCAATGTTGATATTTACCAACATTCAGCAAAAATTAGGAACTACCAAAGAGGGAAAATACAGTTGATTGCACTTAATTGTTTAATGCTTGATTACTGGTATAGTTTAAATGCATAAAATGTCAAAAGCCAAAACCGTATCCTTATCTTTACTGTTAAACCACTAGCTTAATTGCATACTGCCTTTTACAAGAATCCTGGTTATTTGCATAAAATGGTCACAAATTAACATGTCCTTGTTATCCTCCGTGTTTGTTAATATGAACAATGTTTGACAAAGTGGTACAGCTGCTCCCTCACCGCACCAGTGAGCCAGGTTTGATTCTGACCTCGGGAGCTTTCCGTGTGGAGTTTGCAAATTCTCCCTGTGATCGCGTGGATTTCCTTGGGTGCTGCGGTTTCCTACTTCATTCCAAAGATGTCCAGGTTTGTAGGTTAATTGGCCTCTGTACATTGCCCCTAGTTTGATGTGAAAATGGGAGTTGATGCAAAAATGGGATAACATAGAACTTCTGTGAACTGGTAATCAATGGTTGACGTGAACTCGATGGGCCGAAGGGTCTGTTTCCATGCTATATCTTTAAACTAAACTAAACTAATTATACCACACTAAACTAGACTGTTAAGTTATTATATAAAGTAGTCACAAAAGCTGGCTATAAGTCATGTGATATGCACACATACAGTGGTTGACTGCAGACACAAAAATATACTTAGTTCATCAATCAGTTACCGTAATTAAGAAGCCAAAAGAAACAAAAGTGGCAGCTGGTGTATAAAATCTCGCACAATGCTTAGCTTTCAACCTGTTTCTGTTCACAATTTCTACATACAATGTTAAAAAAAAATGGCCGTTCACTATCTGACAAATCAAGGATTCTTGAACTCCTAGGCAACAAGATTATGAGCCAGAGTAATATGTAAATTTATAACTGGTGTTTGAACTAGATTTATTGTTCTTTTGTAGCCAAGTCACTTCCCCACCTCTTTTCCCCCTCCACCCTTCTACTATTCTTTAACAAATTAGCTCAGTGATCATTGTTTTATTGCATGTCCTGCATATTTGCCTGAGAAAATAGGTTATGCAAGTAAACAGTGAAGTCAGATTTATTAACATTTTAACGAATTAAAGTGCAAAACATTAAATAATTTGCATGCACATAAAAAGAAATAAAGCTTTAAAGTGACTAAATTAAAGCAAATTTAAAAGTCCACCTAACATTCTGCTGGTGTGTTGGAGGGAACTGCAGATGCTGTTTTACACAGAAGATAGACACAAAAAGCTGGAGTAACTCAGCGGGTCAGGCAGCATCGGGTCAACCAGAAATGTCACCTATTTCTTTCAACCAGCGATGCTGCCTGACCCGCTGAGTTACTCCAACTTTTTGTGTCTAACATTCTGCTGGTAGCTGAATGTTTCTCCCATTAATACAACACATAGTCCTCCGCCAGTTTCGCCACCTCCAACGTGACCCCTCCACTCGCCACATCTTCCCATCTCCCCCCCCGTCTGCCATACGCAAAGACCGCTGCCTCCACAACTCCCTTGTGAATTCTTCCCTTCCCTCCCGCTCCACCCCTTCCCCGGGCACTTTCCCTTGCAACTGCAAGAGATGCTACACTTGTTGCTTCACCTCCCCCATCCACTCCTTTCAGGGACCCAATCAGTCCTTCTTGGTCCGACAGAGGTTGACCTGCACCTCCTCCAACCTCATCTACTGCATCTGTTGCTCCAGATGCCAGCTGATCTATATCGGTGAGACCAAGCGGAGGCTTGGCGATCGTTTCACCGAACACCTCCGCTCGGTCTGCAATAACTAACCCGACCTCCCGGTGGCTCAGCACTTCAACTCCCCCTCTCATTCCGTATTCGACCTCTCGTTCCTGGGCCTCCTCCACGGCCAGAGTGAGCAACACCGCAAGTTGGAGGAACAGCACCTCGTATTCCGCTTGGGGAGTCCGCATCCTCTGGGCTTAAACATTGAATTTTCTCAATTCTGTTAACCATTGCTGTCTCCTCCCCTTCCCACCTCTCCCTCAGCCCTCGGACCCTGGCATTCCCTCTCTCTCTATCTCTCCCCCACCCAAGTCGCACTAGCTTCTCATTTTCACACTACAAACAGCTTACAATGGCCTCTTTCCTTTATCATCGATACTTTTTTGCATATCTTTCATTCATTGTTCTTTATCTCTCCACATCACCGTTTATATCTATCGTTTCCCTGATCCCTAACCAGTCTGAAGAAGGGTCTCGACCCGAAACATCGCCTATCTCCTTCGCTCCTTAGATGCTGCTGCACCCGCTGAGTTTCTCCAGGCTTTTGTGTACCCCCTATTGAATCCACAATGTTGGTAGCTGGCCTAATCCTGGCTAAGTTCAAAAGGTTGAATTCCCTCCCTGAGAGACAACAAACATGTAAGTGTTATCCTATTAGACTGCATGAGGTCACCATGGGTTCCTTTGGGCCAACACCTTACCTGGAAAGGAAAACCTGAGTGACCTGTTGGCCTTTTAGCCAAAGATCTGCTCCATGTTTATGAACAGGCAGCACAACCTTGTCATGATACTTCCAATGCAATCGGTGGTAGGTTTAATCTAACTTGGCAAGTGTTTGACTTCCCTTTCAGACACAATAGTCTCAGTAGAAACCCTTTCCTCCCTCGGTTTTGTATATCTGCAAATGTCTCCAGTTTCATTGAGTTCAGACTTGAGGGAGGGAAGATTGATTCTTCATTCAAAAGGGGAGTGACAGTCTGAAAGATATTGGAGAAAAATAGTTCTGCACAATTAACACTTATCCTGAGATTTATGAGGTACAGATGGGATTCACGAGACAGTCTTATATTTGCTTCTGTCTCTGAAAACACTTTTTAGCATTAAATATCTCTGTTCTCTGTTTTGGCATCCAAACATTGTATGATATATGTCTAAAGCAACATCCTTTTGAGCAGAACTTTTTCAGATGCTAATTTGAAGTCAATGACATACCATGACATTAGGGTTTTCTACTTGGAAAGTCTGTGGTCATTTCTTCAGAGAAGGCAATAAGTTCCATTTCTGCTGATTTACTCCTAATCATACAAAGTATCATACACGGTAAATGGTAGGGAATTGAAGAATACAGTTGAACAGAGGGATCTGGGAATAACCGTGCATAGTTCCTTGAAGGTGGAATCTCATATAGATAGGGTGGTAAAGAAAGCTTTTGGTATGCTAGCCTTTATAAATCAGAGCATTGAGTATAGAAGCTAGGATGTAATGTTAAAATTGTACAAGGCATTGGTGAGACCAAATATGGAGTATGGTGTACAATTTTACCCAATTATAGGAAGGATGTCAACAAAATAGAGAGGGTACAGAGGAGATTTACTAGAATGTTGCCTGGGTTTCAACAGCTAAGTTACAGAGATAGGTTGAATAAGTTAGGTCTTTATTCTCTGGAGCGCAGAAGGTTAAGGGGGGGACTTGATAGAGGTCTTTAAAATGATGAGAGGGATAGACAGAGTTGATGTGGACAAGCTTTTCCCTTTGAGAATAGGGAAGATTCAAACAAGAGGACATGACTTTAGAATTAAGGGACAGAAGTTTAGGGGTAACATGAGGGGGAACTTCTTTACTCAGAGAGTGGTAGTGGTGTGGAATGAGCTTCCAGTGGAAGTGGTGGTGGCAGGTTCGTTGGTATCATTTAAAAATAAATTGGATAGGCATATGGATGAGAAGGGTATGGAGGGTTGTGGTATGAGTGCAGTCAGGTGGGACTAAGGGAAAAAAGTTGTTCGGCACGGACTTGAAGGGCCGAGATGGCCTGTTTCCGTGCTGTAATTGTTATATGGTTATATGGTTAAAGTCAGATTTACAAACCTAATATAGCATTTGATACAAAATTTACAAAATCTTTGCCTGGACATTTTTTCAACTTTGTGAAAATAAATGCCACGTTTGTGATGAGTTTGCGCGTTCTCCCTTTTTATGCAGTTTCCTCTAGGTGCTCTGTCTTCCTCCCTGAATTGAATTGAATTGAATTCCTTTATTGTCATTCAGACCTTTCGGTCTGAACGAAATTACGTGCCTGCAGTCATACATATATAAAAATAACAATACCGTACAATAAACACAAAATTAACATCCACCACAGTGAGATCACCAAACCTCCTCACTGTGGTGGAAGGCAAAAGTCTTAGGGTCACTGTCTTTCTCCCCTCCTTATTCTCCCTCTGCGCTGAGGGGATCCAGGCCTCCGCCACCTCTGACGCCGGAACACCGCCACAGGCCCGCCGCTGGAACACCGCCACAGGGCCCGCCGCTGGAACACCGCCACAGGGCCCGCCGCTGGAACACCGCCACAGGGCCCGCCGCTGGAACACCGCCACAGGGCCCGCCGCTGGAACACCGCCACAGGGCCCGCCGCTGGAACACCGCCACAGGGCCCGCCGCTGGAACACCGCCACAGGGCCCGCCGCTGGAACACCGCCACAGGGCCCGCCGCTGGAACACCGCCACAGGGCCCGCCGCTGGAACACCGCCACAGGGCCCGCCGCCGGAACGTCGCTGGACCACCGCAGCTCCCGAGACCCAGGTCGCCGCTGGAGCACCGCAGCTCAGAGGGAACCAGGCCGCCGCTGGAGCACCGCAGCTCCCGAGACCCAGGTCGCCGCTGGAGCACCGCAGCTCAGAGGGAACCAGGCCGCCGCTGGAGCACCGCAGCTCTCGAATCCCAGGCCGCCGCTGGAGCACCGCAGCTCTCGAATCCCAGGCCGCCGCTGGAGCACCGCAGCTCAGAGGGAACCAGTCCGCCGCCGGAGCACCGCAGCTCCAGAAGCCCAGGTCGCCGCCGGAAGCAGGTCGCCGCTGAAGCTCTGAAGGCCGTGCCGCCGCCGCTGGAAGCTGGAAGGCCGTCACCAGGGCCTCAGCACAGAAGGAGACGGTGTCGGGGGACACGACAGGTAAAGTCGCATCCCCCCGAAGGGAGAGACTAAAACCCCGTTTCTCCCACCCTCCCCCCCCCCCCCCCCCGCCCCACACACATACCCAACCCAACAAACCAAAAATAAACACCAAAAACAGGGACGAGGACAAAAATAAAATAAGACAGACGGACTGCAGGCCAGCCGCAGCTGACAAGCAGCGCCGCCACTTCCCATATCTCAATGATGTGCCATTTGGGTCAGCTAATTAGGCAGCAAGTGTGAAGTGGGCAGTAATATTGGATGGAGTTGATGGGAATGTGGGGAGAATAAAAAGGGTCAGGGAGATTACTATGAATGCTGGTTGCCCAGAAAGCCGAAGGTCCTTTTGCCATGCTATCTCTCTCTATGACATTTGCAGCATCTCATAAATCATAGAAGTGTTCCAGGTAAGTATCTTCTCACTGACAACCATTCTCCAGTAACCTTTCTCAGGCTGCCAAAGACCCCAGCTCCATTGATGCTGGCTCCACAATACTTTGATAGCAGTTGACACAGCATTCATCTCTTCTGTAGTCGATATCCACTTTTAACACTTTGCCCTTCGGAGCTATCATATTGGCTGAGCTTGGAATATTCATTCTCTCTCATGAATTTTGTGATACCACTATTAGGAAAAACACAAAAATGTGAGACAATTCATCGGTTTCATTGTCTAATCTACTTATATGTTCATACCAGTTTGGCATAAGAATAAATCGGGGAAGGTGGTGCATCCATGGATAACAAGGGAAATCAGGGATAGTATAAAAACAAAAGATGAGGCATACAAATTAGCCAGAAAAAGCAGCCTACCGGAGGACTGGGAGAAATTCAGAATGCAGCAGAGGAGGACAAAGGGCTTAATTAGGAAAGGGAAAATAGATTATGAAAGGAAACTGGCAGGGAACATAAAAACTGACTGCAAAGGTTTTTATAGATATGTGAAGAGAAAGAGACTGGCTAAAACAAATGTTGGTCCCTTGCAGTCAGAAACAGGTGAATTGATCATGGGGAACAAGGACATGGCAGACCAATTGAATAACTACTTTGGTTCTGTCTTCACTAAGGAAGACATAAATAATCTGCCGGAAATAGCAGTGGAACGGGGGTCAAATAAGATGGAGGAACTGAGTGAAATCCAGGTTAGCCGGGAGGTGGTGTTGGGTAAATTGAACGGATTGAAGGCCGATAAATCCCCAGGGCCAGATAGTCTGCATCCCAGAGTACTCAAGGAGGTAGCCACAGAAATAGTGGATGCATTAGTGATAATTTTTCAAAATTCCTTAGATTCTGGAGTAGTTCCTGAGGATTGGAGGGTAGCTAATGTAACCCCACTTTTTAAAAAAGGAGGGAGAGAGAAAGCGGGGAATTACAGACCAGTTAGTCTAACATCGGTAGTGGGGAAACTGCTAGAGTCAGTTATTAAAGATGGGATAGCAGCGCATTGGGAAAGTGGTGAAATCATTGGACAAAGTCAGCATGGATTTACGAAAGGTAAATCATGTCTGACAAATCTGATAGAATTTTTTGAGGATGTAACTAGTAGAGTGGATAAGGGAGTTATATCTAGACTTTCAGAAGGCTTTCGACAAGGTCCCGCATAAGGGATTAGCATACAAACTTAAAGCACACGGTATTGGGGGTTCAGTATTGATGTGGATAGAGAACTGGCTAGCAGACAGGAGGCAAAGGGTAGGAGTAAACTGGTCCTTTTCAGAATGGCAGGCAGTGACTAGTGGGGTGCCGCAAGGCTCAGTGCTGGGACCCCAGCTATTTACAATATATATTAATGATTTGGACGAGGGAATTCAATGCAACATCTCCAAATTTGCAGATGATACCAAGCTGGGGAGTATAGTTAGGTGTGAGGAGGATGCTTGGAGGCTGCAGGGTGATTTGGATAGGCTGAGTGAATGGGCAGATGCATGGCAGATGCAGTATAATGTGGATAAATGTGAGGTTATCCACTTTAGTGGCAAAAACATGAGGGTAGACTATTATCTGAATGGTGGCAGATTAGGAAAGGGGGAGATGCAACGAGACCTGGGTGTCATGGTACACCAGTCATTGAAAGTAGGCATGCAGGTGCAGCAGGCAGTGAAGAAAGCAAATGGTATGTTAGCATTCATAGCGAAAGGATTTGAGTATAGGAGCAGGGAGGTTCTACTGCAGTTGTACAGGGTTTTGGTGAGGCCACACCTGGAGTATTGCGTACAGTTTTGGTCTCCAAATCTGAGGAAAGACATCCTTGCCATAGAGGGGGTACAGAGAAGATTCACCAGACTGATTCCTGGGATGTCAGGACTTTCATATGAGGAAAGATTGGATAGACTCGGCTTGTACTCGCTGGAATTTAGAAGATTGAGGGGGGATCTTATAGAAACTTACAAAATTCTTAAGGGGTTGGACAAGCTAGATGCTGGAAGATTGTTCCCGATGTTGGGGGAGTCCAGAACAAGGGGTCACAGTCTAAGGATAAGGGGGAATTCCTTTAGGACCAAAATGAGGAAAACATTCTTTACACAGAGAGTGGTGAGTCTCTGGAATTCTCTGCCACAGAAGGTAGTTGAGGCCAGTTCATTGGCTATATTTAAGAGGGCGTTAGATGTGGCACTTGTGGCTAAAGGGATCAGGGGGTATGGAGAGAAGGCAGGTACGGGATACTGAGTTGGATGACCAGCCATGATCACATTGAATGGCGGTGCGGGCTCGAAGGGCCGAATTGCCTACTCCTGCACCTATTTTCTATGTTTCTATGTTACTGCTATAACAAATGATACATAATATGTATGTACATTGCAGATTTGTTGAAATAATTCTATTGATTTTCTATCAAAATTAATTGAGTAAGAACTGCTGGAGTTCAATACTCTGGGATTATAATGTTTTTAATATATCTTGCAGTCAGTCTTTTTTTTGCTGTGTGAAAGTAAATATGCCACATTAACAAAATGTAAAAGCAATGGTCTTGTGATTTTTTTAATTAAAATATCACTGGCAGAAAACAAGGCCAGCGCCTAGCTGAACTGGAAAAAATGCTGTGAAGCACCCACAGCAGCTGGTCCTCTGCAGAGGCCTTTGATGTGTCATTGCTTCTATGACTGGAGCATAGCCACATGTCATGTGGATTAATGGGCAGTTGGAGGGTGATTATACCATGTGTGTAAGGTGTTGCCAATAGCAGGGTTGTGGGATATGCCCATCATAGAGTGATAGCGCGGAAACATGCCCTTCGGCCCAACTTGCCCACACCTGCCAACATGTACCAGCTACATTAGTCCCACCTGCCCATGTTTGGTCCATATCCCTCCAAACCTGTCCTATCCATGTACCCGTATAATTGTTTCTTAAATGATGGGATAGTCCTTGCCTCGACTACCTCCTCTGGCAGCATGTTCCATACACCCACCACCCTTTGTGTGACAAAGTTACCCCTCAGATTCATATTAAATCTTTTCCCCTTCACTTTAAAATCAGGTCATCTAATGAATGAAAGGCCATGATAACTGTGCTTTATGGCAAAAGTATTAGTGCAAAGTTTTGACGTCTCATGATTTCCATTTCCCATGAATTATCTCACCACATTTGAAGTTAGCTAATTATTTTCCAATTTAGGAACAAAACACTCCCCCTCTTGCCCCCCTCCCCCATTCAGAACCCGACCTGGACTTGCAACAATTTCTTCCCTCCCCCTCTTCCCTCACCCTCATTCCTTCCTCTCTTCACAATTAGCTACTATTCAATCTTATTACACATGTGTGTGTTCATCTCTGACCTTTGTCCACCATCTGCCTTTCAACCTCCCCCCACTGCATCATCCTATTACCAGCTAGATTTTGTCTTGCCCTTCCTCTCTTCCAGCTTTCTCACTCTCTTCTCCCCCCCCCCCCCTTCCTGTTTTCACCCCCCCCCCCCCCTGTTTTCACCATCAAGCAGTGACTAGTGGGGTACCACAAGGCTCGGTGCTGGGACATCAGCTATTTACAATATACATCAATTATTTGGATGAAGAGATTCAAAGTAACATTAGCAAATTTGCAGATGATACAAAGCTGGGTGGCAGTGTGAACATTGAGGAGGATGCTATGAGAATGCAGGGTGACTTGGACAGATTCGGGGAGTGGGCAGATGCATGGCAGACGAAGTTTAATGCGGATACATGTGAGGTTATCCACTTTGGTAGCAAAAACAGGAAGGCAGATTATTATCTAAATGGCATCAAGTTGGGAAAAGGGGAAGTACAACGGGATCTGGGGGGTCCTTGTACATCAGTCTATGAAAGTAAGCATGTTGGTACAACAGACAGTGAAGAAAGCGAATGGCATGTTGGCCTTTATAACAAGAGGAATCGGATATAGGAGCAAAGAGGTCCTTCTGCAGTTTACAGAGCCATAGTGAGACCACACCTGGAGTATTGTGAGCAGTTTTGTTCCCCTAATTTGAGGAAGGACATTCTTGCTATTGAGGGAGTGCAGCGTAGGTTTAAAAGGTTAATTCCCGGGATGGCGGGACTGTCATATGCTGAGAGAATGGAACAGCTGGGCTTGTACACTCTGGATTTTAGAAGGATGAGAGGGGATCTCATTGAAACATATAAGATTGTTAAGGGCTTGGACACACTAGAGGCAGGAAACATGTTCCCGATGTTGGGGGAAATCAGAAACAGGGACCACAGTTTAAGAATAAGGAGTTAGCCATTTAGAATGGAGACTAGGAAACACTTTTTCCCCCACAGAGACTGGCGAGTCTGTGGAATTCTCTGCCTCAGAGGGCGGTGGAAGCAGGTTCTCTGGATGCTTTCAAGAGAGAGTTAGATAGGGCTCTTAAAAATAACAGTCAGGGGATATGGTGAGAAGGCAGAAACGGGGTACTGATTGGAGTTGATCAGCCATGATCACATTGAATGGCGGTGCTGGCTCGAAGGGCCAAATGGCCTACTCCTGCACCTATTGTCTATTGTCTGAAGAAGGGTCCCAACCCAAAAAACATCATCTATCCATTTTCTCCAGGAATGCTGCCTGACCCACTGAGTTACTCCAGCACATTGTGTGTTTTTGTGTAAACCAGCACCTGCAGTTCCTTGTATCCTTTAAAAAAAAAATGTTTTATCTTATCAAATTATCCCTGCCGCACCACTCGCCGACCAATTGACCGATGCATTAATTAGACCGACAAGCTATCTCGTGTTATTTATCACAGGTGTGGGTATAGATCAAGCGCTTTATGATGATTAATGTACAGTTAAAAGTAGGTCACTGATTTGCTGACAACAGCAATTTTTTCCAATATTTTTCTATGTAGCTGGTTTGCATTTGTCAGACGTGTGATTTGTTCTTTTAATCATTCATTAACAACCTCTAGAATCATAGGACAATTTTATTTAGCTGATGTTTAAATGATGAGAATAAGTTGATGTGTTATTTTTGTTCAGCAGGTTGCTTCTGAATAATATGGTGTCAAAGTGAACACCCAATAAAGTCTACTTCATTCAAAAGACAAATAACAGCATTTTTCTGATAATTACACCGAATGTAAGTTTAATTTCAATTTAAGGAACTTTTAATGCAGCAGGGTGGCGGCACCTGGTGGCACCTGGTGGCAAGTCACGGCACACGAACCCTCGGCTCTGGAGGGTGGCGTCTCGGTGTGGGAGGCGCTAGTCACAGGGTTTGTACCTGAGTTGGTAGTGAAGGCCGGGCAATGCCCGTGACCTTGGAGGAGTAGGGAGCTATAAACACAACTTATGTCCGCTTCGTTTTTGGCTGGACTCCTGTGAGTCCCCGCTACAGCAGTATCAAAATGGTACACTCCTGTTGAGAGCAAAGGTTTTCAACTGGAAATGCACATGCACATGCTAATGGGGGAGCTGTGAAATGGAGACACAAGAAATTGCAGATGCTGGAACATTAAGCACAACATGAATTGCTGCATGAACTCAGTGGGTCAGGCTGCATCTATGAGATTAGTATATAAGCTTAAAGCACAGAGATTAGTATACAAACTTAAAACACACGGTATTGGTGGTTCAATATTGATGTGGATAGAGAACTGGCTGGCAGACAGGAAGCAAAGGGTAGGAGTAAACGGGTCCTTTTCAGGATGGCAGGCAGTGAGTAGTGGGGTACCGCAAGGCTCAGTGCTGGGACCCCAGCTATTTACAATATAAAATAATGATTTGGACGAGGGAATTGAATGCAAGATCTCCAAATTTTCAGATGACACCAAGCTGGGGGGTATAGTTAGGTGTGAGGAGGATGCTAGGAGGCTGCAGGGTGATTTGAATAGGCTGAGTGAATGGGCAGATGCATGGCAGATGCAGTATAATGTGGATAAATGTGAGGTTATCCACTTTGGTGGCAAAAACATGAGGGTAGACTATTATCTGAATGGTGGCAGATTAGGAAAAGGGGAGGTGCAACGAAACCTGGGTGTCATGGTACACCAGTCATTGAAAGTAGGCATGTAGGTGCAGCAGGCAGTGAAGAAAGCAAATGGTATGTTAGCATTCATAGCGAAAGGATTTGAGTATAGGAGCAGGGAGGTTTTACTGCAGTTGTACAGGGTTTTGGTGAGACCACACCTGGAGTATTGCGAACAGTTTTGGCCTCCAAATCCGAGGAAAGACATTCTTGCCATAGAGGGGGTTCAGAGACTGATTCCTGGGATGTCGGGACTTTCATATGAAGAAAGACTGGATAGACTCGGCTTGTACTCACTGGAATTCAGAAGATTGAGGGGGGATCTTATAGAGACTTACAAAATTCTTAAGGGGTTGGACAAGCTAGATGCAGGAAGATTGTTCCCGATGTTGGGGGAGTCCAGAACAAGGGGTCACAGTCTAAGGATAAGGGGGAATTCCTTTAGGACCGAGATGAGGAAAACATTCTTTACACAGAGAGTGGTGAATCTCTGGAATTCTCTGCCACAGAAGGTCGTTGAGGCCAGTTCATTGGCTATATTTAAGAGGGAGTTGGATGTGGCTCTTGTGGCTAAAGGGATCAGGGGGTATGGAGAGAAGGCAGGTATGGGATACTGAGTTGGTTGATCAGCCATAATCATATTGAATGGCGGTGCAGGCTCGAAGGGCCGAATGGTCTACTCCTGCACCTATTTTTCTATGTTTCGAGGGAAATGGAAACATGACCCGAGACCTACTGAGATGCTTGAACACTTGCTATACTATGGAGGAGAGGTCTGATTTAAATATGGAGTTAAGCGTTTTGCAAAGTAAAATCTCTCATGAAAACTCCATCAGATTTTAATTGCAGTTTTTCAGAATTTAAAGATGCTCCTTTTGTGTTCACTTGCTCTTTAATTTTTTTTGTTTCTTTTTATAGCTTGTTTTTTTAATATATTTTTATTAGAGGCCATACGTATTACAAATAATATAACAATTTTTTTCAGATATACATATTACATATTTCCAAAGTTATATGATTATTACAAAGCAATATATATAAGCCTCAAATGTTTTAATAGTGAAATGAAAAAAGTGTAAAGAAAGAATTGATATTTAATTTAAAAAAACAAAAAACAAAAAAAATTAAAAACCCATTACTGACAAACAATTATTATACTTAAAAATAAAAAAAAGTATACATCTTAACAATGAATGGAACAAGTTCTAATAATATATATAGAGGCGAGTATACAAATCTCGGATTAAACCTTTTCATCTGATTTTACCACCGGGTACTTGTTGAGTTACAATGCTGAGCCCAGCTACCCCTTCATATAATCAGTGAATGGAGACCATATTTGTTCAAAAAGTTCATGTTTATCCATTAGGATAAACCTAATTCTCTCCAATTGCAATGTCTCCAACATTTCCACTGTCCACATTTTGATTGTAGGGGATAATGGTCCCTTCCAGAATTTTAATATTAATTTTTTTCCAATCATTAAACAGTAATCAAGAAAATTTCTTTGATTTACTGTTAATGTTTGATTTGAATCTAAAACACCAAATATTATTAGCTTTGGGTCAGGATTTAATGTAATCTTAAGAACTATAGATATAATTTTAAAAATCTCAGTCCAATAATTATTAAGTTTTGTGCATATTACAAAACTATGAGTTAAATCAGCTTCTATGTGCTGACATTTATCACACAATGGTGATATATTGGGAAAAGTTCTAATTTCTTTTTTGAATAATGCAATCTATGTAATACTTTGAATTGTATCAAAGTATGTCTGGCATTTAACGAAACGATGTATACATTGTAAACTTTCTTCCCAAATGTCTTTTAATATCGGTAAACCAGTTTCATTTTCCCATATTTGTCGAAATGATTCTGTTGTTGATATTTCCCTGTCCAAAAGGATATTGTATATATATATATATATATATATATATATATATATATATATATATATATATATATATATATATATATATATATATATATATATATATATATATATGCTATTAATTTCTCAGTGTTTGGATGCTTATTAAGCACTTCATCCAGTAAACCTGGTTCTCTATTTCTATAATCTTGCGTATTTGATTTAACATAATCTCTGGTTTGTAAATATCTAAGTAAGTTATTTGCGTGCAATCCATAAATATCTTTCAACTCTTGAAATGAGAGAAATTTCCCATTCCTGTAAAGATGTTCTATCCTTATAATTTCTAAATTTTTCCAATGACTAACCCCCCCATCCAATAAAGAGGGCTTAAACAGAGGATTATTCATAATTGGTAAGCAAAGCGACATATTTTCTAAATGTAAAGTCTTAACTATTTGTTTCCAAATACGTATATTGCTTAAAATTATAGGATTTTCCCTATAATTTTTTTTTTGTACCACCCTTGGGGCAAGGAGTATTGTACATTTTATAGCTCTATTGTTCTTTTTATAGCTTGTGGTCAGCAGTATAAAATGGCAGAAACATTCTCATCCCCATCCTCAGTCCTTTCTGCTGTCTACAGTGTATTTAGTTTTGATTTTGTATTGTTGGACCTGTAGGAGATACAGGACCTGAATGTGTGGCTGAGGAACTGGTGCAGGGGGCAGGGATTTATATTTTTAGACCACTGGGATCTGTTTTGGAGTAAGGGGAAACTGTACAAAAGGGACGGATTGCACCTTAACAGGTGGGGGACCAGCATTCTGGCAAGCAGGTTTGCCACTGCTACACAGGTGGTGTTAAACTAAATAAGGGGGGTGGGGGGGGGGGGGGGGGGGGTGTCAAATGGGATAGTCAAGGACAGAGTTAAAGGGAAAGAGAGTAAAGGGATAGTTACTGACCCCCAGAATTGACAGGAAAGAAAGCTCACAAAGGGATAGGAGAGTAAGGAATTAAAAGTATTGTATAAGAATGTGCGAATTGTAAAGGCAAGAAGAGGAATTGTAAAGGCAAGAAGACACTAATCGGTGTTATTTACAGACCTCCCAAATAGTAGCCCGGATGTAGGGTTTAAGTTGCAGCAGGAATTAAAATGGGCATGTAACAAAGGTAATGTCACTGTGGTGATGGGGGATTTCAATATGCAGGTAGACTGGGAAAATCAGGTTGGTTCAGGACCCCAAGAAAGAGAGTTTGTAGAATGCCTCCGAGATGGATTCTTAGAGCAGCTTGTAATGGAGCCGACCAGAGAAAAGGCAATTCTGGATTTGGTGTTGTGCAATGAACCAAATATGATAAGAGACCTTGAGGTAAAGGAACCGCTTGGAGGTAGTGATCATAATATGATTAGTTTTTATCTGCAATTTGCGAAGGAGAACGTTAAATCGGAAGTGGCAGTGAAGCAGTTGAACAAAGGGGATTATGAGGCATAAGAGAGGAGCTGGCCAAAGTAGACTGGAAAGGGATCCTGGCAGGAATGACGGTGGAACAGCAATGGCAGGAATTACTGGCTCTAGAAATAGTGGATGCATTGGTGATCATTTTCCAATGTTCAATAGATTCAGGATCAGTTCCTGTGGATTGGAGAAAAGCTAATGTTATCCCACTTTTCAAGAAAGGAGCGAGAGAGAAAACGGGGAATTACAGACCAGTTAGCCTGACTTCGGTGGTGGAACAGATGCTGGAGTCAATTATTAAAGAGGTAATAATGGAGCATTTGGATAGCAGTAAAAGGATTAGTCCAAGTCAACATGGATTTATGAAAGGGAAATCATGCTTGATTAATCTTCTGGAATTTTTGAGGATGTGACAAGTAAAATGGATGAAGGGGTGCCAGTAGATGTAGTGTATCTAGACTTTCAGAAAGCCTTTGATAAGGTCCCGCACGGGAGACTGGTGACTAAAATTGGAGCACATGGTATTGGGGGTAGGGTGTTGACATGGATATTGGTTGGCAGACCGGAAGCAAAGAGTAGGAGTGAACGGGTCCTTTTCAGAATGGCAGGCAGTGGCGAGTGAAGTGCCGCAAGGCTCGGTGTTGGGGCAGCAACTGTTTACCATATATATTAATGATTTGGAAGAGGGAATTAGGAGCAACACTAGCATGTTTGCGGATGACACAAAGCTGGGTGGCAGTGTGAATTGTGAAGAGGATGTTAGGAGGTTGCAGGGTGACCTGGACAGGTTGAGTAAGTGGGCAGATGCGTGGCGGATGCAGTATAATATAGATAAATGTGAGGTTATCCACTTTGGTGGCAAAAACAAGGGGGCAGAATATTATCTAAATGTGGTTAGGTTAGGTAAGGGGGAGGTGCAGCGAGACCTGGGTGTCCTTGTACACCAGTCACTGAAAGTTGGCGTGCAGGTACAGCAGGCAGTGAAGAAAGCTAATAGAATGTTGGCCTTCATAACAAGAGGATTTCAATACAGGAGTAAAGAGGTTCTTCTGCAGTCGTATTGGACTCTGGTGAGACCACATCTGGAGTATTGTGTACAGTTTTGGTCTCCTGAAGAAAAATTGAAAAGACTAGGCTTGTATTCACTGGAGTTTAGAAGGATGAGGGGTGATCTTATAGAAACATATAAAATTATAAAAGGACTGGACAAGCTAGATGCAGGAAAAATGTTCCAAACGTTGGGTGAGTCCAGAACCAGGGTCTTAGAATAAAGGGGAGGTCATTAAAGACTGAGCTGAGAAAAAACATTTTTACCCAGAGAGTTGTGAATTTATGGAATTCCATGCCACAGAGGGCAGTGGAGGCCAAACCACTGAATGGATTTAAGAGAGAGTTGGATAGAGCTCTAGGGGCTAGTGGAGTCAAGGGATATGGGGAGAAGGCAGGCATTGGTTATTGATAGCAGACGATCAGCCATGGGCACAATAAATGGCGGTGCTGGCTCAAAGGGCTGAATGGCCTCCTGCTGTATCTATTTTCTATGTTTCTATGTAGCTTCGTCTGTCACCGTTTGTTTGCCATGTCACAAATAAATGAAAGTGAGGTAAAGAATGGAGCCAAAGATGGCTCCATGTTTGACTAATCTTCTGAAATTTTTTCAGGATGTATCAAGTAGAATAGATAAGGGAGAACCAGTCGATGTGGTGCATCTGGACTTTCATAAAAGCCTTTGACAAGGTCCCACACCAGAGATTGTGTGCAACATTAGAGCACATGGTATTGAGGGTAGGGTATTAGTATTAGATAGGGAACTAGTTGGCAGACAGGAAGCAATGTGTGGAAATTAACGGGACCTTTTCAGAATAGCAGGCTGTGAATAATGGGGTGCCGCAAGGCTCGGTGCTGGGGCCGCAATTGTTTACATATATATTAATGATTTAGATGAGGGGATTAAAAGTAACACTAACAAGTTTGCAGATGACACAAAGTTAGCTGGCAGTGTGAGCTGCGATGAGGATGCTATGAAGCTGCAAGGTGACTTGGATAGGTTGGGTGAGTGGGCAGATGCATGGCAGATGCAGTATAATGTGGATAAATGTGACATTGACCACTTTGGTGGCAAGAACAGGAAGGCAAATATTATCTGAATGGTGTCAGATTAGGAAAAGGTAGGTGCAACGGAACCTGGGTGTGTTTGTACATCAGTCATTGAAAGTAAGCATACAGGTACAGCAGGCAGTAAAGAAAGCTAATGGCATGTTGGCCTTCATTGCGTTTGGGTTTAGGAGCAAGGGAGTCCTACTGCAGTTGTACAGGGCCCTGGTGAGACTGCACCTGGAATATTGTGTGCAATTTTGGTCTCCTAATTTGAGGAAGGACATTATGGCTATTGAGGGAGTGCAGCGTAGGTTCACCAGGTTAATTCCCGGGATGGTAGGGCTGACATATGATGAAATAATGGGCTTGTATTCACAGGAATTTAGAAGGATGAGAGGGGATCTTATAGAAACATATAAATTTCTTAAAGGATTGGTCAGGCTAGATGCAGGAAAGATGTTCCTGAGGTTGGGGGAGTCCAGCATCAGGGGTCACAGTTTAAGAATAAGGGAATTTAGGAATGAGATGAGGAAACATTTTTTCACCAAGAGAGTTGTGAATCTGTGGAATTCTCTGCCACAGAAAGCAGTGCAGGCCTATTCACTGGATGTTTTCAAGAGAGAGTTATAGCTCTGTCTCACGGTGCGAGTTGACCCACGAGTGACCCCGAGTGAAAGACTCGTGGTTGTGTACATGACTCCAAGTTTATGATCAAGAGTTTAACCGAGTTCCCATGGGTATGACTACGTTTGCCGTTTACTTCTCATTTCTGCGATGTTCCAAGTTCCTCTCCCGAGTTACCAAGTTCCTCTCCCGGGTTACTCTTGAGCCAATCGTGAATGAAAGCCTGTTTTAAGTATCAAATAGAGGAGCTGGACAGGATCTCATACAGTAAGTATATTCTGATTCAGTATTGAAAGTTATTCAATTTCAGAACTTAATAAAACTAGGCAGGATCTCAGCCCCGCACTCGCTGCCATTGTACAGCAAGGAGGCGGTGTCGGTGAAGCAACAGTGTAAAAAGACGACAACTCCATCCTGCGGCTTTGAGTTAAAGATAGAATTCAGCGCGTCTATTGATGTGACCCTAGAGGGAAAATGTGCACCGTCCAGTGCCAGAGCTAGGCTGGGATCATTCTCTGCTCTCATCTCTCTCATTCTGTGTGTGCATTAGCAGGGGGAAGAGTGGTCTACGTCGCTGGGGCACAAGACCTCTGCCGCCTGCCCCTTGCAACCATCAACTTGTTTGTTCCTTTGGTGCACCTCACCTGCCCTGCTCCCATCCCAGCGCTGCCCCAGCTCTCTGCCCCATTCTCTTGGAAATGTCGCTTCTGCCGCTGTAACGAGGAGTGGTCCGGCTGGCTTGCTTGGTGGGTGGGTGGGTGAGCAGGGAGGGTAAGTGGGTACAAACCACCGAATCCAATCTCAAAAGTCGGGCAGAGCCGTATAGAACTCGCGTTTCTCTCTGCTTCATATACGTGGGAATTCCCTCCGTATGGTCACTCAGCGGGACAGGCAGCATCTCTGGAGAGAAGGAATGGGTCACGGGATGACGTTTAAAATTTAAATCATGGGCAAACCATCTTGCCCAGGCTGCTTTACATTATGAGTTGTGTTGAGTTGGGACTTCTCTGAGGGTCGTCACTTTATAGTGGAGACATATGCAGGTGCCTTAGATCCTGTAAGCTGGCCTCATGGCAGGAAGGTGGAGGGGGGAGGTCCCTGACAAAGCGCAGCCCAAGATAATTACCTCAGTGGAACTGGCCGAGGTGTTTGGCCGGCGGCTGAGAAGGTGGAAGAAGGCTGCAGCAGGGAGAGACTCCCAACCGTGGTGGAGCCCATATCATTGGACCCGGGACTGTCAGTGAATGTTGTTCGAAAAGTGTTACCAATCTCTTTTGTTGGAGATGGTCATTGCCTGATAATAGAATTACAGAGTCATACAGCACAGAACCATCCCTTCACATCCTTTTTACCCATCCACACTAATTGCATTTGCTGAAATTAGGTCCTTATCCTTTCCCTGCCTTGTCTATTTAAACACTTTAGAGAATACAGCGCGGAAACAGGCCCTTTAGCCCACCGGATCTGTGCCGACCAAAGATCCCTGCACATTAACACCATACTCCCCACACTAGGGACAACTTTCACAAGCCAATTGACCTGCAAACCTGAACATCTTTGGAGTGGGAGGAAGCCGAAGATCTTGGAGAAAACCCACGCAGGTCACGGGGAGACATACACACAAAGTCATTCACATCAAGATCCTTTTTGTTTTGATGCTCGCTTATTGAGCTGATGAAACTGCAATGTTACAGTTCAATCACAATCACTGGAAGCACATATCACATTGTGAGCTTTCCAAACCTTGGTTTAACAAACAATGTGAAATCAAGAGAGTAATACAGAGAGAGACAGTAATAATTCCAATCAGCACAATCTAAATCAAGACAGGATCAGCCTCCACACAGGGACTTTCCCACAGTCCATGTCTGTCCATCACCACCACCTGCCCCTGATGCTTTCTTGTCTACCTGGGTGTGTCAGAGAGACGGCACCAAATGCCCTGGACACCGCTCTGTACTGCTGCACCTTTCAACTGGGATGCCCAACTGTTCCCGGTGGGATTTGAGGAAGGGCTCCAGCAGAATGGATGAGGAGGGGAGTCAGGTTAAAGAGGGCGGACTTGTCTGTTGTGAGCAGTCCCTGGGCTTCAGTCAAGGGTCAGTGTGTGGGGCAGTTCCCTGGAGTTTACATCCACCATGGTTCCCCGCTCCCCGTCCCTCTCTCAATATGTGATGGAGAATGGCCGAGAATATCACTGATTTCGCATCCAATCCTGTAAAATGTGAAGAGTTAAGATTGTCATATGTCAGTTTAAAGTTGCAGCTTTACCCTCCGAGATGGAGCACAAAGACGCAGCAGAAATTTGGAAACGTCATCCCGTCACCCATTCCTTCTCTCCAGAGATGCTGCTTGTCCCGCTGAGTTAAAGAGTGCCCATGGTAAACTCACGAGTCACTAAGGTAAACGCACGGGCCACTACGTTATTACAACGAGTTTAAATGTTTCCATTTTTAACTTGAATAGTAAATTTGACTCGTGGAAAACCTCAAACATGTTTGAATTTTTTCAAGAGTTAACAAGTTTCACGGGTACCTGCCGTTAGCGCCATAAGTCGCTAAGTTGCGCGCGCGAGTTCTGACGTTCCCGGTACGTTAATTGAACGTGATTACTGCGAGTGAAAACTCGGGGTCACTCGTCGGTCGACTCGCACCGTGAGACGGGTTTTAGATTTAGCTTTTAGGGCTAAAGGAATCAACTGATATGGGGGGGAAAAGCAGGAACGTGGTAGTGATTTTAAATGATCAGCCATGATCATATGGAATAGCAGTGCTGGCTCGAAGGGCCGAATGGCCTACTCCTGCACCTATTTTCTATGTTTCTATGACCCAAAACGTCATCCATCCTTTTTCTACAAAGATGCTGCCTGACCCTTTGAGTTACCTCATAATTTTGTGTCTATCTTTTGTATATTCCAGCATCTGCAGTTCCTTCTTGCACATAAATAATGGAGCTGGCGCTGGCTTGAAGGGCCAAATGGCCTACTCCTGCACCTATTGTCAATTGTCAGTTGTCTATTTGGTTTATTGTATTTGAGCTTACTCCTTTTCTGAGGAAACCTAAACTAATCTTAAATTGAAACATTGCAGGTGTCAGACATTTAAAGTAAAACAGAAATTGTTGGAAATATTTAGTATACCAGGTAACATCTATGGAGAGAGAAACAGAATTTACATTTAATATTTAGATTAATATCGGTCTGATGCACAACTTTTTTTTCTCATTCTGCAGATGCTACCTGATCTGCTGAATACTTTCAGTATTTTTGTTTCACCATAAAACTTTTACTTCTGCATGCACTCATCAGCTGACAAACATTTATCCAATGTGCCTTTGAAAGTTACAATGGTTTCTGCTTTATGAGAGATGGGCAAATGGGTTAGCCTTGACATGATGGGTTGAAGACCTATTTCTGTACTGTGCTACGCTACGCCTCTGTAACTTTACGATAATCTCTCTGGTTAAGCACTCAAGATTCTAATAGTTCTCTGCGTGGATAAATTTGCTTTCATACTTTTATATAGTATTTTAAAGTCTCCAGAGGCTTTAGTCAGGTCGGGGGAAGTTCCCTCCGCCACGGGTACCATGTAATCACGTGCTACCTGCTCCAAGGTCGGATAATCGGCGACTAAACCGTCTCCCCCACCTGGTTTGCCTGGTGGGGAGGGGGCTGTGGATCCCCAGCAGAACCAAAAACAAGACCTGTCAAAGGGTGGATGAGCTCCTAGCGAGCCAACGGCCAACCACAATTCAGTAGAAGTTGCGATCACACAGACTTCCGGTGGCGCCATGTTTTAGGTGAGAACAGCGCCAGATCAGCTCCGTAAAAATCTGTAAAAAAAAACGGGGCTAAAGGAGGGTGCTAACGCTACTTACCGCAGGAGATCGATTAAAAACGGCTCCGGTGCGATTGAAGGCTGCGTGACGTCATCAGGCGCGCGACTTCGGTAAGAAATTTAAAATGCAGCCCTCCTCCCCTCCCCTGAAGAAAACGGGCCTAAGAAGAGAGGCTGGCACCACCAAAGCCTCGGGCACGAGTCTGACTGCCTCCCAGGAAGAGATCTCACAGAGGAAAGTGGAAACCGCTTCGTTAAGCATACTGATGCATTGAAGTTCGCTCAAGGCATACAGAAGAAGGCAGAAGAGGAGGAAGCAGACGATGAACCACGGGAGGAAGAAGACGACGACTGAACATTTTGGACTTTTATCATTAACCTGTGGTTATGAATTATTCATTGAGAAAGAGGGGAAATAATGGGAATGTAGTAGTAGTTTGGTATCAATTTGTAGAATTTCAATAATTCCCCTAACATAGTATTATTTATTATAATACTAATTACAATAGAATAGTAATTAATAAATAGTTTCATGAATAATAGAAATAATTACTAAGTCCTTAAAGTTAGTACCCCACCCCAATATACCCAGTATTCTAGTTGGGAGCTGGAATATTTAACATCTTTTTTAAACACGGAAGTCATTAGATTAATCGCCACGTTAGTGTGGCGTTCACTAACACACACTACACAATCTATCAGTGTAGTCTTTTTTTTCTTTGGGCACCCTTTTAACACCCTTTTTTCTTTTTTCACTTACATTTTCTATTTTTTTTAATATATTAAGTATTTGAATTTATGTTATATATTATATGAATGTAATTATGAACAATACCATATAACTATTTTAGGTAGACATGGATATGGATTATTGAGATTGGTAATTTTCGTCGGGTTGGCGTTTGGGTGCCTTGTTGAGCTGGAGGGGCCGAGAGGGCTACTCCAAAAAAAGCCACCCTAATACTAAAATGCAAGATATGAATTTGAAGACTGGGGATGATGGAATCACTTTCTGTAGTTGGAATGTTAAGGGAATTAATGAACCAATTAAAAGGGGTAAGGTGTTAGCGCAGCTGAATAGATTGAAATCAGACGTTATTTTCCTCCAAGAGACGCATCTCAAAAGAGATGATCAATATAGATTAACAGCTAAATGGATTTCAAAGGTATATCATTCTTCATTTATACATAAATCTAGGGGAGTTGCAATAATTATTCGTAAAGGTATACCTTTTAAACAAAGTTCTATAATAGAAGATAAAGAGGGCAGATATGTAATAATTACAGGGGAATTATACTCAAAAAAAGTAATTCTTATGAATATATATGCTCCTAATTTCGATAACCCATTATTTTTTAAGAAAATATTCAATAATATTCCTATATCCACTCAACATAATTTAATAATTGGGGGCGATTTAAATTGCACTTTGGATAACTACTTAGACAGATCCTCAACAAAAAGGAAAGCTATTTCTAATTCAAGTAAACTTATAAATTCTTTCATTAATTCAACTAACGTTAAGGATATTTGGAGATTAGAGAACCCATCCGGACGAGAATATTCTTTTTTCTCGCCCGTATTCGGAACCTACTCGAGGATAGATTACTTTTTAATAGACTCAAAACTGCTTCCCTTTACGTACAATGCAAAATATCACAATATTATTATTTCAGATCATGCACCATTAACATTTAAGATAAAACTAAAAGATATATCTAATAAAACTATGACTTGGAGATTTAATCCTCAGATACTGAAGGACAAGGATTGTTGTAATCATGTGACAGAACAGATTAAATTATTCTTTGAGACAAACGACACACCTGAAATTTCACCATTGTTACTTTGGGATACATTTAAGGCATTCATGCGTGGTGCAATAATATCGGCACAAGCATATTTTAATAAAGAAAACCGAAAGAGGGAACAGAAGTTGGAAATGGAGATAAAACAACTAGACAATGAGAATATAAAACACCCTTCTAAGGAGTTAAGTAATAAAATTGCAATAGCAAAGTATAGACTAAATAAAATATACTCTAATCAAGTCATCAAACTTTTTCAACAAACCAAACAAGTGCATTTTGAATTTGGTGATAAACCGCATAAATTGCTAGCACGACAATTAAGAAAATTAGACGATGAAAAAACGATACATGGAATCAGATCAATGCAAGGAAATATATTGACCATACCAAAAGATATTAATGATAGATTTTTACAATATTACCAAAATCTTTACTCATCAAAATTAACAGGCCAAACAGATGGAATGGAAACATTTCTACAAGAATGTCAAATTAAGAGTTTAGATCAGGAAGGGAGACACTTGTTAAATGCTGAAATATCAGTGAAAGATATCGCAGAATCAAATGGTTCATTAAAGAATGGAAAAGCTGCGGGGCCTGACGGCCTGAGTGCAGAATTTTATAAAAAATTTCAAGATCTGATCTCTCCAAGACTACATACAGTGTATAGACATGCATATGAACAAGGAAAATTACCAGATTCTTTAAATGAATCCACAATTACACTCATACCTAAGGTAGATAAAGATCTGGAGGATCCTGGTTCATATAGAGCGATTGCCCTTCTAAATACAGACCAAAAAATATTAGCTAAAGTTTTATCTAGGAGACTAAGTTTGGTGATTTCTAAATTAATACATTATGATCAAACAGGTTTTATTCCAAAACGCTATTCATCTCATAATCTAAGACGCCTGTTTAATATTATATATTCTAAAAGAATACGAGATACGGAATTAGCAGTCATATCGTTAGACGCAGATTAAGCATTTGACCAGGTGGAATGGTTATATTTATTTAATATAATGGAAAAGTTCCAATTGGGGGATCAATTTTGTAAATGGGTAAGAATCCTATACTCGGATCCTACTGCAAGAATTCTAACTAATCAAATACTATCAGTTAAATTTAAACTCTTTAGGGGATGTAGACAAGGATGTCCGTTATCGCCTTTATTATTTGCCTTGGCGATAGAGCCTTTGGCGGAAAGAATTAGATCAGAACCTGAAATATACGGTTATAATACTGATACAACAACTAATAAAATATCCTTATATGCAGATGATGTTTTGATTTACATCACAAAACCTGAAATTAGTATTCCAATGTTGTTTGATGTTATAAATAAATTTAGTACATTTTCTGGATATAGGATTAATTGGAATAAAAGTGATATTATGCCAATAACTAATATAAATTTAAACATATTACAACAATATCCATTATCAATAGTTACTGACAAAATTAAATATTTAGGAATTAATGTATCTAAATCTCACAATTCATTAATTAGATCGAATTATCCTCAATTATTAGATAAACTTAAAAAAAATATTTTATATTGGAAAACACTGCCTATATCTTTGATTGGTAGAATAAATGCTATAAAGATGGTTTTTCTACCACAATTATTATATCTGTTTCAAGCTATCCCTTTTTTCCTTCCGAAAACCTTTTTAAAAAAAATTGATAATATTGTTAATAGTTTTATCTGGGATTATAAAAATCATAGAATAAGTAAAAAACATTTATGTAAGTCAAAGATAAATGGAGGATTAGCACTTCCAAATTTTCTATACTATTTCTGGGCAGTACAGATTAAGAATATGAATTTTTGGTGGGTAAATACGGACCTGGAACCAACGTGGCTAAAGATAGAAAAGGAAGATTGTTTGCCTTTCAACGTAGATTCAATTATTTTTGCCCCAAAGGAAGTTCAAAAAAAAATTTATAGGGACAATCCAATCATTTATAATAATAGACGTATTTGGAAACAAATAGTCAAGACTTTACAATTAGACAATCTTTCATTTAGATTACCAATTATGAATAACCCATTATTTAAGCCCTCCACATTGGATGGAGGGTTCAGACATTGGGATAATTTAGGAATTACAAGGGTAGAGCACCTCTATAGAAATGGAAAATTTCTTTCATTTCAGGAGTTACAAGATATCTACGGATTGTCTTCACAGCATTTGTTTAGGTATTTCCAAATTAGAGATTATATTAAATCTAATACACAGGATTTTAAAAATAAAGAACCAGGATTATTAGATGAATCGTTTAACTGGCATCCAACCACAGAAAAATTAATAGCTTATATATATAACATCATTATGGATAAGGAGAATCCAATAACTGAAACATATCGTCAAGCATGGGAAAATGAAATTGGATCACCTATAACCAAAGAAAATTGGGAAGAAAGTCTACAACGAATACACCGGTGCTCGTTAAATGCTAGACATATATTAATACAATTTAAAGTATTATACAGATTACATTATTCGAAAACCAAATTAAATAGTATATTTCCTAATCTCTCCTCGATTTGTGATAAATGTAAGAATTTAGAAGCAAATTTAACACACAGTTTTGTTACATGTCCTAAATTGAATTATTATTGGACAGAAATTTTTAAAGTTATTTCTGAAGTTCTTAAAGTTCAATTAGAACCTGACCCAAAGCTAATAATACTGGGAATTCCAGAGGCTAATTTGATATTTACACTAGATCAAAGAAATTTCCTTGATTATTGTTTGATATTAGGGAAAAAAATAATATTGAAATTTTGGAAGGGAACATTATCCCCAACAATTAAAATGTGGGCATCAGAGATGTTGGAGACGTTGCAGTTGGAAAGAATCAGATTTGTCCTTTTGGACAAGTATAATTCTTTTGAACAGATATGGTCTCCATATATACAGTATTTAGAGAAGTAGCTGTTCTTGGCATCACGGCTCGACTGGCACCCTGCGGGATTTGATGAAAATAATGTATTGGTATACCAGGATATATGCATGTCTTTACTGATATTATTATTTGTAGTTGTTTCATTTACAATATATTGTGTGGCTTTTAATTGATATATATACATAATATGTCTTTTTTCTTTTTCTTCATTTTTTCTTTTTCTTTTATACCAAATAATTATTAAGGAATTATAATTTTATTGATTAATAATGGTATTTCTCTTTACCCACTTTTATTTTCAAAAAAAAAAAAGATAATAATCATTAGAGTACAAATATTGATTTAAGTTGATGTTTATAACTCAGTTTTAAACATTGAGAATTGTTTATTGCTAATAAAAAAATTATTCAAAGAAGTTGCGATCACTGTCATATAATTCGTTGTAAGGTGTGCCCGTCGGATACCAGCACCACAGCATCGCTAATGTTTTCAACGATTTAATAATAATAACACAGGCTCTCTGTTATTATGGAAAAGTATTTTAAATGTTGAAAGCTGCTAGTAAATTGCCACTTGTCGTCTTTGCTCCAGTGCAAATTGTACCATAAATTCTGGACTCTCCAA
Organism: Raja brachyura; assembly: GCA_963514005.1. The sequence continues at coordinate 26,010,356 of OY740782.1, read as the reverse complement.
ATAATTAGTTTCCCATTTTTCATTGATTCTAATGAATTTACATGTGCTCTTTAAAGTTTAACATCTAATAATGGCAATGTTTTGTATAGGTTTGCGTCACTTTTATTAGTGTTAATGTAAGATGGTTATGAATTATCGGGGTTGTAAAATGGCTGCAATCTCCTTGGTTGATGTTATTTTGTGAGTTTTTTACACATCTCTTTTTAACTGAACTTGATTTATGTGCTTACTAGACTGTGGGACCCGTTGGGTCCCAGTCACACGGGACGGGGAGAGGATGTGGGGGGGGTTGCGGGGGAGAGGGGCGGTATGGGGGAGGGGGAACCTTCAAAACCTTCATAACTTTTGTACTATTCACCAATCAGAACAAAACTTATTTAACTTGCAGCAGAGGAGAATGGTGAGTAAGGTGGCGAAAAATCATAGCGCTATAGGGGATCGTTTTTGCACAAATTTAATTACAACGCAGACAGGAAGTGGTCATGATGAGAGTTTTAGTAATATATATAGATAATTGAAGGACACTGCAAATACAAGTTAAATGGGCGAATTGTGGTACAGCGGTAGCCTTACAGCGTCAGAGACCCGGGTTCGATACCGACTACGGGTGCTGTCTATGTACATTTGTACGTTCTCCCCGTGACCGTGTGAGTTTTCTCAGAGATCTTCGGTTTCCTCCAACACTCCAAAGATGTAAGGATTTGTAGTCTAAATTGACTTAGTATAAATATAAAAATTGCCCCTGGCGTATGTAGGACAGTGTTAATGTGTGGGTATCTCTGGTCGGTGCAGACTTAGAAACAGAGAAACATAGAAAAATCGGTGCAGGAGTAGGCCATTCAGCCCTTCGAGCCTGCATCGCCATTCAATATGATCATGGCTGATCATCCAACTCAGTATCCCGTACCTGTCTTCTCTCCATACCCCCTGATCCCTTTAGCCCCAAGAGCCACATCCAACTCCCTCTTGAATATAGCCAATGAACTGGCCTCAACGACCTTCTGTGGCAGAGAATTCCAGAGATTCACCACTCTCTTTGTAAAGAATGTTTTCCTCATCTCGGTCCTAAAGGAATTCCCCCTTATCCTTAGACTGTGACCCCTTGTTCTGGACTCCCCCAACATCGGGAACAATCTTCCTGCATCTAGCTTGTCCAACCCCTTAAGAATTTTGTAAGTTTCTATAAGATCCCCCCTCAATCTTCTAAATTCCAGTGAGTACAAGCCGAGTCTATCCAGTCTTTCTTCATATGAAAGTCCCGACATCCCAGGAATCAGTCTGGTGAACCTTCTCTGAACCCCCCTCTATGACAAGAATGTCTTTCCTCAGATTTGGAGACTAAAACTGTACACAATACTCCAGGTGTGGTCTCACCAAAACCCTGTACAACTGCAGTCAAACCTCCCTGCTCCTGTACTCAAATCCTTTTGCTATGAATGCTAACATACCATTTGCTTTCTTCACTGCCTGCTGCACCTGCATGTCTTTCTACTTTCAATGACTGGTGTACCATGACACCCAGGTCTCGTTGCATCTCCCCTTTTCCTAATCTGCCACCATTCAGATAATAGTCTACCCTCATGTTTTTGCCACCAAAGTGGATAACCTCACATTTATCCACATTATACTGCATATGCCATGCATCTGCCCATTCACTCAGCCTATCGAAATCGCCCTGCAGCCTCCTAGCATCCTCCTCACACCTAACTATACCCCCCAGCTTGGTGTCATCTGCAAATTTGGAGATGTTGCATTGAATTCCCTCGTCCAAATTATTAATGGCCCCTCGCTGTATCTCTAAACTAAACTAAAACTAGACTAAATGTAGGTAAATCTAAAACTTCTGCATGTTGGTGATGTTATTCTCACATTTAACAATTGTATGCTTAATGCTTAAAACATGCTATAAAGATATTAAAAAAGGAGTTAAGTTTGAGAGAGTAAGAAGACTGCAGTGTTTGCTTCTCGTGTTGAAGAAACTTGAGAAGTGAATAAATTGAAGATTATAGAACAGAATAAGGTCAGAGCTGTAGAAGCTAACAGGGCTAAGGAAGTGTATAAGGATTTGAGAATTTGAATTATAAAGCTGGGCTTTGGGAATGAGTGTACAGCATTGAGGAGAGGAACATTGGGAGAGATTTGTTGGGTTCATTCACGGAGGACAGAATCAGATCATATCAAATGAGGAAGGAGAAGGGTGCACTCAAGTCTGCCAGGATCCTTAATTCAAAAGGAGCATCCATAATGTGAGCTTTAGTTATTTGTTGTTTTTTCCAACTTTACTGTATACTTATTGAGCCCCACAATAACAAGAATCTGCAAGTAGTATGTTTTAAAGTAATGAAGGGCCAGGAAAAATACTTTACAACAACATTATCCATCTTCCTTTGTCTGCAGTTTAATAATTCTACGTTTTGTAACCAAACTAGAATGTAGACTATGCTAGGAAATGTGATAGCCTGCCCCACTTCTCTATAATAAAATTCAGTTTCTGACAAGCAAAGTTAAAATAGTCTAGTTGTCTTGGCGCCATAGTTAATGATGATAAAATTGTATCCAGAGTGCCAAATATTCTTGAAAAGAACTTGCTGTGGTTTTATTACGCTTGCATAATGTGAGTGTGACTCTCAAAGGCCAGCACTAATTGTACAGCCTTGTGAAGGCAGCGGAGAACTGCATTCTTGAAATGTTGCTATTCAAGCAGTGAAGGTAGTCCGACAGTGCAGTTGGGTAGGGAATTACAATACAGAAGCCCACTAATGGAGAGAGAATGGCAATATATTACCAAGCCAGGATAGCGTATGGTAGACAAAAGTGTTGGCGAAACTCAGCGGATGCAGCAGCATCTATGGAGCGAAGGAAATAGGCAACATTTCGGGTCGAAACTCTTCTTCAGACTGGTGTGTGACCAGGAGGTGACTATCCTATAAGTCATAGATTTCTTACAGCACCGAAACAGGCCCTTAAGCCCAACTCGTCTATGCCAAAGAAGGTTTCCCATCTAAGCAAGTTCCATTTGCATGCATTTGCCGCACATCCCTCCAAACCTTTCTTATTTATGTATCTTGCTAAGTGTATTTTTAAATATTGTTATACCTGCCTCAACTACCTCTGCTGACATCTTATTCCATTTACCCACCACCCTCTGAGTGGAAAAGTTTGCCCCTGGGGTCCGCATTTAATATTTTTCCTCTCACCTTACACCTATGTCACCTGGTCCTTTACTCCCTTACTGTGGATAAAAGACTGTGCATTCACCCTATCAATTCCCCTTGTGAACATACACCTCTAAGATGGGGGGGGGGGGGGGGGGTGGGCGTAAATAAGGGGGGGTGTCAAATGGGATAGTCAAGGACGGAGTTAAAGGGAAAGGAAGTAAAGGGACAGTTAATGACCCCAGAATTAACTGGAAAGAAAGCTCACAGAGGGATAGGAGAGTATGGTAAGTGTAGTAGGGATCGATGTGAATGGTGAGATGTGTAAGGAATTAAAAGTATTGTATTGTATTTGAATGAGCGAAGTATAAGAAGTAAAGTAGATGACCTTGAGGCTCATATAGGGGTTGGTAGATATGACTTTGTGGGGATTACCAAGACGCGGCTGCAGGAGGATCGGGTCTGGGAACTTAATATTCAGGGTTATACATCCTATAGAAAGGACAGGCAGGTGGGCAGAGGAGGGGGGGTAGCACTTCTGGTGAGGAACGGAATTCAGTCCCTTGCGAGGGAAGACATAGGGTCTGATGAGGTAGAGTCACTGTGGATTAAGTTGAGGAATTGCAAATGTGGGTCCCTTGAAGGCAGACACGGGTGAAATTTTACTTCGGAGTCACGTGAGTGACTACGTGAAGAAGCCCCGCCTGGCGCTGGATCGGCATTACGAGGAAGAGCTGCAGAGCGCAGCTCCAACACAGCGGTAAGGAAACTGCCCGCAGGTAAGTAAAATTATTTTACTTCTAGGGCGTTTTCTAAAAACTCCGTAGGCTGGTAGGTAAACCAGGAGAAGTTAAAATAAAAATAAAAATGTTTTAAAAAATCGCGGGTAAAACGTGCGTCCCGGGGTGTAGGAAAGTCGGGACAGCAGATTATTGCGGAGCCGGTTCCGATACCGGTGGCCGTTGAAATACCCGTTAGTGAGCCTTTGGTTGCTCCACAAACAAAAACTTTGAAAACCCAGTGCCTAAAATGTAAAAGGAAAAGCTTGAAAGGCCTGAGGTTTCTGAAAGATCCTGAAAGGAAAGCCTTTTGGCTAAATACGGATCTAATGGAGAAAATACTCCAAACAATATCAACCAAGGGTCTAAGTACCCAGAATATTCCCAGGCAGCCGTGAGGGGGTTCCATATCATGAATATGGTGCCAGTTGAATTGGGAATTGAAACTCCAGTGCCTGGGATTGGGCTGGAGGAAGTCTCCTTGAACAAGTTTCAGGAGTACCAGGGCTGTATGAGACTGACCCTGAAAGTGGTTAGATGTACCCACCACAATACAAATCCAGGTGTGTCTGATGGGGCACAAAGTTTACTATACCTGGAGGAGGCGGTGAGGCCATGGAAGGAAACCTGGCGGGCAATGTTAATTATATGGTCTCTCACCTGCCTCAAAAAAGCTGTTATGGTTGAGACAGCAGATTTAGATTCAAACACCTATTTATTTGTGGTCAGAAGTACCCACCACAATACAAATCCAGGTGTGTCTGATGGGGCACAAAGTTACTATACCTGGAGGAGGCGGTGAAGCCATGGAAGGAAACCTGGCGGCCAATGTTAATTATATGGTCTCTCACCTGCCTCAAAAAAGCTGTTATGATTGAGACAGCACATTTGGATTTAAACACCTATTTATTGTACCTCAAAGAAGGTACCTATGGTGAATCCGGCTTTTTGGGCGCCAATGTCAGCAATAATGCGGGCGCAGGAATTACGATTCAAAGAATCCTCAAGCTAATTTTGGCATCACTGTCTTTTGGAAGACAAGCTGGAAGGTTGTGGAATGACCAAAATTCAGAATAAACATATGTTGGGCTTATTCTGCAACTCATTTTGAGATAAATTATATAAAATGGAAGATTGCCATTCGGCCTCTTTTACATCCACGATTTTCAGGGTTGTGCAGGGCAAGCAATGTTCAAGCTCTTGGTTATTTGTTCGGAGGAAATCTGTCTAAACAAATTAAAGAAATGGATGAAGAGGCAAAAACTGTTGGCCTTGTGAAACCCTTCAGTTCGGCCAGAAAGGCTGGTCATATGAGAAAGGGATGTGATTTTGGAGCTGGAATGAGCCGAGGCAGGAGTATGATAAGGAAGAATTACCAGCCAGCACAGCCGAATGTACACCCATTTATTGGGAAAGGAGATCATTTCGTCCAGTTGGAGAGGTACAAAAATTTTATCCTATTAAAGAAGGATGTTTGGATGAACCTCAGATTGGTGGTAGACTCCGAATGTTTATAATGAAAGGGAGGTATGAATCCATTGGGACACAATAAGCCTAATCATTCTTTGATGTTTCAGTCTTGAAAGAATTCAAATTGACAAAGAGGTTAAGAATTTGTGTGAGAAAGGAGTTATTGAGAAAACAGGAGAGGATCCACAACAATTGTATCAAATATTTTCCCCAGACCGAAGAAAGATGGGGGTTGTAGAATCATTTTAGATCTCACACAATTGAATACATTTGTCCAGTATAAACATTTTTAAAATGGACACATTCAACACTGCAATGCAGCTGGTATCAACAGGTTGTTATATGGCTACAATAGATTGAAGGATGCATATTTTCGGTCCCAATTCACCATAGTTCGCAGGAAATTAAAGTTTATGGATGGGACAGCTGTGGCAATACAAAGCTTTGCCAAATGGATTAAGCCAGCACTTGCACTGCTAAGGGCACAAAACACATCGTTATGGCTTATCTAGATGACATTTAATTGTCAATGCTAATCAGGAGTCAGCTGGAAAATCAGTCTCAGCAACTACAAGTTTGTTTGAGAAGTTGGGTTCCTGATCCATCCAACAAATCTAAGTTACAGCCATCCCAAACCATTGAATATCTGGGGTTTGTGATTAACTCAGTTACCATGTTGATAACTTTACCAATGGATAAGGTGTTGGATTTGACAAATGTGTGTCAGAACCTGATTAACAAACCTTATCCCTCCATCCGAGAGGTTGCCAAGGGTATTGGTAAATTGGTAGCAGCATTTCCAGCAGTAGAGTTTGGTTGTCTACATTACAAAAATCTTCAAAGGGCAAAAACTCAAGCGCTTTTTCAGCGAGCAGGCCATTTTGATAGGCCAATGCAATTGCCTAAGGAAGCTTTATCAGAATTACATTGGTGGATTGAGAATGTTCCACAAGCTGCTAAGAACATTTTAGTTCATAAGCCAGTCGTGTTTTTGCAAACTGACGCAAGTTCTCTCGGATGGGGGGCTACGGATAATGAGACCAGCTGTGGAGGCAGATGGGCTGTCCAAGAGGATTTATTGCTCCAAACATATGGTATTAATTATTTGGAGCTACTGGGAGCATTTTATGGATTAAAAGATTATTGCTCTTCATTAAAAGATTTGCACGTCCAAGTACAAATAGATAATACCACAGCTGTGGCATATATCAATCACATGGGCGGTGTCAGATCAATATCATGTGATCATCTGGTAAACCAGATGTGGCAATGGTGTATGGCAAAAAATATTTGGCTTTCAGCTATTTATCTCTCGGGGAGAGACAATGTTGTGGCAGACAAAAGATCACGAATATTTAAAGAGAATACAGAATGGATGTTAAATCTACAAATTTTCAAAAATATTGTCAGTCGGTATGGAGTACCGGACATTGATCTGTTTACATCTAGATTGAATCACCAATTGCCCAAATACGAGTCTTGGGAACACGATCCAGGGGCAGTAGCGGTGGATGCTTTCTCGCTACACTGGGGAATACGTTCTTTTATGCTTTTCCCCCATTCTGTCTGATTGGGCAATGTCTCAAGAAAATAGTGCAAGACGCTGCCAAAGGCATTTTGGTGGTGCCAAATTGGCCCACGCAGTCATGGTTCCCATTGATGCTAAAATGATTATTGAACCATGTATGACAATTCCCAGTTGCGACAATCTGTTGACACAACCAGTAACAAAAGAAATTCATCCATTGCATGATCATATGAATTTGTTAATCTGCAGGTTCTGACCAGACCGTTGCAAGAGTTTGAACTGTCGGACAGGACCATGGATGTTATGGAGGAATAGCACTAAAACAATATATGTCGCATATAAGGAAATGGGAAGTTTTTGTACACAGTCAAAAATATCTTATCATACTGCAAACATTTCAAATGTATTGGAGTTCCTTGCTGGGTTACACTTTGATGAGCATTTGAGTTATACTGCCATTAATTGTGCTCGTAGTGCATTGTCATCCTATTTAGGACAAATTTCGGATCGGGATTCAGTTGGGTCTCACCCATTAGTATCCCGATTCATGAAAGGAATTTTCAATAAAAATCCTCCCAAGCCCAGATATACAGAAATTTGGGATGTTAGCATTGTTCTCACTTTGCTTAAACAATGGACTCCAATTAATTCAATGTCTTTGCAGAAATTAACATTCAAGGTGGTAATGTTAATGGCATTGGTATCAGCTCAAAGAGTACAAATTTTGCAATTGTTACGGTTGGATTGCATGCATGTGACTACAGATAACATTGTGTTTTATGTTTATAACTTGATCAAACAAAGCAGACCAGGAAGAACTGGAATGAAGGTAATGTTTAAAGCATATCCTATTGATGAAACATTGTGTGTAGTTAAGCATTTAACTCAATACATTGAGGTAACCAAAAATCTCAGAGGTTCTGAGAAAGCGTTATTGATAACACACAAAATGCCACATACAAAAGTTTCAGTTCAAACCATTTCTAGATGGTTAAAACAGGTTTTGGGTCTAGCAGGAATAGACACTGATGTGTTTAAGTCTCACTCCACTAGGGCGGCAGCTACGTCCGTGGCGAAGGTACAGGACGTACCACTCGATAAAATTTTAGAGGCGGCAGGGTGGTCTAGAGAAGAGATTTTTTCAAAGTTCTACAATAAACCTGTTGTCACGGTGCCAGGATTTGGACACGCAGTACTGGGTTCTCTTTAAATGCTTGCTTTGTTTTATATTATCAATTTATATTATCGATTTATGTTACCATTGACATCATTTAAAAAATTTATTTTGTAATTTTCCCCTGCGATAGAGGGGTTATTGTTAAAAAAAGTTGTTCTTTTTATGATTAGAGGACTTATTACATAAATTGTAACAATGTCCTAAAATATTATTTACTCACTACTGTTTTGACTAAACAGAGAGTCGTATGAAATGAATTTACGACATAAAAAACACAGAGCTTTAAAATCTTCACGTAGTCACTCGCGTGACTCCGAAGTAAAATAGTGAGATTAAACGAGAACTTACCTGTTCGAAGTTTGATCTTTATTTTATGAGGAGTTATGATGAGGGATTACGTGCCCTCCACTCCCAACCCTCATAATGTAAATGATCATCTGGTAGTTCTAGTCTATTTTGAGCCTTACTATTTTACTTCGGCTATTGGTTCTGTGTTTTTCATGCCGCTGCTTTGAAGTATGCCGATCCAGCGCCAGGCGGGGCTTCTTCACGTAATCCCTCATCGTAACTCCTCATAAAATAAAGATCAAACTTCGAACAGGTAAGTTCTCGTTTAATCTCACTATTATTATGGGGAACAAGGAAATGGCAGAAGAGTTGATGTGACAAGTAAAATGGATGAAGGGGAGCCAGTGGATATAGTGTATCTAGACTTTCAGAAAGCCTTTGATAAGGTCCTGTGCAGGAGACTGGTGACTAAAATTAGAGCGCGTGGTATTAGGGGTAGGATAGAAAATTGGTTGGCAGACAGGAAGCAAAGAGTAGGAGATGGGGCCACAACTGTTTTGGAAGAGGGAATTAGGAGCAACACTAGCAAGTTTGCAGATGACACAAAGCTGGGTGGCAGTGTGAACTAGGAAGACGATGTTAGGAGGTTGCAGGATGACCTGGACAGGTTGAGTGAGTGGGCAGATGCTTGGCAGATGTAGTATAATATAGATAAATGTGAGATTATCGACTTTAGTGCAAAAACAAGGGGGCAGATTATTATCTCAATGGGGTTGGGTTAGGTAAGGGGGTGCAGCGAGAACTGGGTGTCCTTGTACACCAGTCACTGAAAGCTGGCGTGCAGGTACAACAGGCAATGAAGAAAGCTAATGGAATGTTGGCCTTCATAACAAAAGGATTTCAGTATAGGAGTAGAGAGGTTCTTCTGCAGTTGTATAGGGCTCTGGTAAGACCACATCTGGAGTATTGCGTACAGTTTTGGTCTCGTAATTTGAGGAAGGACATCCTTGTGATTGTGATTGCAGCGTAGGTTCACGAGATTGATCCCTGGGATGGCGAGACTGTCATATGAGGAAAGATTGAAAAAAATTGGCTTGTATTCACTGGAGTTTAGAAGGATGAGAAACATATAAAATTGTAAAATGACTGGACAAGCTAGATGCAGGAAAAATGTTCCCAATGTTGGGCAAGTCCAGAACCAGGGGCCACAGTCTTGAAATAAAGGGGAGGCCATTTAAGATTGAGGTGATAAAAAACGTTTTCACCCAGAGAGTTGTGAATTTGTGGAATTCCCTGCCACAGAGGGCAGTGGAGGCCAGATCACTGGATGGATTTAAGAGAGAGTTAGATAGTGGCTAGTGGAATCAAGGGATATGGGGAGAAGGCAGGCACAGGTTATTGATTGGGGACGATCAGCCATGATCGCAATGAATGGCGGTGCTGGCTCGAAGGGCCGAATTGCCTCCTCCTGCACCTATTTTCTATGTTTCTATGTTTCTATCACCCCTTGACCTCCCGAGCTCCAAGAAATAAAGTCCTAGTTTGCCTCAGTTCTCCCTATAACCCTGGCCTTCGTAAATCTTCTCTGCACTCTTTCTAACTTAATGACTTACTTCCTATACAGGGTGACCAAAACTGTACACAATACTCCGAATGCAATCCCTTTCTTTTTGGATGTTAGATCTCTTGATTGGTAGGTGTTGTTGAAGAAGTCTCGGCAAGTTACTGCTATCATGGTAAGCTAACAGAGGAAAGAGTGAACATAAGGCTTGTTGATTAAGTGCTAATCAGGGATGTTTTGTCCAGGATGGTGTTGTTTCTTCTGTTCCTCTTTCTTTTCCATGGGGTGTGGCTTTCTCTGTCATTGCTGACATTTACATCGAAGAATGCAGCACAGCAACAGGCCCTTCGACCCACGATGTCCACATCGAATATGATGCAAATATAAACTAATCTCCTCAGCCCACGCATGATCCTGCATTTACCAGCATGTCCATGAACAAAGAAGTAAAAATGATAGTGCCCGGTCCATCATGGGTACTGATTGTAATGATCTATAGGAGCCACTGCCTCAAAAAGGCAGCCAGCATCATCGAGAACCTACACCGTCTTGGGCAGGCTCTCATTTCCCCCCTGCCATTCTTCCCAACAACTAGTAGGCTGTCAAGTGCTATGAACTCCAAATAACCTTTAAACCACAAACTGCTTTGGTTGCACATGCGATTTGGAATTTTGTTTTTGTTTTTAATGGATTGATTCCCCCCCCCCCCCCCTGTTTTACTATATTGAGTACTGAGTTTACAAAACTGGATACAAAGTGCTGAAGTGACTTAGTGGGGCAGATGGTATCCTTGGAGAACATGGATGGGTGATGATACGTGTCGGGATCCTTCATCAGACTGACTGTAGGGGCAGGAAGAAAGCTAGAAGAGAGGAGCGGCAGGACAAAGTGTGGCAGATAATAGGTGAATCTGTGGAATTCTCTGCCTCAGAAGTCGGTGGAGGCCGATTCACTGAATGCATTCAAAAGAGTTAGATATAGCTCTTGGGGCCAGCGGAATCAAGGGACATGGGGAGAAGGCAGGAACGGGGTACTGATTGTGGATGATCAGCCATGATCACATTGAATGGCGGTGCTGGCTCGAAGAGCCAAATGGCCTACCCCTGCACCTATTGTCTATGTTTTTATGCTTTGTAAGTGCTAGGACTATGAGCAAGCTAGTACTTTATTGGAGCACATAGACCTTCAGCCCAGAGACATTAGGTTAGACGAACTACGTACCAATATCTCACTATGGGAGTGTGTTGTGGGTCACCTGAAATGAACAGAACTGGGAGTCTGCCGGGTACCACCCGTTGCGTGTAGACCTAGAGGACCCCTCAAGGGGCCAAAAAATGGGTGCAAAATAGATGAGTGATGTACCACTTAAATCCACTACCATGGTGTGCTCATTGCCATGCCTATATCAACAACACAAACGGCAGACATATTTTTCCGCTTTTTGCAAAAGGCTCGCCAGACCCCCCACAAAGGGCTTAAAAAATGGGCTAGCATATAGACGAGCAAGGTACCACTCACAAATAATGCCAAATGAACAAGTTGAGTTCATAGAGTACAAAATGGGTTACGCCAGACAAATAGTCCACTGCACTACAGGTACCGGACATCCCAAAAATGGACACCCTAGATCCTGCTGTCCAACTAGGCTATCCTAGATATTGTGGGTACCAGCTAAAACCAAGTGTAAATAATCTATCACACTTTGGGGGATATGAAATGACCTATGACAGAACAATTATCCGCTGGCTTGGGTCTACCAGCACCCTAAATACCCTTGGGCCCATCTAGGCTAGCACAAAGTTTTTTGCACAAAGTCCGCGATCATTGCCACTTTTCATTTCACACATCTCGTATGTGTATGTGACGAATAAACTGGACTTGACTTGAGATTAAAGGTACCAGCTAAAACTAGGTTTCGATGATCAATCACAGCTGAAGAAATCCAAAATCACCCATGCCAGAATGATAACCCATTGCCTTGGCCTTACCAGACCCCCCCCCCCCCCCCCCCCCCTCATAAGTCCTTGGGCCCGTAGGCTAGTCTAGGTATTAAAGATATGAGCTGAACCAGTTTTGTATGATCGACCACAACCTTTGGCTAGTGAATACAAAGTCTCATGTCAAAAAATGGGTGCAAAATAGATGAGTGAGGTACCACTTAAATCCACTACCATGGTGTGCTCACTTCCATGCCTATATCAACAACACAAACGGCAGACATTTTTTCCGCTGCAAAACGGTTGTTTGAGGTAAGTTGTTTTACTTTCCTACATAATTATAGTGTGCTGTTATAATGCAGGGATATCATGCATGATTCAGTTATAGTGTTCAGTTAATAAATTACGTTACAACCAGTGCCATGGGGCAATGCCATGCCCAGAGCACATGGCCTGCAGGGAGGTACAATGACTGACACGTGGTTAGGATCAAGTATCAGCAAGTGCAAATAAAAGCCCTGTGGAATTTGTGCAATAACTATGCTATATAGGCCTAAGTACAATTTAAGCTGGAATATTATGTTATTTGATGGTGATTTATCTTAAATAGGGATGGACTTTAATTCGATAAATTTAGAGAGTCATCTCCCGTCTTTAAGAAAAACTATGGAAAGCCATATCAGACATCTTATGGAATGGACATAATTGCAATATCAGTAGTGATGCAGGGACTGTATGCTCTTAAAATATTAAACTCAATAATGTCGTTTCTTGTCAGGCTCAATTTGTGCCATTATAGGATGTTATATCTGTGGCATGGTCAGCAAATAGTTTGAAGATACTTGTTCTGTACTTTAGATTCTTTAGATTCATTACATTCAGTCTTGTGTTTAAAATTGTAAGTATAAATTTTGGAACATTTGCGATATTTACTTACCATATATCACAGTGGAACATTTGCAATATTTACTTACCTTATATCACAGATCAAGAAGATAATTATACAATGTTAACTTTGATGACCTAGGTTTTTAAAGTTTTCTACATTCAAATGGAGGAACAAACTTTGAAGGAAAGTATTTTTAGTCCACATTGTTCTCCCATTAAAAGCTTTTTAGTACAGTTCAGTTAATTTTATCCTGGGCAAATTACCAAACCTAGCTAGTACTAGTAGTAAGACAATGTACATGGAGGGTCTTGTAAACTGTAATGATGATTTACCATTCCAATACGCTACCAGGAAATCATAGCATGCAATGAGCCAGAAATAAATGCAAAAATGAGCTTTCTGGGGCATATTTGTGATTTCGATGCAAAACCCACAAAACTGTCCACATGGTTGTGAAGATCATATTATCTATATTGAAACATATATATAAAACTTAGAAAAAGTTGTCAAGCTTTTTTTCTCTCATTGCAAAAAAGAATGTCCCAGCTGTTCACTTTTTGCCAATTTTGCTAATGACAACTTCAGACTGCTTTTGGTGCAAACTGTTTGTTTGAAGGCCATATCTAAGAACTGAGTAACAGTTTAACATTTGAGTCTGTTATTATTTAATGAATCATTCCTTACACAAGTACATTAATAATAAACCTTAATAAAACATTGGGCCATATGCAAATGAGCTTGGGACCAAAATGTCAATTTTGGGCCACATGTTTGCCAACGGGCTAAATGTTTGCTTTAAATGATCAATCACACCTTGGGGAATACAAAATGACTCGTGTCTAAAGGACCCCCCCCCCCCCCAGTTGGGCAATTAAGGGACTATTTGGGGAGTCTGGTAGGACCAAGGCAATGGATTATTATTCTGACATGGGTGATTTTGTATTTCCTCGGCTGTGGTTGATCATCTAAACCTGGTTTTAGCTGGTACCTTTAACATCTAGGCTAGCCTAGATGGGCCCAAGAGCCCATTTAGGGTGTCTGGTAGACCCAAGACAGCCGATAATTGTTCTGTCAGAGGTCATTTAATATCCCCCAAAGTGTGACAGATCATTTACACTTGGTTTTAGCTGGAACCCACAATGTCTAGGATAGCCTAGTTGGACAGCAGGGTCTAGGGTGTCCATTTTTGGAGTGTCTGGTACCTGTAGTGCAGTGGACTATTTGTGTGGCATAACCCAATTTGAACTCTATGAGCTCAACTTGTTCATTTGGCATAATGTTTGAGTGGTACCTTGCTCGTCTATATGCTAGCCCATTTTATAGGCCGCGGGAAAAATGGCTGCCGTTCGTGTTGTTGATATAGGCGTGGCAGTGAGCACACCATGGTAGTGGATTTAAGTGGTACCTCACTCATCTATTTTGCACCCATTTTTTTGGCCCCTTGGGGGGTCCTCCAGGTCTACACGCAGCAGGTGGTACCCGGCAGACTCCCAATTCTGTTCATTTCAGGTGACCCCCTTCACACCCCGATAGTCAGACATTGGTACATAGTTCATCTAACCTAATGTCTCTGGGCTGAAGGTCTAATAGGAGGATGAAGGGTGATCTTATAGAGGTGTATAAAATCACGAGAGGAATAGTTTCAAACATGTCTTTTGCTCAATTGGGGGTGAAAAGATTTAACAGGAACCTGAAAGGTGACTGCATTGCACTTTATTAGTGTGGAACAAGCTGCCGGAGGAGGTAATTGAGGAAGGAACTATCGCAACGTTTAAGAAACATTTAGACAGGTTCATGAATAGGATAGGTTTAGAGTGGACACGGTGGACCAAAGGGCCTGTTTCTGCACTGCATCTCGAAACCAAGCCAAACTGGACTTTCAGGGTCAGTCACTCGCTTCCTACATTTTAGAGTTCATCTTGTTTGTCCATTTTTGAACCAAGACTGTAATGAACCAAGTGGTCCCAATAAAACCCAAATTATACATCTAATATAGCATTGTCAAATGGCATTTGATTGCCACACTGACAAATGAGAATAGATTAATTTAGTAGAATCTGGCCAAATTATATTTCCTTTTTTTTCTGAGGACTATAAATGTTTGAATAAGTTTGTCTTTTCTTGATGCTATAGCTGAACTGGAATAGCGTTGCTAAACATAAGACTAATTCTGCATCATTACCTGGGGCCATGGTTTTTGACACATCCAAAGCGCTCAACTGCTTCACAATATTGTTCAGGGTGATTGAAAACTAGTTTCTATAATGATGAAGATCTAAGCAATTGGTCTAGGTGTCCTAGTCATTAGGCAGGGAAACAGACCCTTTGGCTCAACTTGCCCATGCTGAGCAAAATGCCCCATCTACACTAGTCCCACCTGCCTGCGTTTGGTCCATATCCCTCCAAACCTGTCCGATCCTTGTACCTATCTAGCTGTTTCTTAAATGTTGGAATAGTCCCAGCCTCAACTACCTCCTCTGGCAGCTTATAAGCCACACCACCCTTTGTGTGGAAAAAGTTACCCCTCAGATTCCTATTAAAGCCCATGTCCCACAATGCGAGTTCACCCAAGAGCTTTCCCGAGTTTGAAAAAAAATCAAACTCATGGTACTTCATCACAAATATTTTTATATTCTTAGAAATTTTTCACACTATTTGAAAAAACTTCACTAGTTTCCGCGTTTCCCGAGTACCTGCCGTTAGCATTACGAGCCGCTATGAGGCATCCACGAGCTCCGACGTACCCGCTACATACATTCTACGTACTTGCCACGAGTTTGATTTTTTAAAACACGGGAGAGCTCTTGGGTAAACTCGTATCGTGGGGCAGGCCCTTAAATCTTTTCCCCTTTACCTTAAACCAACGTCCTCTCTCCTCAATTCACCTATCTGGGCAAGAGCCTCTGTGCATCTACCCGATCTTTTCCTCGCATGATTTTATACACCTCTATAAGATCACCCCTCATCCTCCTGTGCTTCAAGGAATAGAGCCCCAGCCTACTCAACCTCTCCCTACAGCTCAGACCCTCTAATCCTGGCAACATCCTCGTGAATCTTCTCTGTGCCCTTTCCAGCTTGACAACATCTGTCCTATAGCCTGGTCCCCACAATTGAACACAGAATACTCTATATGCGGCTTCACCAACATGTCTGTGTTTGCCTCGTATTTTTCTGAACCGTTTCTATTCATGTACCTGTAGAAAGTGGTGGATCATTTGCTAAACATTTCTGGTTGATGTTGCTTGCATGAAGTTTTACCTTTTCCTTTGTGCTTGCATGTCAGGCTGCATCATTGTGCTTCATGAAGCCTCCTTCACCAATAAATTGATTTATTAATTTCCTTCTATTTAAAATTGCACAAGTGTTTTTAGTTGTTCATACCCAAGTTCAAAATGAAAGATAATTCAAATACAGATTTATTTTTTAAGTACACAGCATGCCAATTAAAGCCTGAAAGAGCAAATCTTTAATACTCTTGGACACAGCATTACAAAATAACTTAGTATAACTTGTATCCCTTTTCTTTAATGGTAGCGCAGCGATGGAGTTGCTGCCTTACAGTGCCAGAGACCCGGGTTCAATCCTGACTACGGGTGCTGTCTGTACAGAGTTTGTATGTTCTCACCACGACCTGTGTGGGTTTTCTCTGGAAGTTCCGGTTACCTCCCACACTCTAAAGACGTACAGGTTTGCAGGTTAATTGGCTTGGTAAAATTGTAAATTGTCCCTTGTATGTGTAGCATAGTGTTAACGTGGGGAATGCTTCTCGTTATGGACCTGGTGGGCTGAATGGCCTTTTTTCCATGCAGTATCTCTGAACTAAACTAAATTATGTTTTATTAACATATATATCTTCTTGCCTCAAATATATCTTCTGAAAGGTTTGTAAAACAACATATTCCATGTAGTTACTTTGACTGCTGCCTCTACTCCCAGTTCCTGTAGGCTCTCGGCTAAGATGATATTGGAGACAGATGGCTCCCATCTAATATTTCTAAATTTGAATCCTTATTTATACCAGATAAGATGCCCTTGAGAGAGCAAATATGAAATTATCAAGAAGAACATGATATGTGCCTGTTTTGAACAGAAATGAAAATCCTATGACAGCACTTGACTTTAAAAGAAAAATTGCTAATTTTAACTGATACTGTTAGGCAAAATTTGGTGATTATGAATTGGATTCACCTTGCTCAACATTGTTTTGAGATTTAAACTCTGGGCAATACAGTGGTGCAGCTGGTAGCACTGCTGCCCAATTGCGTCAATGACCCGGATTCAAAGCTGACCTTGAGTGCTGTCTGCGTGGAACTTTTGCAGCTTTTCCCTGTGACAATGTGGGTTTCCTCCGGATGCTCCTGTTTATTCCTACATCCCCAAAGCATTCGGGTTTGTAGGCTAATTGACTTCTGTAAATTGCTCCTAGTGTGTTGGGAATAGATGCGGAAGTGGGATAACATAAGTCTAGTGTTAATGTGTGATCGAAGGTCAGGTTGGACTTAGAATCATAGTCATGCAGAGCAGAAACAGACCCTTCAGCCTAACTTGCCCATGCTGACCAATGTGCCCCATCTACACGAGCCCCACCTGCCTGCATTTTAGACAATGGACAATAGGTGCAGGAGTAGACTATTCAGCCCTTCAAGCCAGCACTGCCATTCACTGTGATCATGGCTGATCATCCACATTCAGTACTCAATTCCTGCCTTCTCACCATATCCCCATGACTCTGCTATCTTTAAGAGCTCTCTAACTCTCTCTTGAAAGCATCCAGAGAATTGGCCTCCACTGCCTTCTGAGGCAGCGAATTCCACAGATTCACAACTCTCTGGGTGAAAAGGTTTTTCCTCATCTCTGTTCCAAATGGCCTAACCCTTATTCTTAAACTGTGGCCCCTGGTTCTGGACTCCCCCAACATTGGGAATATATTTTGTGCCTCTTGCCCATATCCTTCTAAACCTTTCCTGTCCATATACTTGGAGGACTTGATGGACTGAAGCGCTTGTTTCCCTGCTGTGCCTATAAACTAAACTGAATACTAGCATTTCTGGAAAATATTGCTTTTGACTCTAAAATATGTCATTTATTTTTATTATTCCATGAGGTTACAAACCGGTGCAGTAGCAGAGAAATTGTTATTATTGGTGGAATATCAACTTCCCTCTACAGAATGAAATGATGAAACGTTGATGTGATTAGGTTGGCCAGTCCTCCACACTTTGGTGTAGGAAGGAATTGCAGATGCTGGTTTGCATTGAAGATAGACTCAAAATACTGGAGCAACTCAGCAGGACAGGCAACATTTCGGGACAGAAGGAATGGGTGACGGTTCAGGTCTGAAGAAGGGTCTTGGCCCGAAACATCCCCCATTCCTTCTCCAGCGATGTTGCCTGTCCCGCTGAGTTACTCCATCATTGTGTGTCACACTTGGATATAAATCCCTCTTTACCTTTCTTGGTTCCAACTTCTTTCCGGTCTGCTGCTCAACATAGTATCCCAGTGGTTACGAGGTAAAGGATTCTGATGACATCTTGCCTGCCCCATTTAAAGCTGCTCACAAGACTATTTATTAATAAATAAACGGTTATGGACTGAAGAATAGACTACCTATTCATGTTCCAGTGATCAGAGGCTTCAAGAGCTAAGTCAACAGTGTTTAAAGCCCCTGTCCCACGATGTGCGTTTATCCAAGAGCTCTCACGAGATTTTAAACAATCGAGCTCGTGGCACTTCATCACGAGTATTAATTTACTCTTGGAAATTTTTCACTGTTGAAAAAACTTCACGCGTTTCCGCGTTTCCCGAGTACCTGCCATTAGCATTACGAACCGCTACAAGACATCCACGAGCTCCGACGTACCCGCTACGTACATTCTACGTACTTACCACGAGTTTTTTGTTTTTTTTTAACTCAGGAGAGCTCTTGGGTAAACTCGCATCGTGGGACAGGGGCTGAAGTGCCATATGTACCGACAAAAGAATAATGCAATTCTTACATGTAGCATCAATAAAATAATCACAAAAAAAAAGAACCATAATCCAGAGAACATAGCGCAGTCAAATACTCAGTGTATAGAAGTTCATTGTTGCTGAGATTCGTGTTGTGTAGCGTTCAAGAGCTTGATGATTGTTGGGAAGAAGATCTTCTTGAACCGGGTGGTCACAGTTTTCAGGCTCTTGTACCACCTTCCTGATGGTAGGAGTGAAATTTGGATTTTTGATGACATTGGCTGTCTTTTTGAGGTGGCTACTACTATAGAACCCTTGGATGGTGGTGAGGTCAGTTCCTTGGAAGTTGGTGCTGGGCTACTAAAGACAACTTCAGCAAGAAAGGTAAGTCCATTCTGGAGATTGAAGATATCTATGAGGGCTGTTGATGTGATGTATTGCCTCCTCACTCTTGATGTAACATGTTGCATGCATAAGCGTGTTGTAGGAAGAATAGTTTGAAATTGCAGAAGGTTTTCAGCTAACATTCAAAACAAGCCTCCATATCTGGAGTGTTCGTGCACTATAACTTTGATTACAAATTTAAACAGAAGTGAAATTTATCTCCTTGGGAAACAGAAAAGAGACAATAAAACACTGACTGACAGGTTTATATCCAATATAAGACCAGCCAATGCTGGGGAAAAAAAATAGTAGATCAAACAGCATCGGTCAGGTTATGACAGAAGAATCTTCGACTTGAAACGTGAACTCTGTTCGGCTTTCCATAATTTCTGCCTGACCTGCTAAATTTTTCCAGCATTTTCTGTATCTATTTCTGATTTTCACCACCTGCAGTTTTTGGTTTTCATTTACTGTTTTCTATCTTGCCTTCTTCTTCTTCTTGCGAATGAAACATAAACCAAAGGAATAGTTAGATTTCAAGCCGGGTGTTGAGCAGCCGGGTCGTTGTCTCTGCGTCAATGTCTGCCTGGCTCTGAGCTCCATTTGGGTGATAGAGCGGGCACCCAGAGATGACATGGTTGGCTGTCTGTTGTTCTGCTCCGCATTCACAGGCTGTCTCTGGCGGAGCCCCCATCTCCACATGAAACACCCAACTCCAGTACGAAGTCTGTTGAGCTTCACCCATGCTCCTCTGGGGAGGTCAGACCTTGGACAGCTTTTATCTGGTGAAGAGATGTAGCTATGTAATGGAGATGAGGTTGCCTTCCACTCCTGTGGCCACTTGGTGGCTATCCAGTGTGCTTTATCCTGCCCATTTATCTTTTCCATGTACCAATCTTAGACTAGAAGCTCATTAGACCGGAGCAGACTTAGGCAACTCAGCCCATCTAGTCGACCCGAGCAGTTCTATTTTTCCCTCTCAATCCTATTGTCCTGCCTTCTCCCCATAACCTTTTGATGCCTTATTATTCAAGAACCTATCAATTTCCACTTTAAAAATACCCAATGACTCTGCCTCCACAGCCGTCTGTGCCAATTAATTCCACAGATTTACCACCCTCTGGCTAAAGAAAATCCTAATTTTCTCCAAATGAACAAATGACAATGCAGATTGCAGCTTCTCTAATTTATGGTGGTTATACCATAAATTACCTCACACTTAATAAAGTACAATTTGGATGGTAATTACTGCCTGAACACTTCAAGGTTCCACACACTAAACACTGGTAATAAGCAGAACATTTGTTTTGGTAAAATTGACTGAGAAATAGGCAAAAACAAAGAGAACTTGGAGACACAAGATATAGCAGATTGTGAAATCTTGATTTAAAAAAAAAACTGCTGGAGGAACCTGGTGTATAAGGCAGCATCTGAGGAGAGGAATGGACATTTGATGTTTTGGGTCAAGACCCTCCCTCTGTCCGTTTCCGGTCTGTCCGGTCTAGTGACACTTTCAAGCTTCTGGTAGCTTTCTGCCGGATTGGAACAGGTAGAATGAATGACTGGGGTGGGTTGTCTTTGATTATGTTGGCTATTTTTCCAAGGCAGTGTGAAGTGTAGTTGAAATCAACTACAAGGTGGGAGGTCTGGCCTGTGTGATGGACTGGGCTACATCTATAACTCTATGCAATTTCTTGCTATATCGGGCAGAGATGTTCTCAAATCAAGCTGTGATGCAATCCAACAGTATGGTTTCTGTGGTGCATCTGTAAAAGTTTGAAGTTTGTAATAGTTATTGGAGACATGCCAAATGTCCTTAATCTCCTCAGGAAGCAGAGGCATTGTTACACCTTCTTGGCTGTGGCATCAACATGGTTAGCACTGAACTACAGATACTGGTTTAAACCGAAAATAGACACAAAAAGCTGGAGTAACTCAGCGGGTCAGAGCATCTCTGGAGAAAAGGAAGAATCTGAAGCAGGGTCTTGACCCGAAACGCCAACTACCCCTTTTCTCCAGAGATGCTGTCTGACCCACTGAGTTACTCCAGCTGGTTAAATGGGAAATATCTGTACTGTTTTTTCTTTAAAATCAATTGCCACCTACAAATGTTTTTTTTACATAAAATAAATTCTTCCACTTCGTTGCTTGCAAAACGATCTAAAAAATATATCTGTACCGAGGAAAGGAATCAATTGGCTGATGTAGTGTATACAACATTAAAAGTGTTGTTCATCTAGTATTTTATTGCTTACTAGGCTGGTAGATTATTGCGTACATTTTATAATGTTTCTTTTCAGAAAGGGTTACTGCCATAGATATTTATTGAATGTTTGCCTGTCTGTATTCTGACAATGAAAAATATTTTATTTTTGTCACTGCGCTTTGTGTTATCACAGCAGCTTTATTTCCCTTAGCTTTGACGGTTCATAACTACTGACTCATGGTCATGAAAAATGAACACAAACAGTCTCCCTTGAGACTGGGAACCTCCTGACTTCCATGGCGTTACCAAGTGAAATGGAAGTCTGGTGCATCACAACTGTTGTCTTTCATATGAGTCATGCAAGGATCTATTGAACTTGATTGCGTTTACTTGGCGATCATGGGAAGGGAGGAACGTGGGTCAACAGGAAGTTGGCATTTCACTGCCCAGTGTTTCAGATGTGGCAGCATTTTTCCTGAGAGCTTTGACATTCACGAATTGCCTGTAGTCTCAACTGGTTGTGAACAGACACATATGGAGAGTATCCTGATTTTTAGCTTGTTTTTAAAATAGAATCTGCAATCTGTCAAGTGCATCAAGGGCATTTGCTTTGGACATTGCTGTTATTTTCTTCCTGAAATCTTTACTTGGATATATTTCTCTATAATCCTCCCTGTGCCCCATCAGCCATTGGTCATGCGTTCCAACATTCAACTGCACTGCGGGAAATTGTTGTCTTCTGTTGAGATATACTTTAAAGACAGTCAGCATATAACAGAATGAATCTACACTGAGGTCAAAAACCTGAAATGTTTAATTTAGTTTTGGGATGCAGCACAGAAACAGGCCATTCGGCCCACCAAGTCTGTGCTGACCAGTGATCCCCATATACCAGCACTTGTGGCGAACCCTGGGGTTAGGCCACTCCTTGGCTCATCCCCCTCGGCTCTTGAGGGACAGGGACGATGGTCTGCCCACGGGGTTTCCAGGGTCCTGCTCGCGGGCATTCTGTGTGTGTGCCATGTTTCATTAATCAACTTCTGAACCTGCCTGGCGAGTGGCCTTTACCTGACCTCATCCAGGCCACTCCATCTGGTGACCCCGACGTTCATCACGCATCGTGATGGAAAACAACGCAATTGCCCTGAAGCTCCCGACTTAGTGGACTGAAGAGCCTGATATCTGGTTCCCTCAGTCTGAGGCACAGTTTGCTCTGTGAGGGATGACTGTAGATGAAACTAAGTACTTTTACATGGTCAGCGCTCTTGACCAGGCGACTGCGAGGCGGGTTAAACCTTACTTCAGCGCCCGCCCCCCCGGCAACCACCATATATAGGAGCCTTAAGGCACTGCGTATCAGGAGGTTTAGCCTTAGCGAGTCTGAGCGAGCAGCTCGGATTCTCCGAATGGACTGCCTAGGTGACCACCAGCCGTCGGCCCTCCTGGAGGGGTCCCCGTTGACGGTGGCAGGTGGAGCAGCCTTCGGACGCTCTGCAACGTCTTCGGCAGACGGTGGGCAAGCTGGCGCCAGTGTCCACGTCTCGTCATGGGTCCTTCCGTCCGCACGTTTCCTCTTTCCTCTGCTGTGGAGGACTGCCAGTCCATCTTCCTGCGCAGGGATGCTCATTGGGCACCCCTCTAGCGGCCATACGAGGGTCCCTTCTGGGTCTTGGAGCATGGCTCGTCCACTTTCGTCCTGGACATGGGGGGGGGGGGGGGGGGGGGTCGGCATGAGATTGCTTTGGTTGTGCGGCTGAAGCCGGCGCATATTGACATTGATCGGCCGGTGCTGGTAGCGCGGCCCCGCAAGTGAGGGTGCCCTCCGTCTAGGGTACCTCCTCCAGTGGCTACTCCGTCCCCTGCACCTGTTGGTTGGTTGCCCATTCCTGTGCCGGGCATGGTGCGCAACGGAGCTGGCCGCCACGTGCGCCCTCCTGTCCGTTTCGTACCTCTGGTTCTTGGGGGGGGTCCTGTGCTGGTCCCAGGGGGTTAGGCCACTCCTTGGGTCATCCCCCTTGGCTCTTCAGGGACAAGGGCAATTGTCTGCCCACGGAGTTTCCCGGGGCCTGTTCGCAGGCGTTCTGGTTGTTTGCCATGTTTCATTAAATGACTTCTGAACCTGCCTGGTGTCCGGCCTTTTCCTGACTTCATCCAGGCCACTACACACAACCCTACACACTAGGGATAATTTACAATTTTTGCTGAAGCCACTTAACCTACAAATCTGTACATCCTTGGAGTGTGGGAGGAAACAGGAAGTACCCAGGAAAAACGAACGACTTCATGGGGGGAGCGTAAAAACTCAGTACAGACAGCACCCATAGTCAGGATCGAAACCGGGTCACTGGCGCTGTAAGGCAGCAACCCTACTGTTGCACCACCATGCCACACAATCTTGTTAGCATAGGCTGAGGGCCACTTTATATGCAGCTCAATATAGCTATTACTTTAGCTTTTGTTGTTGGACTAAAAGTACTGGAGAATAAAGTCCAAACCGAATTGAGTTTGTTGATAGTCACTAATGCTTAAGCCTAAAGATGGACTAATAAACTCCATGAGCTTCTGTGTTTTTCAGAACCTTAGTCATGTGCTTCAGGAAGCATCTTATCACGATACATCACAATTTGGTTTGGCAACTATTCAGCCCAAGAAATTGTGGATCAAGAAGAGAATTGTAGGCATAGCTCAGTCCATCATGCAAACCAGCCTCCACCACCGCTCACCCCTCACTCCATTGACTCTATCTGCCTCAACGGACATAATCAAGCACAACTCACACCCTGGTCATTCCCTCTTTTCCCCACACCCCAAGATATAAAAGCTTGAAAATACACACTGCCAGTGTAAAGGCGGCTTTTACCAGACTTGAATCTCATAAGCTAATGAATTATCCCCCTATTCCCCATTAGACCACTATGTGGCCCTTGCATGTTTTTCATCTGCACTTTTCCAGAGTTGCAGCACTATATTCACCATACTGTTTCCGTTCTCTGCACTCGTGCTTGGTTTTGATTGTAATCATGTATGGATTTTTTTTACCTGGAAATCATTCAAATGGAGATTTTCACTGTATCTCCATACTCATGACAATGATGATCAATGAAGCAAAGAAAGTGAATCTACTCCAAACATCGTCAAGTTGTTTGGTTTTGTTTGAAACCGAGGATCCACCATAAAAGGCAAGAAAATCTTGAAATTTTGAATTTCTAATTTTGTTATTTTTGGAGGTGGCAACAGTTTAACTTGACACGTTTGATTAATTTTTGGAACACGAGCATGTAAAGGTCTCAAACATTCTGACCCATGATGGTAAAAAGAGAAATATGTTTTATATCAAAGCTATATTTGTAGTTGTACAGAAAATGTCAGACATCTATTAAAAGCAGTCAAAAACCACTTGTAGCACAAAAAACAAACTGAGCTGCAGCATTTTGGGTTTTACATTGCAAACTGCAGTGATTTGGGTGGAACAGCAGGAACTTTGTAAGTGGTTATGCCTTCGCAGGTCCAAGTAATCTCTTTAATTCTCAAAACATTTTTTAGGCTTAAGTGCCATGCTGAGGATACAACTTGTTCACAAGGAAGTATAGAAATCTACAGATGTTCTTAAAAAAATGGTGCTGTTCACTCTCCGTTATCCCAATCATGAGCTGTTCAGGTTGGTAGCATGAAAACATCTGTGCAATTTCCATAAGATTTAAATTTTAATTTTAATTGACTTTGACATTGAAATTCATCTAGCATTGGATGAAAGTATCAAGCGTGCACACATGCATATATAACCAGAATCCACTGTCCTCTGCAAAACCTCTGGTCTACCATTCCTACATTGTGCTGAACAAGTGCCAGTCACAAGCTGTGCATCAAGAATAATTCTAATTCAAAGCTCAACTCTGGCAATCAGCCTGAAGAAGGGTCCCGACCCTAAACGTCACCCACCCTTTCTTTCCAGAGAGGCTGCCTGACACGCTGTTATACCATCACTTTCTGTCTGTCTTCTGTCAATCTAAAGTCAGCTGGATGATGGCCTTTTCATTCTGCAATTAAATCTATTATTTCTCCTTTTGGTCTCCTAATTTGAGGAAGGACATTCTTGCTATTGAGGGAGTGCAGCATAGGTTCACCAGGTTAATTCCCATGACTGATTTATGAATCTAAATTAGTAAATTGGTAAGTTAGTCAATTAGTAAATCAGTTAATTGATTAGCGAATAAAAGTAGGACTCCCTCTAGGGGAGCGGCCTTGTTGAGGTGAAGTGCCTTGGAGAAGTAAAGTGTAAAGGGCCTGTCCCACCAGCATGCGACTGCTTGCGGTGAGCGCGACCTACCATGGTTGCTTGAGCCGTAAGGCCTCGCGTGGCTGGTCCCACTTCGATCGCTGGAGCCATATGGAGTTGTGCGGAGCTGGTCCCGACATCGTGCGGGGCTCCGAAAAACTGACACTGCTCAAAATCCTGCTGGGCAATGGCCGACAGGCGCATCGAGGACGTGCGCAACGTCTCGACATCGTACGCAGCATCTGGACGCCGTACGCAGTGCGTGACGTTGCGCGATGACGTCACCGCCCGGCGTGCCGTTGCGAGATGGCATCACCGACAGGTGCCGTGCGATGTCCAAATTCACTCGGCCCGCCTCCTGCCCAGCTGATTGGTGAGTATGATGTCGGGACCAGCCCCGCACAACTCCACATGCCTCCGTGGTTCGAAGTGGGACCGGTCCCGAAAGGCCGTACGGCTCAAGCGACCACGGTAGGTCGCGCTCAACGCATGCAATCGGATGCTGGTAGGAAAGGCCCTTTAGTCTTTGGCTCAAGAGTGTTTGGCTCAAGAGTTTTTGGCGAGGAGGCTGCATTTATTCAGTTGTATGTTTTATTTAATATAGATATTTAAACTTAGTGGCGTGATTGCAGGAATATTACTGCAGTGCGTTTGCTGCAGGATGTGGGAAGTCAGGGGCACCACTGGTGTCACTGATCACTACACTTGTGGGAACTGTGTCCAGATGCAGCTCCTTAAGGACCGAGTTAGAGAACGGGAGCAGCAGCTGGATGACCTGCGGGCCATCCAGGAAGACAAAAGCATTCTGGACAGGACCTACAGTCAGGTCGTCACTCCAAGAGTACAAGAGGTGCGACGGTTAGCGACGGAAAGGAAGGGGACGAAACTAGTGCAGGAGCCTCTATGGAAGTACAGTACCGCTTGAAAATGGATACGCCCTCTTGGGAGCTGTCGGGGCAGACGACGCCAGGACGGACTGGTCTGTGACTTGCCACTGAGGCTCGACTGGTGAGACCAACGTCACTGGGAGACTCCATTGTCAGAGGTGTCAACAGGAGATTCTGTGGCAACAGGTGAGACTCGAGGAAGGTGTGTTGGCTCCCTGGTGCAGGGTCCAAGATGTCTCAGACCGACTTAAGAGCATCCTCATGGGGGAAGGTGAACAGCCGGAAATAGTTGTGCATGTAGGCACAAATGACGTGAATAAGAAGTTTCTGCAACGTGAGTATAGAGACCTAGGTAGGAGACCAAAAAGTGTGACTTCTAGGGTGGTTATCTCTGGGATGCTTCCAGTACCTCGTGCTAGTGAGGGTAGGAACAGGGAGATAGGGGATCTGAATATGTGGCTGAGGAGTTGGGGCAGGGATTTAGATTTCTCGATCACTGGGATCTCTTGTTGGGCAAGGCTGATCTGTACAAAAGGGACGGATTGCACCTTTATTCGAGCAGGACCAACATTCTGGCAGGCAGGTTTGCTAGTGCTACATGGGTGTGTTGAAATTAAACGGAAGAGGGGTGGAGTCTACAACGTGAAAGCATATGCGTGCAGTTAACGGGAAAGAGTGTAGGAAAGGTCACGCTTAAACTAACAGGGTAGGGGGATGGGAATCAATGCAAGGAGGGCCATAAAAGGAGGACAGCAGCAAAAGGTAGAAGGGAGATAAGAAAAATAAACCTGAAAGCTTTGTGCCTTAATGTGAGGGGCATGAATTGAATGTGTGGTTAGTGGTTAAGGATAAGACAAGACTCCAGGGTGACCAAGGCTGGGAGATAAACATGCAGGGGTATTTGATATTCAGGAAGAATAGAAGGAAAGGAAGAGGAGGTGGCGTGGCATTGCTGGTTAAAGAGATTAATGCAATAGCAAGGAGAGAGATTAGCTTGGATGCTGTAGAATCAGTATGGGTAGAACTGCGAAATAGCCAAGGGCAGAAAACACTTATTGTATACATACCACCAAAACAGCAGTATAGAGGTTGGGGAGAGCATCAAGCAGGAAATTAGGGATGTGTGTAGCAAAGGTACAGTATCCCTATCATGGGTGACTTTAATCTACATATAGATTGGGTCAACCAAATTGGTAGCAGCACTGAAGAGGAGGATTTCCTAGAATGTATACGGGATGTTTTTTTAAACCAATATGTAGAAGAACCAACTAGAGGACAGGCCACCCTAGACTGGGTATTGTGTAATGTGGAAGGATTAGTTAGAGCTAGGTAGACAAAAGTGCTGGAGAAACTCAGCGGGTGCGGCAGCATCTATGGAGCGAAGGAAATAGGCAATGTTTCGGGCCGAAACCCTTCTTCAGACTGCGGGGTGGGGGGAAGGGGGGGCGGGGGGGGCGGGAATAAGAAAAGAAGAGGAGGAGCCAGAAGGCTGAAGGAGAGCTGGGAAGGGGAGGAGACAGCAAGGGCTACTGGAAATTGGAGAAGTCAATGTTCAAGCCGCTGGGGTGCAGACTGCCCAAGCGGAATATGAGGTGCTGCTCCTCCAATTTCCGGTGGTGCTTACTCTGGCCATGGAGGGGGCCCAGGACAGAAAGGTCGGATTCGGAATGGGAGGGGGAGTTGAAGTTCTGAGCCACAGGGAGATCAGGTTGGTTAATGCGGACTGAGCAGAGGTGTTCGGCGAAACAATCGCCAAGCCTACGCTTGGTCTCACTTGTTCTGCAGAGCCCCTTGGGTAAGAGTGACCATAATATGGTGGAATTCTGCATTAGGATGGAAAGTGACGGTTACTTCAGAGACTAGGGTCCTGAACTTAAAGAAAGGAGACTTTGAAGGTATGAGACGGGATTTGGCTAAGATAGACTGGCAAATTATACTCAAAGGGTTGACGGTGGAGATGCAATGGCAAGGATTGAAATTCTTTAAATCGTTGAAAGATTTAAACTCGGGGATGAACTCTCAACATTTTTCATCCCTGTCTGGTAAAAAAATAAAACGGGGAAGGTGGCTCAACCGTGGCTAACGAAGGAAATCGAGGATAGTGTTAAATCCAAGGAAAAACCATATAAATTGGCCATAGGAAGCGGCAAACCAGAGGACTGGAAGACATTTAGAACTCGACAGAGGAGGACAAAGGGGTTATTTAAGAAGAGGAATAAAGAGCATGAAAGAAAGCTTGCAGGGAATATAAAAATTGAATCTAAAAGGTTCTTCAGATATGTAAAAAGTAAAGGATTAGTGAAGACAAATGAAGGCAGATAAATCCCCTGAGCCTGATGGTCTGTATCCCAGAGTACTCAAGGAGATGGTCCTAGATATTGTGGATGCATTGGTGATCATTTTCCAATGTCTTCCTCTTGGATTCCTCAGAACGGCCTTCTACCCTCTCTAGACCTCTTTATTTCCAACTGCCGGCGTGACATCAACCATCTCAACTTTTCCACTCCCCTTACCTACTCTAACCTCACCCCCTTTGAACATACAGCCCTCCACTCACTCTGCAGCAACCTTGACATTATAATCAAACAAGGGAGGTAACGTGATAGTCATGAGCGCTGACCTCTACCAGGGTGAGGCCAGGTGACAACTCTCAGTCACCACCTCCAACAAATCCTTGGACCATTATCCCACAGATGAGCACCAGGCCTTAATCTCAAGCATCATTACTGATTCCATCACTTCTGGCTGTCTTCCTTCCACAACCTCTAACCTTATTGTTTCTCAGACTCACACAGCTCGTTTTTACCTTGTCCCCAGAATCCACAAACACAACTGCCCTGGCAGACCCATTGTTTTGGCCTGCTCCTATCCCATGGAAATGATTTCCACATACCCCGACCCAATCCTATTTTCCCTGGTCCAAACTCTCATGACCAATGACCGAGATACCTCACATGCCCTTTGTTTCTTTAATGACATCCGCTTTCCGAGCCCTCACTCCCTCATCTTTACTATGGATGTGCAGTCACTCTACACCTCCATCCACCACTAAGCCTGCCTGTTTGTTGGGTACATTGAACAATCCCTGTTCCAGGCGGAAACTGCCCTATCCCCATACTCTATCTCCGTTACATTGTTGACTGCATCGGTGCTACCTCCTACACCCATGCAGAACTCATGGACTTCATCAACTTTACCACCAATTTTCATCCTGCACTCAAATTTACTTGGACCATCTCTGACACCTCCCTCCCCTTTCTTGATCTCACAGTCTCCATCACAGGTAATTGACCCACTGACTCCCACGACTATCTCAACTACACCTCTTCCCACCCTGCTTTCTTGCAAGGACTATATCCCCCTACTCCCAATTCCTCCGTCTCCACCGCATATGCGCCCAAGATGAGGTGCTCCATACTAAAACATCTGCGATGTCATCATTCTTTAGGGAACGGGGATTACCCTCTCCCATCATAGATGAGGGCCTCACTCCTGTCTCCTTGGTACCCCGCAACTCCACCTTTGCTCCTTTGCCCCCATGGTTGCAATAGAGCCAAAGTCCCCCTAGTCCTTGCCTTCCACCCCATCAGCCGTCGCATCCTCTGAAATTTCTGCCACCTCCAACGAGATCCCACCACTAACTGCATTTTCTAATTTCCACCTCTTTTCGCCTTCTACAGAGACCATTCCCTCTGCAATTCCCTGGTTAACTCATCCCTTCCCACCCAAACCACTCCCCTCCCCAGGTACCGTCCCCTGCAACTGCAGGAAATGCAACACCTGTCGCTATACTTCCTCTCTCAACTCTGTCCAGGGTCCCCAACAGTGCTTTCAGATTAGACAGAGGTTCACTTGCACCTCCTCCAACCTCATCACTGTATCTGTTGTTCAAGATGTGGACTCTCATACATCGGCGAGACTAAACGCAGACTGGGTCATCATTTCGCGGAACACCTTCGCTCAGCCCGCCCGAACCAACCTGATCTCCTGGTTGCTGGACACTTTAACTCTCCTTCAGATTCCCTATATAGACCTTTCTGTCCTCAGTCTCCTCCATTGGATACTAGTGCGGAGACGGAAACCGGTTACGGAAACTTCCTCTTAAAAATGAAAGTTATTTGGGAAAAATCTTATCCTCATTTTCAGAATTATAATTTATTAACACAAACTGTTCCCCCGCAACGCTGATTACACTGCGAGTCGGGTCGGGTTACGGAAATGGATGAAAAAAAGGCCCACGTTCCGCTCAGTTGCTTCACATCAACCCATTGCATTTAGAAGGAGTGGCCTATATTGCTTGCTATAGGATCTTTGGTTGTGCAGGGCCTTGGTGAGACCACACCTGGAGTATTGTGTGCAATTTTGGTCTCCTAATTTGAGGACGGACATTATTGCTAATGAGGGAATGCAGCGTAGGTTCACTATGTTAATTCCCGGGATGCTAGGACTGACATATGATGAAAGAATCGGTACACTGGGCTTGTATTCACTGGAATTTAGAAGGATGAGAGGCTATCTTATAGAAACATATAACATTCTTAAGGGATTGGACAGGCTTGATGCAAGAAAAATGTTCCCGATGTTGGGGGAGTCCAGCACCAGGGGTCACAGTTTAAGAATAAGGAGTCGGCCAGTTAGGACTGAGATTAAGACATTTTTTCACAAAGAGATTTGTGGATCTTTGAAAATCTCTGTCACAGAAGGCAGTGGAGGCCAATTCACTGGATGATTTCAAGAGAGAGTTAGATTTTGCTCTTTGGGCCAACAGAATCAAGGGATGGGGGAAAACGCAGGGACAGGGTACTGATTTTAGATGATCAACCATGATCATATTGAATGGCAGTGCTGGCTCGAAGGGCCGAATGGCCTACTCCTGCACCTATTTTTTATGTTTCTATTATCATAGAGCATGGAACATAGAACATAGAACTGGGAAATACAGAAAACAACTTGTGTGAAAATACACAGAGGACCATGAAGAAAATAAATAAATACTTGTTAGGGATGGATGATCTAACATCGCAATTAACTGATTATGATACAAACAGGAAAAGCTAGTTATTTGAAACTGCTAAATGCAATATTAAGTCCCAAAGGTTGCTATGTATCTAATGGAAGAAGGAGAGGCGTACTTCTGCTTATGTTGGACATCACTGCAATGATGTAGGAGGCTAAAGATAGCGAAGCCAGACTGGGAGAGGATAGTTAAATGTGCCGAGCATCTGTATGCTCAGTGCCATCGTTGCTGACTAATAGAGGTATTCTGCATAACAATCACCTTATTTCCATTCTCTGACTGCCTTCATTTAAGTATTAATTAGATGACACAATAAACAGTTTTATCATTTTTTAATAATTATTTTATTTCAACATTTTAGGGTAAGAGTTTTGCACAGAGTGGTGGGTGTTTGGAGCGTGCTACCAGGGTGGTGGTGGAGGCAGATATGATAGTGACGTTTAAGAGGCTTTTAGATAGGGACATGGATATGCAGGGAATAGAGGGGTATGGATCATGTGCAGGCTGAGGAGATTAGTTTATCTTGCAATCATATTTAGCCCAGATATTGTAAACTGAAGGATCTGTTCCTGTGCTATACTCTTCTATGTTTTATCTGAACATGCATTATATTACAGATATCTCCCAGCCACTGCCTCCTTTCTCCACCACCCGCAGAATTTTAAAGCGCAGTTGTTTTCCTGCTTTGTCAATTATAGAGCCGTATAATCATACAGCACGGAGACAAGCTCTTGGACCCAACATGTCCATGCCAACCAAGATGACACATCTAAGCTGTTCCCACTATCCACATTTGACCCATATCATTCTAAATCTTTCCTATCCATGCACCTGTCCACTGTTGTAACATATAATGCTCAACCTGAATTGTTAACTCTGTTTCTCTCCCAAATGATGTTGTCTGATTTGTTAGACACAAAATGTTAGAGTAACTCGGAGGGATAGAAGGAACGGGTGATGTTTCGGGGTCAAGACCCTTCTTCAGACTGAGAGTTAGGGGAGAGGGAGACACAGAGCTAAGGAAGGGTAAGGTGTGAAAACACTATTTGTTGCTTGTTTGAAGCATTTTCTTTTTTTCCAAATTTCTTCAACTGCTTTTTTGCCTTGAAGTCTGTGGATTTCCTCTCAGTGATGGGTTAACTTTTGTTTGAACTTGTATATGGAACAATGAACAACATCACCAAAGTTTATGTCCATAATATGCAGCTCAAACTAACATTAACAAACACACGGCCATTTTATTTCAAAGGCAGAACAACAACTTAACAAGAGGTTAGCAAGGAAGTCCGTCACCTTGGAAACATGAGATATAATCATGCAATGTAATGGGTTGTAACGCACGCCTAATCAACACATCATAGGACAACTTTTTCGGTAGTCTCTCGGGTTGAAGATGACTTGTTTTCTGCGATTGATCTGAGTGTTTTAAGGTGACGTAAGAGGCCAATTTCAAAATTGCTGGTTCTTCCACTGATGGGGTCAGTGGATGGATAGTTTGTGAGATGGTGTAGAAACAAAGATCTGCAGAGGCTGGTTAATACACAAAAGGACACCCCTTCACCCCTCACCTATATCTAGCTGTGGCTTGCTAGGCTTTGCTCCCCCACCTCCCTTCTCCTGCTTTCCCCCTATTACTGTGTAAGTCTGAAGGAGGATCCTGACCTGAGATATTTTATGTCC
Organism: Raja brachyura; assembly: GCA_963514005.1. The sequence goes on along the minus strand of OY740782.1, from coordinate 25,977,173 downwards.
ATTTCCTCCATGGAAACTGCCTGACCCCATTCAGCTTTTTGCTTGAAAGAAAGCCAATTTGTTCACAAACAACAAAAAATGCTCAAGCTTCCTGGAGATCTAGCTTAATTGCAAGGGGACACCCTTTAAGAACATAGAACAGTACAGCACTGGAATGGGCCCTTCAGCCCACAATATCCATGTTAAAATAAAATCAACAAGTTTAACTAATCTTGTCTACCTGCACTTGATCCATACCCTGCTATTTCCTGCATATTGATGTGCCTATCTAAAAACGTCTGAAAAGCCCCCGATCTGCCTCCAGTGCTAACCCTGGCAGCACCCAACTCTACTCTGTGTAAAAAAAAATCTTGCCCTGCTTTAAACCTTTCTCCTCTCACCTTAAATCTATGCTCTCTAGTCTTTGACATTTGCACCCGAGCAAAAAGCTTCTGACTGTCCCCCCTACTTATGCCTCTCATAGAAAACATAGAAAATAGGTGCAAGAGTAGTCCATTCGGCCATTCGAGCCTGCACCGCCATAATTTTATACACTTCTAACCGGATTCCCCTGTACCTCCAATGCTCTAGAGAAAGCAATCCAAGTTTGTCCAAACTCTCGTCATAGCTAATACTCTCTAATACAGGCAGAATTCTGGACAACCTGTTCAGCACGCTCTCTAAAGCCTGCACATGTTTCCCATATTTTCCCGGTCAGAACTGAGCACAATATTCCAAATGGGGCTGAAGCTGCAACGTGCCATTGTGAATCTTCTAGCCAGTGCCCTGACCAATGAAGGGAAGCAAAACCGTAGGCCTTCTTTGCAACTTGATCTACTTGTTGCCATTTTCATGGTGTGGTGGCTCTCTGCCCCCCCTTCCCCCCCACCCCCACACACACTCTCCATCCACTTTGATGTTTGAGTGCACACATACATTAATAATGTGTGTGCAACCAAACACAATTACTGATTACTGTTGTATGTCAAGATAATCATGTGAGAAATTCAAAGCACCAACCAGAATTTTTAGCTGTGTACATGCTGTAAATATTTTGCTCAACCTCTTCAATGAAGAGAACAGATGAGTGTACAGTCCCAGAGCCAGCAACTGGAGTTCAGTGTCGTGTCTGCACAGGATATTTATTGCAAGACATCGAGCTCCACGAATATTTGTTTTGTATGTGCGGCATGCAATCCCTTCATGTAATTTATTTAGATTTGTTAGAACAGAGAGGCCTGATCCATTGCAGAAACAGAGGGTAAAAAGAATGAAGAAACAAGGAACTGTAGGCAGAATGTGTGGAAAGGAATTGCAGATGCTGGTTTATGCTGAAGATAGATGCAAAGTGCTGGAGTCATTCAGCAGGTCAGCCAGCATCTCTGGAGAAAAAGGATGTGACGCTTTGGATGGGAACCATTCTTCAGACCTGCAGATGCTGGGTTAGACAAAAGGTCACAATGTGCTGGAGTAACTCAGCGGGTCAGGCAGCATCTCTGGAGATCATGGACAGGCAGTTTTCTGGTCGGGACCCCCAAAGACTGAAAACCACTTCTGGCATGGTGTGAGAGCCAGGGTACACAAAATACGTCCCATGGGATTATTCTGTTCAGTCTGCCAGAGGTTGCTTCATCCTCAGATCTTAATACTCATAATGTTAACATTCTGAACAAAACATAAAGTGCTGGAGGAACCCAGAAGGTCAGGCAGCATCTGTGGAAGTATTGGACAGGTGATGTTTCTGGTTGAAATCCTTCTGACTGACGGAATAGGGGAGAGAAAGCTGGAAAAGTGAGGTGAGGGCAAGATTAAGCCTGGTAAATGATAGATAGATAGACACACAATGCTGGAGTAACTCAGCGGGACAGGCAGCATCTCTGGAGCGAAGGAATGGGTGACGTTTCAGATCGAGAGCCTTCTTCAGAGGTTCTAATTCTGAATAAAATGTTGATGTCTATTGATTGGGAGAAATGGTTTGCATTCCCTTTGAATGGTACAATCAAGAGGAATCATCTATGGTGCATGACGGCCTGTCTTGGAGTTCTGAATGCCCATCCATGATAATCTCTTGACTGGACCATTAAGAAAAATGAGCACCTTTGACAGAGAGAGGTTTGAGAAAGGGGCAGTATAGTGGCACAGTGGTTGAGCTGCTTCCCAGCACCAGAAATCCAGGTGTGATCCCGACAACGGGTGCTATCTGTGTGGATTTGTTCTTTCTCCCTGTGACCGAGGGGCATATTTCCAGGTGTTTATTCCAAAGACATGCAGGAATAAAGTTGTTACACTTCATTTATCACCAAATGGATGGGAATCTGAAATGTGGCCAAGCACCCCCCCAAGTGGTAGATAGGGGCAACTAACACCTAGTCAGTGCAGCGACGTATCTACCTTTAAACAAGTTTTGAAATGCAATGATACAGCAGGCACAATGTCAGATTTAATTCATATCCTGTGTATTTAGAGCAGAATTCCAGCATGTTAATACACTGTAAACTGAGTTGCAGTTTTCCATTATAAACACAGGCAGCATTGCTAGGTATGTTACAGGCCTAATAATATGTGACATAGAAGGTATATTACTGGACTAATGATATGAAATAAAGCTAGAATCAGTAATCATCTTCATGGGCTGTCTCAGTTTTGAGAATGACTTGCTTCTTCTTCAGTTGCATGGATACGGTGGTGACTGATGAAGCCAAAGTGTGAACCGCTCTTCCATAGGTGGGGCATGTAGGTGGGAAGATAATGTGCTGCTTCTGCTGTTCACATTGAGTTTCTCTGTGCTCCCAATGCTAATGGTTCTCAATAGCATCCTGAATACTCCTTCATCACTCTGATGGTCATCGGCCAGAGATTCTCAGCAGCAAGTGGGGATGTTGCATCGCTTTTGACGAGAGCTATGAGCATATTTGTTCATATTTGCTGTTGTTCACACGATAATCTCTTCCCAAGACCGGGCTTGGAATAGAGTGCCTGTTTTAGGGTGTTAGGTGGCAGGCATGTAAAAGTGGAGGGAGTTTTGCTGAAACCTCTCCGGTTCCTTGAACCTGCTATCGGTATCTCAGAAACAGAAGGGACGGTAAGCTTCATTGCCATCTGCTGGATCGTAGGGCAACACAAGAGACTATAGATGCTGGAATAGAGTTATAGAGTGATACAGCATGGAAACAGGCCCTTTGGCCCAACTTGCCCACACCGGCCAACATGTCCCAGCTACACTAGTCCCACCTGCCCATGTTTGGTCCATATCCCTCCAAACCTGTCCTATCCATGAACTTGTCTAACTGTTTCTTAATCATTGGGATAGTCCCTGCCTCAACTACCTCCTCTGGCAGCTTGTTCCATACACCCATCCTTTGTGTGAAAAAGTTACTCCTCAGATTCCTATTAAATCTTTTCCCCTTCACTCTAAATCTATGTCCTCTGGTCCTCGATTCACCTACTCTAGGCAAGAGTGCATCTACCCGATCTATTCCGCTCATGATTTTAAGATTTTAATGTGGAACTCTAAACAAGGGAGAGTTGGATACAGCTCTTTGGGCTAACAAAATCAAGGGATATGGGGAGAAAGCAGGAACGGGTTACTGATTCTGGATGATCAGTTATGATCATATTGGATGATGGTGCTGCCTCAAAGGGCCAAATGGCCTACTCCTGTACCTATTTTCTATGTTTCTAATCATTTGAAAACAAACAGTCTGAAGAAAGGTCCCGACCCGAAATGTCACCAATCCTTTTCTCCAGAGGTGCTGCCTGACTCGTTCAAGTTACTCAGCACTTCGTTCCAGCACTTTTTGTCTATATTCCACAATCTTTTCTATAGTTTAATGTAGAGATATAGCTTGGAAGCAAGTCCTTCGGCCCACCGAGTCCTGATCCACTCTCCACTCTCCACTCTCCCTTGGGTATGCAAAACAGAGAACATCACTGTGACTTGTCACATGTGACAATAAAGTACCGTTCATTCACAATTTGGATGACAATATGGATAACAGAGTTAAACACAAAATGCTGGAGTAACTCAGCAGTTCAGACAGCATCTCTGGAGAAAAGGAATGGGTGACATTTTGGGTGGAGACCCTTCTTCAGACTGAGTCAGGGGAGAGGGAAACTAGGTTAGATCTTGGTGACATTGGCAGAGTAATGGCAGATTGAGTTTAATCAAGACAAGTGTGAGTTAATGGAGTTTTTGAGGTCAAATGGTAGGATTGATGTACAGAGGCATCTTGATGCCAGGGCCTGTCCCACTAGCGCGCGATTAGACGCGACAAGCGCGACAAATTCGGACGTGGGGGTCAGGCGATCCCGGTGCGAGTGAAGGGCCTGTCCCACTAGCGCGCGATTACACGCGCGACGTCCGAAGGAAGGACGTTATTTTTCATCACGTGACGATGCGGATGAGCATGCGCGTTGCACGACGTCGGGCAGTGACGTCATCACGCAACGCCACGCTGAAGACGCACAACGTCAAAACGTCATCACGTTAATCACGTTCTGCGCGACAGGATTTTGCCGCGCGTAATTTTTTAAGCAGTGTCGGTTTTTGGACACTACGCGCGATGTCGACACCAGCTACACACAACTCGACGAGACTCCGGCGATCGCATTGGGACAGGGTCACGCGAGGCCGGGCGACTAAAGCAACCACGGTAGGTCGCGCTTGTCGCGTCTAATCGCGCGCTAGTGGGACAGGCCCTTAAGTTTCTAAAAATTCCAAAGCTTCTAAAAGTTTCTAAAGCTTGCCTTCATCAGTCGGGCATTGAGTATAAGATTCAGGGAATTATTTAACAGCATTGTGAACCTGATTAGGCTGCTTTTGGTGAGTGGTATGTAGTTCTGCTTGCTCCTTTACAAAAAGGATGAGGAGGCTTTTTAGAAGGCAGAAGCAGTTTACAAGGATGCTGCCTAAATGGGAGGGTATTAGCTCTTAACCATATAACCATATAATAATTACAGCACGGAAACAGGCCTTCTCGGCCCTTCCAGTCCATGCCGAACATTTATTTTCCCCTAGTCCTAGTTAGGAGAGGTTGGCCAAAGTGGAGTGTTTTCTCTGGAGCTGAGGGAGGATCTGATCAGAGTTAATAACATTATGAGTGACATAGAAATGGTAGACAGTCACAATACTTTTTCCAGAGTGGAAGTGTCAAATCTCAGAGGGCATAGGTTTCAGGTAAGAAATAGAAAAGTGCTGTATGTATATTATTGTCATGTAGACCGAGATAAAGTAGAAAACTGTTTGCATGCTATCCAATCAAATTAAGTCACACTATACATGATCTCAATCAAGCCACAAACAATTACCGCAGGAGGTGCAAAGAGAAAAATACAAGTACAGAATATAGTATTATAGCAATATGGTGTTACACAGAAATTGCAATATCCACAATAAATTAGGTTGGAAGACTAGCATTACACCCTAGTTGTGGAAGGACCATTGAATATTCTGATAACAACAGGGAAAAAACTGTTCCTGAAGCTGGTGCAACATGCTTTCCGCTCCAACAACTTTCTTACCACTGAGCGGCACGGTGGCGCAACAGTAGAGTTGCTGCTTTACAGCCCTTGCCCCGTTGGAAACCCGTGTTCAATCTCAACTATGGGTACTGTCTGTACAGAGTTTGTATGTTCTCCTCGAGACCGCGTGGGTTATCTCCAAGATCTTTGGTATCCTCCCACACTCCAAAGATGTACAGGTATGTAGGTTCATTGGCTTGCTGTAGGTGTAAATTGTCCCTAGTGTGTGTAGGATAGTGTTAATGTGTGGAGATCGCTGGTTGGCGCAGGCTCGTTGGGCTGAAGGGCCTGTTTCCACGCTGTATCTCTAAACTAAACTAATGTCAAGTCCGCCAACCTATAGTTCCCTGGCTTATCTTTGGTGCATTTCTTAAATAACCTATGCAACCTTATCCATCCTTCAGTTTTCTGGAACTTCACCCATGGCTAAAGATGATGCAAATATTTCTGCAAGGACCTCTGCAATTTCCTCCCTAGCTTCCCACAAGGTCCACAGCTACACCTGCTTAGGACCTGTGGAAGTAATTTAGAAGAGGACATCTAATCAAAGTCAAAGTCAAAGTCAAGTCAAACAAACTTTATTGTCATTTAGAAATACATTGATATATGCAGTTCCAAACGAAATTACGCTGCATTTGGCTCCCTGTGCAACACGATAAATTAACAGAAGGATAGGCTAGGATAAAAAGGATAAATAGACAATGGTGGCAGCCCATTACATGGCATTCAGGAGTCTGATGGCTCGTGGGAAGAAGCTGTTGCAGAACCTTGATGTTCTGCTCCTTATGCTGTGATATCTTTTTCCCGAGGGCAGCAGAGTGAACAGACCGTGATGGAGATGTGTGGGGTCTTTTATAATACTGCTGGCCTTAGACACGCAACGTTTGGTCGCAATATCCCCGATTGAGGGGAGAGAGGTCCCGATGATTTTTTCCGCTGTCCTCACCACTCTCTGCACAGACTTCCAGTCGGTGGCTCTACAGTCCCCAAACCAGACAGAGATACAGCTGGTCAGAATACTCTCTAATGTGCCCCTGTAGAAAGTAGTGAGGATGGGATGGGGGAGATGAGCTCTTCTCATCCGGCGCAGAAAGTGCAACCGCTGCTGCGTCTCTTAACTGTTGATGAGATGTTATTCGACCAGGTCAGACTGTTAGTGATCTGCACCCCCAGGAACTTTGTGCTATTGACCACCTCCACATCGCTGTCATTGATGTGAAGTGGTGTGGGACTGTGCCGGGGTTTCCTGAAGTCGACGATAACCTCCTTTGTTTTTTTTGACATTCAGGATCAGGTTGTTCGTATTGCACCAGTCCACCAGTTGTTTCACCTCCTCCCTGTAAGCCAGCTCATTGTCGTCCCTAATGAGGCCCACCACTGTTGTGTCATCTGCGTACTTCATGATGTGGTTTGTACTAAACCTGGCACAACAGTCGTGAGTCATCAGGGTGAACAGCAGTGGACTCGGGACACAGCCCTGAGGGGAGCCGGTGCTCAGAGAGATGGTATTGGAGGTGTTATTTCCAACCCTCACAGACTGGGGTCTGTCAGTGAGGAAGTCCAGTAGCCAGTTACACATGGGGGTGCCGAGGCCCAATGGAACTAGTTTGCTTATCAGGTGCTGGGGGATAATGGTGTTGAATGCTGAACTAAAATCCACGAACAGCATTCGCACATAGGTGTTTTTCTCCTCTAAATGTTCCAGGCTCAGATGGAGTACGGAGGATGTAGCGTCCTCTGTGGAGCGGTAAATAATGGTGAATTTCCAAACATTGTACAGAACTTTTCCTCTGTCAATTCAATACATAGGGAGAGCCCGTTGTTTGGTCAATAATTAAGGATTGGGCTTGATATTTGACCATCTCTTGTTCTACTTCATCAAAGCATTAAATGTATTATTTGTATGAACATTCCCGAGTTTGATATAGCGTCCTCTGTGGAGCGGTTTGGCCTGTAAGTAAACTGGTATGGGTCGAATGTGCCTAAGTCTGGTCTATAAATTATTCTAAACCCAGACCAATCAATTGACTCATAACTGCCCGATGAAATGATTTAGCAATCATTTAGTTCAGGAGTAATTAGGGATTGAGATTAAAATTCCATCGCATCACAGCCTGCATTGCCAGGAATGCTTGTATTCCATGAATTAATTTAAGTGAAATACCCAGGTATAATCTGTAGTAGACAAAAATGCTGGAGAAACTCAGTGGGTGAGGTAGCATCTATGGAGTGAAGGAATAGGTGACGTTTCGAGTCGAGACCCTTCTTCAGACTGATGTGGGGTGGGGGGGGCAGGAAGAAGAAAGGAAGAGGTGGAGACAGTGGGCTGTGGGAGAGCTGGAAAGGGGAGGAGAAGGAGGGAGAAAGCAAGGACTACCTGAAATTGGAGGTCAATGTTCATACCACTGGGGTATAAACTACCCAAGCAAAATATGAGGTGCTGCACCTCCAATTTGCAGTGGGCCTCACTCTGGCCATGGAGGAGGCCCAGGACAGAAAGGTCGGATACGGAATGGGAAGGAAAATTGAAGTTCTGAACCACCGAGTGATCGGGTTGGTTAATGTGGACTGTGCGGAGGTGTTCGGCGAAGCGATCGCCAAGCCTGCGCTTGGTCTCAGCGATGTAGAGCAGTTGTCACCTAGAGCAGCAGATGCAATAGATGAGGTTGGAGGAGGTGCAGGTGAACCTCTGCTTCACCTGGAAAGACTGCTTGTGTCCTTGGATGCGTCGAGGGGGGAGGTAAAGAGACAAGTGTAGCATTTCCTGCAGTTGCAAGGGAAAGTACCGGGGGGGGGGGGGTTTGGTTGGGAAGGGACAAATTGACCAGGGAGTAACAGAGGGAGTGGTCTATGCGGAAAGCTGAAAGGGGAGGAGATGAGAAGTTGTTGCCAGTGGGATCCCGTTGGAGGTGGCGAAAATGTCGGAGGATTATCTGTTGTGTGTGACGGCAGGTAGAATGGAAGGTGAGGACAAGAGTAACTCTGTCCTTGTTGTGAGTGGACGTATGGGGAGTGAGAGCGGATCTGCGGGATAGTGATGAGAGCCTCATCTATAGTTGAAGAGGGGAAGCCCCGTTCCCTAAAGAATGAGGACATCTCCGATGCCCTGTACTCATTTTAAGTAGTTCTAATTGTTCAGCACAGACTTGATTGTATTGAAGAAAATTTGCCGAATGTTCACTTTCCTGATTCATCCCAATAGATTTATAATCTATGATGTATTGATTTGATGGTCTATAGAAATTGTTTGGGATGGTGATGATTGATACATTTGTTAGTGAATTGAACTAACAAATGAATTGAACTTTTGGGCTTCAGCATGTCACAAATAATCCTGTGATTCCAGGCTCCCAGGAGAAAGCTTTGCTTATGGAGGGAGTGGGTGGGAATTAGTTTTATGTAACCTTGATTCTTTGACCAGTGGTTTCGTCTAAGCAGAGCTCTGAATGAGGATCACAGGAATTACTGCAATAATCTAGGCTGACATTTCATTGCATTAGCTGAGGAGCTGATGTGCTGAGAAGACATTTCATCGAGGCCATGCTTACCTGCTCCTCTGGTTCAGGTGGATTTTGAAGAACTGGTGATACAATATGAACATGGACAGACATCACTGTCTCGTGTTCTATGTTTTTCAACCAAACTTAGTAGAACTAAAAGTACGCACTGCTGCCAACACAATCAAGGACCACTTAAGGGCCTGTCCTACAAGCATGCAACTCTATGCGATTAGCGCGACCTAACGTGGTCGCTTGAGCCATCCGGCGTTGCGGGGCCGGTCCCACTTCGATCGCCGGAGCTGTGCGGAGTTCGTCCCAACATCGCGCGGGGCTCCGAAAAACTGACTATGTTCAAAAATTCCACGCGGCAACAGCTTGTCGGCTCGCAGTCGCCTCGACGCATTACACACTGCCCCGACATCGTGCCTCCGTGCACCTATCTGTAGGTGCCTCCGTGACCCTCTATGTGTGTGGCTCCGTGGCCCTCTGTGTGTGTGTGTGTGTGCCTCTGTGCCCCTCTCTGTGCCCCTCTCTGTCCTGGCGAACTTACCTTAGACTTCGCTCCAAGTTCGCCTCACTTTGCGCTGCGTTGCGCCACTCACCCGACCTCTGCGCGGCCCCTGCTGCCGGTTTGGTCGCGCTTGCCGCATGCAGGCGCATGTTGGTGGGAACGGCCCTGTACAGGGGATCACCCGACCTCCACGCGGCCCCCGCTTCTAGTTTGATCACGTTCATCGCTTAGAGTTGCATGCTTGTACGACAGGCCCTTTACGCCCTGGAAGGAGACAAAAATGCTGGAGTAACTCTGGGTCAGTCAGCATCTCTGGAGAACATGGTTAGGTGACATTTTGAGTTGGCACCCATACTTGGATGACGTTTTGGGTCCCGACCTGAACCGTCATCTATCCATGTTCTTCAGAGATGCTGCCTGACTCCAGCACTTTATGTCATTTTGTGTATTAAACCAGCATCTGCAATTCCTTGTTTCTACCAATCACATCCCAGTCATTTTCTATTCTCCCTCTCTTGTTGGGCAGAAGATACAAAACATTGAAAGAACATGCCACCAGATTCAAGAGCAGCTTCTTCCCTACTCTTATCAATCTCTTGAACAACTTCACATTTATACTACTTGATGTATTCATGTATGATGTGATTTGTCTGAATAGAACAAAGATTTTCATTGTATCTTGGTAGGAAACCAATACGAAGACCATAGGCCACAAAATGGCAATTGCCAGATTTTAAAAATATTATGGTTGAAGAAGGAATATTAGCCAGATCATTTATTTTAGTAGTGCTGTGGGATTTTTTATACTTCCAAAAATTCTATTATAACATTAATTTAACACCCTTCCCTAAAGATATTGGAAGTAATTTTCACATTCAACAAGAGTGGGAATTAATGATTGCATGTTTATTATGAACTATGCACAAATAACCATCACAGATTTAGTCTGGTGATGTTTGAACACATTGCAACCACACTGAAAATGGTCCCAGTACCAGTTCAGCCACAGCCAGGGTGGCACAGCACTGGAGTTGCTGATTTAAGGGGCTGTCCCACTTGGGTGACCTAATTGGCGAGTTTACAAGAGTTTGAAAAAATGTCATGTTGAAGACCTCCTTCGACTATGTTGAAGACTTGCTTTGATTAGCTATGACTAACTTCAGGAAAATTGGACACCGAGTATTGGTGAGTGAAGACGACCTCCTTCGATCTGCTTCGACCTCCCTTCGGCTATGATGAAGACTATCTACGACTACCTTCGATTACCTATGACTACCATGCCGACCTACTACGACCTACTATGGCTAAATCTACGAGTAAAAAAAGTCCCGATTTTTTTCCATGGCAACTTTGTTTTACTCACGGGCATTTTTCAACATGGTGAAAAATACGGCGCAACCTAGCTGAGGCCTCGAGTACACGGGGACTACTCTCGCGAATGAAGGAGAGTTACAAAGACCTCCTACGACGTCGTGTCGACCATGCTGCGAGTATGAATCGACGGCAAACTCACCAGAACTCGTGGATTAGGTCGCCCAAGTGGGACAGCCCCTTTACAGCGCTTGTAGCGCTGGAGACCCGGGTTCGATCCCAACTAAGGGTGCTGTCTGTACGGAGTTTGTACGTTCTCCCTGTGACCGCATGGGTTTTCTCTGAGATCTTCGGTTTCCTCCCACACTCCAAAGATGTACATGTTTGTTAATTGGCATGTATGTGTAAATTGCCACTGGTGTGTGTAGGATACTGTGTGGGGATCACTGGTCGGTGCGGGCTCGTTGGGCCGAAGGGCCTGTTTCTGCGCTGTATCTCTTAACTAAACTTTTTTAAAAAGTAGTAACACAGGACACTCTTAACAGTATAAGTAGCATGGACTGAAACATTGGATCACATCATGCCATTCTTTTGGGCGCAAAACAATTCAATTTTAGTCAAAGATAAATTGCAAAGGAAAATCAGGGATTATGTGGGTTGCCCAGAGTTTATAGGGTTTGTTGAACAATCACCATTCCAGGCCCTATCCCTGAACTCTACCTCTGCTACATGGATGACTGCATCGGTTCTACCTCCTGCACCTATGCAGAACTCACTGACTTCATTAACTTTACTACTAATTTCCATCCCGCACTTAAATTAACTTGGACCACCTCCAACACCTCCTTGCTGTTTCTTGATCTCACCGTCCCCATCACAGGAAACAGACTATCGACTGACGGCTATCATAAACCCAATGACTCCCATGGTTATCCAGACTGCACTTCTTCCCACCCTGCCTCCAGTAAAGACTCTATCCCCTACTCCTAATTCCTCCGTCTATGCCGCATCATTGGAGATGTGCTCATTCTTTACGGAACAGTGGTTCCCATCTTCCATTATAGGAGGCCTTCACTAGGATCTTCTCGATATCCCGCAGCTCCGCTCTTGCTCCCCCTCCCGCTATTTGTAACAAATACAAAGTCCCCTTGTCCTCATCTTCCACCCCATCAGCCGTCGTACACAGCACATAATCCACTAACATTTTTGCCACCTCCAATGGGATCCCATTACTAGCCACATCTTCCCATCTCCACCCCTTTCCGCTTTCCAACAGAGATCATTCCCTCCGCAACTCCCTGGTTAACTTCTCCCTTCCCACCCAAACCACCCCCTCCCCAGGTACATTCCCGGCAACTACAGGAGATGCAACATCTGTCCCTATACCTCCACCCTCAACTCTGTCCAAGGACCCCGACAGCCTATCCAGGTGAGGCAGAGGTTCACTTGCACTACCTCCAACCTCACCTACTGTATTGGCTGTTCCAGGTGTGGACTCATGTATATCGGCGAGACCAAGTGCAGGCTCGGCGATCGTTTCGCTGAACACCTCTGCTCAGTCCACCTAAACCTACCTGATTTCAATACTTTAACTTCCCCTCACATTCCCACACTGACATTTCTGTCCATTGTTTGAGTGAGGCCCAGTGCGAATTGGAGGAACAGCATCTCATATTTTGCTTGGGTAGCTTAGACCCCAGCAGTATGAACATTGACTTCTCTAACTTCAAGTAACCTTTGCTTTCCCTTTCGTTCCATCCCCTCCCCTTTCCCAATTCTACCAGTCGTATTGTCCCCAGCTACATTTTATCTCTGTTACGCCCACTCCCCTGACATCAGTCTGAAGAAAGGTCTTGCCCCGAAATGTCACCCATTCCTTCTCTCCAGAGATGCTGCCTGTTTCGCTGCTTTACTTCAGCTTTTTGTGTCTATCTGTAATCTCCCTTTCAGGTTCTCCATATCTTTAACAGGCTGATTCTTGATGACGCCCAGAGAACCCCATTGTGTCTCAGGGTGGACAGTGTACAGACTGGACATTAATTGGCAGGTCCAGAGCATGTAGACAGCATAGGCTATTTATCAATGAACATGCCTTCATTAGGTAAGTGAGATCTGTTTCAGGATCAGTTAAAGGAGACCTAATTGAGCACATCCCAGGTTATGGTGTTCAGCAATAGGAAGTTGCCTCGAGTGAGTCTCATCACAAGAACACAATAAAATACAAGTAGGCGTAGGCTTCTCTGCCCCTCAAGCCTGTCCTGCTATTCAATATTATCATGGCTGATCTATGCTGGCACTAACTCTTCCTTTGTACAAGTTCCCCATAACCTTCATTTCCTCAATCTTTCAAATATTTATCTATCTCCACAGCCCTTGTGGCAGAGAATTCCTATGATTCACTAGCCTTTGAGATAAGTACGTTTTATGGAGATCATTTTTAAATGATCGGTCCCTTATTTTGTAGTCATGTCCCTTTGGGGAAATCTCTCAACATCCATTCTGTCAGTCCCCCTTTATTTTTGAGTAAGGTAACTCCCTCATTCTTTGAACCTCCAAGGAATATAAACCCAAACTGTTGATCCTCTATTGATATGGGGACCAAAGCCATGTGCAATATTTATTTAGTGGCATCATCAATACCCTGTACAAATATATCAAAAACTCCCTATTATTAAACTCCAATCCATTTACAATAAAGACCAATATGATGACTCTTGCTGACTCTTCAATACCCACCACACTAACTGCTTGGTTGTAAATCCCAACCTCATCCGAGTTAACCTAAGACCCTCGCCTACTCAGTAGTGCAAATGTTGCCTGCCTGTCAGTAAAACTCTTCTGCCACTTGTCCCTCAGCTCCGACCCACTCGTAAGTACCAACCTTCTGAACAGTTATCTGATCCTGACTCCTTTCTCCTGACTGCAAATCAGTGGGCTCAAGACGTTTAGCTACCCATCTGCCCAACCAACCCCATCCAATCGATGAACCTCAGTTGTGGTGTTGATCTCCAGTTGCTAAACCACTGAACTCCACCTCCACTTTAGCAATCCCTAATCCTTGACCTAGATGCCCCACTCCAGTGCTAAGGACCAAGAGTAATTTGATTTCAACATGACTAAATGTTGTAATAGGAGGTACTCGGTCAAAATATTGATTGGCCAACTGCACACAGCCTGAAGAAGGGTCTCAACCTGACGCGTCACCCATTCCTTCTCTCTAGAGATGCTGCCTGTCCCGCTGAGTTACTCCAGCTTTTTGTGTCAAACACATTGTCATCCAAATTGTGAATGAATTATACCTTATTGTCACATGTGACAAGTCACAGTGATATTCTTGGTTTTGCATACCCAATGTAAAATTCGCCACATAAATGGCACCGTCAAAGTTACAAGTATCCCATTTTAACACAAATCATTTTTAACACAATAACACAACCAGCATCTTCTGTTCCATTCTACACACAGCCTGATTCACGTGCACATTGCCACACAATCCCATCCCTAGCTCTGGTTGTAGTGTTTAATTTCTGTTTATAAATGGGATACATTTAGCAGCAGAGTTAAGTGTTCCTTCCCATATGACAGACATCTGAGCTTCAAATGCTGCAGGCTCTATGTGGATATTCTATGTTGTTTGTCAAGTAGCTAAAGGCTGCGTTCGAGGCGGCCATCTCATAAAATAGCCATTAGAGCCTTTATATTAAAAATAAATGAGGAATTAATCCCTATTTGTAGTGTTTTTTTTCTGAAATTGGATCTCAGAAGTTCTGTGGAAGGCATTCATGCAATAGAAACCCTTGCATGTTTCTGTTTCCCACCCCCAAGTGACTCAGCTGCTCTTCAAATCACCTGAGGGGAAACTTCTTTACTCAGAGGGTGGTGGGTATATGGGACGAGCTGCCAGAGGAGGTAGTTGAAGGAGGTACTACACCAGAATCCAAGCTACATGGATAGGAAAGGTTTAGAAGGATATGCAGCAAACAGGGACAAATGAGCCTAGCTTAGTGCGGGGGGAACTTGGTTGGCATGAATGAGTTGGGCTGAAAGGCCTGTTTCCATGCTGTATGACTATCACCATTCCGGCCACTTGCTTTTCCTTTTCTCAATGGCTCCATTGTCTGTCTCTTTCTCCCAAATACCATTCTCTTCTCCTCCACTGCTCTCTCTATTGTCCCCTTTCCAAACTAGATTCTCGTCGCTTCTGTGAAATTATCCCCAGTGTAAAGGTGACGATTGGCCAGCATGGACTCGGTGGGCCGAAGGGCGTTTCTACGCTGTATCTCTAAATCTTTAAACTAAACCAAGCAACATGACCAAGTAGTAAAATTAAATTTTCATCACCACACCTCAGCATTCAGCTACCAAGAAAGCTAAAGAGGCAACTGATTAAAATTTTTAATACAAGCAATTCATTTATAATTGTTTTCAGATATGCTTTAAACCAAATGTATTGAGTCAAAGAGAGATATAGCACATCAACAGGCATTTCAGCCTACTGAGTCCATGCCAAACATCAAGCACCCGTTTTGCATTAATCCTACGATAACTTTTATCGTTGTTTAAAGTGATTTTAAATCTCTTGCAGTAGATGAAGAATCTCTACAGTATGTGTACAAGTTTTGGCAAAGCGTTCCTGCTCTTGGGCAAAAGAGCTGGCAAATTTTTTGCATCATTAATGTACTGTATTAGAAAACATCTGTTTTAATCAGGACGGCTGCAAACAGAAGGCACTATCAAGAAAAACAGTTTTCTACTATTAAATAAAATTAACGCATTACAAATTGAGTATTTACTCAATAGAAAAATGGGAGCACAGTGAGCAAAAGCAGTATGAAACAGAAGGAACACAGAACGGTGGGTGCCTGAAATGCACTGCCAAAGGTGGTGTTGGAGGCCTTGAGGCTTTTGGATAATAACATAGATATGGAGGGATATAGATGACGTGTATGTTGAGGAGATTAGTTTTTTCATATTTGGTACAACATTGTGGACTGAAGGACCTGTTGCTATGATGTACTGTTCTGTGTCTGCCTAACATAAGATCAGATCAAAGCATGATGGTGGGTGAAAAATTAAACATTTAAGGATCAATGGGTGTGGGCACCTGTGTTGGGTTGCTAGATTGATGGGTTGGGTCACTGCATCAAATGTTTGTTTTCCCTCAGCCGATTGATAGCTGTCCATTTTTGGTGTTGAGTGGGCAAATCATTAATTGCTGGAACATGTTTAGAAGAACCTCGCTAAAACTTACCAAGTAGTGAAAGGCTTGGATAGAGCAGATGTGGAGAAAATATTTCCACTAGTGGGAGAGTCTAGGACCAGAGTCCATAGCCTCAGAATAAAAGGATGTTTCTTTAGAAAGGAGATGAGGAGGAATTTCTTTAGTCAGAGGGTGGTGAATCTGTGGAGTTTAATGCCACAGACAGCTGTCGAGGCCAGGTCAGTGGATATTTTTGAGGCAGAGATTCTTGGTTAGTATGGATGTCAGGTGTTATGGTGAGAAGGCAGGAGAATGGGGTTGAGAGAGAAAGGTAGATCAGCCATGATTGAATGACAGAGTAGACGATGGGCTGATCGGCCTAATTCTGCCCGTAGAACTTATGAACTAATGAGGTGCCAAATTATGGTTGGCGATGCTCCAGTTAGCTTTGTAGATTGATGGGTGGGAGTACTGGTGTTGAGGGGAGATGAATGCGTGGAAGTGCCAAGCTTGGGTTGGGAAATTAGTGGGTTCAAGTGCCAGGCTTGGGTTGGGAAATCAGTGGGTGGGAGTGATGTTGGGAGATCAATGTGCGGGTGTACTGATGTTAAATTGGGAGATTAGTCTGTGTGTGTGTGTGTGTGTGTGTGTGTGCTGGAGTTTGTTCAGCAGCTTAGTGGTGCAGTTACTGTTGTGCATGGAATGAATACTGTATGGGTGTGTCAGTCTGAGGTTGATTGCACTATGGTGATAGTGCTTTGGCTGGGTTAGTGGCAAGCATGGGCGGAAATCACTTTTAAAACATGGGGGGGGGGGGGGGGCACACAATGAGGCCTAACATCTAGGACGAATCGACAACCTACAGCCCACGGGCCGGATCAGGGCCTTAACCTGAAATCATCCAGCCCGCAGGCATATTTTTTTCAATGTTTTCACGATCTTGGAACTGCAGGCAGTCCCGGGGCATGTGAGCCGACCTGGGCGTTACAGCCAGACCTGCCAGCCGACCTGGGCGCTACGGCCAATCCCGGGGCAGGCAAGCTGACTTGGGCGCGCATACGTCCTGGGAACTGCAGATCCTTTGGCCCACCATGTCCATGCCGACCTTAACCTTAACCTACCCCCCCCCCCCAGGATTTCCGGCTCTGCTGACTGGCAAGTGTTGGTTCACAGATTCCTGGGTACAGTTACTCAAGCTAGTTTGGTAAATTGATGAATGTTGGTGGATAGGTTGGATTGCTGGTTAGATGTTGATTTCTTTAATGCCCTCTGCTAACAGGCAGTTGCTCTCCCTCCAACACCATTATTGCCTCAGCAGATTGGTGGCTAAGGAACCCAACTTGATCAAGATGGAAGCTCACTGCTTAGATTTCATGTTAGAGAGAAGAATCCAGTGTCATCTTAACATCTTACAAAGGAGGTGCATCCAAGATTAACATTCTGTTCATTATAAGTTGGCAGTGCCACAGTATGGGGGTATGTGGCAGAATTACTTCTTGTTGGAGTTTATCTTTGGGCTGCATGCAAATAATTTAAGATATTGCCAGTCTGGGTTACCACTCCCTCTGGGATCAGAAACCATCTTTCAAATCTTCCTTTCTCCCAATCAAGGTGAACCTTGGTTGGAGCACTGGGATGCATAAATCGGCAGCTTACCATGAAACACCATGAAGTAGACAGGGCCTCCTGACGCTCCTGATAGTTCAAGTCTAACTCACTTGTATAAAATATACTTGGATGCAAGTTAGCCACAGACTATGAAATAAGTAACAACCAATTGTTAAGTAATAATAATGATTTAAATTTTTTTCTCTCCATTAATATCCCTTAATTTAATTTTCAGCAGCACATGTATGTGTGCTGTTAAAATTATTTGTCAGGCTACACTTTGAACTGTCGTTGGGATTTTTAATTAAATCGTGGAGCGCACGGTTGCATCTCTTGGGGTACATGCAGTAAAGACACAGTACTGA
The DNA here is from genome assembly GCA_963514005.1 of Raja brachyura. The sequence continues at coordinate 25,959,179 of OY740782.1, read as the reverse complement.
CCAGACATAATGTGAGACACGTTCAGGAGGCACAGCAGCTTACTCATCTGACAGTGGTTCAGATCGTCCAGTGAATTAGATCATGGTCATTAGATCCCTGGTCATAAACATCAAGGCAGGCAGAAGACTGAAAGATCAGATTCTACAAAAGTTTGCAAAGTGTACCGGAGTCGCTGAAACAGATTTTAAACACAAATAGCTACATTAGTCTCATAGAGAAATTAGAAGGTTTGGTTTGTAGTGAGAATCACAAGATTTGAACAGTGGCTGTTAAGTAACATATGAATTCAAGTTGTAGCATATCCACAGAGGTTTACATAAAAACAACAAGAACTGTGACATCAAAATGCATGTTTTGCATGTGAAGAGACTGTTTACCACAATGAAATATCTTCATCATTCCTGAAGCAAGCTCTGATATCTTTGGGATCAGCATTCTATTTCCTACAAGTTTCTTACACTGAAGAAAGGTAAAACCTTGACAATGGTTCTCTTGAGTGAGTGACTGACACAGCTTAAGGCTCTGTGAAGCTGCTTGTAGTTTGTATTCTGTTACCCGCTTAATGCAGTGCTGTGGCCTGGGACATCGAAGGCAAGTGCAGATTTCCTATGTAAGTGTCCTGATCTCTGCATTAGTCTATTCTTTACCCGGCTGCTGTTTATTGTAGTTCTAACTGGTTTCATCATCAATCTGATATTTCGTCATGGGCTCGCATTGCAATTGAAAGATCAATTTGCTTATTTCCTTCTGCTTCAAACACACTGCATGCTTCAATTCACATTTGTTCAAGGATAGCAGTAAGCAACTGTTTAAAAAAAAAAGTCTGTGGCGGTTACTATGTGGATTTAATTTAAAACACAGAACATAATCCTATTTAAGAACTGAGGACAAGCAAGGTCAAATTTGGATGCTGTCGATAACAAACCACCACCATTGCTAGCCACGCTAAACATACAGGTGCAGGGGAAAGATAAACCTTATTTGGTTGTGTTTGCTTGTGTAATACTTAAATGTAAGAGCTCCTTAGTATAGTATATATTAATATATCAAAGTGAAATAACTATTGAAGATTTGCAACAGTACTCAGCAATGGATATTGATTCATACTGAAATCACTGGTGAATTATTTGCAGAGGAGATTCAACCATGTTGTCACAGATGCTTGACAACATTTGCAAAACTGGGGAATGTTGAAATTGTTCAAATGTTTTTTCCACTTAATTTGCATAATTGTTATAGCAATGTATCCCTAACATTGTCAAAACAATGTTAGGAATACCTTCGGCCAATAATTTTCCCTCATAGGATGTGAGTATTCATGTTAAAGGATAAATACTTTTTGCAAACTATATTTAATTTTCTGATTAGACTTTTACTAAAAAGTTAAAACATTTTACTAAAATCTTTTTCTAATTTGCATATTTATATAGTAGGAATATATTCAAACAATGTTAACTTAGGAGTATGTTTTGCCAATAATTATCTCCCTATGGGATGTGAACATTCACACTAAAGGCTAAATACTTTTGGCAAACTATGTTTAATTTTCTGATTAAACCTTTACTTAAAACCTATTAATTTTGTATCAATTCAGTTAAAACCGACGTAAACTGCCTTTTTCTAAAATTTGTGTTTGTGTTTACCTCTAAACATATTTGTAATTAACCTTTCATGTCAATTACTGTGTTAATTGGCAGCTCTGATTGTAATAGATTCTTAGGATTGAGAATGACTGTTCTTAGATCACTCGCACTGAGAACAGGCAATTATTTGCCAGCTCTGTGTAGGAAGGAATTGCAGATGCTGGTTTACACCGAAGCTTCAGCAGAGTTCATATTTCTCTAATTAAGGAGAGAATGATGTGCCAGAAAACATTTTTTTCTTACCATTTAATTTTTTTAATTCATTGTTTTTAGCTCTTTTATTCCTCCATTCTTTATATTGTCTAAAGTGAAATCTGCTGTTTAAAATTAATCATCGATTTCTAGCTCACCTTCAAAAGTAACTGTTGACAAATCTGTCTCAAAAAGAGTACATAGAAGATTCCATCTCTGGACAGATGGAATCGGTGACGTTTCGGGTCGACACCCTTCTTCAGACTGAGTCAGGGGAGAGGCAGATACAGAGATAAGGAAGTGTAAAGTGTGAAAATGAGACAATGGGGGTTGAGATCAAGGATAATGTAAAATAGATCATTGTTAGCTAGAAGCCGGTAACATCAAAGCAAACTGAGATAAAATGTAAGACAGTCAGACTAGTCAGAGAACTGGATGATTCTATGGCTTGCTGTGACCCTAAAATAATAACCTGTTTGGTCATTAGTTTAATATGATTCTACAGTACATTTTTTGTTCAGTGGTTTAAAAAAATGAATTTGTATCAGAACATTTGGAGGCCTGCGATTAGAAGATTTATCGATGCAGGTTGAAAATTATTATCTCCTGTTCTTTGGGAGGTTTTGACAGTTTTAACAACTAATTGGGCTCTGCAACAAATTTGATGACTGTTAAAGTGTTAGTGGGTAAAATAACTCGTATTTAAATTCTATCTCCTGGAACCCTTCTAAAATTTGAAGATCTGCTTTTGCATTATACAGCCTCAGGATGCCTAGAATCCATTTCCAATTAAGAAGTTGCAGTGGTAAATGGGGAAGAAATATTCATTGAACTAACTGAACTCAATCAATTCAGGTCAAGGTACTATATATCTTGAGAGAGTTGATACAGTACAGTGGAGAAATTAGTGAATTACTATTTTTTTTCCTGAGAGCGATGTCAAAAATAGAGATGTATTTAAAGTGCAGGTAAACACGTGTTTTCTATATTCTACCTAGCTCTTCTGTTTTTTAATCTTGGTTTAGCTCAGGGGGAGTTTATAATTAGTTTAGGGTATTTTTTATTTTATTAGTGCTTGGCAAAATTGTGCACTTTTGACTGTTTAAATAAAACCTCAAGCAATCCATGGAATTCAAATAAATCAAAGTTCCTGAAACATACAGAAGAGATTGCACAATTGCTACTTATGGCATTCTTAAGGCAAAGTTTATGAACATGCAAATTCTGCATGGTTGAGATTTGTTGCCTGTATAGTTTTATTGGCAAAAGTAAATTAGAAGGTGTTTTCCAAGTAGGCTTTTGGAAGGAAGTGGGATCTGGGGCAGATTTATTGGTTAAAACATAAAAATCTAAATCCTGATTGCACTGGGTATGCAGATACAGAGTCTTGAAATATAAACCTGTGTATTTAAAGCCCTGTTAGCAAATGGATAGTTGATTCAAGTTAAAACAAGGAAATTAAAGAACTTGAATTGAGTCCTATGAACTGTCACATGTTTCGAACAAAAACCTCTATCATTGTTTTATGTTGATACTTTGTTGTTCCATTTTATTCAAATTCAAACGGCACATTGGCGCAGCAGGAGAGATGCTGCCTTACAGCGCCAGAGACCCGTGTTCAATCCTGACTACAGGTGCTTGTCTGTACGGAATTGTACGTTCACCCTGTGACCGTGTGGGTTCTCTCCGGGTGCTCTGGTTGCCTCCTGCATTCGAAAGACGTACAGATTTATATGTTAGTTGGCTTCAGTAAAAGTTGTAAAGTGTTCCTAGTGTGTAGGATAGTGCTAGTGTACGTGGATCACTGGTCGGCGCTGACTCAGTGGGCCGAAGGGCCTGTTTCCGTGCTGTATCTTTAAACTAAAGAAACATTAAGAACATGAGGCTGTCGACACAAAGACAGATGATTTGCCTTCATGCAAATTGTATTTGTCCAGGTCAGAAAACCCAGGATCAAATTCAATGATAATGTGACTTATCTGCAATGATAATGAGACTCGTTATCTTCATCTCATGTATTGCTACCATAGCACCAGCAACAAGATCATAATATAGTCTTTAACAGAGGTGTAATTAGATAAGAAAACAAACATCTTATTCAGATTTCCTGCACAGAGTGTTTATTTTTAGGGATACTCAGAAGGGTGACCAAAAACATGTTCAATAAATTGATTTGATGGAGAAAGCTGGGGGAGTGAGTTTTGGTGAGATTTTCACATTGACCTCACAGATTTTTGCTCTAGAAAGGCTCTGGGAATTAGTGCTGCTTAAGAGGTCAGCATTGGCTGAACACATTGGCTTGTGGTGTTTCTCTGAGGTATTTTGTCCTACCAGCATCCGACTCCATGCGATGAGCGCGAAGGCCGCGTGGTGTTTCTCTGAGGTATTTTCCGATGTATGAAAGCTGTATTAACGCAAGCATACATGTTCAAATTGCTCCATTTCTCAGTTAACCTCCCAAACAAAGGCTGAATTTTCAAACTGCGCCACATAAGATGGTATTAGAACAGTGTGATAGGTTTTAAGGGGCATCTTCTGGAAGGGATAGAAGTTTTAAAAGAAAATTCCACATATTATGTAGATACCAGAAAGCATTCGTTTGGGATACAAATTCGAGATTAAATGAATTGTGACTGGCAGTCAATGTAGCTTGTAAAGGGTAACAAAACATTTCATGAGCTGAGATGAAGATCATAATAGCCATTGGTTAAGGGCCTCTCCCACCAGCATGCAACTCTATGCGATGAGCGCGACCTAACGTGGTCGCTTGAGCCGTCCGGCGTCGCGGGGCCGGTCCCACTTCGATCGCCGGAGCCGTGCGGAATTGTGCGTAGTTCGTCCCAACATCGCGCGGGGCTCCGAAAAACTGACTACGTTCAAAACTTCCGCACGGCAACGGCTTGTCGGCTCGCAGTGGCCTCAACGCATTACACACCGCCTCGACGTCGTGCCTTTGTGACCCTCTCTGTAGGTGCCTCTGTGCCCCTCTCTGTGTGCCCCTCTCTGTTCTGGCGAACTTACCTTTAAGACTTCGCTCCAAGTTCGCCTCACTTTGCGCTGCATTGCGCCACTCACCCGACCTCCGCGCGGCCCTCGCTGCCGGTTTGGTCATGCTTGCCGCATACCGGCTGTTGGGAACGGCCCTGTACAGGGATCACCCGACCTTCGCGCAGCCCCGCTTCTAGTTTGATTGCGCTCATCGCATGGAGTCGGATGCTGGTAGGACAGGCCCTTTAGGAAGTTGGCAGGACCTAACTTAATCAAGATCGGAGTCCTATTCTCACCTCAATAACAATGCCTGACTTTACCCCTTGTTAAATGCATCTCTTGACAAAATCCTAGCACTTCGCTTTATCGACTCCTAACTCAAGGATGGAAATGCCGCTCTGAGTAACTTCCCATTCATGATTCAGTTTGTTGAGAATGTTTGATACTTTCCAATTTTACTCCATGTCAAAGTTATTGTTATTAGGAGGAATACAAGGACTTGACCAGTGCTTTCTGTGTCTGGAGTAAAAAGAACTGTCTCATCCTGAATACAACCAAGACCAAAGAGATGGTTGTTAATTTTGGCAGGTCCAAGCTCCCCCTTCAGCCGGTTAACACTGCAGGGGTGGACATTGAGGTGGTGCAGACATACAAATATCTGGGCGTGCACCTTGATAACATAGTGGACTGGTCAGTCAACACCGATGCCCTCTACAAAAAAGGACAGAGCAGACTCTTTTTCCTCAGAAGGCTCAGATCCTTCAATGTGCGCAATGACATGCTGTACCAGTTTTACTATACTGTGGTTGCAAGTGTCATTTTCTACACTATTGTCTGCTGAGGTAATAACATCAGTGCTAAAAACAGCAAGAAGTTGGACAAGCTGGTAAAACGAGCTAGCTCAGTGCTGGGGGTGGGGGGGGGGGGGGGGGGGGAGAGAGTGGACTCTGTGGGGGATGTGCTTGAGAGGCGTATGAGGAGCAAGGTGCAGGTCATGCTTGACAACTCTGGGCACCCCCTCCATGGAATTCTGGAGGGTCAAAAGAGCACAGGGAACAACAACCGGCTCCTCTCCCTGCGCTGTAGAACGGAGCGGTTCAGGAGATCCTTCACCCCTGCAGCCATTAGATTTTATAATACTGACCGTGAGGGTGTATGGGGATGCTTTGCATTTTTAATAGTTAATTATTGGGTCTTTTTAAGTATTTATTGCTTTCAGGTACTGTCCATATTGTATTTTATGTATTTTTTTGTCTGCTTTCGTTCTGAATGTGTGGGTTTGTTGGTTGTTGGCTTCTGAACATCTGAATTTCCCTGAGGGGATCAATAAAGTATTTATTATTATTATTAATTATGCAGATATGTTTAGAGGAATTTTCTGGATGTTATGATTAATTTAAGTGAGGTTGCAACAAATGACCCATTATCAAAAATGTTCATTCCATTGTGAAGAACTTTACTTGAGCTAAGAAATGGTGACTATTAACCATTTAGATACAAAGTGTTTAAGAAGGAACTGCAGATGCTGGTTTAAACCAAAGATAGACACAAAAAGCTGGAGTAACTCAGCGAGCAAGGCAGCACCTCTGGAGAGAAGCAATGAGTGACATTTCGGGTTGAGTGTGAAGAAGGAACATGACCCGAAATGTCACCCATTCCTTCGCTCCAGGGATGCTGCCTGTCCTGCTAAGTGACTCCAGCTTTTTGTGACTATCTTCGATACAAAGTGTTACTGTCTTTACTAATGCATGTAGGCATGTTTTAGAATAGTAACTTTAGATTTAGGTTTTGCTTTATATACAGCAAAAAGCTTTGTTTTGCACGCTATCCAATCAGATGAGATAATACTACATGTAAATACAACCCTGCCAAACTCAAGTAAATAGGTAGACCAAGGGGGTAGATACAAAGTGCAGAATATTGTTCTCAACATTGTAGCACAACAGTTCCAAAGGCAAACTCCAATGTCTGCAATGGGGAAGAGGTGTATCAGACAGTGCCCTTGTTAATAGAAGGATGGTTCAGATGCCTGATAACAAAGGGGAAGAAGCTGTTACTGAGTCTGGTAGTATGAACTTTCAAGCTTCGGTACATTTGCCCAATGGGAGCTGGGAGAACAAGGAATGACCGGGTGGGACAAGTCTTTGATTATGTTGGCTGCTTTTCTGAGGCACTGCAAAGTGTAAATGGTGTTGAAGTTATGGAGTCTGGTCTGTGTGTTGGACCGGACTGCATCTATAACTCTCTTCAATTCTTACGATCATGGGAAGATGTTTTCCTAAACCAAGTGGTGATGAAACATTTGCTTTCTATGGTACATCTGTAGATATTTGTAAGAGTCATTGGAGACATTCTGAATTTCCAGTCTCCAAAGGCAGTAGAAGCATCGGTGTGCCTTCTTGGCTGTCACATCAATATGCTCGATTCACAACAGACTGAATAAATGTGACAGCAGTAACAAATAGAAAATACTAATCAGCTGGAGGTTTCCTTATCCATGATTGAGTTGTTCAAAACATGTTGGCTTAAAAGGAATGTTTCTGCAGTTATTGCTTTGTCAGGATGTTGATGACTGGTCTCTAGAACAGCACCCCTTTGTAATTTAAACACAGATTCCTTAATTTGAGTAAGCAAGATTATGAGATTAGACCAGGCTATTATGACTGAATATGATTCTGATCATATTTTTTATTGGGTGAAAATTGGAAAAATACTTGTCACAATTTGATGCCGAAGATGGACTTGTTAGGACATGTCTGAGTACCAAAATACTGAGATTTTAAACTCACAGGCATAAAAATTTTACAACGATGTGGTGTTTTCACAGTTAACTTACTGTTTCACCTTAATTTATGTTATAGAGTCAAAGAGTCATAATCAAGCCCAACTTCCCCACACTGACCAAAATGCCCCATCATGCCAACCATGATGCCCATCTACACAGTCCCATCTGCTTGCATTTGGCCCATATCCCTTAAGTGAAGAATAAAGGGCCTGTCCTACTTGGCCGATATTTACGCGACAGGCCAGTAGTGACTGATGCGCGACGGTCGCGCCTGTCATCATGCATCCGCACAGCCGTCTGGAACGCGAGACGTCATTTGAAGATAGACACAAAATGCCAGAGTAACTCAGCGGGACCGACAGCATCTCTGCAGAGAAGCAATGGGTGACGTTTTGGGTCGAGACCCTTCTTCAGACTGAAGAAGAGTCTCGACCCGAAACATCATCCATTCCTTCTCTTGAGAGATGCTGCCGGTCCCACTGAGTTATTCCTGCATTTTGTGTCTATCTCCGATCGTCTTGGCCCCGCTCTAAGAGTAGGAGTGGGGGCGGATCTGGATCCGCAACGGCCGTGAGCCCCAGGCTGAGCTCGGCGATCGCTTGCCTGCTTCTGCTGCTGTTGGAGGTGAGACGTTGCACCGCGCCAGGGTATCCCACTTGGCTGTCATTTACGCGACAGGCCGGTGGTCCGCAAAGATTCAGTGCAGAATGAAATCCTGGAGCGCTGCGCGATACCGCGCGCAACTCCACACTCCTCCATGCCACTCCATGTGCCTGTCCTGCACTTCCCACATGCTACCAGGTCGCGTAAATGGTGCACAAATGACGGCCAAGTGGGACAGGCCCTTTAAAGTCTACAACTGAGAGAGCAGAACTTGAATACAAGTTTCTGGGTCATTGGTCTATATCTTTCCATCCCATGTGCACAAATGCATTTGATTAGTATGATTTCAAGAAAGCTTCTCCCTCTTCTCCCCTCTCCCATCTGACGAGAGGAATAGAAGTGTGAAAACGCATGTCTCCAGATTCAGGAACAGTTTTTTCCCAGCTGTAATCAAGCAACTGAACCATCCTACCAACATCTAGAGACCAGCCCTGAGCTACTATCTATCTCATTGCAGACCCTCGGCCTATCTTTAATCAGACTTTATCTTGCACCAAACATTATTCACTTTATCATGTATCTGTGCACTTTGGATGGCTCGATTGTAATCAAGTATTGTGTTTCTGTAGACTGGTTTGCACGCGACAAAGGTTTTTCACTGGACCTTGGTACACATGTAATAAACTAAACTACCTAACTAAATAAGTGTTAGGGAATTATCAAATGTCTGTCCAGTTCTGGAGTCCGTGGGAAACTCAACATCAGAACTCATTGCTTGCCATCAATTTTGGGTCTCTCTGTACTCAACATGGAGAAGTGCCAGTTCTCACAAATTCTCACTGCTTCTGTGCAAAACTAAAAGCAAGTCATAATCTCCTTCACTCCTTAGATGCTGCTGCACCCGCTGAGTTTCTCCAGCTTTTTGTGTAACCCTAAAAGCAAGTCATGCTGCATACACTAGCTTTGTCTATGGGGAGTAAGATTCATTACAGAAATACTATTCACATTGCAGATTATTAACTGCCTTTATAAGGCCTCTTCAGAATCATGCTGGAAACAAAAAAATAATCATCAGTTCATGTTATCCTCCTGGTTGTTTGTGCCAAATGCCTTTCACTAGAACAACTACAGATGAAGACTATTATTGGAGTCCCTGTCCTCACCAACTAACTCCCCACAATATTGACCCTCCCATTATGAACATTTCATCATACAAAGTTTTCTCTCTCTAGGATCTGAAATAGAAAATACTACAAGAATGTCAGCCCAGGGATAACATTTAGATTTGTATGGGTTTTGGAAGAAAAAGGACAGAAAATCAGAGATTTATTTTATGTCTATGGTTCCAGCAAACATTTCTGTTTTAAATTGGCTCTTTATAGATCTTAAGAATTGTGCAAAATTATGCAGATAAAGAGATTGATTTAATCATAGGAGTATAGAGTCAAATTGCTTGGACAAAGGCCCTTTAGCCCAACTCATCTATGCCGACATTCAACCAAGATGCCATTAGCCTTTCCTCTCTATATACCTACCCACATGCCTTTCAAATGTTGTTATTGTATCTGCCTCAACCATATAGTATATAGTTGAGGCAGGTACACTTATCACCCTTCGTGTGAACAAATTGCCCCACGGGTTCCTATTAAACCTTTCCCTTTCTCACTTTAAACTTATGCACTCTTGATTCCCTAACCCTGGGAAAATGACTGTGTACATTCATTCTATCTACATCTCTCATGAGTTATATATTTCTAAAGGATTATCTCTCCGTGTCCTGCACTCTAAGGAATAAAGTCCCAGCCTGTCCAACCTCTCCTTATAACTCAGTCCCGGGAGTCCTGGCAACACACTTACAGATCATCTCTGCACTCTTTCCAGCTTAATGTCATCGTTCCTTCAGTAGGGAGACCAAAATTGAACACAATATTATAAATGCAGTCATGACCAATGTTTTATACAACTGCATCACGTCCAAAATTCTCTACTCCATGTCCTTACTGATGAAGGCTGCTAAAAAGCCTGCAATGCCACTATCTCTTTGTACTCCTCTGTCTCTCTGTTCGACAACATAGTCCCCACTATGCACTGTGAAAATTCTACCCTGGTTTGACTTGCCAAAATGCCATGCTGACTACCTCTAATCAGCCTTTACCTTTCTAAATGCATCTGCATCTTATCCTTCAGAGTCTCCAGTAACTTTAGGTTTACAAGTCTGTACTTCTCAGGTATTCCTTGGCACCTTTTCTTAAATAGAGCTGCAACATTCACAATCCTCCAGTCTTCCAGCATCTCACCTGTGTCCGATTATATAACCATATAACCATATAACAATTACAGCACGGAAACAGGCCTTCTCGGCCCTTCCAGTCCTTGCCGACCATTTATTTTCCCCTAGTCCCATCTACCTGCACTCAGACCATACCCCTCCATTCCCTTCCCGTCCATATACCTATCCACTTTTCTTTTAAATGTTAAAATCGATCCTGCCTCCACCACTTCTGCAGGAAGATCATTCCACACAGCCACCACTCTCTGAGTAAAGAAGTTCCCCCTCATGTTACCCCTAAACGTCTGTCCCTTAATTCTCATGTCATGATGTTTCATATATCTCAGTCAATGTTTCTACAATTTTTTCTCTGGCTTTCCACAGTGTTTCTTGGATATAACTGATATGGGCCCCAGAAATTTATCTACTTTGAAATGTTTTAAGATGCCCAACACTGTCTCTATGGTAACGCGGACAATCCCCAAGACATTCCCATTGATGTTCCCAAGTTACATTATAAATGTCCTAATCCATGGTATAAACAGGGGAGAAATAGTCATGGAGGACCTCGCCCATCTTCACATATATGTCCTCATTGGTCTTCGAGGATATCTATTCTCTCCAAAGTCACTCTTTTTGCCTTTAATATCCTTATAAAACTTTTTGGATCCTGCTTAATCTCTGCCAAAGCTATCTCAGGACCCCTTTTTTCCCCTCTTGATTCCCATAGCTGGCTTCCGCAGCTGATCGTGGGTTAAATTGCTCCCTGTGGCGGAGGCTCTGGAACTCCGCCTCGGAGTCAACATTCCCGTGGCCGATTTCTGAGGTCGAATTTGTGGGCCGGTATCGCGGCCCCGCGGCGGCCTAGGCAAACCGTTCTAGTACCGTTGGACTCCTTTCAGAGGCAGTGACCTCTGTTGGTCCAGCAAAACAGATAATCCAGAAAGGCTCTGGAATCAAAGGTGCCGGAAAATCAGTGGTTGAAATATATATCAACGGTGGGAACATTCCTAACTGAAGTAGATTCACATAGTACGTTAAGGAGTCATTGTCTGGCTGAATAAACATATTGCAGTTAGATTCCTAATCACTGCCACCATTGTTTGCCAATTAGTCAATTTTCTGTCACAACCCCCAGTAATTTTTATTCCATTCTGTTAAGTCAGGTAACACATACATCTGCCGCAGTTAAGTGTTTTGAGAGGTGTACAGAAGTTAGACTGCTGCTCAGCTTTCATTGAGTCAGTCATACAGTACAGAAGCAGGCCCTTCGGCTCAACTCATCCATGCCAACCATGATGCCCCATCTAAGGTAGTCCCATTTGCCGTCATTTCCCTCTAAACCTTTCCTACGCATGTATCTGTCCAAGTGTCTTTTAAATGTTGTTATAGTACCTGCCTCAACTACCTCCTATTACCTAGTTCATTTGATATACCTACCACCTTTTGAGTAAAAAAGTTGCCTATTTTTGCCCCTCCAACACAACCATCCACTCCAAACTCACCATCTAGCTCCAAAATGTGGGCTTCCCTTTGCAACTGGATCTTTCACTTCCTCTTCAGGAGTGCGCATTAGTGCACATCAGTAACAAAATCATCTCCACACTGACCAGCTACACAGGTGCACGTCAATGTTGATTGCGTAGCCCCCTGCTCTACACTCTTTACACCCATGTGGCCAAGCTGGGCCAAAGGGCCCTAGTTCCACGCTGTATGACTCCATGATTCTAGCTGATTGTTGACTTCAGGAGATGACATGCTGGTTTTCATTGTGTTGGCAGTAGGAAGAGTTAGCAGCTTCAAATTTCTGGGCATTAACATCTGAGATAACCTGTCCTGGGTGCAGCACATAGAGGAGTAATCAGAAAGAAGGCTACGTAATAATTGTTTAAAGAAAAGATCCTACATGTGACTAAAAACTCTATCAAACTTCTACAGATGCATCTTGAATGGTTGCATCATGACCTGGTGTTACGACTCCCGAAGGCAGGTACCTCAGAGTCGCGTAACATAATCAAAATCCAGGTTCAAGTTAAAGAAAATAGTCTTTAATTTAGTTAAAAGAAGACAAAAACCCAAACCTGATTTAAACGACACAGTCAGGGACAAGAATCGACTAATAAACAAATATAACAGTGCTCCAGCCAGCCTCGCAATGGACCGTCTCTAATCCTGCCTAAATAGAGATAGCCCTGCAATAAAATACACGAAAACCCTCAGGTCAGCCCTTATCCGTCCCAATACAACATTAAATGACAAATATAGGTAACAATACACACAGTTCTATGCCATGCGGCCAGGCCTCCTGCAGCTCAGACCGGCAGCCTGTTCACTTGTCAGGGTCGGCGAAGAAGAGAGAGAATTCTGGGAACTCCTGCTATTTAAGCTTCCGATGAGTCACCGATCACCTGATGCAGCTTGGCCAATCGGGTACAGGAGCTCTTAACCCCTTGATTCCTGACTCCCAGCCACGGGGCCTGTACTCAGGAGAGAAACAGAAAAGGTAAGTACATAGCATTCACCAGGGGGGGAAGCGCCTAACACCTGGTACGATGATTTAAATGCATAAGAACACAGAGGTTACAGACAGTGGTGGACTCAGCTCGGTCCATCATGAATACAGCTTTCCTCACCATCAAAAACATCTACATGAAGTGCTGACTCAAGAGGACAGCTTCTATCATCAAGGATCTACACCATCCAGACCATACCATCTTTTAGTGATTCCATTGGGCAGGATTTACAGAAGTCTGAACTCCCACTAGATTCAGCAAGAGTTAATTTCCTACAATTGTCAGGTTCTTGACAATTACAACCCTAATCCTAACTCACAAAGGAACACTACGGACCTCTGGCACCTCTGTGGACTTGTTTACTAATTTGTACTAATGACTTGCATAACAATGTATAAACCTTGGAGCTGCTGAGGGTGACGCCTCGTTGGCAGAGGAGCTGAACCTCTTCTTTGCTCGCTTTGAAGTGGAGCCACCCGAGACAGCCACAACACACCATATGGTCCACAGTAGCCTAACCCTCACGATAGAGGAGCATGAGGTGAGGCGCACGCTGCGGGCCATCAATCCAAGGAAGGCTACTGGACCCGACGGCGTCTCTGGACGCGTGCTGAAGGACTGCTCAGACCAGCTGGCTGGAGTCTTCACAAGGATTTTTAACCAGTCTCTGGCCCAGTCCACTGTCCCACCCTGTCTGAAGTCCGCAACCATAGTCCCCTTGCCCAAAAAACCCCACATTTCCAGCCTCAACGACTACCGGCCAGTCGCACTCACACCAGTGGTGATGAAGTGCTTTGAAAAACTGGTCCGGGGTGATATCACATCACTCCTGCCCCGAAGCTTTGACCCCCACCAGTTTGCGTACAGAGCGAATAGATCTACAGAGGACGCTGTAGCCACAGCTCTCCATGCTGCACTGTCCCACCTGGAGCAGCGGGGAAGCTATGTGTGAATGCTCTTTGTGGACTACAGCTCTGCTTTTAATACTATCCTTCCCCACAAACTGGTGGACAAACTGGGGGACTTGGGACTTCCACAATCCACCTGCATGTGGATAAATAGCTTCCTGTCGGGCCGCAGCCAGAGAGTCAGAATGGGCCATCACACATCCACGGCCCTCAGCCTCAGTACTGGCTCTCCACAGGGCTGCATGCTGAGCCCCCTGCTCTACACCATCTACACACATGACTGTACCTCCGCCCATCACAGTAACACCATTGTCAAATTTGCAGATGACACTACGTTGGTGGGGCTCATCTCCGGGGGGGACGAGTACGCCTATCGGGATGAGGTGGAGCAGCTGACAGTGTGGTGTGGAGAAAATAACCTGCTCCTGAACACTTTAAAGACCAAGGAGATAATAATAGACTTCAGGAAGAGCAAAACAGAACTGGTACCATTAATCATCAGAGGGGATTGTGTGGAGAGGGTGGCGGATTTCCGCTTCCTGGGAATCCATATTGAGGAGGACCTGACGTGGAGCGTGAACACCTCTGCGCTGCTGAAAAAGGTCCAGCAGAGACTGCACTTCCTGAGGGTGCTCAGGAAGAATAACATCACACAGAGACTGCTGCTGTCCTTTTATCGGTGCTCCATTGAGAGCATCCTAACATACTGTGTATGCGTGTGGTACACCAGCTGCACAGCAGCTCAGAGGAAAGCGCTCCAGAGGGACATTGACAACGCCCAGAGGATTGTCGGCTGCCCTCTCCTTACCTTGGAAGACTTACACAGTTCCCGCTGCATCAAAAAATCCCAGAATATTATAAAGGTTTGAACTGTTTGAACTGTTGCCGTCAGGCAGACGGTACAGATCTACAAGGATAAGGACAAACAGATTTAAAAACAGTTTTTACCCCACAGCTATAAAGGCACTAGATGTAGCCGCCAAGGAACGCGGGGACTAAGGGACTGTGGTTGGTACACTGTGAAATCGACAGAAGGATGTAGGGTTGGGTGTATATGCGTGCTATTTTCACATTTCATATTTATTTTAGTTGTTTATCTTTTTAAATATCTTACCTTGTATGTATCGTTAGCTTTTATGGTTTGAATGTTGCACTGATTGGTTGACATTTTGAAATTTCGTTGTACATGGTTCATATTACAATGACAATAAAGAAACTATACTATATACTATAATTTGTGTGTGATGTATGTTTTTGTGCATTGTCTGAGTCTGTTCATAAGGTCATCGGAGCCGAATTAGACTATTCAGCTCATCAAGTCTACTCTGCCATTCAATCATGGCTGATCTATCTTTCCCTCTTAACCCTGTACTCCTGCCTTCTCCCCATAACCTTTGAGGTATATTGCCGATGATGTTGTTTCAACCAAGATTTTCATTCTACCTTCACAGCACTGTACTTGTGCATATGACAATAAGCTCGACTTGGATCTTCCGCTATGTGATATATGCACAAACTCCTCCAATTTTCATTCCCTTCGGTGAATTAATATCTCACCCATACCAGACATCTCAGTTGAAGAATTCAGTAGCAACAGGAACATTAATTGCAAGGAAAACTATATATAGACAGAACCCTACATTGAAGCTGGATAAAGATTCAAGTGGCACATCATACGGGAACAACAAATATTACCTTTCCCCCCATTTCGCTGAGTATAATGTGAATAAATTGTATGGTGCGCATGGCATATTTCAGGATAGTTATAGATGTAGAACAAAAAATAATAATTATAAACATTTCTATTTGCAGATTTATTCTGGGTTTTGTTTAGATTGTAACATGAAGAGCTGGGAGCATGGCGAGGAATCAGTTTTGTCAGACACTGAGAAATACTGTAACTTCATTGATTGAGCATGATTAAACCAACGCTTTGATGTGTGTGGTACAGGAGTTAATCTTCCTATGAGGGAATATTGTTGTTGGCAAAAGGCCAGCAGTGTTGTCTTTCTAAAAGCTTTGGTTTAATACACGGCCCATCAAGCAGGAGGCCAGCTCTCCAGCTGCTGATCCGTATATAATCCACACTCTGGGCACTCTTGGAAAGATCTTAAAAAATATTTTTCTTTAAATAACGGTGCACTAAGAGAAATTGATCATTTTGTTTCAGCAATAAATGAAACATGGCACTGTAGGAAAGATGTAATGCACCTTTTTTTTTCTGTGTCCAGGCAATTTATTTCTGCAGCTACAAATGCTGATTCATGCAAGTGTGATATATATATATATATGTATGTATATATATATTTCCAAATATGGTTCTATTCAGGTATAGGTATTTGCACTCGATGCAGGTATGTAAATTTCTACTTCATCACGTCATCAAGGCATGACATCAATCCTGCCCACATTCAACACAGCCCAGGGGTAGTATGGCCTTTCTGAAATGAGTGGGTGCACACACATTGTTTCAAATCAAATGTTAGCTCTGATGCTCCTGGTTTAGACTTTAACAGGATAGTTTCAAAAGACCTATTACTCTACACAATTTAAAATATTCTATATTGATGTTGGGCAATATGGGGAGGGGGGGTTTGGGAGGGATGTTTGCATAATGGATTGAGCTGTGCTCACAACTCCCTACAATTTCTTGTGGTTATGAACGAAGCAATTGCCATCCAAGTTGTGATGCATCCGGTTCAGATAGTTTGCATGATGCATCTGCAAATATTGGTAAGGGTCATTGGAGACATCAAATTTCCTTAGCCATCTGAGGAAATAGAGGAATCAATGTGCTTTTTTGGCCATAGTTTACAGCATGGACACAGGCTCTTCAGCCCACCGTATCTACACCATCCAATGATCACCCGTACACTAGTTCTGTCTTACACACTGGGGACAATTTACAGAAGTTAATTACCATACACGTCTTTGGAATGTGGAAGGAAACCAGAGCACCTGGAGAAAACCCACGTGGTCATAGGGTGAACGTAAAAACTCCATACAGACAGCATCCATAGTCAGGATCGAACCCGAGTCTCTGGCACGATTAGGCAGCAACTCTACCACTGCACCACTGTGCTGGCCTAACCACTATGCTGCCCTGCACATAGTATCAGTGTGGTTGGACAATAACTCATTGTTTTGCACCAAGAAACTTGAAGCACTTTATCATCTTCACTTCAGCATGATTGATACTCTTCACTAATAGACTAGTCCTATTGGGACCTCTCCTCCCACTGTTCCCATTTGCCCACCCCTCTTCCCAGATATGGTCCCATTCTACAACTTCCTTTCACATCAGAATTCAACATCTGCAGACCCTGGTAACCCCTATCAATCATTTCTTAGCCTTTATCACAATCTACACAATACGAGAATTATCCCATGGATGACTGGGTTACCATATCTTGAGCATTTGACGGAACTGGGTCTGTACTCACTGGAGTTTAGAATAATGAGGGGACACCTCGTTGAAACTTACCGAATAGTGAAAGGCCTGTATAGAGTGGATGTGGAGATGATGTTTCCACGAGTTAGAGATTCCAGAATAGCCTTAGAATAAAAGGACATTCCTATAGAAAGGAGGTGAGGAGGAATTTCTTTAGTCAGAGGGTAGAGGATCTGTGGAATTCGTTGCAACAGACGGCTGTAGAGACCATGGTATTTTTAAGGTGGTGATTCCATGTTCACACAGAGGGGCTAGTCCCACAACCCAATATTCCACCTCTCCACCAATTCCAATATTGGTGGCCAGTGCGGGGGGGGGGGGGGGGGGGGGCTTTCTGGAGCGCTAGTATAGGTGTTGTGTGCCGAAGGGACTGGTTTTCAGAGGGCTAGTATGGACATTGTGGGCCGAATGGATTCTTGGGCTGGCAGTTCAGTCACTCAGGCCTGGTGGGCTGGCAGCTCAGTCACTCAGGCCTGGTGGGCTGGCAGCTCAGTCACTCAGGCCTGGTGGGCTGGCAGCTCAGTCACTCAGGGCTGGTGGGCTGGCAGCTCAGAAACTGCCAGAAATTCTGTCCAAATCAGGTGAGAGACACTGTGAGAGAGAAGGGGGAGGGTGGAGAATCAATTTTAGACATTTTTCATCTATTTCTGAAGATCACAACAATGAAGGAGGAAAGCCTATCCTGGCCTGGATCTCACAGGAGCTAATGAAGTGAGGGAGAAAAGTACTGTGGTGAGGTTTAATACTTGCAGGGGGAATACTTACTGATACTTACTGATGGGCTGAGGGGACTCCTCCTGGGCTAGTACAGACCTGATGGGCTGAAGGGACTTTAAAAAAGAAATCTGTGAAATCTCAGTGAAAGGCACTTTTTCTGGACTTTTCCTGGCCTGGCACAGGCCTTTTGGGCCAAAATGCTCTTCCTGAGCTAATATGGGCATTTTGGGCAAAATGGACTAGTTTCTCAGCTAATAGGGGCCTTGTGGACTGAAATGAGTGGTTTCAGGCAGGCCAAATAACTCATTTCATTTCATTTCCATTGCCATTTCAGTTTCAGTTTCAAGCACAGGGCAGGCCAAACAAGATGGCCAAATATCATAGCGATATAGGGTAGCGTTTTTTCTAAAATCAATATACAGCACAGGCAGGAAGTGGTCAAGACTTTTAGTTATATAGATAGAAGATAGATAGATGTTGCCACTTTAAGGGGACCATGGGCTTGATCTCAAAGGTCCTTCTATCTATCAATGTTCTTTGACTTCCTAAATATTTACTCGATATGTCCTGCCCTTATTCAAATCACCTTGCACTTGTCCAGATTAATTCCTATCAGCCAATGCTCTGCCCAACTTTCCATCTGATCTATGTCCTGCTGTAGCTCTAGACAATCTTCCTTTTATCCATAATACCACTAACCTTTGTGGAAGAAATAGTGTGTATTGTGTTCCTGGCAGCTTGTGTCCTTGCTCCTGATGGCTGTGGGGAGATGTGTGCAGTGTGGTAGTTTGAGGGGGTATGAATGATTTTGCACTCATACATGCATCTCTAAAGGTTTAGCTGTTTGTGTTGAATCCTCTCAGGAGATGTTTGCCATTCCACATCTATGCTCGGTGGAAGTTTGATCTTCACTACTGTAATGTAATCACTCTGGCTTTTTGCAACTGATTGTCTGAGTTTCACCATGGTTACCATTCAGAGTGCTTCACAAGAAATGTTCAGTTCTTCATGTGTACATGTGCCACTCTCTAACATGATAAGCAGATTGCATCACGTTTTGCACTGCCCTGTCGGTAAGGGACTACAGGCCCTGTCGGTAAGGGACTACAGGCAAGGAGGGAGTGTAATTTTCATCACTTCTTCTTCTGCTGTAAGTAGGAAGATGTTAAATAACATAGGTGCTTGATTCGAACCATACTCCTGATGCTCCCAGTGTTAAGACTGGAGAATGTAAGTGCACCTCCCCCACTCACCTTAAGTCATACGGCTGGTGGGAACTTTTGAATTCCAAGACAAAAGTGAAATGTAGAGTGTGAATCAAAAGCAGTGCTCTGGGAATCCCTTGTAGTGCTTTGGAACTTAATGTAAGGTTTCTGGATTGTTCTCTGAGTCTTGATCTCTTACCATTCTTCAGGACTAGTCTTGCATCATGTAATGTATTTTGCTTATATTTTATATACTAGCATATATGTTCAAAAGTGGCAGCGCCTTGTGGCAGCGGCTCGACTGCAGTCCGTCCGTCCTTTCTTTCTTTTTGTCCCGCTAGGTGTATGTTTTTGTTTTCTTGGATGTGAATATGTGGGGGGGGGGGACTTTTAAAACTTTTTGGTCCCTTCCCTGTACAGTGACCCGACCTTTTCCCTGTCAGGCCTTTGTTGTCGTTGGGGCCTAACATTGTGGAGCCGGCGGCCTCCAACTGGAACCAACCTGAAGGCTCCAGTCACGGAGCCTGCGGACTCACCATCGCGGAGCTGGCTGACTTCGGAGCATGGAGTGCTGGGGTGGCGCATGGCTGCAACCTGACTTTGGAGCTTCGGAGGCTCCAGCCGCAGGCCCGGTGGACGGAAACATCAGGAGCTCGCGGGTCCCTGGTGGGAGACCGCTTTTTGGAGCTCCCGCAAAGGCAGCTTCACCTGCCCGAATCGGAGGGTTGGAAATGACCCGGAGCGGGCCTTACATTGCCCGGCGCCGCTTTAACGGCCACGGGACTTAACATTGCTCGCCGGGAGCTTTAACATCGGGAGAAGAATAAAGAGCAGGGGAGAGACAGGACTTTGCCTTCCATTACAGTGAGGAGGTGTTTGGAGATTCACTGTGATGGATGTTTGTGTTAATTGTGTTAAAAGTCTAGGGTTTTTTTCTTGTTCGTAGGACTACAGAAACAAAATATTGTTGGAACTTAGGTTCAGATGACAATAAACGGTATTCGGATTCTGATTCTGTATGGTTCAGTTGGGCAGAAGATGGAGGTTGCTGGGGGAAGGGGGGTGGGTGGGGTAGGGGTAGGGGTTAAAAGAGACAATGTTCTTCAAGGTTCTGAGTGACTCCTCCTGATGAGCGGGTATGTCTGAGAGCCTGAGAACCATGATCACCAGGCTCAAAAACAACCTCTTCCCATTGGACTCTTGAACTATATTGCACAATCCTAACCTCAAGTATCTATCCTTGGTTTGCTTTGCTGCATCAAAAGCAGTATAAGAATGCTGGTTATATGTGTCATATGTTAGAGATCAAAGAATGGAAAGATAGCACAGTTAAATGCACAGCTAAGTACCTCAACAGTGATCTACTATGAATGTTGTTTTGGTTGCACCAAGTACTTTGGATTTTGCACAGTTATGGTTTGGGTACCTATTATTATTGATTATTGTAATAATGGGCTTGAAGAGCTACAGCAAGAAAGGATTTAATTGTTCCATTACCAGTGCATATGACGATTTATGACTCTTAACTGTCTACTGGCACTTTTCCTCATTCTAGCACTCTTAAGTCATAGCATGACTTTATGACTCTATTCATGAATTAGGTTCTGTAGGCTGTTGGTCCTTTCCACTGTTGGTCTGCTTTTCCTTCAACCAATGCAAAAAACTTACATTACAATGTGATTGGCCGTAGCTAATTTGAGTTTGGGCCTGAAATGACAATTATAAGTGACTAGAACATAGAACAGTGCAGCACAGGAACGAGCCCATTGGCCGACAATGCCTGTGCTGAACATGATGCAAGTTCACATTTCCTCTGTCTGCATTTGATCTACATCTCTTCATTAGGATGCATTTAGAGTGATGCATGCAGTACTGGTTGTCCCATTACAGGAAGGATGTGAAGGCTTTGGAGAAGGTGTAGAAGATGTTTGCCAGAATGCGCCTGGATTAGGGCGCATTAACAAAAGGAGAAGTTGGATAAACTTGTTTTTTTTTGTTCTCTAGAGCTTTGGAAGTTAAGAGGTGATGATAAAGGTATATATAATTATGAGAGGCATAGATAGGATAGACAGTCAGAATTCCAAGCATGAAAATGTCAAAGACTAAAGGGTATACTTTAAGCTCATAAAAGGAAAGTTTAAAGGAAATGAGCAGGGCAGGATTTTTACAGAGAGAGTGATGGGTGACCGGAACATGCTGTCAGTTGTTGAATCAGATACAATAGTAATGCAACTCCTCCGCCTCTGAAAAATTGAAACCCTGAAATGTTGAGCTGCCAGTTCTTTCCCTCTCACAATCAAGTCTCCGCTATGGCCATAACATCACACTCCCAAGCATTGAACCAGGCCCTAAGTTTATCTGCTTTAGCCAAGATACTCCTTGCATTGAAATAAATACACTTCAGACCATCAGATTCACCATGTTCATTAACCTTTCCCTTCTCATGCTACCTTTAAGACACTGGTCATAATCTTCCCATCAGTCCTTCCATTTGCTGATCCACTGCTCTGGTTCCTCTCCAGTAGCATTAGCAAAACTCCCAGGAAGAATAATTGTTCCCATCCAGTTCAGGTATAACCCGTTTCTCTTCTATAGATCCCACCTGCCCTGTTAAAGGGCCAATTACTAGAACTATTCCTGGACCAGCTCGTTAGCTGTGTAGACAACTGCACTATCTGCACCAATTTATGAATAATTACAACTTGCATTCTTCCTCTGCTTTTAATGCAGCAAAACAACCCAAGGAGAAAATTCAAACAAACATTTACATTGATCCAAAGATGGCAGCAAGAATGACACAAAGCTCAATCAACTGCGCTGTCTGGAGGAATGTATGAAATAATTTAAATTTTGCCATGTTTGAACAGGCTGGTTAAACAGTTGCATGTCGCACAAATGCACACAAATGCGTGGGTGGAAATCCTGCACGTCCCTCCCATATTTTGAGAGGTGGGGGACAATCCCCCTCATATTTTGTAATCTAGATTTTGAAATTCGGTGAAAAAAATCTATTGAAATCTCCGCTTTCTGCGAGACATTGGGTGTGTCACCGTTAAGCGCTTGTTAAGTGTCTCTATTAACATCGTATTAACACACTGTGTCACCAATTGTGTTTTTACCTTCAAGTATTCCTGAAGGTATTCTCGGAGAATTTCTTAAAGCTGTCTAATCAGGTACAATTACCATTTGAACTAATTGGATGTATTGGTGGCTGGGAAAAATTTAAACGGGTATCGGATTTAAACGGGTCAGGTGTACCTCCACCAATGTAAATCACTTTGGTCAATGAGAGTTGATTTTTAAATGTGCTATAGAAATAAAAGTGACTTGACTTGATTTGATTAAGGGCTCCGGTTGAACGGGTTTCCTGGCTGGCTTGCAGGTAAGTCCCTCATTCATGGTCCCTCCAAGGTTGGTTCTTTTGTTTGCCTTTATTTGCTTCAGTTTTATTTGTTTAAGTGTTATGTATCTCACATTGTAGCTTTTGAAAGATTCAAGCGGGTATCAGATGCCTTCTAAGGGCTGAATCTGCCTGTTTGCAGGGCCTTTCATCATCCAGTGCGGCTTAAAATCAATCTGCTTCATTGAGAATCCCAATGTTGAAGCCCCAGCCGGCCGATTTTAAGCCACGCTGGGTGATGAAAGGCCCCGCGAATGGGTCGATCCAAGGTTCACAATTCGGGGCGGACAAAGCTGCTGTTGCTAGAATTCGGAGTCGGTCACCAACCAGGTCAGCTACCGATGTTACCGTCCACAGGGCCCACGGCTGAAGCCTCACGTGTTTGTGCGTGCGCATGTGCGTGCGTCCACCAAGAAATTGTGCCACCCCACATGTTTTGACAGTGATTTCCACCCTGGAATTGATATGTGCTAATTGTGTTTTACAATTACTGGGCTGCCTGTGTCCTTGTTGCTCCAGTCATTATATGATGGTGCCTAAAATGTGGTGGCCCTTGTGAATGGACTCTACTATCTGCAATCTTAAAGTTTGTATGATTATGTCTAACGGATAGCAGGATAGTCACTGAACTGTATGCAAAAAAAGAATTACTGTATTGAGGTACATGTGACAATAAAGTATAATTCAAAGATTGCTTTTCGGAATCAGAGACAGGGGCTCAGAGAAGGCATTTCAGAGAGTCTGTGATCAACTAAAGGAATGGCCTCAGGTAATGAGGTTGATAAAGAGGAGATTACATCTAAGGCCAGAACTATAATTTTTGATTAGTATGGGTGTCAGCAGTTATGGGGAGAAGGCAGGAGAATGGGGTTGAGGGTGAACAATAGATCGATCAGCCATGATTGAATCGCAGAGTAGACTTGATGGGCCAAACATGCACTTGTGTACTATAGCTGGAAAAGCTTGCAGAGATCTGAAGAAAGGAATAAGAACATGAACTAGAACTATTCATTGAAGAGGCACCAGTGTAACCACTGAGCATGGAAATGATGGTCAAAATGGAATTCTGAATTTCACTTTGGATTAATAAAAATGTACATTACCAATATGTTACCAAATACAGAAAAATAATTGTTATAGTTTTATTTAAATTTAAGAATTTAAAAAAAAATTAAGTACTACTCTGTGTTCACCTTCAATTCCCTCCTTTGCCTAATCGGTAACAAATACTTGAGTATCCTGGGATTTTGAAGGAATATTAAGTGGCATTTAAAGTGCGAATTTCCATCCCCTTGATGTAAATGACCCCATTCCCGGGATTTATCCTGATACAGATTCTGAGCCAAACCAGCAGTTAGAACTCCCATATTTCCAGTGGTGGAACAGAACTCTAGTATTTATATATTGAAACTAAATGACTGGGAAATGTAAATTCATTACCCCTCTATCATTGGCGCTTTTGAATTATTCTTCGTCGCTGGAATCTGGTGAGCGTTGCCATGGAAACAAACACCCTCTGGTTGTGAATCCGTGTATATAGCATTTCTCTGCAGACTGAGCATCTTCTGAGGCTGGGAAATGGTGCACCGATCCGTCTGGAGCAAGGTGACATGTTATGTTTTTATATAACCTAGCAAACCTGGAGCAATCAAATTAATTTAATATAGAGACTTTTTTAATAATGTACACTATTTAAGAAAGTAAAAAATTGTGTGTTAAATTCTTCACAGAAAGTACAAATATCGTAGTTTTGCAGGGCAAGAGCAGTACTCAATGGAGATTAAATTCCAGTATTATTAACTATTAGATTTTGAGACGTTTTATATATTAAATTGTTGCTTTAACAATAAGTATCTGAGTTTGTTTTTAACTTATATATGTAACATTTTTTGTTAAAGTAGTGATTTCCTCAGAAATAAACTGTAACACAGCAATAATTGTTTGATTCAAAATGTATTCTTGCAGCAGGCTCCGCTGAATGGATCAAAGAACTTTGTAAATGGGACTGACCCGCTTGTTAAATGGGAAGAAAGAGGCCCATGTCTATAATCCGCCTTCAATCAACCCACACTAATCAGTAGTGATAGTTGTAAAATTTAGCCTGGATCTACTTAACTAATCCAGATTGACGTGAGGTGAAACAGAGCAATAGAAGGGAAGAGAGTATACGGGAGAAAAAGAAAGAGAGAGAGAGAGAGAGAGAGCAAGCGAGCGGAGGGGAGATTGGAATCTGTTTCCAGGTGATTCAGAATGCTTTGTTTCTCCTCAGAGAATTGTTGCTGTCAGGTTATTTGACTCCAGCCGTGGGGCCCTGTTCACTCCAAATGTACCATGTGACTCTGCAGCTATCAGAGAGCATTACTAGGTAAAAATTAGTCGGCACCAACTACCTTTGCACATGCATTATTAAATGGATAGAGAACAGGTTGCTAACATCGCCATGAATAAGGCTGAAGTTTGGCTTTGTTGAAAACAGAAGAGAATAGCAGCAGCCCTTCAAGGTCTCCCCAGTGGTAGTCCTTTTCAGTATTTATTTATGTCTTAATGCTTGCGTAAGCCACAGGCTCAAAGTCTTCATTAAGGCTTAGTGTGTGATTGGGCACAGCAGTGTGTATCTTAGCTCTGGCTCCACCCCTGGCAAGTCAAAGATACGTGATGTGTCTCATTCCCACTCTGCATTTATGACAATTTCTGTGGGATAGAAGAATCTGCCTTTCTGTGGTGGAGATAAAGGATTTATTATTGGGAACGGTCTGTGGAAAGATGATTTAAATGGTACCTTGGGGACAGACGCAGTATTTTAACAACAATGGCAGAAGTGGACATGGCTCAATGTGTTGGCATTTCTTTTAACCACCGCTGTGCCTCCCTTAACCAGGCCAGGGAACTATATAGATTTGGGTGACTGCTACAACTGGTCATCTCCATCAAGCTTCCCATGCTGGTGGGGTTGCTTTTGGTTTTCACAACCCTACATGTTGCCATGCTTAAAACACCCAAGGCCAAAAATGTCTCCTGGGTAAGTACTTCAAACGTTCAAACGTGACGAGAATGTGAATATTTTTAGTTTCCAGAATGTTATTTGCTGTTATATAGTGCTGATGTTTGCATTCAGACTTTCTTACTGTATTCCAAAAAATGGATAATAACTAAAATCTGTTAGTTTATATTTACGGTTAATTATTTGGCAAAACTTTCTGTTTTAGTCATTTTCAAAACTACTGTGCATGTAAACTTCCAACAAGATATTTTTCCTGCTTACGAATGTACGATAAATGAAGACGTTCTATAATTTCAGTCACACGGTAACCGTATCAGTGGTAATAGTGTGACCTACCTCATTAATTGTAGGTTTATTATTGTGTGAAATAAGAGATTATTTTCTAAAAGTTATGAAATCTTTGGACGATATGCATGGAATGCTGACCTAGAAATTGATTAGAACTGCTGCATATTTTGTTCCAGTTGTTTAATTAAAGGCTCATAGAATGCTATTATAGCGAATACACCTTTTCCTTATTAAGATAAAAGGAAATTGTACTCTTGATGGTACCAAATGGATTGATGTTATTTGCAAAATAAATTTTAGGTGTGCTTATTGTGGAGGGATTGGTGAAAAGCAGCAGATGTGTATCACTCAGGCGCACGAGAATTGTTTCCCAAAACGAGAGTTGATCAATTTGGGAGTACACCTGCTGAAGCTAAAATAAAACAAACATACTAGGAAACAGATGGATAGATTGTGAATCAAAGAGGAGTTCAGATTAAACAAGCTGCATATACACAGTCAATCCTATCGTTTTCATTGTATATACCTTAATGCTTTCTCATTCAGGAAATGAAACATCAGTCAGCTTTTGTGAATCTTTTATTTTTATATATACATACTTGCCATCTCAACCAAATCCAAGTGAAGCCTGTCTCTGCAATAGGGTATAAAGCAGGAGGAACAGATGCCAGTCCAAGTTAGAGATTAATTCTTCTAATATAAAGTGCTCCACAACCTAAATCCAAGTTGATTTGGTCATTCTTTGTGAGCCTCCTATTATGAGCTGTATGTAATAATTCTGTGATCCAGATGCTATTGGTGTTGTGCACCATGTTAACTTATTGCATATATCTTTAATTAGACAGGGTGACCTATTTTGCTTTTCAAATAGTATCAGCTGTGATACTGGAGATTGGCACAGAGTTAACACTGCTTTTTTTTTGCTTGGAGGTCAAATATCATAAAAATGCGTAAAATCTTCCTGGCTCTTGTGCTGGGAATATGGGAGAGAAACACACATTGAAAGTAATTTGAAAGTTCACCAGACAAGATTAAAAACTGCTTACCAATCTAGATAGATCACTGTTTGTAATATTAAAAAAACTGCAAGATCAGCAGTCAAACTTAAGTATGGCAAAGCATGGATATTTCTTGTTTCCCTTTCCCCTGACTCAATATGAAGAAGGCTCTTGACCCGAAAGGGCTTCCATTCCTTTTATCCAGAGACGCTGTCTGACCGGCTGAGTTACTATCTTCAGTAGTTGTGCCTATCTTTGGAAGTATGGCAATGTTTTGTGTGTAGATCAAAAATTTAGAATTCCGTGGTTATCCTTGATAATGAATGTGTTGAAAACTGTTTTATTACATCCCTGTGAAATTGTCTTCTTTAAACGTTCTCGAAGAAAAATTGCGAAGGCTTGTGAAATGTCGTTTAGCATCACTAGTTTTAGTGACACATCATCAGTGGGAATGGTAATTAAAACCTCTACCTACTCATAGTGCAAATTAAGAAGTGCAAAGAACATCGTAAATAATGTACAACAGCTCAAATGTCATTGTAAATGAAGGATGAGCATTTTTGGTAACTAAATGTACAAACGAATAACATCAGTGTACGGGGAGAGCAGCATAATTGCAAAGATCTGTTCCATGTATGAGTGGGCATAGGTTTTATTTTCATTTCCCACCCGTGTGCTATTTTCTATCTGAGCTACCTGCCACAGAGAGGCCAGTGAAGATGGCAGATGCTTTCCAAGAGGGCTGGGGTAATTAGAGTGAGTCACACTGGGTGGCTTTCACACCGGTATTTCATAGTAATACAAGTGTAAGACTGATAACTGACCATCTGCTTGCCCATTGGCAAATTATGTTGTATATGGCAAAGATACAGAAGGTGCAGATAGCGAGGATGCAGCTGAGAAGATGAACCTTGAAGAACAAAGTTCAATTTTACATTGGTTTAATCACTGCAAGGTGATCAAAACACAAAGATACCCATCACAAATGGCATCAATGTAAGGTAGAATGTGCCTAATTTTCCATGAGAATTTCAATTGGATTTGAGGTTGGTAATTGTGGTTGATAGACATGAAATATAACAAAACAGTACTATTGTTTAAGTGAGCCTCATTCATCAGTGAAGCAAGTTTTTTTTACACACAGAGTGATGAGTGGCTGGAATACGTTGCCAAGGGTGGAGGTGGGGGCAGATATGATAATAGCATTCAAGAGACTTTTGGATAGGCAAGTGGATATGCAGGGAATGGAGGGATAAACAACATTGACCATGTGAATATCATGAGACAAGGTCCTTCGGCCCACAATGTCTTTGCAAAACACGATGTCAAGACCAAATCTTGTCTGCCTGCACATAATCGCTCCATCCCCAACATATCCATATGCCCATTCACAAGACTCGTACTGTAAATGCCATTATAATATTCCGCCAACTCCACCCCCCCCCCCTCCCTCCCCCAACCCCATCAGCATGTTCACAACATAGAAACATAGAAAATAGATGCAGGAGTAGGCCATTCAACCCCTCGAGCCAGCACCACCATTCAATATGATCATGGCAGATCATCCAAAATCATTACCCCATTCTGGCTTTTTCCGCATATTCCTTGATTCCCTTAGCCTTCAGAGCTAGAGGTCTGTAGTGTGGCGTTGCCTAACGGCAGCGGCTCGACTGCAGTCCATCTGGCTTTGTTTTGTTGTTGTCTCGTTAAATGTATGTTTTTGATTCAAGTTTTTTTAAATTTTTTTTAGCTGTGTATATGTGGTGGGGGGGGGGGGGGGGGGAGTGGGGGGAACCGTTTAATTTCTTCCTGTATGGGGACCCGACTTTATCCCTGTCGGGTCTCCGGTGTCCTTGGGTCTAACATTGTGGAACCGGCGGCCATTCAAGCCTGCACCGCCATTCAATATGATCATGGCTGATCATCCAACTCAGTATCCTGTACCTGCCTTCTCTCCATACCCCCTGATCCCTTTAGCCACAAAGGCCGAATCTAACTCCCTCTTAAATATACTGGCCTCAACTACCTTCTGTGGCAGATAATTCCAGAGACTCACCACTCTCCATGTGAAAAAATTTTTCCTCATCTCGGTCCTAAAGGAATTCCCCCTTATCCTTAGACTGTGACCCCTTGTTCTGGACCTCCCCAACATCGGGAACAATCTTCCTGCATCTAGCCTATCCAACCCCTTAAGAATTTTGTAAGTTTCTATAAGATCCCCCCTCAGTCTTCTAAATTCTAGTGAGTACAAGCCAAGTCTATCCAGTCTTTCCTCATATGAATGTCCAACATCCAAGGAATCAGTCTGGTGAACGTTCTCTGTACCCCCTCTATGGCAAGAATGTATTTTCTCAGATTTGGAGACCAGAACTGTACGCAATACTCCAGGTGTGGTCTCACCAAAACCCTGTACAACTGCAGTAGAACCTCCCTGCTCCTATACTCAAATCCTTTCGCTATGAATGCTAACATACCATTTGCTTTCTTCACTGCCTGCTGCACCTGCATGCCTACTTTCAATGATTGGTGTACCATGACACCCAGGTCTTGTTGCATCTCCCCTTTTCCTAATTTGCCATCATTAAGATAATAGTCTACCCTCCTGTTTTTGCCACCAAAATGGATAACCTCACATTTATCCACATTATACTGCATCTGCCATGCATTTGCCCACTCACCCAGCCTATCCAAGTCACCTTGCAGCCTCCTAGCATCCTCCTCACACCTAACACTACCCCCCAGCTTAGTGTCATCCGCAAACTTGGAGATGGTGCATTCAATCCACTCGTCCAAATCATTAATATATATTGTAAATAGTTGGGGTCCCAGCACTGAGCCTTGCGGTACCCCACTAGTCACTGCCTGCCATTTCGAAAAGGACCCGTTTACTCCTAACCTTTACTTCCTGTCTGCCAGCCAGTTCTCTATCCACATCAATACTGAACCCCCAATACTGTGTGCTTTAAGTTTGTATACTAATCTCTTATGTGGGACCTTGTCGAATGCCTTCTGAAAGTCTAGATATAACATATCCACTGGTTCTCCCTTATCAATTCTGCTAGATACAACCTCGAAAAATTCTATAAGATTCGTCAGACATGATTTACCTTTCGTAAATCCATGCTGACTTTGTCTAATGATTTCACCACTTTCCAAATGTACTGCTATCCCATCTTTAATAACTGACTCTACCAGTTTCTCCACTACCGATGTTAGACTAACTGGTCTGTTTTCTCTCTCCCTCCTTTTTTTAAAAGTGGGGTTACATTAGCTCCAATCTTCAGGAACTACTCCAGAATCTAAGGTGTTTTGAAAAATTATCACTAATGCATCCACTATTTATGTGGCTACTTCCTTGCGTACTCTGGGATACAGACTATCTGGCCCTGGGGATTTATCAACCTTTAATCCATTCAATTTACCCAACACCACTTCCCGACTAACCTGGATTTCACTCAGTTCTTCCACCTTATTTGACCGCCGGTCCCCTGCGATTTCTGGCAGATTATTTATGTCTTCCTTAGTGAAGACAGAACCAAAGTAGTTATTCAATTGGTCTGCCATGTCCTTGTTCCCCATGATCAATTCACCAGTTTCTGACTGTAAGGGACCTACATTTGTTTTAACTAATCTCTTTCTCTTCACATATCTATAAAAATGTTTGCAGTCAGTTTTTATGTTCCCTGCCAGTTTTCTTTCATAATCTATTTTCCCTTTCCTAATTAAGCCCTTTGTCCTCCTCTGCTGTACTCTGAATTGATCCCAGTCCTCTGGTAGGCTGCGTTTTCTGGCTAATTCGTATGCTTCATCTTTTGTTTTTATACTATCCCTGATTTCCCTTGTTATCCATGGATGCCATATTTATTCTTTTGCCATACTGGGATGACCATTCATTGTAGTTCATCCATGCAGTCTTTAAATACCTTCCATTGCACATCCACTGTCAACCCTTTAAGAATCACTTGCCAGTCTATCTTGGCCAATTAACTTCTCAAACCTTCAAAGTCACCTTTGTTTAAGTTCAGAACCTTTGTTTCTGACTTAATTATGTCACTCTCTATCCTAATGAAGAACTCAACCATATTATGGTCACTCTTGCCCAAGGGGCCCCACACAACAAGACTGCTAACTAACCCTTCTTCATTACTCAATACCCAGCCTGCTCTCTCGTTGGTTCCTCTACATGTTGGTTTAGAAAACTATCCCACATACATTCCAAGAAATCCTGTCGAACTGCAATTTTGTTGAAACCAAGCTGTTTGAATGAAAATAAAATGCATTCTATCCTATTCTATTCTAAATCTAACTTGAAAACTTCCAGTGAATTGGCCTCCACTGCCTTCTGTAGCAGAAAATTCCACAGATTCACAACAGAGTGAAAAAGTTTTTCCTGATCTCAGTCCTAAATGGCCTACCCCTTATTCTTGAACTGTGACCCCTGGTTCTGGACTTCCCCCAACATCAGGATCATCTACCTTGTCCAGTCGTCTAAGAATTTTACATGATCTTATTTACTTATTACTTATTACATGATTTTATGATCCTCCCCTCTAAGACCACCTCCCATGAATCCAACTCCACCACCAGAACATAGCCAGACTTCCTGATGAGAAACACAATGTTACCTCAAATTGTTTAACTAATGGTTTCATTTTTATAAGGTACTAGACCAACTGGGACCAGTTGGGTCCCTGTCACATGGGAGGCCTGGTCCCCCAACGCAACCCGTTCCCCAATGCGATATTGGATCACTAACCCGTAGCCACCACTGGATGCATGGTCTCCCAACTCAACCCATTCCCAAATGTAAGATTCCCGCACTCCCCTTCCTCCCCCAGCACTGGACTTAAAAAACAAAAAAAAATTGAGCCAATCCCCCTCCCCCTCCTTCTTCTTGCGTATGGAGTGCACAGCCTAAAGTTGTAGGACAACTTGTTCTATTTGATCATACTTGATTGTGCACACCAGGTTGATTGCGTTCATCGAAACGGGGCAGACCACGTGAAGGTTGCCATCTCACACTCACTCTCTCACATGTGCGCTCACACATACACTCACAAACACATACACTCACGCTCACTGATTAACACGCCATATATATGGCAGAAATCTTTCTTGAATACTCACACGGCTGAGCTTGGGGCCCCAGTTTGGGGCTTCCGCAGTCAGCGGTACTTCCAGAATCAGCATGACCTCTGCACTTACCGGAAATTATGCAATCAGCGCGACCTCTGCACTCACCAGAAAATAAGCAATCAGCGTGACCTGTCCACGAAGCGGAAGTCACGAAATGAGCGGGACTTTTGAACCAAACACAGTGGGACCTAATAAAGCATTGCAGTTTCAAGCACAGGCAGGGCCACAGGCCAAACAACTCATGGCATTGTCATTAAGGGCTAACAAATCATTTATTGCAAGTACATTACAGACTCACAGTTCAGTTGATTCACTGCTTAGAATGAGAGTCGTGCTCTCTCCCTCGCAATCTTGCAGAGTGACGGAGTCAGGTCCAGGCATCCGATTTTTATAGTCCTACCCCCCCTCCCCAGAAGGGGCATTACCTTCATCGCAGTGATTGACAGGCGAGAGGATCTCAAGGTTTTTTAAACACTCATTTAAAAACAAATGTAATTGATGGGAAAAATCATCGGGGCTTGCTCAGTGGAGGAGGACTGTGAATAAGATCGCAAAAAAATCACAGCGATATATGATAGCGTTTTTTCTAAAATCAATATACAGCGCAGACAGGAAGTGGTCAAGATGAGACTTTTAATTATATAGATGATACAATTGTTACTTGTGGAGTTGAAATAAATCATAATTGATCAATGTTGTAACCTTTCATCTTTGTCTTACCTAGAGTTAACTTTAACATTATGTTTCCTGTTGTTTTGAAAGTCTCTCTCCCATATATCTAACAAATAGATACCATTGATGTCAATGTCCCTGTAGGGAGATTTTGATAGGGACAAGTTAGTAAAAAAAGGCCATTCGTTAACTTTTGGGATATTTGCCTACTAAACACAGTGATAAAGAGCAGCTATAATCTCAAGGTTGCAATGCATAAGAACCTAGACAGAACTGCAAATGACTATCCCCTCCTCAATAGGTAATAGCCTGCTTTTCAACAGAGTGTATTCATTTTGGCTGTTCCCCTCAATAGATAAGGAAGCCTGCTTTTCACAGAGTGTATTAGTTCTAGCTATTTTAATTAAGCTGTGCTGTGAAGACTAAGTACATTGACACATCTACTTATTACTGTCCTAACATGTTATGTTGGCCATTGTTTCCATCATGCTTCCCCAGTATGTGACCTCTAGGGTTAACCAGATTATAACCTACTCGTCATCCTTATAATTTTCAAAATTCCTGGCAACAGCAGTTTGCAGTTTCTTCTTGTGACTGCATGGATTTCCACTGGGTGCTTTGGTTTCATTCTACACCCCAAAGGTACGAAAGTGGGTAGTTTAATTTAATTTAGACTTACATTAGACATACAGTGCTGAAACAGGCCCTTCAGCCCACCAAGTCTGCCCTCCTCAGCGATCAACCCCTATACTAGCTCAATCCTACATGCACTAGGGACAATTTACAGAAGCCAATTAACCTACAAACCGGTACGACTTTGGAGTATGGGTGGGAACCAGGGCACCCGAAGAAAACCCATGTGGTCACAGGGAGAATGTACAAACTCCGTACAGACACCTGTGCCAGTTACTGTATGGCAGCAAAAACTACCGCTGTGCCATCCTAACAAAAAAAAAACAATTGACCGCTGTAAATTCTCACAAGTGTTAAATGATAGTATATTCTGGATGGCGTGATAGGAATGTGGGGAAAATATAACAGAATTAGTGTAGGATGTGAATATATGGATATGTGGATGCCTGTTGATGGTGAGGACTAAAGCCTGTCTCCACAGTTTGACTTTCCACTCTACAGTAATTCTATCAGTGTGAGTTAGTCAGTGAATCTCTGCTGTGTATGTATTGCTAATCATGAGTGTGCCTGTTCTCAAAACCTCAATATATTAGAAAGAGCAGGTGCAGAATATTCTTACTTGAATAAAGGTAGCTGTTTCATATTTGTGGGTCTTTAACCTGCTTCAACTGTGATCCATTCTTGCTACATATGTAGCGGACTGACTCTATAAAACCCTTTTAGAAGCTGTCAGCAATATCTTTTTGTTCAGGGCCTTTATCTCAAATCAAATCTTCCGCACCTATTCTTCCAGTATTTCGAACAAACAATGCAGGCAGGATATTGCAACAGAGCATGAAAAGCAGGAAATCTTGTGTGGATTTCCTGAGGTGTCTAATCTTTATTGGCTCTGAATATAGGAAAAACAAAGGATGTGGAGCCTTTGTTGCTCTGTGGCAGCTCAAATGCTTGGATTATTTTGCAGCATGTTTATGCTTCTAACTTTTGTCGATGCAGTAGAAAACTAGGAAATGGTGATTGTGTGTGTTTATCCTTGCTTAGATAAATGATATAGATGCCTTTGCAAGGCCACCAGCATATGCAAATACGTGTCTTACCCCAAACACTCCCTCTTCTGCCCTCTCCCATCAGACAAGAGGTACAGAAGTGTGAAAACACACACCTCCAGATTCAGGGATAGTTTCTTCCCAGCTGTTATCAGGCAACTGAACAATCCTATCACCAACTAGAGAGTGGTCCTAAACTACCATCTACCTCATTGGAGACCGTAGAACTATCTTTAATCGGACTTTACTGGACTTTATCTTACACTAAACTTTATTCCTTTCATCGTGTATCTGTGTACTGTGGATGACCCAATTGTAATCATGTACTGGATAGTCTTTCCACTGACTGGTTAACAATCAACAAAAAGCTTTTCACTGTACCCTGGTACACATGACAACAAACTAAACTAATCCAACACATGGGATAAATTATTCTTCTACGGAAGGGAAATACTTGTTTTTGTGCATTATTTGAAAAAAAGAATAAGGGATTGCGGCATGTGCAGTGGACTTACTCAAATAAACACTTATACAACCCTTGACACCTAATTCAGGTTGCCAGAAGATGACGATGCGATGCCTCAGTTGAGCAGGAGGGAAGGAAAACTGGCCCAAAGTCAATGGGCTGAAGGGCCTGATTCAAATGGTGCATCTCTAAATTAAACTCAAATTTCCTGATATTTTATGATAAACGTTATGTGTAGGAAGGAACTGCAGATGTTGGTTTAAACCAAAGATAGACACAAAATGCTGGAGTAACTCAGCGGGACAGGCAGCATCTCTGGAGAGAAGGAATGGGTGACAATTCGCATCGAGACCCTTCTTCAGACTGAAAGTCAAGGGAAAGGGAAACAAGTGATATAGACGATGACGTAGAGAGATATAGAACAAATAAATTAAAGATATGCAAAAAAATAACAATGATAAAAGGAAACAGGTCATTGTTAGCTGTAGCTTGGTGGGAACGAAAAACTGGTATGTCTTGGATGGGGGAGGGATGGAGAGAAAGTTGAAGTTGGAGAAATCAAAAGTAATACCCCTTGGTTTTAAGCTGCCCAAGTG
The DNA here is from genome assembly GCA_963514005.1 of Raja brachyura. The sequence goes on along the minus strand of OY740782.1, from coordinate 25,923,668 downwards.
ATATATGAGATGCTGTTCCTCCAATTTGCGTTTAGCCTCACTCTGACAATGAAGGAGGCCTAGGACAGAAAGGTCAGTGTGGGAATGGGAAGGGGAATTGAACTGTTTAGCAACTGGAAGATCACTTAGTTTCAGGCGGTCTGAGCGAAGGTGTTCAGAAAATTGATCACCCAGTCTACGTTTGGTCTCGCCAACGGATACAGTAGATGAGGTTAGAGGAGATGCAAGTGAACCTCTGCCTAATCTGAAAGGACTGTCGGAGTCCCTGGACAGAGTCGAGGGAGGAGGTATAGGGACAGGTGTCGCATCTTCTGTGGATGCAGGAGAAGGTACCTGGGGAGGGTGTGGCTTGGCTGGGAAGTGATGAGCAAACCAGGAAGTTGTGGAGGGAACGGTCACTGTGCAAGGCAGCAAGGGGTGGAGATGGGAAGTTCATAGATTATGGGAGCAGAATTAGGCCATCAAGTCTACTCCACCATTCAATCATGGATGATCTATCTTTCACTCTCAACCCCATCTTTCTGCCTTCTCCCCATTATCACTGGCACTTTTACTGAATCTGTTAATATGCATTTTAAAATACCTAATGACTTGGCCTCCACAGTTGTCTGTGGTAATGAATTCTGCAGATTCACCAGCCTCGGACTAACAAAATACCTCATCTCCTTTCTAAGGGTGTGTCCTTTTATTCTTGAGGCTATGGTCTCTGGTCCTAGGTTCTCTCATTCGTGGAAACATTCACTGTATCCAGGCCTTTCGCTCTTTGTTAAGTTTCAATAAGGTCCCCCCTCATCCTTCTCAACTCCAGCGAGTACAGGCCCAGTGCCATCAAACACTCATCATATGTTAACCTAAGCATTCCTGGGATCATTCTCATAAACCCCTCTGGATCCTCTCCAATGCCAGCACACCCTTCCTCAGATATGGGGCCCAAGACTGCTGACAATACTTCACTGTGCCTTATAAAGTGTCAGCATTACAACCCTGTTTTTATATTCTAGTCCTCATGAAATAAATGCTAGCATTGTGATTTTTGAAGGTCTCCTGGTGTCAACTTTCTGTCCAAAGTCAATCTAGTCATTATTAACAAGGTTCTTCCTGTTGAAGATGTCATCACATGAGTGTCAGGTGAAATGAGTGTATGAGTTTGTAGGAATAGATGCAGATCAAAGATGACACAAAAGACTTACTGCAAAGACTTTGCCAGTTAGGCAGTGTGCACTGGATTATTTGTCTGTCAAAAACCATGAATGAACAAAAATTAGAATACAACTATAGAAATATTCAACTATACTCTATATTATCTACTGTCTTGGTGCTCAACAACCATTCCGCTGCATTCATATGAATGGAGTTTATGTACCTGTTCCAGTTCTGATCTAATGCAAGGTTAGAGATTTCTTTCTCCAGCGCTAATGCAGATAAATTGTCACAGTTTCAGCTCTGAGAACATCCTCAAATCTTTTTTTATCAGTCCATCAGGTAACTTCATGCCAGAATGGAGCTCAGAATAGAATATTAGTTTTGATTGTCTGAAGAAGGGTCTCAACTAGAAACGTCACCCACTCCTTCTCTCCAGAGATGCTGCCTGTTACTCCAGCATTTTGTGTCTATCATCAGTTTTCAGAGTCTGCTGGTGGGATTGCACATAATGTTCCCAGTTTGATGGAGTGAAATATAACTGGGCCTCAGTGTGGAGGATGGCCTGAGAGAGAATCTTGACATGATCCTATCAATGGATGTTCATTTTAGTTTTGATATCCTGTCAGTGTTTTTGGAGTATTTTACGGAGATACGATACGATAATACTTTATTGTCAGAGCGAGTCTGAAATTTGTTTAGCATCACAGAAGCTCCATTTACAGCATCACAGAAAAGACAAGAGGGGTGAAAGAAGACATGCATCAAGAGATCAAGACAGGATCCCAAAATACCCACATTCGACAAGACATTACAATAACAGAAGACCACATTGATGACCTTGGTGCAGCACCTCTGGTGCTTTGCAATTCCCAATGTATGTAGCACATGTTCCAGAAGTATACCTGAGGGCTTGAAGAACTAATGCTGAAAGTACCAAAATAATTTGTTGGATTAGAGGAGGCACAATGGCACCAAAGTAGAGTTGCTGCATTACAGCGCTGGAGACCTGGGTTCGATCCTGACTACAGTTGCTGCCTGCATGGAGTTTTTATGTTCTCCCTGTTACCATTTGGGTTTCCTCTAGGTCCTCCGATTTCATCCCTCATTTCAAAGATGTGCAGGTTTGTAGACTTCTGGATATTGCTCCCCCCCCCCCCCCCCCCCGGTGTGTACAATAGAACTAAGGTAGGGGTATTCGTTAATAAGCACGGACATGGAGGGCCGTAAAGCCCATTTTCATTCTGTATCTCTAACCTAAACTCTCTAAACTAGAGGTCTGGCCAGAGTTTATGCTGACACACTGAAAAATGTTAGTGAGCCTCATTATTGACGTCTCCATGGAGAAGAGGTAACGTAGAAATGAGAAGTGGTCCACATTCTTCATATTGTCATTATGGATCTTTAGTTTCAGAAAGCAAATTTGTATGCAACATTGGTCGATGAACTGCGTTTTGTGGATGTTAACTGTAGGCACATTCCTTTGTGTGTTTGAGTGAATGAGTCAACACCAATTTTGACATCAGCCTCCAAATGTCTGTTTGCGCAAGCATCATGTGTATTGTTTAGATAGAGTGAGTATCTCGAGGTGCAGGTAATATTAGCTGAATAGTTTCCTCTTGCCCCATAGATTAGTTTCACAGTAGAGGGAAGCTTGTTGGAGGTGAGGTGCAGAGATGTGGTGAGAAAGATTGGGCAAGATGTGAGGAAAATGAAGTAATGTTGTTTGTCACCAGTCTGCAATTTGATTAAGGTTGTTGGTTAGGCTTATGCCTACACACTGTCATGTGAGATGGAGATGTATTTCTGCAGGCAGCTAATATGAAAAGGGGTAATCACAATCTTTCAAAGTTTTTTGCGAGGTGAAAAAGAGTTATGTATGGTAGTTTCTCCCCTCCCCCACTTAATAATTTGATTAATCTGGAGGAAAATCATTGAGGAAAATGCAAACTTTGAATATTGTTTTCCAGTTTTTGATTGGGCAAGTGATAATCACCCTAAGAGAGTGGGATAGGGTAAATGGTGCTGAAGGAGACCATTGAAGCACATCTGGTATCCATTAGTCTTGGATATTTGCTATGGCTAGATTTGACATTCCTCCATCTAAAATTGACCAGCTCCAATTGTTAAGGAGCTTTTGGTATATTGTGGATCAAAATGACCACAAAAAAAATATTTGATGTCCTGCCATGTGATTATATTATATGATCCATGTATAAAATACCAAAGGAAGAGGGGCAAAGTTTAAAGGAGATGCACAGGACAGGTTTATTTACACAGAGCATGGTGAGTGCCTGGAACACACTGGTGGGGGTGGTGATTGAGGCCGATATGATAGTGACTGTTGAGACCTTTGGATAGGCATATGCATATGTAGGGTATTGTAGAATATAGATTACCCTTTGGCTGATAAGAATTGGTCTTGGGATTATGTTCGACACAGACAGTGTGCTGCATTGTTCTACATGTGCTACAGAAAAAAATATATATAGTGAAATTATATTAAAATGGTATGATTTTTCTCATCCTTCAGTGCATTTCCATCAGCACTGGCTATAATTTCTATCAGTATCTGTGCAGAAATCTATATCTATTTGACAGAAAAAATGGAGTTACATTTGTAAATATAACATCACTATCGGATAGATAAAATCAGGATTTATGAACAATGTGATAGAGGTAGGTTATGGGCAACAAAATATATCCAAATATATTCCATAGTATCCATTCTAATTGTTAAGGAGAAACGAGAAACTACAGACGCTGGAATCTTGAGGAAAAACAGACTACTGGATGAACTCAGCAGATCAAACAGCATCTTTAGAGTCTGAAGAAGGGTCTCAATTCGAAACGTACTCTATCCATTTCCCTCCAGATGCAGACCAGAGCTCCTCCTTCAAGTGGTTATGTCCGAAAATAAGGTTGCTATAAAGAGGACATCTTATCTAATTTGCACCTTCTATTGAATTTACGTCAGCAATCGGGTTATCTTATAAATGGTGAGAAACTGAAGAGCATTGGTGTTCAGAAGAACCTGTGTGTCATTGTACATGAATCACTGAAAGTGAACGCAGGTAGAATTAGAAAATGAGAACACAGACAATGCTATATTACAGAAATATAAAGTTCACTCAAATATGTACAGAGGCCTAGTGAAGGAGCACCTGATATATTGTGTAAAAACTGTTTGTTCTGTCTGGGATACAAGAAAAAAAAATTCAACCATGTCCGATGAGAATATTCTCCATTCCTTAGATACTTTGGTTAAATTTCTTCTAAATTTGCGAGTCATGCCATAAATAGTTTGCAAGGTAATTGTTTTGTATAATTGAATCATTGAAAGATACAGCATGGCAACAGTCCTTTTCAGCCCACTGAGTCCATGTTGACCAGTTATCATCCATTAACACTAGTTCTATATTATCCCACTTTCTCATCTGTTAGCTTATTAACCAGCATGCCTTTGGAAATTTGGAGGAAACGGGTCCACGCAGAGAACTCATGCAGAGAACATTGAAACTACACAGAGATAGCACCTGAAGGCCAGGATCGAACCTGAGTCTCTGGCACTGTGAGGCAGCAACTCTCTTAGCTGTGCCACTGTGCTGCATATCTAAATTCATGATAGTTGCCTATACATTGACATTCCAGCTATGGTGACTGGTTTGTCAGCAGAAATTGATGATCTTTGTATGGGAGCTGAACTGCACTTACACTTAGCCTTGGGCTCAGCCACTATATCCATGGTCCAAAACAAAAATGCAGAGAATTAGAAGCAATGAGAGGCAAGATAAACATCAGAGAAATAGGAATAAAGAGCTAAATGGAGCAAATGCAGCATTTGGTCTCAATTAGAACAGTTGAAAACGAGAATCTATGTCGAGAACGTATGCTTCACATAGCATTAAAAACTTTGTGATATGCACCTTTCTTTTCTCGTGACTAGAGTCATAGAGATATACTGTACGGAAACAGACCCCTCAGCCCTACTCATCCATGTTGACCAAGATGCCCCATCTAAGCTAGTTCCATTTGCTAGTATTTGGCCGATATCCCTAAAACCTTTCCTGTGTATTACTGTCCAAGTGCCTTTTACATGTTGGTATAGTACCTGCCTCAACTACCTTCTCTGGCAGCTCGTTCCATATACCCACCACCCACTGTGTGAATAGGTTGCCCTTCAGTTTACGATTAAATCTTGTTCCTCTCACCTAGAAGCTATGTACTCCTATTCTTGATCCCCCACCCACCCTGGACTCGGTGCATTCACCTTATCAATTCCCTTCATCATCAGATCATGTAATAGGAGCAGAATTAGGCCATTCCACCCGTTGTCTACTCCACCATTCAATCATGGCTAATCTATTCTCTCCTTCCTGAACCTATTCTCCAGCCTTCTCCCCATAACCTCTGACACCTGCACTAATCAAGAATCTATCTATCTCTGCCTTAAATATGTCCACTGACTTGGCCTCCACAGCCTTCTGTGGCAAAGAATTCCAGATTCACCACCCTCTGATTAAATAAATTCCTCCTCATCTACTTCTTAAAAGGAAGTCCTTTTATTCTGAGGCCATGACCTCTAGTCCTAGACTTTCCCACTAGTGGAAACATCCACATCCACTCTATCCAAGCCTGATTATGATTTTATACACATCCATAAGATCACCCTTGAGCTTCATGTGCTCAAAGGAATTAAATCCTGGCCTGCCCAATCGTTTTCCTTATAGCTTAGGCCCTTGATTCTGGTAACTTCCTTGCAAATCTTCTCTGCTTATTTCCAGTTTGAAAACATCTGTCCAATAGCAGAGTGACCAAAACCAAACACAATACTCCAAATGTGGCCTCACCAATTTCTTGTATGATCATAAGATAATGTCCCCACCTCGGCACTCAGTACCCTGACTGATGAAGGCCAATGCACTAAAAGCCTTCTTTACCTTAGTATCTACCGGTGACGCCACTTTCCGGGAACTATATACCTATACTCCTAGATCCCTCCACTCCACAACACTCCTCGGGGTACTATCATTCATTGCGAAGGTCCTGTCCTTGTTTGACTTTCCAAAATGCAACACCTTTCACTTAGCTGCATTAAATTCCATTAGCCAGTCCTCAGCCCCTTGCCCAGCTGATCAAGATCCTTCTGTCGTTTTTGATAACGGTCTCCACTGTATACAAAACCATCTACTTTAGTGTCATCTGCAAATCTACTTGTCATGCCTGTACATTCTCATCCAAATCGTTGATATAAACCACATAAATCAATGGGCCCAGCACCAATCCCCAAAGCACACCACTAGTCACCAGCCTTGAGTTGCAAGGGAGTTGCTATTTGTCATCTATATCAGGACTTGTATGAGAATTTACAAGACATGATTAGTAAGTTTGCAGATAACATAAAAGTAGGTGATATCGTAGACAGTGAAGACTATCTCAAGAATTACAGCAGGAAAGTAGGGTAGAGAATGGCAAATAGAGTGCAATTCAGGTAACTGTGAGATGTTATGATTTGGGAAGTCATCCCAGGCCAGGACCATTATTAGTGAATAACAGGGCACTGGGGTGTGTAGAGCAGAGGGATCAACGAGTACAAGTGCATAGTTGTGTAGGAAGGGACCGCAGATGCTGGTTTAAACCGAAGATAGACACGAAAATCTGGAGAAACTCAGCGGGACAAGCAATACCTCTGGAGAGAAAGAATGGGCAATGTTTTGGGTCAAGACTTTTCTTCAAGTGCATAATTCCCTGAAAATGGCGTTACGGGTAGATAGGGTGGTGAAGAATGCTTCTGGCACACTGGCCTTCTTCAGGCAGAAAAATTAGCACGGAAATTGGGATGTTATGTTACAGTTTCACAAGGCATTGGTTAGGCCGCTTTTGCGTATTGTGTTCAATTTTGCTCGCTTTGTCATCTGAAAGATTTCACTAAGCTCAATAGAATGCAGAGACGATTTACAAGAGTGTTGCCTGGACTCATGAGCCTGAGCTATAGGTAGAGATTGGGCAGGCAAGGACTTTTTCCTTGGCGAGCAGGAGATGGGTCTAATCTTAAAGAGTTGTATGAAATCATGAAGGCCATACATCGAGTGGATGCACAGTACTTTCCCTGAGTAGGGGAACAAGAACTAAAGATTTAAGGGGAGAGGGGAAATAATTATTCAGAACCTGAGGGGCATCTTTTTCACACAGTGGGTGGTAATTATGCAATGAGCTGCCAAAGGAAGTTTTTAAGCTAGGCACAATAACAATATATAAAGGTATTTTGGAAAGGAACATGACTAGGAAACGTGTAAAGTAAGTTCAGCCAAATGCAGGCAAATGGGAATAGATTAAATGGGGCATCTTGGTCGGTATGGATAAATTGGGCTGAAGGGCTTATTTCATACTGAATGTCCCTATGACTATTGCTCTTGAATTACCCCTCTCAGGAAAGTGTATTAATATCATCTCTGTGTAATCATTTAAAGTTTTTTTTCCATCTTAATCAGCTCACCCTATAGTTTCAGGAATATAAGTAAATGCAAGATAAGTTTATTATCTGTCTTTATAAATGGACCATCTACTGTAGGTCCCTCTGTTGAATTATCACTGCACTACTTCCAAAATTGTGGTACCCAAAGTTGAAATCAATGTTTCAGAACGGGTAAAACCAATACTCTATGACTAATTTTAAAACATAGCAAAGTGGCAAAACCACAAAGTCAGGTCATTAGACTGTTTCATATATTATTGATTAATGAAATTAAATTTAAGTCTGAGAAATAGTAGTCCAAAATATTCTGTTAATTTGTACAAATGTTAGTGAAAAAATTCAAGGTGAAGATAACTTTAGAGAAATCTTACTCAGCTTACTTTAAAGAAATCCTGCACTACTGCAGTGTATTAAACTTGAAATGAAGTATAAATTGGAAGACTGTCCTACTCGTACTCTTTGGACTTTATCTAATTGTAGCCTCAATTTATGCTGAATGGACTTTTCTGAATCAATAATAAAAGAATGAACTTCAGGAGTTTGTTCATAGAGTTCCTGGTTACGGCTTCTAATAGGAAACTGGCCAGTTGAACATTTTTTGCTTGTTCATTTTAATGAATAGAAGAATCTCATCTCCAGCCTTTGCCTGGTGATCTCTTGATAACAGCTGGACACATCTTCAAAGCCAAAATTTGTATATTGTAAATTCCTGATCTCAATTAAATAAAGTAGAATGTACTAATGTGAACTCAGATTCACTTCCTGAATGTCATTCTTAAAAAGAAAATTATCATTATCATTATCATTAGCAATGTCTTATCTTGATCCATTATTTCCTTTAGCAGAAACATGTCATTTCCCACTGAATGGGAAGATAGATCTATTTTTGTGCCAGAATTTCTTCATACAAGCCTACTGATTACTCTGATTAGAAAAAAACAGTAATTGCCACAAAGATGAGCTTCTGTATTGAGCTGCAGTACTGCCTTCTCTTAGAGTTTGCATGCAACACAACAACATAATTAAAGGGTCAGGAATTAAAGGTTAGTCGAATTATAAACAAAATTGAAATGAAAGTTCTTGCAGTTAATTTTAAAAGCTGGAGGGAGTGATTATGTTGCATTATTTGTACAAGCCATACATTCAAATTCAGTGTGTGGGAATGAACAACCTTTTGAATATTAAGTTAAAATGGTTGTGAGTTAATAGCAGGTGGTATAAAGGGGGCCTTCATAAACAAGCATGGTATTGAATTTTTTCGTAACCTGTTGTTGGCGGATCAGTTTCAGAGTCAGTAGTCTGAGGAAGGGTTCTGACCCGGAACATTACCTATCCATGTTCACCAGAGATTATGCCTGAACACCAGCACTTTGTGTCCTCTTCAAAAAGCGAAAAAAACTATGGACAGGTTCGTTGAACGTCTGCTGCTGGGAAAATGCTTGACTGTATTAATAGAGAAACATTGCAAACATTTGGAAAATTACATACAATTGAACATATGTTTGCAAAAGGAAAATCAGTTTATTCAGTTTTGTGCCACTTTATAGATTATTAGATAAGGTGAGAAGTCAAGATGCTGCAGTTAATATCTTTGCATGGATCAAAATTAGCTGACAAATAAGGTACATAGAGGTAGGATTACAGGGTCCATTTCAGCTTAGCAAATTGCAACTAACAAAGTGCCACAGGGATTAGTGCTAGGTCCTCAACTATGTATAATCTATATCAATGACGGATGAAGAAATTGTGTTGTATTCACACAAATGTTCACTGGATCTTCTTAATTGTAGAGAGATATAGTTGCATTGGAGGCAACTTGGAAAAGGTACACAAAATTACAACAAAGGATGAGTAAGCCGTTTGAGCCTATTCTTAATGGTTTAGAAGAGTGAGAAGCTTGTTGAAGCTTACAAACATTCTGAGGGGACCTGAGTAGGATACCTATTGAGAATATAAATCATAGAAAAGTACACCACAGGAATAGACTATTGAGCCCACAATATCTGTGCTGAACATGTTGCAAAACTAAAATAATCTTATCTGCCTGCAAATGACCATTACCCCTCCATTCCCTGCATATTCATGTGCCTATCCAAAAGCCTCATAAATACTACTATCATAAGTTCAAGAAGCAGAATTCGGCCAAACATCCCATCGAGTCTCCTCTACCATTCAATCATGGCTGATCTAACTCTGGGTAGAGGTGGGGGCTGGTCCCTCGGTATAAATGCTGGTAACTTTTAGGGATACAGCTGTAATCCTTTGGTAGACACCCCAGAGAATCCAGTGGCTGACAGAATCTTGACTTACACGGGGAGCAAGTGCTTCAGTAACACAAGGGATCAAGGAGCATCTGTAGGGGGGTGGGGGGACGGGGGGAATGGACAGACAACATTTCAGATCGGGACCATTCTTCAGACTGATTCTAGTAAGGGGGAGAAATCTGGGTAAGAGGTGGGTGCAGGACTAAGCCTGGAAACTGATAGGTGGATACAGGGGTGGGGCAGGGTGGTGATGGTGGGATGCGGGTGTTTGGGAGGACTAAGTCTAGAAATGTAACAAAAGGATGTTGGATGAGGAGAGAGAAGGAGCAAAATGCAGGTTGAGGGAATGAAAGAGGTGGATGGAAATGAGGGATGAGACGGAGGGTGGGGGGTTGGGGTAGATGAAACAAAATCACCTTATGAATCCTGCATCAAATTAGGCTTGGCACAAGATCTGCAACCCATTCACATTAATGGAGATAGGAGGGTTGCAATAAAGAAAAAAATAGGGTATGCCTTTTTTTAATGATTTATTTGCTGTGTAATAATGTTTAATTGGGTTTGACCTGAAACACCCATTCCTTCTCTCCAGAGAAGCTGCCTGTCCCGCTGACACACTCCAGAATTTTGCATCTATCTTTAATTGACTTAATGTATTAAAAAATATTGAAATCTCATTGATTGTCATATTTGATTGGTGTTTAAATATTTCCAAATGTCAGTGACATCTGTGAACATTAAAAACTTCACTACATTGACAGCCAGCAAAGTTTGGTGATGGGCATTGGGCAGGGAGGGCTTTCCCAGTTGTAGAAGATTCTGCCAGGAATCTAGAGGATGGGGTCGATCCAGTCCGTACATATCACTCCATTACGGACACCAGAAGGTGCCATTTGGTTCTGGGACCACCAAAGCCGGTAAGATCAGCCCTTGCCGTGTGGGAAAGGGGAGGGTGGAGCAATGGGGCACATGAGCATCAGTCAGATGCATCATTCTCATCACAGTTACGCAAGGTTATGCTTTTTGTAAACAAGTCTACAGACATTGTATGGTGTTTAAGTCGGCTTTAATCATCAGTCATAGTGTCACAGTACAATACATATTAGTTCCACTCTAAAACTAGTGCGACTACGTAATATAGGAAGTGAGTGTTAATATGAAGTGTTCAGTACGGTGGAGTTAGTGGTAGTACATTACTCTGATTGGTTCACATGCAATAACCAATCTACACTTTTCTTTAATGATGGAAAACAAATGTTGGTCTTCCCAGTGGCAACTACATCCCATGTACGTATAAATGGAATACAAAATCTTTGTTGGAAATTTGCCAACCAGGGCAAGATGTGTATATGCAGGAGTCAGGAAATATTAAGCAGCTTCTTTGTGACTGGCTGATGTATTTTGGCTATGTGTCTAACATCTGAAGAGTGCCTCAAACCAGCTGTTGAGAGGGTTTCCATTGCCCTTTCAAAAGGCCACAGACTATTGCTCAAACCCTTATTAACACCCCCAGGAGCTACCGATGCTTGTATCCTGACTTCTCTGCTAAAGAGGGCCCTTTGGGCTGCCCAATGATGTGATTTATTTTGAAAAATAGTTTTCATGAAAATTCCTTTTTAACTATAATGACTGCAGCCTCACAACATTTAACCCTATTCAATTAGTGGCTTGCTATTCCTTCACTTTCGATGATTGTTGATTTTTACAAAAATACTGGACTAAGTGCAGACCCAATGGGTCTGCTCCCCAACGCAATATTCCACCCTCACCCTTTCCCTCCATCTCCTTTCCCCGACCCTTAGTCACTCCTTCCCTCCCTACTCCCCTCCTATCCCTCTATCCCCACCTCCCCCATTCCCCCCACTATCCCTCCCCACTTCCCCCACTGCCCTCCTCTCCCTCTATAATAATAATAATAATAACATATTTTATTGTCATTACACATAAGTGCAAGGAGATTTGGTTTGCAACATCCATCCGATGTCATAACTTAATCGACAAATAAAATTTAGGTTTAGATACCCCGAGAACAAGGTTTGTAAAATGAACACTAGACCAATAACATCAACACAGACTAAAGTGCAGATGTGTCGTGACCATCCGAGGGAGATAGTCCATGGGGGTGGGGGGGGGTACTCAGCAGGGCTGGTTCAGAGCCGCTATAGCTCTGGGAATGAAGCTGTTCCTGAGTCTGGAGGAGCAGGCGTAGAAGGCCAAGTAACGTCTGCCGGAAGGGAGTAGTTTGAACAATCCATTACAAGGGTGAGAGTAGTCTTCATGGATGCTGACGGCCTTCCTGAGGCACTGTGTGTGGTAGATGCCCTCCAAGGCTGGTAGCGGTGTCCCAATAATCTTTTGAGCTCTCCTTTCCGCCTCCATGCAGCTGAGATACCACACAGAGATGCCATACGTTAGTATGCTCTCTGTCGTGCAGCGGTAGAAGGTCGTCAGCAGCTGTTGGGGCAGACCAGTCCGTTTCAATGTCCTTAGGAAGAACAGTCATTGCTGTGCCTTTTTGACCAGCGCAGTGGTGTGGTGGACCATGTGAGGCCCTCTGAGATGTGAGTGTGCAACTTAAAGGTGTTTCTCCCTACCTTCCCACTCCCCCCTCCTCTCCCTCTATTCCCCCTCCTCACCTCCCCCACATTAACCCCTCTCCCTCCCTACCCCTCCTCTCCCTCAATCCCCCCCATTCTCCCTCCACACCTCCCCAGGATCTGTCCCCATCCTCCTCTCCTCCCCCAATCCATTCCTCACCTCTCCCTCCCTCTCCTTTTCCTTATCCTCAAGCACTCCTTCCCTCTCTCCATAAAAAGCAGCATCTGCTATTCCTTCCTCCACAGGTCATTCATTGGTAGCTGTGGTTTAGATCCTGTTGACTTGACGATTGGACCAGTTTGCATTGTGTGTGTGTGTGTGAGAGTTACTCAAACTCCGCGCAATCTGCTTGGCAACTGCAACCTGCCTCTCCCTCCTTCCCTCTGCCCACCCTGGCTCAACCGCCGCTAGGTCGGTCCCCATCCTGCCCGACTGCCCGCTGCTGCTACTCGGCCCATCCCCACCCTGTCCCCCCGTCCACTGCTGCTGCTTGGCCTGTCCGGCCCTGCCCATCTGCCTGCCTGCCTGCCTGCCTGCTCTCTGCCGCCATGGGGGGGGATGGAGTTGGCGTTCGTCACGTTGGGCTCCATGAGTTCCAACAACCTGGTGGAGAAGATCTCCTCCGAGAGAGCGGTGAGGGTGAGTTGCAGCAGCAGCGGATGAGACGGACGGTCGCAGCCATTCACTTGGGGGGGACGGGTAGATAGGATCCCCATTGCCGCAGAGGGTGGGCGGGGGATAGAGGGGAGTGAGGGAGAGAGAGATGGGACCGGGGTGTCCACTGAACCCCCCATCCCCGAGGCCGCCACCAGTGGTGGGGAAGACGGTAGACAAGTTACTGTGAGGATGGGGGAGAGGAGTTTGTGAGGGAGGCAGGAGAGGCCGCGGTGCAGGAAGCGGTGTCGCCGTCCCAGCCGTGGCGTTGACTGACAGGAGAAGAGACCAATCTGCATGACATTCCTATATATGTAATATTTTAGCAGCAGTCAATAATGGGGAAGAATTAATCTTCAAAGCATTAATGTGAACCTGGTCTTTCTGGAATTATGTTTTCACAATCATGATTACAAATGATCCAACATGACTGTAAAATCCTGATGCCGATGCCTGCTCCTCGGTTGCAGTTGGATTCATCGATTGCTGATTTCCCCTTAGGACTCTGTCTCTAGTAAAATATAGTTTGTTTTGTCTGTACTAAAATATATTTTGGGCCTCCACTGAAATGCATGGTGGAAAGAGTTTTGAGAACTATGAAATGCCATGTGCTAGTAATTAGAAATAAGGCACCAATGCAAACACAAATCAGATTATCTTGCAGATTAATTTACCTATCTGGGTATTAATGTTATTCAGAGTTATAGCAATTTATATCATGTAGAGACATTAAAAAAAAATCTGTTTATTGATTTTGTCCTGAACTACTATCTACCTCATTGGTGACCCTCTGCTATCTTTGAATGGACTTTACTGGCTTTATTTTGCACGAAACGTTATTCCCTTATGTGGTGGATAGCTCGATTGGAATTGTCATGCATTGTCTTTTGGCTGACTGGTTAGCACGCAACAAAAGCTTTTCACTGTACCTCGGTACACGTGCGAATAAACTAAACTGAATTGCATCTTAAATATTGCACACTGTTTTTCAATAGTTATGATAGTAAATAACCATCTAAGTAATGGATTGTTGAATAATGTATTACCGAACTGATGTATAACCAGTCTTCACACTGTGTAACTTCAAAGTGAATGAAGATGAGCTACTATCTACCATTGCTGACCTTCAGACTATCCTTGATCGGACTTTGCTGGCTTTACCTTGCATGAAACGTTATTCCATTATCACGTATCTACACATTGTAAATGGCTCGATTGTAATCATGTATTGTCTTTCCGCTCACTGGGTAGCACACAACAAAAGTTTTTCAATGCACCGCGGTACACGTGACAATAAACTAAACTATAACTTTCCATTAATCTGTCTGCAGATATTTCCAATTATTTCTTATAATGCTTTTAAAGTAGATAATGCTTATCACTAAGCAATAGGAAAGACTCATTTGTTTATATTTGTATTCACTTGTCACACAAGGATAGAATCCGTGGGTTTGTGCCTCTGACGCAGAGTGCATGCAGGAATTCTTGCTCTGAGATCGGATGACATGCAGAATGCTCCTCTGGGACCTACTGTTCTCAATGAACGTCAGATCTGAAATTGCACCATGTACTCCCAGTAGGTTTAAATTTGCCCCTTAAAGTTCAGGCACATTGGCATGACGATAAAGCTACTGCCTCACAGCACCAGAGATACAGATTTGATTCTGACCTCATCTGCCATCTGTGCGGAGTATGTAAGTTCTCCCTGTGACTGTGTGGGTTTCCTCCATCCACAATAGTGTTTGTTAAGTGTCTTTATTTCCCTATCGTAATTAGCCGTCTTTACCGAGGAAACAGGTTCTTCAGACTTTGCACCTTTGTCTCTTTTTCCTCTCTGTTCTTGCACAAACAACAATGGTCTCCCATTCCTGACATCCGAGTTTAATTACATGTTACCAGCTATCAGGAAATCAGAAAAGTATCTGATATTCAAATCCATTAATTTCTAAACAGGATCACTTGAATGGAATTTTGAATTAAAGCCTTGGTGAATTTGAACTTCTCAGGCCAAATTCCTGTTGCCCTTCAGTGGAAGCTGTCAACTTGATAAAACATGTTAAAGTTAAAACTTTATTATCCACCATATACTGGAATTGACAGATGCAAGTTGATCCTCTTGTCACTCTCTTGATTCAGTCCCACTGTCAGTCCAGCCACTCCTTTGGTATGCCTCTCTATCTTCCTGCCCACATCCTCAAAGCTGTCCATCCATCAGCCTGACCACCACTTTAGTCCTTTCCTTCCATCAACTCAGCCACTCTCCAAATTTTACCCTGTAATTAACTCCTGTTGCTCCCTCCGAAATACCAAATACCAGTGTGTGTTGGGTTGTAAAATGGTGAATAGTGAACCTTTTACGATAATGCAAATGAGAACCTGGCTGAACAGGGAAAGATCAGAGGGGAAAGGTAAAATGAAATAGAAGGATGAACAACTCCAAGAATAGATGAACAAAGAACAAAAGAAGAAATCCAAATCTATATTACTAAAAGTCTGATCTTGACTACTTCCTGTTGCTCTGCTTATTGATTTTAGAAAAAACGCTGCCACTTGCGGCTGTGATTTTTGGCCATCTTACTCAGAGTAAACACCCCCCCTCCCCCCCCCCCCCCCCCCCCCCACGCTGTGCAGGACAAGGGGATTTTAATCCCATCGATTAAAAATAAAAGAGTTATTAGTGTTTAAAAAAGTGTTTATTAGTTTTCTCTCTCCTGAAGGCCACGCCCCTTCTGGAGGGACTATAAAACCCGGAATGGTGAGTGCCTCAGTTAGTTTCCTCAAGATGGGGGAGTTAGAGGGTTACATCTCTTAGTCTGGGCTGTGAATAATGCGGAACACATGTCTACTAAACTGTAAGTGTGGTTTTACTGACCTTGAGTGCCCTTAATGTGGTTTGAAAATGAAAATATGGTTGGTTTGAAGTGAAGCACAGCAAATGGCTGTTGGTGGTGGTTGTTTTCGGGTGAAGCACAGCAAATGGCTGTTGGTGGTGGTTGGCTTTAGGGTGAAGCACAGCAAGTGGCTGTTGGTGGTAGTTGGTTTGAGGTGAAGCACAGCAAATGGCTGTTGGTGGTGGGTAGTTTAAGGTGAAGCACAGCAAATGGCTGTTGGTGGTGGTTGGTTTGAAGTGAAGCACTGCAAATGGCTGTTGGTGGTGGAAACTTGACAACTTCCTGTCTACACTGTATATTGATTTAAGCATAAATACTATCACTTACTGCTGTGATTTTTGGCCATCTTACTCAGTCCCTCTCCGCTCACCAGGTGCAGAGGATTCTTCAATGAAAAATAAATGTCTTATTAGTGTTTAAAAAATATTGAGAATCTCCTGTCAATCATGTCACAAAGGCCACGCCCCTTCCGGTGCGAGTGGGAAGGGATTATAAAACCCGGAAGTGTGGGTGTGGCTCAGTCTCAGATGGGGGAGGGAGAGGTCACATAGAAACATAGAAAAATAGGTGCAGGAGTAGGCCATTCGGCCCTTCCAGCCTGCACTGCCATTCAATATGATCATGGCTGATCATCCAACTCAGTATCCCGTACCTGCCTTCTCTCCATGCCCCCTGATCCCTTTAGCCACAAGAACCACATCCAACTCCCTCTTGAACATAGCCAATGAACTGGCCTCAACGACCTTCTGTGGCAGAGAATTCCAGAGACTCACCACTCTGTATAAAGAATGTTTTCCTCATCTCGGTCCTAAAGGAATTTCCCCTTATCCTTAGACTGTGACACCTTGTTCTGGACTCCCCCAACATCGGGAACAATCTTCCTGCATCTAGCTTGTCCAATCCCTTAAGAATTTTGTAAGTTTCTATAAGATCCCCCCTCAATCTTCTAAATTCCAGTGAGTACAAGCCGAGTCTATCCAGTCTTTCTTCATATGAAAGTCCCGACATCCCAGGTGAACCTTCTCTGAATCTCCTCTATGGCAAGAAATGTCTTTCCTCAGATTTGGAAACCAAAACTGTACGTAATACTCCAGGTGTGATCTCACCAAAACCCTGTACAACTGCAGTAGAACCTCCCTGCTCCTATACTCAAATCCTTTCGCTATGAATGCTAAAATACCATTTGCTTTCTTCACTGCCTGCTGCACCTGCATGCCTACTTTCAATGACTGGTGTATCATGACACCCAGGTCTCATTGCATCTCCCCTTTTCCTAATCTGCCACCATTCAGATAAGAATCTACCCTCATGTTTTTGCCACCAAAGTGGATAACCTCACATTTATCCACATTATACTGCATCTGCCATGCATCTGCCCATTCACTCAGCCTATCCAACTCACCCTGCAGCCTCCTAGCATCCTTCTCACACCTAACTATACCCCCCAGCTTAGTGTCATCTGCAAATTTGGAGAATTTGCATTGAATTCCCTCGTCCAAATCATTAAGGTATATTGTAAATAGCTGGGGTCCCAGCACTGAGCCTTGCGGTACCCCACTACTCACTGTCTGCCATTCTGAAAAGGACCCGTTTACTCCTACCCTTTGCTTCCTGTCTGCCAGCCAGTTCTCTATCCACATCAATATTGAACCACCAATACCACCAATACTCAGACTCCGTCTGAGCTGTGAATCAACTGAACACACTGAATGTCTACTGAACTGTGAGTGTGGTGTTTATGTGCTGATTTGTTGTGTTTTGTGTGGTTTTATGGTGCTTTCACCAGTTTCAATGGCATGAGACTGCTTTTGAATGTTGTGGCCTTGCCCTGCATAAAATGCTATGAAACTGCATTTGAATTTGGTGGCCTTGCACCCTGCATGAAATGGTATGAAACTGCATTAGAATGTGGTGGCCTTGTCCCTGCATGAAATGGTATGAAACTGCATGTGAATTTGTTGGCCTTGCAACCTGCTTGAAGTTGTATGAAACTGCACTTGAATTCAGTGGCCTTGCACCCTGCTTGAAGTGGTAGGAAACCGCACCTGAATTAGGTGGCCTTGCACCCTGCTTGAAATGGTATGAAACTGCACTTGAATTTGGTGGTCTCGCACCCTGCTTGATATGGAGGAAGCTGCATTTGAATTTGGTGGCCTTGCACCCAGCATTGAAATGGAATTTCAAGGAATAGCTGTGAGTCAACTGCCAGCCCACCAGCCATGAGTGAGCTGCCAGCACATCAGGCTTGAGTGACTGAGCTGCCACCCCAAGAATCCATTTGCTCACAATGTCCATACTAGTTCTCTGGAAACAAGTCACTTCAGCCCACAACTCCCATTACTAGCGCTCCAGAAAGCCCCCACCCCACCCCCCCACATGCCACCAATATTGGAATTGATGGAGAGGTGGAACATTGCGTTGGGGGACCAGCCATCCCGTGTGAACGTGGGACCCAACGGGTCCTACTTAGTCTAGTAATAATTTAAAAAAAGGAATAGGATGAGCATTGATGCTGATAAGACACCAAAAGGATCTATTGTGGAAACAGTGCACAAGAGATGTTCTAGATTTATTTTTACCATGTCTTCAGAAGGTTGGCTGTACCTTAAATCATGATGGAATGTATCCCAATTGCTGAGGGAAGTGAGGGTGAATATTATAGAGGAATGTTATTTGTAAATGACTTCTAGACTCAGTATATGATTCAAACACATCTTTAATCAGCACTAAAACTTAACAGCATGAAGGATGGTTAGTTATCAACACCTCCTGGCTGCCCCAACTGTTGGTGCAGAGCAATAGTATTAGTATCAGGATTACAGTGGGGTGAAGTTAGAGATGCTGGCTGGTGTGTGATTGGTTAACATGCAACATCATACTTGATCACACAGTCGCCATCGCAAAATATAGACCATTGACTGACATTTATTACAATCCCACTGACTCCCACGACTATCTGGACTACACTTCTTCCCACCCTGCTTCCTGCAAAGACTCTTTCCCTACTTCCAATTCCTCCGTCTGCGCCTAAGATGAGGTATTCCATACTAGAACATCCGAGATGTCCTCATTCTTTAGGGAATGGGGGTTCCCCTCTCCCATCATAAATTTGGCCCTCACTCATGTCTCCTCGATACCCCACAGCTCCGTCCTTGCTCCTCCTCCCCCTAGTCGCAACAGAGACAGAGTCCCCCTAGTCTTTACTTTCCACCCCATCAGCCTTCGCATACAACACATAATCCTCCGAAATTTCCAACATCTCCAATGGGATCCCACCACGAGCCACATTTTCCCATCTCCACCCCTTTCCGCTGCAGAGACTGTTCACTCAGCAACTCCCTGGTTAACCCATCCCTTCCCATCCAAGCCACCCCTTCCCCAGGTACCTTCCCCATGCAACCACAGAAGATGCAAAACCTGTTGCTATACATTCTTCCTCGACTCTGTCCAGGGACCCCGGCGCTCCTTTCAGATTAGGCAGAGGTTCACTTGCACCTCCAACCTCATCTACTGTACCTGTTGTTCAAGATGTGGATTCTTTTGCATCGGCGAGACCAAACGCAGACCGGGCAATCGTGTCGCGGAACACCTTCGCTATGCCCGCGTGAACCAACCTGAACTCCCGGTTGCTGGACACTTTAATACTCCTTCCCATTCCTACACAGACCTTATTGTCCTCTGTCTACTCCATTGTCAGAGTGAGGCTACACGCAAATTGGAGGAACAGCATCTCATATTTTGCTTGGGCAGCTTACAGCTCAGTGGTATGAATATTGATTTCTCTCACTTCAGGTAGCCCCGGCATTCCCTCTCTCTCAATCCCTCTCCCATCCAGGTCACACAAGCTTCTCAATTTCACCCTACAAACACCTTACAATGGCCTGTTTAGAGTCAAATAGTCATAGAGTGATACAGTGTGGAAACAGGCCACACCAGCCAACAATGTCCCAGCTACACTAGTCCCACTTGTCTGTGCTTGGTTCATATCCCTCCAAACCTGTCCTATCCATGTACCAGTCTAACTGTTTCTTAAATTATGGGATATTCTCAGCCTCAACTACCTCCTCTGGCAGCTTGTTCCATACACCCACTACCCTTTGTGTGAAAAAGTTACCCCCAGATTCCTATTAAATCTTTTCACCTTGAACCTATGTCATCTGGTCCTCAATTTCCCTACTCTGGGCAAGAGACTGTGCATCGAGCCGATCTACTCCTCTCATGAATTTGTATACCTCTATAAGATCTCCCTTCATCCTCCTGCACTCCATGGGATAGAGACCCAGCTTACTCAACCTCTCCCGAAAGCTCACACCCTCTAGTCCTGGCAACATCCTCATAAATCTTTTCCGAACCCTTTCAAGCTTGACAATATCTTTCCTATAACATGGTGTCCAGAACGGAACACAATATTCTAATTGCGGTCTCACCAACATCTTATACAACTGCAACATGACCTCCCAGCTTCTATACTCAATACTCTGGCTTAAGAAGGCCAAAGTGCCACAAGCCTTTTTGATCATCTTATCTACCTGCGACTCGACCTTCAAGGAGCCATCCACCTGTATTCCTAGATCCCTCTGCTCTACAACACTACCCCGAGGCCTATCATTTACTGTGTAGGTCCTGTCCTTGATCAACATCCAAAAATGCAATACGCCACACTTCTCTGTGTTAAATTCCATCAACCATTCCTCTGCCCACATGGCCAATGGATCCAAATCCTGCTGCAATCTTTCACAATCATCCTCACTATCTGCAAAACCACTACCTTTTGTATCATCAGCAAACTTGCTAATCTTGCCCTGCATGTTCTCATCCAAATCATTGATGTAGATGACAAACAGTAGCGGGCCCAGCACCAAACCCTTTGTCACACCAATAGTCATAGGCCTCCAGTTGGAGAAGCAACCTTCCACCATCACCCTCTGCTTCCTTCCATGGAGCCAAATTGGTATCCATTCAGCTATCTCTCCTTGGATCCCATGTGATCTAACCTTCCAGAGCAACCTACCATGTGGAACCTTGTTGAATGTCTTACTGAAGTCCATGTACACAACATCTACAGCTCTGCAATCATCAATCGTTTTGCTCGTGTCTTAAAAAAAAAAATCAATTCTTTCAATCAATTCCATTACCATCATTACTTTTTTGCATATCTTTCATTCATTGTTCTTTATCTCGCCACATCACCATCTATACCTCTCTTCTCCCTTATGCCTAACCAGTCTGTATACGGGTCTCGACCCGCAATGTCACCCATTCCTTCTGTCCAGAGGTGCTGCCTGGACCGCTGAGTTATTCCAGATTTTTGTGTCAATCTTAGGTCAAACTTGATACTGATCTGCTTGATGATGTTGGAAATGATAATCCAGCACACAGTTAATAGCCATGAGGACAGTTGTGGGCAAATAGAAGAAAGTCAGGAAGGATTTGTTAAAATAAAACGATCTTGAACTAACAAATCTTTGATAAGGCATTCTCCAAGCTTATTTGATAAAATGCCACATAATTGGTTGCCTGCAAAATTGACATCCATGGAAATATGGGCAGTGGCAGTATGGATATGAGATTGTCTTAGGACAGAGGTAGTTCTGTTTTAGACTGGGTGAAATTACATGGAAATGTTCATAAGTATGAGCACTACTTTTCTTGTTAGAAGTGAATAATGTTTTTGTGGGTGTGAGGCATGGTGTCAAAATGCACAGTTAACACAAAACCTGCTTATGTATTATACAGTAAGGTGGAGAGGGATATACTTCATCAGAATGTCTATTAGTCTCTAAACTACCTATTAGTGGAATGGATAGACATGCGAAAAGTGAAATCTAATGCTCTGAAGAGCAAATTAATGCATTTGATGGGAAGAACAAGGAGAGGCAATATAATCTAAAGGCACAATTCTAAATGGTTAATATGCATTCAGTGTTTCATTTTCAATCTGCTGAAAGAGCTATAAATTTCAATTTATGTACAACATAATGACAATACTGGCTGTAACACAAATTGTAGAGGCAACTGAGGAGTTGAAATAGTTTGTGCTTTAAATATGGTGATTGGAAAATAACGCAGATGAGTGCTTCTATATTTTTTCCTGTGTCATAATAAGGAAAAGATAACACTGAGAAACAGTTGTACAACGTTGTCTTAATAATTTGGCTAGTAAGATTGTGTTTGCTTGTAAATGTGGGAAGGGTAAACCAGAGCAATATGACTGACATGAACTACAATTTTACTTCGGAGTCACGTGAGTGACTACGTGAAGACCCCGCCAGCACGCATGCGCGACATATCGTCGTTCGCATGCGGAAGCGACAGTCGGGAGGAGCGGGGCTCCTCCAGCGTAAGTTAAAAAGCTTACGCCAGGTAAGTCTCACCGAAGGAGTGAGCGTCGACGAAGGATCATTTACAAACATGGAATCACGGAAATCAAAGAGAGCAGCGGCGAGAGCAGCTGCTATGGAGAGCAGCCAGCAGCGTGCCGCTTCTCCCGAGTTACAGGTTTTACCTGCAGCTCCCGACTTCTCGCCCATGAGGGCCGTTGGTACACCACGGTCGGGCGGCAAATCCACCCAGAAGTCGGACGGGGCCGCCGACTCAGCTGGGTCCGGACCCGAGGACACCCCGTTCGCAGATAGCGACGGAGGTCGTCTAGCCCGCATGGAGCGGATGGTGGAGCAGTTGCTCCAACGTGACCTGCTAATGCAGGGGCAGAGTCACAGTGGGCCTCTTCGCAGGCCCACGGCAGGTTCCTACCATGGACTGCCTAATGTCTCGCCCTCTTCGCAGGGGAGCATTGAGGGTCAGAACTGGGCTGACCCAGAAGAAGGGGAGCTGGCTGAACAACCATCAGTGTCAGGGGTGTGTGAAGAATACCTGGATATGGTAAATAAACATGCAGTGCCTATACAGAAAGGCCTACCAATCCACCCTAAGCTGGCAGCCAGCATTAATTACATGGCTACTAACCAGCTACAGGAGCAGGCTATTAATTCTACAGCCGATAAATATATGGCTCCTGAGAATTGCAAGTCGCTGAATGTCCCCGCGGTGAACAACCCTATTTGGGGGAACATGAGCCCCATGAGCAGAGGGCAAGAAATTAAACTACAGAGGATCCTGAAGCTCTTAACCGCTGGGATCACAGCAGTGGCCAGAACTGCAGTGGGGATAGAGTTGCCGGAAGAACTGCAAGATGCCCTGGCTCTCCTGTGTAATACACAGTATGAGATAAACAACTTCAGGAAGAGCATCATTAAGCCGGCACTCAACCCCAAGTTTGCGGGTTTGTGCAAGCCTGGGAACGCTCAGCCTCCAAACCTGCTGTTCGGGGATAACCTTCCCAAGCAGGTAAAAGACCTTGACGAGGAGGCCAAGGCCTTGGGCCTGATCAAGGTACCCGGCTCTACGAAAACTCATTATCCTCAGCGACAGCACCCCCACACACCCACCGGACAGAGATATCATTACAGATCTGCCAGTGGTGAAAGCTCGAAGGCCGGCCAACCTGCACAGCGGTCTTTTTTAGGCCATGGCCCAGCCCGGCCTTCTTGGAAGATGCGCCACTCCTACAACACGTCGAACCAACAGAAGAAACAAGGACAGAGACCGCAACACCGGCATTAACCATGGAGGTAGGTGGGTCTGGCTTCCCCAGGAACACATCTTGCCTAAATTCACTTTATGTAGGGGGCCGGTTGCACATGTTCTATGAAATTTGGCGCACTTTTACCTCTGATTCTTTCATACTCAGAAGTATTCAGGGCTACAAAATTGAATTTATTCACGAACTCCCTACCCCGGTCCAGCATTCACCTAGCCGAAAATTCATCCTCTCTCAAAAAGAGAAGGCAGCAGGGCATGCTGAACTATACAGGTTAATTGAAAAAGGGGTAATTGAGAAAACCATCAGAGAACCTCAGGAGTTCGTATCTAATATATTCACCAAAAATAAAAAAGATGGCGGTTGCCGCATTATCATAGATCTGACCGAACTGAATACTTCTGTTCAGTATGTTCATTTCAAAATGGACACCTTTGACACTGCTATACAGTTAATAGCTAATGGGTACTTCATGGCATGCATTGACCTCAAAGATGCATACTATTCAGTACCAATACACAAGGATCATAGGAAATACTTAAAATGTATCTGGATGGGACAGTTATGGCAATACAAAGCCTTGCCTAATGGGTTATCATCAGCACCCAGATTGTTTACCAAGATATTAAAACCAGCCTTGGCCTACTTAAGAAAACAGAATCATACTGTAATGGCCTATCTTGATGATATCCTCATTGTTGGGGAGAGTTTGGAAATGGCTACATTGGCAGTTTCAGCCACGAAACATCTTTTTCAGAAGCTGGGGTTCATTATACATCCAGATAAATCAAAATTAGAACCCTCTACCACCATGAACTACTTGGGGTTTTTTATCGACTAAGTGCAAATGTCTATCACGTTGCCACCAAACAAGGTGGTGGACTTGATAGAGGCTTGCAGGAGCCTTACTGGCATCAAGGACCCATCCATTCGACAGGTGGCCAGGGTGATTGGGAAGATAGTGGCTGCTTTTCCCGCAGCACAATTTGGGCCTTTACATTATCAAAACCTACAAAGAGCTAAAATTATAGCTCTCAAGAGTCATGCAGGCCATTTCGACAGGCCTATGAAAATACCAGAGAAGGCAAAAGCCGAATTAAATTGGTGGATGGTTAATGCCCAATATTGTTCCAAACCCATCACTATCATCAATCCCTCGATCATCTTACAAACGGATGCCAGTGCCAAAGGTTGGGGAGCAACTAATACTACCACTAGTTGTGGAGGTAGATGGAGTGCACAAGAGTTAACCCTATTCAAAACTTTGGGGATTAACTATTCAGAAATGCTGGCAGCATTTCACGGCCTAAGGGCATACTGCACAGACATGCACAAAGTACATGTTAGGATACAAATTGCCAATACCACGGTGGTGGCTTATATTAACCACATGGGCGGAATAAAGTCGATATCGTGTGATGAATTGGCCAACAATATCTGGCACTGGTGTCTGCAAAGGGAAATTTGGATTTCAGCCACTTACCTCCCAGGTAAGCTAAATACGGTGGCAGACACCAGGTCACGCAAATTTAACGACAACATAGAATGGATGTTGGATCGAAAAGTGTTCACAGATATTGTAGAACGTTATGGGACACCGGATATCGACCTATTTGCGTCCAGATTAAATCACCAACTACCAACATATGTTGCTTGGGAACCAGACCCAGGGGCAGTAGCGATGGACGCTTTCACGCTACATTGGGGGGATTTGTTCTGTTATGCATTCCCCCCCTTCTGCCTCATCAGTCGGGTTTTGCAGAAAATCAAACAAGACTCCGCTTCGGGTATTTTGGTTGTGCCCGACTGGCCTACCCAACCATGGTTCCCAGCGGTACAGAAGATGGCCACAGAACCTTGCATTCGGGTCAATAAACGACCTAGTCTGCTCATACATCCTGTCACAGGACAACACCACCCATGTCATGACCGCATGGACCTGTTAATTTGCAGATTCTAAAACGGCCTCTTCTGAGATACGGACTCACCAGCAGAACCATAGACACCATCTCAGCAGCATGCAGGGAGTCCACCAGGAAGCAGTACCTGACCTACATCAGGAAGTGGGAAGGATTCTGCGCTACTACCAACACTACATATGAATCCGCTACTATTACAGAAGTGCTGGAATTCTTGGCTGCCCTTCACTTTGATGAGGGACTGAGCTACAGTGCCATAAACAGTGCCAGGAGTGCCCTATCATCCTACTTGTGCCAGGGGAGTGACCAATTGGGCATTGGATCGCATCCATTGGTATCTAAACTAATGAGAGGAATATTTAATTCCAATCCCCCCAGGCCCAGATACAACCATACGTGGGATATCAGCATAGTTTTAACTATGCTGCGAGGATGGACACCTAACTCGGGGCTCACTTTGGCAAAGCTCACCTACAAAATGGTAATGATCATGGCACTAATCACGGCACAACGGGTCCAGTCCCTGCACAAACTTAATCTGGATGCCATGACTATCACCAATGACAAAATCACTTTTTATGTGCAGGGACTGTTAAAACAAGATCGACCCGGAGCGTCTGGACACACCTTGGAGTTTCTGGCATATCCAGCAGATACTCGACTTTGCATCGTCACGTTAATTTCACGATATATTTCAGTCACCAAAAGTCTCAGGGGCACGGAGACAGCATTGCTTATAAGTCACAAAAAGCCCCATCACAAAGTCACGGTGCAAACCATTTCTAGATGGTTAAGGGTGGTACTGGATGCGGCGGGGGTGGACACTAATATATTCAAATCCCACTCCACCAGGGCGGCATCCACCTCGGCGGCTAGGATGATGGAAGTACCCTTGGACCACATCCTGGCCACAGCGGGTTGGAGTAATGAGAAGACATTTCATCGCTTCTACAATAAACCCGTGGCCTCTCCTGACTCTTATGCAGAAAGGATTTTGAGTTCTGCCAAATAATTTACCCCTATGGGATATATATATATTTGTTTTGGTATGAATAAATACCTATTTTTGTTTTTCAGCCAGTGTCATGTCTGAATTACGTTCATCCTCTTATCCCAGCATAGCGGTGTGTGAGCATGGAGCTTCCAGGGCATGAAATCACAGAGCTTTGAAATCTTCACGTAGTCACTCACGTGACTCCGAAGTAAAATAGTAAGATTAAACGAGAACTTACCAGTTTGAAGTTTGATCTTTATTTTATGAGGAGTTACGATGAGGGATTACGTGCCCTCCGCTCCCAACCCTCTATTATAAAGATCAACTGGTATGAAAGTTCTCTCTTATCTTACTATGTTAGTCTACGAGACTATCTGTGATTTCACACCACTGCTTTGAAGAATGTCGCGCATGCGTGCTGGCGGGGTCTTCACGTAATCCCTCATCGTAACTCCTCATAAAATAAAGATCAAACTTCAAACTGGTAAGTTCTCGTTTAATCTTACTATTACTGCCCAATATATTTTTGAACCTCAGTTCTTCAGTAGAATTGTATGACTGATGCTCAAAATTACTATTGGAAGAACATATGCTTGAATTTATTTGTCAACATAGAAAATACATTACAACCTAATCCTGTGAAAAAAAATTGTATTTTGAAGAGAAATTAATTTATTCATTATCTTTCACGTTATATCGTGTTGAAATATGTTTTCCTCTTCCTACAGTTGGGTGTTTGGGATATTTTAGTATGTGTTGTTAAAGGAACAGAAACATCTTAATAATTAGTTGCAGAACACATTTAAATGAAGAAATATAAATTATCATTGTTAAAGTAATCTCCAGTGAGTAGTTCAAACAACAAACTGCTGGAGGACTATTCAGCGGGTCAGGCAGCATCTGTGAAGGCAAAGGAATGGTCTATCTGATGCAGGGTCTTGACACAAAATGTCGACCATAGCATTACCTTTACAGATGCTGCCCGACCCATTATTATCTTCCTGCAGTTGTTTTTTGCTCAAAATCTCCGCATCTGCAGTCTCTTGCATCTCCAACGAGTAGCTAATGAATTAGTAGAACTTTTATGTATGTTTTTGGGGTGAAATATTGTAGAATTATTTGAGAGACACACAAACATTTTTTTCTAGATCTATTTTCAGTTATTCTTAAACTAATTCTAGAAATTCTATGGAATATTAAGTGGAGTAAAATGAAGGAGTAGGAAAAATGTGATTGTTCTTCTAAAGAGCTAAGATGGGCACAAGGTGTGATTGGCCTTCAGTGAGGCTGCAGGACTTAAAGATACAAAGACTAATCCTGCCAGTGCTTGAAACTCCAATCAGTAGGTTTAATTAAGTTTTTTTTTTTTTTAATATTTTTATTAGAAGCTATGCATGTTGCCAACAATATAACAGTTCTTCAAATACACATTTAACTTGTTTCAAAAATTATACAAATATTACGAAGTGATTTATGTATGCTTCTGTTTTTTTTGGAAAGTAAAGAAGTTAAGGGATAGATCTATAATCAATTAAGATAGTGATTAAATAATAATGATTAGTTTTTTATAAGAAAAAAGAAGAAAAAAAAGTAAAACAATTTTTTTCTAATTAAAAGAAAATAAAACAATTATATAATAAAAAAAATTGAAGTATACATCTTAACAATGAATGGAACAATTTCACATAACAATATCTATAGAGATGTGTATACAAATCTAATGTTTAATTAAGTCTGCTATCAAAAATAATTTTATTGAACTCTACAAAGCTGTAAATAACTACTAACTACAGCAATAGTAGCATGCATGCATTTTTCAAATACATTGTAATCAATTCTGTTGGATGCAAGCTAAAAGAACTTTGAATAGATTTTAGTTCTAGTAGCAATCAAATATTTTACTTGTATTGCAGGCATTATTGGTGGCGCTTAATGTTAAAATATGAAGTTGGGATATGGTTTTGGATGTTAGAAATCTGAATTGAACACAGTAAATACTGGAAATCCTCAATCGTTCAGGAATTCAATCGTAGTTTATTGTCATATTTATCATGATACAATGAAATGTTTTGTTTTGCATACAATCCAGTAAAATCATACTATACATAGGCACAATCATACACAAGGGCAAGAGTGCAATGATTGTATTGTGAAAATAGTAGATTTTGTCCGAAGCAGTATGTGAAAACTTCCCACATTTCCAGCAACATCTTGTACCATTTCAAGTATCAAATTCTTATAAAATATCACGTCTTAGGTTAGCCGAGAAGGCTCTTTGTTCTGGCAGCTGCACTAGTTGGTGTAGTCGTCAGCCTGGTCTGGCAATGCTGTTGGGGTCCTCCACCAATGCTCCGCCTCTCCGTTGCTCCAGGTAACATGCGATCCTGATCCCTGTGCTCATCAAATTGCCGGGCGTCTGATCCACATGGTCCACTGGCTTTTGTAGGGTCTCCAGTGGCCCACTCCACCGACATCTAGGCCCATGAATGCACCATATTCTTATCTCCCAGAACCATCGCTCCACCTCTGTGTGCCAAGATGCTTCCTGTAGCAGGCCTCTGAATTTTTAGAGCACTTCCAAGGGCAAGGGAGGCTCACTCAATGGCACTGAACCTCTCCTTCATTTGCCACAGCTGCCATCTTGATACCACCCTGATTTCACTGACTTCCATGAAGTTCACCATGTAAATGCATACGAGTGGCTTTAATTTAACATCTGGTCTATCTCCAGTAGCTCTACACTTAGTGACCACATTGATCATTAATGGAACCTTTTCTCTTCTTAGTTAGCCTTTTGCTCTGAACATGCTTATAAAATCTCTTCGGATTCTTCTGTACCTTGTTTGCCAAGGATATGACTGATATGACTATATGACTAAGGATATGACTATCTTATCTCAACAGTAAAAACAAACTCCTGGAAGAACTAAGCGTATCAGGCAGCATCTGTGGAGGGAAAACGAGTGGTGAAGTTAATTAAATCAACAGTTTTGCGCGGGTGAACATGATGATATGAATGAGTGGAGAAGTTGATGAACAAGTTTCTTACATTCCCTTCTTGCCCTCTTGATTTGCTTGTGAAGTGTACTTCCACAACCTGTATACTCTTCAAGAGATCTGCTTGATCTCAGCTGTCTTCACCTAAAAGCTATCCCTACTTGGAACATCATCTATCCATTCCCCATACAGATGCTGCCTGACCTGCTGAGTTACTCCAGCACTTTGAGTTTTACCTGCCATATGCCACCTTTTTCCTTACTGGAACCTCAATGTCCCTCATTCATTCAGGGTTCCCTAATCGTGCCAGCCTTGCCGTTCACTCTGACAGGAATATATTGACATTTACATTGAACTTTCCAGTTCACTTGTAAGTATTTCCCACTTACCAGACATTTCATTACCTGCAAACAGCATGAACCTTTGCAAGTTCCCATACAATGCTATCAAAATTCAATTTGCCCCAATTTAGGACTTTAACCTGTGGAGCAGTGCTATCTTTTACCATCTATATAATTAAAAGTCTCATCTTGACCACTTCCTGTCTGCGCTGTATATTGATTTTAGAAAAAAACGTTACCATATATCGCTATGATTTTTGGCCATCATACTCACAGTCCTCTGCTGAGCAGGCCCCGAGGATTTTTCCCATCAATTAATGTTTAAAAAAACCTTGACATCGCCTCGCCTGTGACCATGAAGGTAACGCTCCTTCTGGGAAAGGACTATAAAACCCCAGTTGCCTGGACATGACTCAGTCACTCTGCAAGATCGTGAGGGAGAGGCCAGGACTCTCATTCTAAGCTGTGAATCAACTGAATTGTGTGTCTACAATGTACTTGCAATAAATGATTTGTTAGCCCTTATTGAAAATGAAATGAGTTTTTCGCATGCCCTGTGCTTCAAAATGCAATGGCAATGGAAATGAAGTGAATATGCAGCAAGCTGTTCGGCCTGCCCTGTGCTTGAAATTGCAATGGCAATGGAAATTAAATGAAAATGCAATGAGTTGTTTAGCCTGCCCTGTGCTTGAAACTCAGATTTGGATTCAATCTTTATTGTCATTGTGCAGTGTACAAGTACAGAGACAACAAAATGCAGTTAGCATCTCACCCAGAAGTGCGAACACAGAATAATGGAACAGTAAAATATGTATATGTATATACAGTAGCAGTAGTGCAATCTTCGGGGGGTAGATCAGTCACTTGGGGAAGGAGTGTCCGGGGGGGGGGGGGGCAATCATCAAGGTGTAGAGTTAAGTAAGGTAACAACTGTAGGGAAGAAGCTGTTCCTGAACCTGCTGGTCCGGCAATGGAGAGACCTGTAGTGCCACCCAGATGGGAGGAGGGTAAAAAGACTGTGGTTGGGGTGAGAGCAGTCCTTGACAATGCTGCGAGCAGACATTGCTCGCTTTGGACAGACTCAATGGAGGGGAGTGAGGAACCGGTGATCTGTTGGGCAGTTTTCACCACACTCTGCAGTGATTTCTGGTTGGAGACTGAGCAGTTGCTATACCATACTGTGATACAGTTAATAAGGATGCTCTCGATGGCATTCTCCACTAGAATCTGAGGAGACAGATGGACCTTCTTTAGTCTTCTCAGGAAGAAGAGACGCTGATGAGCCTTCTTGATCAGTGTTGAGGTATTGTGGGTCCAAACTGCAATGGCAATGGAAATGAAATGAAAATCCAATGAGCTGTTTGGCCTGCCCTGTGCTTGAAACTGAAATGGCAATGGAAATGAAATGAAAATGCAATCAGCTGTTTGGCCTGCCCTGTGCTTGAAACTGCAATGGCAATGGAAATGAAATGAAAATGCAATCAGCTGTTTGGCCTGCCCTGTGCATGAAATTAAAATGGAAATGGAAATGAAAATACAATGAGCTGTTTGGCCTGTCCTGTGTTTGAAATTGAAATGGAAATTAAATTAAATGAGCTGTTTGGCCTGCCTGACACCGCTAATTTCGGTCCACCAGGCACCTATTAGCTGAGAAACCAGTCCCTTTTGCCAAAATGTCTGTATTAGCCCAGGAGATGCATTTAGGCCCAAAAGACCTGTGCCAGGCCGGGAAAAGTCCAGAAAAGGTCCCTTTCCCTGAGATTTCACTCAGATTTTTTTAAGAGCCCCTTTGGCTCATCAGGCTGGTACTAGCCCAGGAGGAGTTCCTTCAGCCCATCAGTAAGTATCCCCCTGCAAGTAATAAACCTTAGCCCAGTAATTTTCTCCCTCCCTTCATTGGCTCCCTGTGAGATCCAGGCCAGGATAGACCTTCATTGCCGTGATCTGCAGAAAAACATGAAAAATGTCTAAAATTGATTCTCCACCCTCTCCACCTTCTCTCTCGCAGAGTCTCTCATCTGTTTTGGGCAGCATTTCTGTCAGTTTCTGAGCTGCCAGCCCACCAGGCCTGAGTGACTGAGCTGCCAGTCACCAGGCCTGAGTGACTGAGCTGCCAGCCCACCAGGTCAGGCAGCATCACTGGAGAACGTGGTTCAGACTGAAGAAGTGTCCACAACATCACATATCCATGTTCTCCAGAGATGCTGCCTGACCCGCTGAGTTACTCCAGCAGTTTGTGTCCTTTTTTTGTAAACTAGCATCTGCAGTTTCTTGTTTTTTACATCCATGGTTGGGATTTAGATTTGAAAAGTGAATATTTCTGTTCTTAACGCTCCATCAAACCAAACACTGTCTCTTACAAGCTATACTCTCCCTAATCCCTTACATTTTTTTCCAATCATCATTGTTTGCTATCATTTTTAAACACTTTCTCATTCTGATGCATGGTTTCAACCTAAAATATTAAGTTTGGATATTACTCCACAGACACTATCTTACCCATTGGGTATTGCCACCAAGTATGACTTAATACGCGTCATGGCATAGGCAGTGAAGCGCGGCGTCGCAGGATTTTGTGATGTACAAAATCTTCGCGCGCCATCTGCGTGACACTCAAATGACGGCCAAGTGGGACAGGCCCTTTAGTGTTCTGTAGAAAAGGTCTCTGTTCCTTTGTCCAACAATCAGAACCTTTAATAGACACATAATGCTGCAGTAACTCGGCGGGTCAGGCAGCATCTCTGGATAAAAGGAATAGGTGACATTTTGGGTTGAGATCCTTCATCAGACTGAGGGAAACTGAGCCAGAACCTTTATCCCAGGGTGAAAATATCAAGGGCATGGTTTGAGGGCAACATTTATAGATGTGCAGGGAAGATTATTAGACAGAGAGTGATGGGTGCCTGGTCACGTTACCAAGGGTAATGGCATTTAAGAAGCTTTTGGTAGGCACATGGCTAAACAGGGAAGGATAGAGATAATGCGCTGGCAGAGAAGATTAGTTTAACTTGGCATAGTTTTCAGCACGGACATTTTGGGGCCGAAAGGCCTGTTTCTGTGTTGTGCATTTCTATGTTCTGATACCTGTGGCAGACCCATAATACTCTTTGCCCTTCCAGCACAACAGAACATTTTTAGTTATTTTAATTAACCATAATTAATTTAAGAACAGTTGGGATATATCTCACAGGTGTATTCAGTAGGGATCTGTCCTCTTACATCATTAGATAGCAGAGTATTGTAACAAGACTGATAGAAACATAGAAACATAGAAAATAGGTGCAGGAGTAGGCCATTCGGCCCTTCGAGCCTTCACCGCTATTCAATATGATCATGGCTGATCATCCAACTTAGTATCCTGTACCTGCCTTCCCTCCATACCCGCTGATTCCTCTAGCCACAAGGGCCACATCTAACTCCCTCTTAAACATAACCAATGAACTGGCCTCAACTACTTTCTGTGGCAGAGAATTCCACAGATTTACCACTGTGTGAAAACAAAAATTCTCATCTCGGTCCTAAAAGACTCCCCCTTATCCTTAAACTATGACCTCTTGTTCTGGACTTCCCCAACATCGGGAACAATCTTCTTGCATCTAGCCTGTCCAACCCCTTAAGAATTGTGTAAGTTTCTATAAGATCCCCCCTCAATCTTCTAATCTGGTGCTGAAAACCTTCCTGTCGTATCACTATCATTTCACCAAATCTTTAACCTCTTGTGACAAGAATGCAAGAGATTACAAAAAAGTTATCAACATGTGCCCAGTGGAATGCTCAGCATTCACTTGTGGG
Organism: Raja brachyura; assembly: GCA_963514005.1. The sequence goes on along the minus strand of OY740782.1, from coordinate 25,890,003 downwards.
GTATATTTTGTGTCTACTAAAGAGCTGCACTGCTAAGGTTTTCTCACAACTTCATCGGCAAATACGTGGTCCAACGCAGTCTAATTCTGATTTCTCTATTGTTGGATTGCGCACAGCTATTGACCCACTGGTAGTAAACATTCATTTCCCAGCAGTTTCTCTGAATTATCACACACCACGAGGAACCCTGCCCTAACTTAGCCTAGACTTGGCTCCAAGAGCCAGGGGGCCTTTACTACCATGGGAAAGTAAAATTATTTGTCTTAATACCAGTGGGATATCTATGCAACAGTTGTGAGATTCCCCAATGGACATGTCCTAGCTTTTAATGATAATAGAGTAGGGACACAACAGTAGATTAAAAAAGAGGAACTGACATTTAGTGTATATAGGGCTTTTCACAACTAACTGTTTTGGTGATTATGAGTCAAGAGTGTTTTATTATCATGTGTCCCAAATAGAAGAATGAAATTCGCCCTTGCAGTAGCACAACAGAATGTTTACTTAATACTGGTCAGCGATGGCCCTGTCAGTTACTGTCGGGACCACGGGAGCTCTGAATCTATTCAAACAGTGGCTCGTGACACTCCCCTATTGTCGAGGGTTGTCAATTTCTGTTGTAACTCACTCATAACTCAGGAGTCTATCTGGCTGGAGTCCCATCACAGTGCCCTGCAATGAGCTTGTGACAACTGATGTCACTGAACCACACTGTGAACCGGGGGAAGCAAAGTGGCAGATCGCCACTCTCCTCGCCTGCTGGACTCCACATGGACTCCAGGTCAATTTGGCACAAGATCCAAGACCTCATTGATTTCTATGGGCTTCTAACCCTACACATTCGAAGGCAAAGATGAGGTATTTAATTAAACCAAAAAATGCAGAAACAGGAAATATTCCACAGGTCACTAATTTGAACAATTTTCTTCAATCTCTGCTTGAAACCCTCCCGAGTAGCACTAGCGAGCATCCATAAATGGGAGAAGGTTGAAGCTCTTGTACAAATCCTGTGACACACCAGTCTATCTAAATACAGTACATCCTGTGGTTCTCATTTACTTGCAGGACATTGGATGTAAGTTTGCGAATGACACAAAAATTGCTGTATTGGACAGTGAAGAAGATGATCTACGATTAGAATGGGATTTTGATCAACTGGGCGAATGGGCCGAGAAGGGCAGATGGGGTTTGTCAGATAAATGCAAGGTATAGCATTTCTGTAGATCAAATCAAGGCAGGACTTATACATTAAACATTAAGGTCCTGAGGAATGTTGTAGAACAGAAAAGACCCAGGGGTCTACATGGATTTTAATAAAGCATATGATAAAGTCTCCCATGGTAGGCTGATACAGATGATTAAAATGCACGGGATTAACAGTGACTTGGTTGTATGGATTCAGAATTGGTTTAGAGATAGAAAACAGAGGGTTGTGCTGGAAGGATAATATTCAAGCTGGAGGTCTATGATCAGTGGAGTTCCCAAGGAATTTGTGTTGAGACTGCTGCTGTTTATGATACATATATAAATGACTTGGATGCAAATGTAGATCGGTTGATTGGTAAGTTTGAAGATGACACCAAGATTCTTTGTGAGGTTGGCTGTCAAGGTATACAGTGGGATATAGATCAGTTTAGGTTTTTTCAGTTTAGAGATACAGCGCGGAAACAGGCCCTTCGGCCCACCGACTCCACACCGACAAACGATCTCCACACATTAACACTATCCCACACACAACTATGGATGATTTACATTTATACCAAAACAATTAACGTACAAACCTGTACTCTTTTTTAGAGTGTGGGAGAGAATCGAAGATCTCGGAGAAAACCCACTAAGGTCATGGGGAGAACATACAAACTCCATACAGACAGCAGCCAAAGTCAGGATTGAACTCGGGTCTCTGACACTGTAAGGCAGCAACACTACCGCTGCACCACCGTGCCACCCAGATATCCTACAGGAACGGGTGGAGAATTGGCAGATGGATTTTAATCTCAATAAGTGTGATGTGTTGCATTTTGGGAGGTTAAAAGTGGAGGGAAATTTAATGACATGACATCTTAACTGCATTGGTATATAGAGGGATCTTGGGGTCTAACTCCATAACTCCCTGAAAGTGACAACATGGGTAAATAGAATGGTAAAGAAGGCATGTCACATGCTTGGATTCATAGGTCAGGGCATTCAGTATAAGATGTCATGTTGTCCTCCCTCTCTCGCCCGGCATTCAGCCTTCATGCCCTGGGGGGGCACATTCAACAGCCACCCTTAAGGGCACAGAGGGTAAGACCCCAGTTCTTCTTGCCGGCCCTTTGTCCAGTGTTCACCGCTGTCACCGACCCCCTCCACTGTCCGGTTCCCGGACTTCGGGGATGAGCATGAAACTCTGATGAGAATCCCACTTCAGGTGAGTTTGCCGGTTCACTGGTGCATCAGCCAGGCCTGCTTCTGGGGTAAGGCAGTGGGCCGCAGCCCATCAGGCTGACATGGATAGGAAAGGTTTTGAGAGATATGAACCAGGCACAGGCATGTGGGACTAGCTCAGTTAAGCAACTTGGTTGCCATGGCTGAAAACGTATGCACATGAGACTGACTGGTAGGATACAACTGGGTCGAGCTGTGTTGCCCTTCAGCTGAATAATATCCCAGTAGGCCCAATTGTTGCCTATGCTTAACCTGTGCTGACTACCACATATTGATCTTTAACCTAGCAAAGGGCCATCAGGACAGGACGTTCATGGAAAATTGAGGGTGTTTGCAAATTAAGTATTATATTGTTCCTTAGCAATTGATTGAAGCCTAATTTTAATAGCACTTCATTGTAGACACCCAATAATACACCTAGAGGTGTAGTGTGTGACTGTCATCACCATATATCAGGAACTCCACTCGGTATTCCCTGTTGGAAAACAAGCATCATAATTGTGCTGAAAAAAGTGAATCGCTTTCTCTTGTATGATGATATTTGCTTCAGGTAAGCAAACTATGTTGCTGCAACAGCCTCAGGAAGCCCATGTGTAACGAACAATAATGGTTATGGGCCCTTCTCTGCCCTTTTTGGTTCACAGCAAAAGTAAATATTATGAAGTATTAGATTCACATGTCAATTCCCCATGCTAGTAACTAAGCTACTTCAATTTACCACAAGGTCTATTTGTTTGTGTCTGTCCTGGGTATAAACAAGGGATTCAAGAGCTGTCCGCAATGGTCTTTAGTTGCAGTCTCTCAAGTGCAAAAGAAACACCTGAGAGATTCATCAAAGTGCCCTCTGCTGAATGAGCTCTATCTCAGTAGTGGAAAGCAAAGCTGTTAAGAGTTATATTTCTATTACAGTTTTAGTCAATAGAAACTGTAAGCATAGCACAAAATTGGTGGATCAATCATTCCAAACCTTGGAGGGTTTTCCTCTTTGTTTCATAATTCCAAACTACATTAAGTCATGGAAAATTAATTTGGTGCAGTTAAAAAACAAAAATGCACATATGTTAGAAATTGGAAATAAAACAGCAATGTTGAAATTCCATAGATTTTGAAAGTTGGTTCAGCAGGAGTAAGAATTCATTTTAAATAATATTGAACAGAATATTCATATGTTACTACTGAAGTTATGAGTGAATAAATACTTTATTGCTGATAGATTTCTGTTTGGTATTTTGCTGAGCCATTGTTAACAGGCTTTTCTTTGAATTAAAGAAAGGATTTGCTCTCTCTGATCTTTTACTACTTCCAAACAACCCAAAGTACAAAAAGCAGTGACACAACATTCTGCAGATGAAGCAAACTAGAGCATAAACAATTCACTGGAGGAACTCAGCAGGTCAGACAGAACCCGTGGACGCAAAGGGATGGTTAACATTTCCGGTCTAGGCCCTGCATTTGAACTGAAAGTGTAATAATAATAATAATAATAATAAAACTTTATTGATCCCCTCAGGGAAATTCAGATGTCCAGAAGCCAACAATCAACAAACCCACACATTCACAATGAAAGCAGACAAAAAAATACATAAAATACAATATGGACAATACATGAAAGCAATAAATATTTAAAAAGACCCAATAATTAACTATTTAAAAATGCAAAGCATCTCCATACAGCCTAGCGGTCAGTATTATAAAATCTAATGGCTGCAGGGGTGAAGGATCTTCTGAACCGCTCCGTTCTACAGCGCAGGGACAGGAGCCGGTTGTTGTTCCGTGTGCTCCTTTGACCCTCCAGAATTTCATGGAGGGGGTGCCTGGAGTTGTCAAGGAAGACCTGCACCTTGCTCCTCATAGGCCGCTCAAGCACATCCCCCACTCAGTTCCCGAGCACTGAGCTAGCTCGTTTTACCAGCTTGTCCAACTTCTTGCTGTTTTTAGCTGTAGTGGTGTTACTCCAGCAGACAATAGTGTAGAAAATGACACTTGCAACCACAGTATGATAAAACAAGTGTGGCATTTCATTGCGCACATTGAAGGATCTGAGCCTTTTGAGGAAAAAGAGTCTGCTCTGTCCTTTTTTGTAGAGGGCTTCGATGTTGACAGACCAGTCCAGTTTGTTATCAAGGTGCACTCCCAGATATTTATATGACTGCACCACCTCAATGTCCACCCCTGCAGTGTTAACCAGCTGAAGGGGGAGCTTGGACCTGCCAAAGTTAATAACCATCTCTTTAGTCTTGGTTGTATTCAGAATGAGACAGTTCTCTTTACTCCAGACACAGAAAGCACTGGTTAAGTCCCTGTATTCCTCCTCATGTCTGTTCCTTACACATGCCATAATCGCTGTGTCATCTGAATATTTCTGTAAAGGGGTTTAAAGGGGTGATTCTAATTAAGTATGTTACAATTGTTCAATTGTACCTTCTTCTCACATAGGTAAAGTGAAATTCATTATTTGCATACATTTCAGTAGCAAACTGACTATACTTTCAGCACAATCATACTTGAGTGTAAGAATAGATTACACTGTGGCAGTACACAAGAGTTCTGACACCATCTTGTACCATTCAAATTCAGAGTTGTTAAAAATGTAAGTCTAATTTTGGCCACAAAGGCCCATTGTCCTGGTGGTGGCACAGATTTGGAATTACAGGGGTCTGCCTGGCCAGGCAATATGTCAATATTCTCCACCGCCACTCCGTGCCACTGCAGGCCTCATCTGGTCCGCACATTCAGCCACTTGGAGTAGCACTCAATCTAATCAAGACCCAGGCTGCTGCATGACCTCCAGCAGCCCACTCTACTGAAACCTCGATCCGGACACATTGACTCACGAATATTCCATTCCTTGCCTCAAACAGCCATTGCTCAGTTTCCTTGCTCCGGGGCGCTTCCCGTAGCCGACCGTTGAGCACCCAGAGCGCCTTCAATCTTCTTCTTGTGCATGGCGTGCATAACCTAAAGTTGTAGGATAATTTGTTCTATTTGATCTTATTTGATTTTGCACACCAGTTTGATTGCATTTGTCGAAACAGGGCGGACCACATGACGGTTGCAATCTCCCACCCCAACGCCTTCAATGATGTGGCAGGTCGGACCTCAACCCACTCAACAGCACCATTGTTTTCCTCTATCTGCCACTGCCGCCATCTTGAAGGGCTCTCCTCAAGCATTGAACTAGGCTGAACCATTTTCAGCCGTTTCATTTTAAGGTCTGTCACCTTAGACCAGTGTCAGTGATAAATCGAGTGGCAATTCGAGTTTCACTATACCGTAATTGGTACACATGACAATAAACTGACCTTTGAACCTTTGAAATCTGATCACACAAAATGTGTACATCATCTCTTCACCATGGGCTATTTTGAGTTTATTTTAAATCACATTTTCTTACTTATGAGAATATTTTTGCAGATTACATATATGTCATTTGAGTATAAAATTGATGTTTTGTGATTATACTCATTTTGTTTACTTGGGACACTTGATTGCATAAATTGTAATGGTTAGAAAAGTTAGTGCACCAGATATAGGAAAGGTTCCAGCTTTGTGCATTTAAACATTTCTAGAGAATCAGCTTTGAAGAAAATTATTTGAATTATACTCAAATTTAATTTAATAAAATTAATAAAATTTGTCTTATGTGGAATTGCTGCAATCTCTAAACATCCTCCAAAAGGACTTGGGTTGCCAGCAGTTCTCTGTGTTAAAAGGAGATGGTATTTATCTTATACTGTAAATCCTGGATTTACACAAGCTCTCCAAATCTCCTTACAATGAAACAATCGCATGGCTCCTCCTCGCCATCATGCTTTCAATCCAAGCAGGAACCAATGATAAATATATGCAGCACACTCTTTTACAAATCGAATATTTCATTAAATATTGTGTACTTGCAACACAGTCAAAGAAATTATTATACCAGCCGGTATTATATGGTCAGTGCCTGACACCTGTTGGCGTAGGTTGATGTAGGTAGTCGACAATGGAATTCACCAAAGTCAGCACCGGCGACAACCTACGTCATCCTGGCGACAACCTACGAAAAGCCAACTGTCGCCGAAAAGTTTGGAACATTTCAAAATCCAGCGGCGACCAGAAAAACGCTACGATTCTTTGGGTGACTACTCACGACCATACAGGCGTCATGTGGCGACATCCTAGTCTCCTGTAGTCGCCTAAAAATTGCATAAGTGGGACAGGGGCATTACTGGCCTGTTTAGAAATCTCCTCTTCACAAAAGGTGAATCCATTTTTCTTTTATCCCTCCATTTTCTTGGTGCTGCATTGGTATTGGTATGGGTTTATTATTAAGATACGGTGAAAACTTTGTTTGTGTGCTATCCAGTCAAATCATACTATACAATAATATGAATCAAGCTTTACACAAATACAACAGGCAATGCAAAGAGAAGAAGACCAGAGTGCAAAATCTAGTGGACAGTGCAGATAACAAAATTGCAAGATCTGCAATGAGGTAGGTTGGAAGATTGGGATTGCTAACGGCAAGCTTATTTTATGGACAGCTCATTCAGTAGTCCCATCACAGCGGGGAGGAAACGGTTCCTGAATCTAGTGGTACATTCAAGTGTTTGTACGTTCTGCCCGATGGGAGAGGGGAGAAGAGGGAACGAATGGAGTAAAAAGTGTCCTTGATTATATTGGAACGACAAGGAACTGCAGATGCTGGGTTACAAACTAAGATATAGTTGGGCAAGACTTGCGTTTACTCAGCTTTTGTAGCTTCTGACGTAACTAATGAAGCCAATGCAGGAATCACAAATGAGATAGGAGGTGGTTGATTGCAAGCTGGTCTGTTTTCTGCCAGTTAGTGAGGTGCTCCCAGCACTAGGCCTCCATGTGATTCCAAATGCTGCTTCTCCATTTTGAGTAGACATTTTGGGCAGCACAGTGACACAGCTAATAGATTGCAGTCTCATAGTGGCAACAATTCAGGTTCAATCCTGACTCTGGTGCTCTCGACGTGGAGTTTGGAATGCCTCCAACGATTCTTAGAAACTTCCACGATGTACTGTTGAAAGCATCGTACCAGGCAGCATACAACTAAGTTTGGTATTAGTTTTTCTTGAGACTGCAAGAAATAGCCGGTGGTCTGCCCAATCTAGCTGACTGGGAGTAACTCTGCACATAGAGCTGTTGCCACTCTACTTACAAATCATGCTCTTTACATTGAAATATATGCATTTTGACCTGGGAGGGGATGCTATCACTTAATTATCATTATACTGCACCAAAAACTGGCCCTTCAGCCCACCACACCCATGCCAATGTTTGCCCACAAACCCTTTTCATCCGTAAAAACAGATGACAAATATTCATTTAAGATCTCATCTGTGTCCACTTATTCCATGCATAATTTGACAATTTAGTCCCTGATGCTCTGTATTCTTGTCCAGCTTACTTTCTTGCCATCAAAATACGTACAAAAATGTCCGTAATTGTCCTTTATGCCTTCTGCTATTTCCATGGAGACTATCATAATCTCCAGAAAAGTATTTTAATGTAGAATATAGAACAGTACAACCCTTTGGCCCGCAATGTCTGTGCCAAACGTGATGCCAAAACCAACTCTTAATTGCTTACGCATAATCCATATCCCCTGCATATTCATATGCCTACCCCAAAATCTCTTAAATGTCACTATAATATCTGCCTCAACTTCTATCCCCGGCATTGCATTCCAGGCACTTAGCACACTCTGTAAAAAAAAAGTTCCCTTTAAACGTTGCTCCTCTTACCTTAAAACTATGCCCTCTTGCCACTCTACCTACAAATCATGCTCTTTGCATTGAAATATATGCAATTTAATCTTTCTTTCCTCATATATTCCTTACAATACCCATGTTAGATTAGATTCTTTATTTGTCATTCAGACCTTTTGGTCTGAACGAAACTCTGTTCCCCTGCAGTCATACATATAATTAAAAATTCAAAAAATAAAAATAAAAATGACAGAACACACAATAAACACAAATTTAACATCCACTACTGTGAGGTCACCAAACACCTCCTCACTGTGATGGAAGGCAAAATCTTAAAGTCTCTGCCTCTTCCCTCTTTGTTTCCCTCTGCGCCGAGGCGATCCAGGCTTCAGATGCCGTGACCCCACCGGGCGATGGTAAGTAGTCAGTCCCGTGGTTCAGAATCAGAATCAGAATGTCTTTTATTGTCACTATACATATGTACAATGAGATTAAAAGCTGCTCCTACTGAGTGCAAAACAAAACAAAAAAGGGGGGGGGATAAGGTGCACAGTTTCTGCGGTGCTATATACATATCTATAAAAAGACAATGGATAAATAGAATGGATAAATAGGATTCCTATATCCAGTATGGGTTATTGCACGTATTGGAAATTACAGTTACAGTACAAATTACAGTAGGTGGATAGATGAAAGTCCGGGGGTTAGGCTGTAAAGTCGGTGCATGTGTGAGTTCAGGGAGATAATATATTTTGGAAAGAAACTGTTCTTGAGTCTATTTGTCCTACTATTTGTTCAACCGAGCTCCGCGAACAGGCTGGTTCAACTCCGCCCGTTCAGCTCCGTGGTCGGGCCGCTGCCACTGCTGCCGCCACCGCTCCGAGACCGAGTCAGGTCGCCGCTGCTGCTGCTGCCGCCGCCGCCGCTGGAACCGCCCCGGGACCGAGTCGGGTCGCCGCTGCTGCTGCTGCCGCCACTGCTGCTGGAACCGCCCCGGGACTGAGTCGGGCCGCCGCCGCCATCGCTGCAGCTGCTGGAACCGCTCCGGGAGTCGGGTCGCCGCGCTGCTGCCGCCACTGCTAGAACCACTCTGGGACCGAGTCGGGCGGCCGTTGCTGCTGCTGGAACCGCTCTGGGACCAAGTAGGGTCGCTGCCGCTGCTGCCACCGCCACTGCTGGAACCGCTCCGGGACAGAGCCGGGTTGCCGCCGCTGCCGCTGGAACAGCCCCGGGGCCCGAGGCCGCCAGCTCCGCCATTAGGCCTCGACGGAGACGGGGAATACGACAGAAAAGTCGCACTCCCCCCCCCCCCCAAGAAGGAAGAGACCTGGATATGTTACTCCCCCCCACCCACATACACACACAATCTAACAAAACGAACGGACCCAACTAAAAACAGGACAGAAAAATAAAATAACAGACGGACTGCAGGCGGGCCGCAGCTGTTAAGCCAGCGCCGCCATCTTGTATGTGCTATCTATTGGACTGATTTAATTTCCCTTCTATTTTTGACTGCACCTTCCTCCAAATGCACATAAACTCTACATTGCATTTCCCTGCCAACTTAGTTGAAATGGTTCCCAACAGCACTAACAAATCTTCCGCAAGAATGTTGGACCAGTTCCTGTTCAGATGCAAGCCATCCAAGTTTTACAGGTCCCATCTTCCCCAGGGATGGTTCCAGATGTTTCATATATCCAGTTTCTCTGTAGCTGTAACATTATATTTTGCACTCTATTTATTTTTGCTTTTGCACTACCTGGGATCCTCATGGTATGATTTACCTGGATAGCACATAAAGCAAAGTTATACCTCGGAACACATAGGGTTAGTCAGAGCCTTTTTCCCAGGATGGACAATAGACAATAGACAATAGGTGCAGGAGTAGGCCATTCGGCCCTTCGAGCCAGCACTGATGGAATTATCAATTACTCGAGGGCATAACTTTAACGTGAGAAAGGTAATGTTTAAAGGAGATGTGTTGGGCAAGTCTTTACACAGAGGGTGGAACGACCTGCTGAGGTGCCTGGAATGAGCTGGCGAGGTGGTGTTGAAGGCAGATATGATAGTAGCATTTAAGAGATTTTTGGATAAGCATACAGATCTACAAGGAATGGAGGGATATAAAATCTCCACAGGCAGATAAGAGTTGGTCTTGATATCATGTTCAGCACAAACATTATGGGCTGAATAGCCTGTTTCCGTGCTGTACTGTTCTATGATCTACATGACAATAATAAACCAGTACCATAATACCAGAATTCCAATTCATTCCCTCTTACGTTATCCCTTTAGCCACATGTCCATCAGACCGATTGTCCTATTCCTATTTGAATAAAATATTTCCAAGGATACGCAACCATCAACAACTCAGACTTCCTCTTAAATAATTAAGATTCATACACAAGTTGTAAAACTCAATTTGTATTTTTGAAAATCAAAACAAAAAACTACAGATGCCAAAAATTTTAAATTAAGACAGAAAATCTGTAAATCCTCAGACCCTTCGACCTGAAACATTAACTCTGTTATTCTTCCCACAGTTGCAGCCTGACCTGCTGAGTATTTCCAGCAGTTTTTCTTTTTTTCTCTTTTGAATAGCTCATTCTAATCAAGATGTAAATGTTACATTGAATGTAAAAACAGTTGCATTTGCTTGGGGGAAAAAAAACAGCCTTTGGAGTGTTGCACTCAACATGTGAAAAGTTGCTGCCATCAAAGTGAAGCTAATGGATTGTAAAAAATCTTGGTTTAGAAACTTTGAAAAACATGAGAAGAAAGGTTCTTCTCCTTACACCCTTGTCCTTAGTCTGAAGAAGGGTCTCGACCCGAAACGTCGCCTATCTCCTTCGCTCCTTAGATGCTGCTGCACCCGCTGAGTTTCTCCAGCTTTTTGTGTAACCCTTGTCCTTATCTTGGCCATATATGATGAAAGACTTTCATTGAAAGTTGACCCTGGGCTGTTTTCATAAGTGCCTCATAAAATACTTAGTTGTATCAAGCCAAGGCAAACAACCCCTTCCCCACACCGACAACAGTGGTCGAAGGTAGTGCGGGCACCAACCCAGGACGGCTAGGATTTGATACTGGGTGCCAGTCTGACCAATTATACAATCACAGTATACAAATGGAAAATTGAATCATAAAAAGAGTAGGGAAAGTCCCTGACATTAAAGGTCAAATGAAACTTCATGGAAGTAGAGGTACACTACAGCAGATTTCGTATTTCTTGGGAGAATGATGATCAGTCAACAATCCCGCATATTTAATCAACCTTGATGAAAATGTGAGGGTGTGTGTTTGTATTTCAGTGTAAAATGTGCACATATATACACTGTACCTTAAGCGATACCTGTGGGTCAGTAAATCACCTATGGATCTGTAGCAGGCACGTGCCGTGAGTAATTACTCAAGGTAGGCATTGGGCAGTCCGTCGACTTTAAAAAATCATGAAAATCTGCGCATGCGCAGAAAATCATAAAAACGCTCATGCATAGAAAATCATAAAACCGCGCATGCGCAGATCGGTCCTGTAGGCAGTCCGTCGACTTTTTAAAACCGCGTATGCACACATTGGTCTCTTCTCCGGTAGCAGGCACGTGCCGTCAGGGTAGGCAAGGTAGGCACTGCCTACCCTGACTAAAATTATAACATAGTAATAACTAAATATAAATAATAAAGGCATGGGAGAATTATGCCTATGTAAGAGATTGATCTCTTAGGTAGGCATAATTCTCCGTGCCTTTCATCCGCAGCGCTTGTAACACGGGAAGCTCTGTGCAGCCCACGTGCCGTCAGCGCTGCCTGAAGCCGTCACTTTCAAGCGGGGCTGAAGGCACCAGAAATTCTGCCTTTCCTGTACTGCGCATGTGCATCAGTCTACTGCGCATGCGCAGCGCAAGTTTCTTGGCGGGGTTTTCAATTATGGTTTGTCGTGTACCAAGTACATTTTGTGTTTATGTGTTTAAATACTGTATTTCCCGGGGTGTGGGGGCGGGGGGAGCGCTCCTTTCACAGCGTTTGGGGAGTCTGGCCCGGGGTAAAGTTGCGGGGAGGGCACGAATGTTATGAATGAGGGCTCAGGAGCATCCACTTGCGACGCTCCTTGAACGGAGGCGTGGAATGCCACCGCTCTGAGGCGGGGGGGGGGGGGGGGGGGGAAGAGAGAGAAGTAGTTCGGGTTGCTGAGTGGCCGCCGGGCCGGAAAGCAGAACCAGCCGCCAGCTTATCTCCTTCTGCCGGTCCCCGCTCACCTCTGGCAGCTCTCCGTCTAAGAACCTCTCCCCTGCCGCTCGCTGGCCTCACTCATGTCCTTAAATCCCGACAGCGCGATTGAGGTTACTCGGCTGTGGGAATTTAAGGATTTGCAGGAAGCCGCTGACATGAGCGAAGTCGGTGAACGGCAGGTGACAGGTGTTCCGACGGAGATCACTGCCAAAGGTGAGCGGGCCGGCAGAAGCCGCTGAAGTGGCGGCCAGTTCAGCTGTCGGGTCCCGGTGGTCGCTCGTAGCTTCCCGAGCTGCCTCTATGCACAGCTACAGTGCGTGGCTTCGCGCCCGGAGAGCTGCGGTAGCGGTGAGTGAGTGAGTTACTGGCAGTATCCCCGACACCCTCCTTCGTAATACTCGTGTCCTCCCCACAACTTTACCCCTGGCACAGACTCTACACACGCTGTGAAAGGAACTGTTCCCCAATTGGTCTAGGACTAGGAAGCCTTCGGCAAATTGAAATGTCGCTGCTTTTATTTATTTATTTATTTAACGGAGAGAACAATCTGCGCATGCGCGGTTTAATTTTTTCTTTAAAGCGGACTGAGTGCCTACCCTGAGTAATTACTCACGGCACGTGCCTGTCCGGTAGGCACGCGCAGCATCTTGCGCGTAGTCCATGGTGCAATGCCAAGATCCTATAGCGAGCAAGATAGTCCACTCGATGACAAAGACGTAGTACGGTCATGGCAGATTCATGGGTAATTTAAGGTCCCATTTCCGTAACCGGGTTCCATCACCGCACCAAAGATCCAATAGGATAATAGTCTGGAGACGGAAGCCGGTTACGGAAACATCCTCATAAAAATAAAAGTTATTAGTAAATATCTTCTCCTCATTTTCAGAATTTTAATTTATTAACACAAACTGTTCACCCGCAATATTGATTACACTGCGAGTCAGGTCGGGTCGGGTTCGGTTACGGAAATGGATGAAAAAAAGGCCCATGTTCCGTTCCGTTGTGTACTACACGTCAGCCCATTGCATTTAGCAGGAGTGGTCTATCTTGCTCTGCTAAAGGACCTTTGGTGCAAAGGCAGAATTTCGGCTGCCTTCATTGCCCGTTGCAAGTGAAGGCTTGAAGCAGCGTCCATGTTCAACATAGTTCAACATAGTTACGCGTAGTACATGTACTGCGGATGAAAGGCATGGGAGAAATATGCCTACCTAAGATCGATTATTCCTCTCCTGGACTGCAAACTTGACGGAGGAGAGGCTGGTGTACTCCAGTGATCCAAAGAGCTATGCCGGATGGGGTTTCATATCCCTGGCAGGTTCAACTAAACTGGACAGGTCTCAGGTGAGGAGGCAGACGAAGCAGTCCCTGGTCCTCCAGGTTGGGGGTTGGGCATGGACCACCCTGGAAAAAAGTGTGAGTTACAGTAACATTGATGAATGAAAACCAAATGACACACTTGGTTAAAGAACATGACGCTTCCCAGCCAAACCTGCAAGGGCACTGGGATGCTGACACACCTACTGACTCCAAAGAAATCCATCCTTGTGGGTACATGGAACATCCAAACCATGTTCCAGGCTGGCAAGGCGGCCACGATTGCCAAACATCACCCGGCATGCCCTGAAATGGAACCCCCAAGGAAAAAGGTAAAGGGGTCGCCCCAGGAACAGCTGGAGAAGAGGTGTCCAGACAGAAATGTCTGAGAGTGGGCTCAACTGAGGCAATCTCGAAAGAGCAGCCAACAACCGAGTGAGGTGGAGGACATTTGTCAATAGCCTATGCTCCCTAGAGGAGCGAACGGCTGAAGAAGATCGATTATTAAAATAATAACCATTTAATAATAAATACTGAATTTAGTAAATTAATTAGAAATCTTTACTATTTATATTTAATAATGCCTTTTTATAATTTTAGTCAGGGTAGGCACTGCCTACCTTGCCTACCCTGATGGCACGTGCCTGATCTGTAGATACTTGTTGATCTTCCTGAGTAAGGAGTTGTCTGCAATAGAGTGCTGCTGATGGACACAATTCAAAGTGCAGGAGCACTTGCTGAGGGATGCAGTTATGCAGCACCCACATAGGGTGTGTGGTGTAGGAGCCTGCTTCCAATGGATATCAATCTGGACCAGGAGTAGACTTGATGGGCCGAATGGCCTAATTCTACTCCTATTCCTTATGACCTTATGAGCAATTAGGTTTGAGCAACAGCCTAAGAGAGGCTCTCTTGCCTAATGCCTAATCAGCACATTGCCTAATCAATGCCTAATCAGCACATTGTTGAAGGAGGAACACAAGTGGCATTGATGCATTACATGAGAACGTATTGAATTGATAACCCAGTGAACATGGAAAAAGGAATATCCCCATGGTATTTACCGTATATATTATGGAAATTGCATATCCATCGAGGTAAACGATTTTTTAAAAGTTTCCCCCAACCCCCCCCCCATAAAACAAGCAAAAGAAAACTAAAAAATACATTTAACACATACTAAACATCAAAGAAAGAAGGGACAGACAGACTGTTGGCGAGGCAGCCATTACTGGCACCACCCGGTGGATACTCCAGAACTTTGTGTATTTTTTAGCCTGATCTTCTACCTGCCTTTTTCTAGAAGAATGTTATTTACCCCATGGTAGGAGCACCCAGGAGAATAAAATGCACAGGACTTAGTCATTTGGATTTGGTTTACTGATTAAAGACAGAGGGTTGTGGTGGAATAACAATATTCAGGCTGGAGGTCTGTGACCAGTGCAATTCCACAGGGATCTGTGCTGGGCCATCTGCTGTTTGTGATAGGAAGTAACTGCAGATGCTGGTTTCAACTGAAGATAGACACAAAAAGCTGGAGTAACTCAGCAGGACAGGCAGCATCTCTGGAGAGAAGGAATGGCTGATGTTTCAGGTCTTCAGAAAAAGGGTCTCGACCCGAAATGTCACGCACTCTTTCTCTCTAGAGATGCTGCCTGTTCTGCTCAGTTACTTCAGCTTTTTGTGTCTATCTGCTGTTTGTCATATATATAAACAACTTGGATTTAAATGCAGATAGCTTGGTTAGTAAGTTTGCAGATGACTCCAGGGTCGCAGACAGCGAGGAAAGCTGTCAAAGTATACTGCAGCTACAGAAATAAGTGGAAAATGGCAGATTGAATTTAACCCAAGCAAGTGTAAGGTGTTTCACTTTGGGAAGTTAAATGTAAGGGGAAAATATACAATTAATGGCATGAGCCTTGGTAGCGTTGATGTTTCGAGGGATCTTCGTGTTCAAGTCCATAACACCCTGAAAGTGTCAACACAAATAGATGGGAGACCTGGGAGAATTATATAAAATCATAAGAGGCAGAGATAGGGTAGACAATCAGAATCTTTTTCACAGAATGGAAAAATCAAGTACTAGATTGCAAGCTTTAAGGGAGAGGGGGAAAGTTGAAAGAAGATGAGCCTACAAGTTTTTACATGAAGGGGTGGTGCATGCCTGGAACATTCTGCTGGGGGTGGTGGCTGAGGCAGATGATAGTGATATTTAAGAGACTTTTGGATAGGTGTATGGATATGTAGGGACTGGAGGGATATGGACTATGTGATGGTATATAGGAGATAGTCTTGTTATCATGTTCGGCACAGACATTGTGGGCTGAAGATTTGTTCTTGTGGTGTACTGTTCTATGTTCTATGTCTAGATGTGCAAATGAAGGTCCTGCTTTAGATGCTGGGACCTAAATTCTATTTTCATGAGTAATTAAACAAAAAATGCTTGAAATCTGAAATAAAACCAGAAAGCATTGTATAAATTCAGCAAGTGGTGACCTCAGCTTGTTCAGCAAACCGGGGATAGATTACCTGAGGAGAGATGAGAAGCCTTCATGTTAGATTGATGAACTAAATTTATTTGAGCAGTTATCTCTTGTGCTTCCTTTCTAACCGTTCTGATCCTTTAAACAAGAAAGTGACATTCCAGTTGCACTGCTGTTTGTTTGATTGAGAGAATTAAATAAACTTTCTGGCAGTTACATCTAATTTCTAATCTAAGGAAAGGCATATGTTCGAAATGGTTACAGGTAATTTTCACTTGTAGCTGGTGACTGATTTTGCATGTACTTGCATGTAAATGCTCTCATTTTGTTTTTATTTCAGCTTTCCAGCTATTGGAGCTTTTTCTCTTTGTTTGCTTTTCTTTTTCCCACTGGGAGGCATAATAAACAGTCTCCCTGAAATTTGGGTTCCGGTAATTTTAGTCATATATCATTAAAATGAGAAAGATTTGTTTAGAAATCCCATCTAGAATTATTTGTCCCCTTGTGAATTTGCCTTTTCCATATAAAAATGACTTAATTACTGATAGTAAGACCACAGTGGCACAGGTTGCAATTAAATCATTAGACTACAGTTGTTAATTTAAACTTGTCTAGCTCTGAGTTCATTGAGAACCTGTTGCGGCATAATTGTTACTAGTAATAGTAAGATTAAATGAGAACTTACAAGTTTGAAGTTTGATCTTTATTTCATGAGGAGTTACGTTGAGGGATTATGTGAAGTCCCCGCCAGCACGCATGTGCGATATTCTTCAAAGCAGCGGTGTGAAATCACAGATAACAGAAGTTGACTAAATAAAGTAAGATAAGAGAACTAGAATACTAGTTGACCTTTATAATAGAGGGTTGGGAGCGGAGGGCATGTAATGCCAAGGCTGGTTTCAATATTTTGGTAAATTGTCTGGGGCTGATGTTAATCCATTAGGCAGCGCTTTGTACTGCCAGAGCTGCCCCATCCAGTTAAATTTCAGATATCTGCAGTGACCCTTCTCTATTGGTACTGAATAGTATGCATCTTTTAGATCGATGCAAGCCATGAAGTATCTTTTGGAAACTAATTGTTTGGCAGTAACAAAAGTTTCCATTTTGAAGTGGGTATACTGCACAAAAGTATTCAGCTGTGTCAAATCAATGATGATGTGACATCCACCATCTTTTTTGTTTTTTGTGAAAATATTTGACACAAATTCAAGAGCATCGCTAATTTGGAGACAATGCCAAGCTAGGGTTGTTCCTGCACCCCTAGCACACTGAAAGAGTCTTCAGCCAAACCCCCATGGTCAGAGTCAGCCCAGTCTTGATGCCTTATGCTCCCCTCCGAGGAGAGGGAGCCATTTGGCAGCCCTGTAAAAGGTGCTGCCGTGGGTGTCCGAGGAGACCCATGGTGACCAGACTCCGTTTGTTGGAGTAGGTCACGTTGGAGCAATTGCGCCATCAACCACTCCATGCGAGATAAACGGCCACTGTCGTTATCCACAGGCGGTGAATCTTCCAGCCCAGACCCTGCCGAGTCGCCGGGCATATCCGACTTTCAGTTAGCAGCTCAGGTGACGTCGGCCGCTGCTCACTGCCCGCATTCCCGCGGTCCTCCACAGTCAGTTTCGCTGCGGTCCGTTTGGACTTCGTCTTGGACTTGTCCATAGTTGTGTGCTCTGTAAAAGAAATTATACAGAGCGGCCAAAAAACAACCTCAGAATAGTTCAAAACTTACCTGCAGGTCCGTTTTAAACCTACCGCTGGAGGAGCGACCCTCCTCCCGCCTGTCGCTGCGCAATGCGTTGGACAATATGTCGCGCATGCATGCTGGCAGGGTCTTCATGTAGTCACTCATGTGACTCCAAAGTTAAATAACCAGATTACCTACCTACATCCATAGCATGTAATGGCAGTCCAGTTGGCAATTTAAAGCTTTGTTACATTGTCTAATGCAGGCCACGTCTAATGCAGAGGTACTTATGTGGAGTACCATCAAACATTTAAGATAGATATGTGATGAGGAGATAGGGGACAACAACTGACAGGGAGAGAACGTAAACACTAGGAACTGCAGATGCTGATTAAACAAATGACACAAGGTGCTTGAGTAATTCAGTGGGTCAGGCAGCATCTCTGGAGTAAATGGATAGGCAATGTTTTGGGTCGGTATTCCTCTGTAGAAGGGTCCCGACCTGAAATGTTGCCTGTCTACAGTACGTTCTCCAGAAATGCTACCTGATGTGCCGAGTTACTCTTTTTTTGGTAGAGAGAGAAGATTGAAAGGGAAATGATAACAACTGGCTAGTTTCAGAAAAAGTAAACCAAAGAGGCATAGGTAAATTGGACACCAAGAAGAAAGTCTGAAGAAGGGTCTCGACCCGAAACGTCGCCTATCTCCTTCGCTCCTTAGATGCTGCTGCACCCGCTGAGTTTCTCCAGCTTTTTGTGTAAACCAAGAAGAAAAACTGACAAGTAGAATCGAACATGAGTGGATGCATATTAAGGCTAGCAGCATTAGGGGCAGGAAACTATAACTGCAGAGACTGCAACAACCTTCTCAAGGGCAATTAGGGATGAGCAACAAATGTTTGCCAGCAATACCAAAAAAACCCTGAAAATATATATTTTCAGGTTCCTTGTGGAGGGAGAGAGAGTGAGAGATGAGCTATATCATTAAAATGCTAAGGAGCAGCAAATGCAGTAAGATCATGAGATCATAAGTGATAGGAGTAGAATCAGGCCATTTGGCCCATCAAGCCAAATCCGTCATTCAATCATGGCTGATCTATCTCTCTCTCCTAACCCCATTCTCCTGCCTTCTCCCCATAACATATTTATGATAACGTTTCCCATCATCTAGCGATCTGATATACCCACTCCTAAAAGCAGATACATAACTTCAAAAAGACTGAATTCATGAATCTAGGGAATATTGAAAAAAGATCAATTGGAGAAACTTTTTCAACCACATTACATTAGGGGACAAATGGAATCCCTTTACAGATTAAATGCTGCGCATTTATGAAGATGTGTCCAAGAACTAACCCTTCTACAGAAATGGTAAAAAATGTATATATTAAAGAGAAATGGGAACTGAAATAAAGATAAGGTGTCACCGTTACAGATTGAGTGGAGAGACATGGGAAGAAGTGCTGTGAGAAGACTAAAAGCATGCAAAGTGTTTAGATGAAGTGGTGAGAGGAAGAAGAGAGTTTTGCAACAGAGGTCAAACTGCTGGGGGCACCCAGAGAGGAGGTGTAAACTATTAAATAGACAAGAATGTTTATAACTGAAGATGGTTAATTTTCTGTATAATTGCTTTCTCCAAGTACTTGCAGAAAATATACATGCAACCTAGGTTTCCTAAGTAGAGAGAATGAAATAATTAACTAAATGGAATGGGGAAGTTTTCAAATCCCAAATAAATTTGATAAGAATTGTCACAGGAGTCTACATAACAAATATGTTACTGAAGAAATTTGAGTAACTTGTAAAATAGGAATAAAAAGCACATAGATGGTAGAATAGAAGACAACAAGATTTTTTATCATGATACAGGAAGGGTAAGTGGGGTATCCCAGTGATGGGTGCTCGGACTCTATATATTAGTCATTTATATCACATCTGTCCAAGATTCCCAGAAGACCTGGTACAGAAGCAAAAAAAGGACACCAAGTGCTGGAGTAACTCAGCAGGCCAG